>JAGKQL010000028.1:25344509-25380711 GCA_018398635.1 Cyprinodon brontotheroides | reverse complement strand
GGTACAGCTTTAGTTTAATTCCTACTCTGACTCGATAGGTCGTTCAGGAAACTGGATGTTTAAGAATATATTATATATCGTATATATATATATACGAATATGTTATCAAATTAGTTGAGGAAGCTTTCAGTAATGGATTGCTCTATTTTTTTAAGTCCCGGATGATAATAATAGGGTGAACATGTTTGAAAATGAGCTTCTCTGTTATTCTGTGGGTCTATTGTTCCTCCATAGATCCTGGAAAACCTTGAGAGAACAGGAGGGATTAAAGACTCAGAAACACAAGGTCATGTTAGATAAAATACTTTTGAACTCTGGTGGTGAACTGATAGCAAATCATGACTGCAACTTGGGACAGTTATCACAAACATGTGGCTACAATGATACATAAAATGGTTCCCACAGAAAAAAAAAACTTATAGGACCCACACAATGCTATGAGGAGAGGACAAAAACAAAGGGAACAAATCTCTCCTTAACTCTTATCCAATCATAGATAAAAATTACACACTGAACTAAAATAGATGTTCTATAAAATATGAACTTGATAGTTCTTGGGTTGCTGATTCTGCTGATTCTGAATTGGGGATTTTGTTTCCCCCCAAAGGTCCAAACTAATAACAGAATCTACTGTAGCCCCACCCATGAGACCAATCAGGCGGCCTGATCCACTCCTACCTCCAGGATGGTCCTGCTGTGCGCTCTGTCAGGGCTGAGCCGCAGGTTCCAGCGATGGCTTTTGTGGCTCCGCCCACCGTCATCCTCGCTCTCCGTCGTGTCTTGACGCGCCACCCGCGGACGCTTGCGTCTGCGCGAGCTGATTCGCTGCAGAGAACTGTGCTCCTGAAGTCTGAACCAATCAGGCTTAAGGTCAGAAACACCAGAAGAAAAAAAGGCGAGCAAAGTGTATGAAGCTGTACCAGCGGTCCAACCTGCAGTCTGTGTCCTCTATGTCAGCGTCTGCGTCGCTTTCCCCCTGAGGGTCAGATAGTCCGCACTCCTCCTGCAGCACACAGAGACAATCATCCACCACCTTCACATTATGGGATGTTGATCAATGAAAAGCTGTGAATCATCACTTGTCAAAAACAACATGTGCTGATGGCATGTGTCTGATCGCAGGTGTTCATCATGTCACTACGGTTAATATGCATGAACCAATGAGATCACAGCTTATATAAATGTCATCCTATTTATATCCCACTGTATCGATCTGTTCTGAAACAGATGACTGAATGTCACTAATGGGGGATTATTGATTCAGAGTTATTGTTTACGAGGGATTATTCAAACCAAAAGCTTCATTAAAGTCTGAATAGGAACAGCAGCCTTACTGGTTTTACAGTAGTAGCTATTCAATATTTCCTCACTTTCCTTAATGGGCCCTTACAGTAGCTGGTCCTTGGCTGGTCCCCTACAGTTCCTTTTTAAACATCTAAAATATTCTTTCTGCCATTATTTGTGGACATTAAGAGCTAAAGAGAAGTGTTTTCTCCTGGTCAGACCCTGTAATTCAGTGAAAGTGAGGAGTCAGAGTAAAAAGATAGGCATTCCAAGGGGACGGCCAGTGGCTGGAAGTTGGAGGGGACTTTGCTGCCATTTGGCCGCTTTTGACTGGGAAGGGCCATTCTGAATGATTGCTTATGTATGAATTGTAACCATGGAGACACTGTTTTAATCAACTCATCCTGTTAGATTTGATGTTACAGAAGTCAAGAAGGAGTTTAGCATAGCTGACTGTAGCTTAGCAGCTACTCTTAAACCGCATCTAATTTTATTATCTAGTGCCAAAACAGAGAACCAGTGTTGTATAAAGTACTGAAATCTCAGAGTCAAGTAAAAGTATAAGTACCTCTCCAAAATATGACTTTGGTAAAAGTCCAAGTCACTGACTGAAATGTTACTTGAGTAAAAGTCTTAAAGTATCTGAAATGGCTTGTACTTAAGTATAAGAATTACTGTAAAAATAGACGTACTGAAGTAATGTAGTGAAAAGTATAAGTAAAAAGTAAGTGCAGTTTGAATTATATTTTTTTACATTTTGGTAAACTTTGAAGGATAAATTCACTTAAAATTATATAAACAACCAAGTGTAGGATGAATTTAGACTGGCTTTGCGAAACAGGCGTATCCTTTTGGTGTTGATGAACAAGCCAAGGCAAGACCCGACTTTGTAGTCAGTAGATGGGGTCAAAACACTTGCGTTTCTCTCGCTCTCTCTCTCGTTCGTTTTTTTTTATTATTTTTTTTTTTAACTAAAAGTATGCAATTGAGTTTATAAATGTAGTGAAGTAAAAGTGAAAGTTCTCAAAAAAATGTATACTCTTGGAAAGTATAAAGTACCCAATATATACAATATAAGTACAGTAGTGAAGTATTTTTACTTCGTTACTATACAACACTGGAGAGGACAACTAATAATTTACATTGCATCTGTCTATTTCTGTTTTTTTTTTTGTTTTTCTTTTATCCAAGAGTCCCTCTTAGATTTATTTCAAATGTTTATGGAAGAAATAACAGGCAACAGGTAGAATAGCAGCTTCAGTTTGATATTAACCTTGTTTCACATATGACTAATCTAGTGAAACATTTTTCTAATAGTGAAGTGTTTTAAGTTTTGAGGTTTTATTTTCATGTGGTTTCTAATGTTATATTAATAAAAACAGTTATCTGCTCTAGTCTGCACATATAAAATGAATGTGGAACTGTATTGTTCTGATTAAAGACAGCAGCATGTTACTGTGTTTAACTAATTCCTCTTTGTAATAATTATTCTCCACTTTGGATCAGTAAACATTTAGATATCCCACAGATTTTCCTTTCTTTACTAGATCTAGAGAGTAACCAGGGGCCATCTGTGGCCCTAACATATGTAGCGATGGAACAGTTAGAATATTGATCAAGATTATTCAAGCCGTCTCATGTGAGTAACTGTAGCGACAACTGAAGTAAGTTGTCTGTGTTGTTAAATTCTGATCAGTTTTTTGCCCATTGATTTTCTTTTTTTTCTGTCTGTTTTACTCAGTGTGATTTTTGGTCTGACTGCCTGGATTTTGCTGGTTACTGAACTTGGACTGTTTTATTGACCTCAGCTTGGATTCGCCTTGGACATCTCTTCAGCTCTCTGATCCCCTGGTTTCTGAAACTGTTCTGGACTGTTATCTAAAGGACATTTTAGATAATTCCAAAGTGTCCTTTAAAATTATCTCTAAAGGACACTGTTGCCTTCTCTGTGTCGGCTGGAGCCAGGTCCCCCGCACTTTGTGCTGTGCGGTAAGGACCGTAAGCGGCGGTTTTCTCCTCTCTCATAATCGGACTGAACACTCAACCAGCTCAGGGACTTTTTGTCGTCTTTTTCTGCTCATCATTCTAGTCACTAACCTGAGTTTCCTGCCTCAGCAGAGAATCCGAGAACCCGGTTCTAGGAGCTTCCGGCCCTCTCTTTTGGTTTGTTTTTCAAGAAACTTGTTTGAAACATTCAGTTTTTCTGCTGAATATTGGGTCCATGGTTCAGCACTCGTTACATGTGTAGGTGTTTTCAGCTTTTGGATAAAAATTTTGCCACTTTACTTGGGTATGAACCATGGATGCGTTACAGGCTAAATGAAGCTGACTGAGCTGAGTCAGTAGCCGCCTCCTCCTCTGTGCCTCCAGACATCTGATGCTGCAGACGTTTCAGGTGACTCACATGCATTGTGCTTACAGATCTGCTCCACCTCATACCGACAGGAGAGAGTTTCCCCCGGTCTGGTGGATCAAACCAGAGCTCTTTGCTTTTTACTGTCCGCTCAATAAGCTACAGCTGAATGAAGGCGTCGCTGTTATAGCAGCAGCTGATTAACAGCTTCATTGCAATAAGCAGTTTAAATGTTGGTCATTTAGCATAAATAAAGCCTAGCATCAGTCTTAAAGTCTTCATATGGTGCAACTCTGTTATATTTGGAGACACTTACATCCAATAATTGTGTTGCAATTTTCTGTGATAGACCAATAGAAACACATTTTTTTTTTTTACAAATAAAACATTGTATTACCTTGTGAGTCTTGCAGTAAGGTGTTTTATAAACCCCTTATCTTTCTGTAATCATCAGCCAAAGTTCAATATAACATTTTGTTTATCTGCTTTTTGTGTCTCTACTTCTGTCTCCTTGAACCCCAGTCGGACTCGGCAGATGGCCGCTCACACTAAGCCTGGTTCTGCTGGAGGTTTCTTCCTGTTAAAAGGGAGTTTTTCATCTCCACTGTCGCTACAGGCATGCTTAGTGTGAGGGATTACCTTCGAGTCGATGCAATCAACTGGTTTTCCTTAGAAAATTATGAATCAATCTGACTACATGATCTGGTGAACTGTAAAGTGCCTTGAGATGACTTGTGAATTTCTGCTTTATAAACTGAATTGAATTGAAGTTTAGAAGTGTCTTTTTTTAATAATGCACTAAATAATATAAAAATGCTACAAAATGCAAACATAAAACTCCAAATTATTACAATTATTCAAATGCAAACGGCAAAATTCAGCTGCTCAGGTTAGGATTCCATGGACAGATCGGGTACAGACAGGTGACGGGATGTTAACATTTTTATTCTCTCAGAAAATAACCTTTTATATGTTGTACTTTATGTGCTTAATATATTTAGTGAGAAAAGGAAGGAAGTCAGGAAGGAAGTGATTTCTGTCTTTTTTTTATAAGGCACAATCGATGACCACCTAGATATATTCTGATTGCGCAAAGGAGCTGATGGTTCAGATGGTGCTACCGGTACGGATCAGGTAGTGACACCCCTCTGATGGCACTTCTTTTACAAATACTACAGTAGTAGAGATGAACAGATCTGGTTTGGAAATTAGGTATGATAATGACAAACTAGCTGGATTGGATTGGATTGGACTAGATCATATATCGGAGTTCCAATCCAGTGCATTTTACATGGAAGAGTAGTTTCCTTCTTTTTGCTGCTTATTTGTTAAATAATATAAAGTGCATTTATATCTCTGTTAATTTGTATTAATTTGTATTAATTCACACTCACAAGGCGAGATATGTGGTCCATTAATCTGAGCAGGTATCGCTAAAAAAACTGGATCAGTGCATCTCTTCAGGTCCTTCTCAAAGTATTAGTATATTGTGATAAAGTTCACTATTTTCCATAATTTAATGATAAGACTTGAACATTCATATATTTTAGATTCATTGCACACTAACTGAAATATTTTAGGTCTTTTATTGTCTTAAAATTGATGATTTTGGCATACAGCTCATGAAAACCCAAAATTCCTATCTTATACAATTAGCATATAATGAAAAAGGTCTCTAAGCGAGCTATGCACCTAATCATCTGAATCAACAAATTAACTCTAAACACTGCAAAAGATTCCTGAGGCCTTTAAAACTCCCAGCCTGGTTCATCACTCTAAACCCCAATCATGAGTGAGACTGCCGACCTGACTGCTGTCCAGAAGGCCAACATTGACACCCTCAAGCAAGACGGTATGACACAGAAAGATATTTCTGAACCAATAGGCTGTTCCCAGAATGCTGTATCAAGGCACCTCAGTGGGAAGGAAAAAGTGGGGCAGAAAATGTTGCAATAAGAGATGACCGGACTCTTGGGAGGATTGTGGAGGATGGCTGATTCCAGACATTGGGGGACCTGCGGAAGCAGTGGACTGAGTCTGAAGTAGAAACATCCAGAGCCACCGTGCACAGGCGTGTGCGGGAAATGGGCTACAGGTGCTGCATTCCCCAGGTCAGGCCACTTTTGAACCAGAAACAGCTGCAGAGAGCCTGACCTGGGCTACAGAGATGCAGCACTGGACTGTTGCTCAGTTTTGCATGTCATTTGGTAATCAAAGTGGCAGAGTCTGGAGGAAGACTGGGGAGAAGGAAATGCCAAAATGCCAGAAGTCTAGTGTCAAGTACCCACAGTCAGTGATGGTCTGGGGTGCCATGTCAGCTGCTGGTGTTGGTCCACTGTGTTTCATCAAGTCCAGGGTAAATGCAGCTGTGTACCAAGAGATTTTAGACCACTACATGCTTCCATCTGCTGAAAAGCTCTATGGAGATGATGATTTTATTTTCCAGCATGATCTGGCACCTGCCCACAGTGCCAAAACCACCAGTAACTGGTGTACTGACCATGGCATTACTGTCCTTGATTGGCCTGCCAACTCTCCTGACCTGAACCCCATAGAGAATCTGTGGGATATTGTGAAGAGAAAGTTGAGAGACACAAGACCCAACACTGGATGAGCTAAAGGCCGCTATCGAAGCATCCTGGGCCTCCATAACACCCCAGCAGTGCCACAGGCTGATTGCCTCCATGCGATTGAAGCAGAAAAGGATTCCCGACCAAGTATTGAGTGCATAACTGTACATAATTATTTGAAGGTTGACTTTTTTTGTATTAAGAACACTTTTCTTTTATTGGTCGGATAATATATGCTAATTTGTGACATAGGAATTTTGGGTTTTCATAAGCTGTATGCCAAAATCCTCCGTATTAAGACAATAAAAACCTGAAATATTTCAGTTAGCGTGCAATAAATTAAAATATATGAATGTTCAAGTTTTATCATTACATTATGGAAAATAATGAACTTTATAACAATATGCTAATATTTTGAGAAGGACCTGTACATACCAGTGAATACCTTTGCTTAAGGATAAGCAGTGGCACCCTCTAGTGGACGATGCTAATATTACAACCCTGAATAAAACTTTCTCAATCTCATGGAGCGAATTTGAATCCAATAAAAGATTAATTGATAGTTACTAGTAAGTTGATCATTTTATTCCATAATTATTTCAGAAGGATCCGATATTTATGGATAAATACAAACTGTGTGTTACAGTTTCTACAAAATATTCAATGGGACTAAATGAGGAAAGTTCAAGCAACCTCTAAAGAGCTAGGATTATGGGTGGGGGGTTGGGGGGACCTGAAAACACAGAACTGATATCAGTAAACACACATAATGTTCATTATTACCTCTGTTCCATATCCCTCAGAGAACCTGGTTAACATGACTCGGTTTTTTCCACAGTGTTCACATAGCGGAGCTTCCTGACAACAGAAGAGCAAAAGACAGCAGAGAGTGACTGATCCTGCTAAGGTGTAGGAAGAAGGACCTGACAGCTGTCAGCTGTGGAGCGCTCCTGGGAAACATACTGTACAGAAACAGAAGCAGCAACAGAGACGCAGGGGGGGTCAGCAGGAGGCGAAAGGCGCGGATTTACAGCACGACTGCAGCTAGAGGAACCCTCGCAGCGGCTCGCGCCACGGCCACAGACACTTAAGTGGGAAGCTGAGCACTCACCAGCGTAGGCGTGTGTGCTTCTGAGTAAAGTGTGCAGGGAGCTGCCTCGCACAGACACACTACATCTACCTCTTCACAACTCGCCCCCATCTGAGACACAGACAAAAGACGGAGAGGATGAACCGCTGACTCTTTGATGCCTCTCATCCCTGTTCCTGCATGGAGGAAGTTCCAAGATATTGTTTCCTAAACTTTTTTTCTTTTTTCTTTTTTAAATGATGCATCTCCTAATGGCTCTGTGATGTAACCTTTTCCACCTACTTGTATTTTCAAGAGCTGAAAAACAGGCGCTGATTAGGCTGCTTCTGCCAGACATGGAAATCACCAATGCTTAAAAAAAAAAGCCAAGACAATTAAGTCAGGGAAGAAATTAGCATAAAATCCACTTTGAAATAAAGATTTTTTTTGATTTCATAACCTTGCAAATGATTTAATGTAATCAAGCACATTATTTTGTAATTGCAAAGTTCAATAATGTGCAAATTTCAACAATATGAAGATAAATCCTACATAAACATTTATGAATCAAATTAAAATGTTCCTTTAACCATTTTTTTCTTGTTGGACATGAGCTGAACTGAAAACAGAACATTAAAGCTGATATGTTTATACGGAGTTTAATGATAAAAATAAAGAAAGAACCAAAGATAATAACAGCCACAATAAATCCTGTTCTGAAGGTTTTAGTTTAGAGCTAAAGTCAACCTTCAGTTAATCCTGGAGCTGCCAATTACTAAACAATAATATTAGCATAGATAAGTGTGATTAGTTTTTTTTACAATTTTTTTTTATTATTATTATTATCATCGATTACTCAAGGATAATAAATTTTTATAATCGAAAAAGGTCGAACTGTGTTCAGATAAAGATTTAGATTCCTCTTCTCTCATGTATTTAGTTATGGTATTTATCCAGTGAAAAATGTTTTTACTCTGTTTCATCTGCAAGGCTGAGAAAATGTCCGAGTGAGGGATGGTTTACTTATTCCCACGACAAGGTAAATTCCTTCTCCAGGTTTGTTAAAGTGTTGTAGTTTGTTTTGACTCTGGCTGAACCTTCAAAGTTTTTTACTAAACATAAGTAAGGGAGAAAAACTATGTCTAGTCAGAACAGGGCTGATTACTACGGGAAAAGGATTAGGGCCACTGAAAAAAAAAAGGTTAACTGATTTTTAAATTTTATTTCAGTTTAGTATGGGAATAAAGTCAGAATTCTGATTTTTATTGTCAGAATTCAGTCAGAATTCTGAGATTAAAGTCAGAATCAGAATTCTCCCATAGTAAACTGAAATAAAATTTAAAAATTAGTTAACTTTTTTTTTTTTTAGTGGACCTAATCCTCTTCCGTAGATTACTGTGCTGTAAGGGCTGTATGATGAACTGTTCTCTCTTTGCAAATATATGATAAATAAAATGCAGACTGAGAGAAATCCATCAATCTGTGTTTATTTAATTAGGATTAATAGTTGAATACTTTTTCTCACTACAGATCTTAATTATTTTACTAGTGTTTCAAGTTTAAAATAAGAGGACAAAAAAGATCCCTCAGAATTCAACGTAATAAATTTAAAAAAATGTGTCTTTTTCAATTGAACAAACATACTAGAGTATATTTAAGCTATAAAAAGGTAAATATTGTAATATTTTAAAGCTTAAATTATTATTTGCTTCCAGCTTGTTTTTAAAAGCAGATAAATCATTTTAAAAGCACATTTTCTTCCATGTAGTAACACTTCTCCTTATTGGAAGACATCTTTGTGATGTTGAAGGGATGCTTAATACAGAAAAATGGTGAAGCGATAACTTTTGTGTCAAAGATCATCCAGATAGGAAATGAGCCGACATGGAGGCAACGTGTTGAGGAGGGATTTCAGATCCAATCTGTACATTGGAGAAGCTTTTTTGGGGTCATTATCATAAAATAATCAGTAAGCTTGATTCAGAGGACGAATCAAATGAGAATTAAAACTTAAACCAAATTAACAGCTGGAGCAGATTACTGAAGGAGGGAGTCAACAGTCAGACCACAGCTGCTGTTTATTTACCATAAAATTAACTAAGAAACAAAAGACATAAAAAAAAAAAAAACACGCCTAACAAACCACAGATTCTGATCAATCTAGGGCTGCAACCAACGATTATTTTGCAAACTGATTAACCCGGCTACATGTTTTTAAGATTAATTGATTAATATTTGGATTTTTTATTAAATTAAAGCGGATGAAAATAAAACTTTTCCACTTAAGGCGTTTTGGATAGAGAATATTGATGGAAAAAAAATTTTTTTTTTTCTTAAAAGCAAAATATTTATGTATTTTTTTTTTTACAATATTGATATAATTACTGCTCTAAATAGGTCACTCTGTCAGCTTCAGGCATGTTTTACAGTCTTAGCAATTAATCGATTACTAAGTTAGTTGACAATTATTTCAATAATCAATTAATGATGATTACTCCGACTAATTGTTTCCACTCTAGTTCAATCAACAAAAATTCTCCTTAAATCGATCCTTCTAGATGTTTAGCAACATTAATTAGCTTGAGTATCTACTGGTATTTTTCTCCATCAGACTGTAGCTGCAGTTTGATTGGTTTTCATTGTTTACTTCCCTTTTTCCCCCAAACATTATTTAGTGGGCAAACAAACTGCAGGTAAATCTTAGTCTAAATTACTGTGACAGAGGGCTTTATTGAAATAATGTTACTTCTGAGGAGTGTTGGTCTAGTGGTTAGAGAAGCTCTGAGAAGGTTGCAAGTACCTGGTTTGATCCCCACAGCCTCCACTCTGAGTTCCTGAGCAAAACCCTTAACCCCACACTGCTCCCTGGGGGCCACACAATGGCAGCCCGCTGCTCCCCAATGGGAGGGGTTAACTGTGAGATCAATAAAGTTCAATTTCTATCCTTTTCTTTCTAAATATGTGGAGAAAAGTGAGACTTCACCAACCTCTGACTGAATAGCTGATTAAAAACGGATTATTTATAAAACAGCTGATGGGAGAATAGTGCTGGATTTACACTAAACTAGAGTAGTTTTGAAATTTGGTCACAAATGCTTATTTGCTGCTGTGGTGAAATACAGTTAAAATAGTTTTTAGATGGTAAATCACTTCATAGGGTGTCGATTTGGTAGGTGTGATGTCTTTCTCACTCTCACTAATTAAATTAGAATACAATGTCACTTCATGAACAAAGATTTAAGCTTTTCTTTCCCCTTTTTCGCTTAACAAGTGTGCTTTGAAAGTTCTGAATCCAAACAAGATGCTTCTCTTTCTCTGCTTGCTTCTGCATTTTATCTTTATTTTACATAATGTCCTGAAATTGACCATGGGAAAGGATATAACTTTTTAGAGGAACACACCTGGACACAAGTCAAAAATAAAAGGTAAACATGACGTTGAATTACTTATAGACGTATTCTTAACTGTAAATTTAAAATCTACCAAAATAAAATGGAGACAATCTGTTATTCCACTTTTATTTATTTAACTCTGAGTTGTTTTGATAACATGATAACAGCTTTTTTTTTGGCTTTAATGTTTTTTTTTTTACAGTAAACCTAAATCCAGGTGTCCTTACCTCACAGTGATTATCAGATGTCTCTCCAGAGGTAAACAGGCTGTGGGTGTTAGACTCTCTCCTCAGCATGAACTCTCACTGGATCAGGCTTACATGGATCTAAAGTGCAGAGAAAAAAGGTTAGAAAGTCTTATTTTCATACATAAAAACCATTTATTCTAATACTATTTTCAATATATCATCTGAGTTCTTTTAACAATGACTCCCAGATGGATTAAAAAAAAACACTGCAGTGGAGTAGAAGTGATGCAAACAGTGGATCAGAGGTTTGTCATCATAACACCTCTAACATCTGCTCTGCTCGCTCATTGCGTAATAACCAAACAGCATCAGTGTTTCAGGCAGCTGGCAACTTTTCATTTAAAAAAATAAAACGCCAACAACAAAATAAGCTTTCAGTAATATAAAAAAATAAACATTTCAATAAATGTTTTCTGGAAAAATACTAAATATTCCTGATATTTTCCCAACTGTAACACATGACAAAATAAGAGCGGAGTGACCAATCTTACCCGAAAACCATCCTAGGACACAGAAAGGACCCATAAAAAGGAGTTTAATGATTAGAGCACGAGCCGACGCACGAGGTGCTGCGTGTTATTACGGTGCGGGGAAGCCATGAGCGCGCGCTGTTCGCTTGTGTTTGACATTGTGGCAAATCCTCTGCGTGATGTCAGCGCGAGCGATGACAGACAGCTCCAGTCCGGGGGATGCGCGCCCACTCACAGCATAGACCAAAACAGCGCGGGAGCGCGCGCCGAGGTTGGTGCGACTTCCGTTCTATGGGGCTTTCAAAATAAAACTAAACTCCTCAGAATAAAATTGATGATAAGATATGTACTTAAAAAATATATATATTTATTTTTTTAAACAGTGTATTGTGTTTTTAACGTGTAACTAAACTACCTTCCAATCACCAATACCACAAAAAGAAAAAAAAAAGTGAAATAAATGAACTGTTAATTGTATTCCTTAGATGTAGATGGAGGAGTTTCATTTTAGCAATAACTGAAAATATCAATTTTAAATAAAAAAAATTACAATATATTTGTTAGTCTTGTTTTTTAAACCAGATATTTTACCACTTAAGAAAATTGGGAATTTTAGTTTTTACTTCACTTTCTATTTTTCTGGATGAAATGTGACTAATAGAACATTGAAATATTTAAGATCACTGATGATTTGTTGTTAATAAATACATAGCTGTCAGCAAAAAACGGAGTTGTTCTTCACCACTATCACTGCATGCATGACCTGTGTGTGGAATTGCTGTAGTCAGAGGCAAAAAGCAAAGCGGGTATCCACTATCTCCACATGCTCATCCCGAAGAGGTGGATCCTGTCAAATCAATGACTGAAGGCAATCAGCGGGTTTTCCTCAGATAGAAAACTTTTAACCAATTAGACTGTATTATCTGATTTAATTGTCTCTGTATATTGCTTTGAGGTGACATGTGTTGTGAATTAGCAATTTATTAAATAAAAACGGAATTAAATGGTCAAGTGAGAAGAAATTGAATTGAAAAAAGATTAATCATAAAGTGATTTGAACATTTCAAAACACAAAGTTCATCAGATTTTCATACTATTTTCCTAACCTCTTAAAGACTTTATGATGCCATGACATTCTATTTAGTCCCAAAGTCCTTCAGACGAAGGACAGGCAACAACATGACAGATACTGAACCTCGCTGTTCATGCATTAGCTATTTCTTTTCGCACATCTTTCCTTTTCTTATGCTGGGCCAGAGGTTTTTGCTGGCAAAAAGCTCATTGTCATTGGCCTATAGTATATGATTATAGCCAGGTTTCTGGGAGTGTTTAGAAACGTTTTGATGTTTGCAATTATGATAGCAGAGCTGAAGAGGCTTTTTTAAAACCATTACTCCTAAACAACTAACTGACTAGTAAGTTGTAGCTAACAACTGCAATGGGGAATTGATGATTCAAAGATTTCACAGCTTACAGCAAATTTCTAAAAGGAGCTTCAGTGATGGAATAGAAAAAAAGTTTGACAGTATAGTTTTTCTTCGGATAACAGGTTAAAAATACATCTTCAGATGTTTAAATCACCTCTTGCAAACAAAGGCGCATACCTACTGGACATAGAATTGCAGGTCAGCACTTCATACCTCATTCTTTCATTGAATATGTGCCACGAGGCTATGTGGTACACTGGTATGTTATTGTCTTTTAGGAAAATAAGATGTTTACGTGCTCAGAGTGAAATTGTTCAAAATCAATGGTTAACACTTAATCTTTTGAACATGTCTCATCTTGAGTCAAATTATATACATGAAGATATTCAAAGACTCTGTTCCAACAATACTGGCATTAGTTTTCAAAAACTAAATCTCTTCATGTGCTGCAAGGGTGTTTCACTTTTATCTGACCTTCCTAAATCTAAGTTCAGTTTTATGACCCTGACATCTTAAAAGGACCTCAAACGTGGAGCAATTACATGTCGTTTTTGCCCTGATCTTTATCTTGTTGCTGTTAGAGCCGACCTACTCTCAGTCCAGAAGCCACGATGGGACCCACAGAAGAGCAAAAATAAAAAAATTGTAAGTATTTATATACCCCACAAAGGGATAAGGATCATCCGCACACATCCCAAAATTGTTGGTTCCCACAGAGAACGTGTCCCTTTTGGTTAAGTGCACCACATCGTCACCAAAACTCTACAGCTACAGTTTTAGTGACTGGTAACTGCAGCCTCGCCAAAACAACTTTCCTGTGTTGTAAGTACATTTTAACTGTCTTTAGGAAACTTAAAGAGTTATTACACTAAGAAATACTCCCAAGGCAAGCAGTAAGTTTGTGTATTTGGTTCAGACTTTAAAATGCTCTGTGGATAAATAAATGCTTAAGCCTTGCAAATAGACCTCATTTTAGCTGAACTCTCCCATGAGTCCTGCTGCCGCCTGTAGACAGCAGAGCAACTGAGTGAGATAAAGTGTAATCAGGGGGAGACCTAATAGCAGAGGGAGGGATCCTCATTAGAGCTGCATGTGGACCATGCAAAGGACCCTGAGGACACACCTCATACATGCACTGCGTATTTTAGAGACATTTCAGCATGGATATGTGGTATTTTATTCAAGTATTTTCAAAACAGTTCTCATTGCAACAAAAAAAAAGATCAAAGTATTTCATTGTTATTTGCTGCAATGGATCAACAATTAGTATCACTTTTTTCCCCCAACTAAAATCAGAATTTGTTGGTATTTGTATTCAGCCTACCTGCAGAAATACACCGATATTAAAGGAAAAGTACCGTCACAAACTTTTGAAAGTATTTTAAATATGAAATTATTATATACTGTTCAATAAATCATACTTTTTTTTAAATTAAGAGTAATTTTTTGATTTGACTGTGCATTACTGGAGGCATCAATGTTTGTCAAAGAACACTACTGCCACCTACTGGTTTGTGACATCAGGGTGCGGTACCGGCTGTTGATCAAGTCCCAATTCTATATCTGGTGTTTGTCACAACGCAGTATTACCTAAGTCATCTGAAAACATTCTTCTTAGAAATGTTGGCATATTGCGTTTTTTTTCTCTTGAAAGAAGATCGATAGCAAATCCTCCTTCTTCAAGTTGGCAATGAACGACAAACCCGTCCGTTGAGGATCAGGAATTGGAAAAGTGAGATAACAATTTTTTTTTTCACTTTTACATGATATATTACAACATCCAACTGCCATGCATGTGGGCATTGTCAGTTTAACTATAGCTTTCAATGGTGAAGTCCTCTCAAAATCTAAAATAATTGTTGTTGATTGCAGGGGTGTCTAGTAGTTCCCATTAACTTTGCTTGTAAAGAGGAGACAATGGTGCTAGGCATTCTGGGAAAATGGCCGTTCCCAGACACCGTGATCATGACAAAACTTATTTTGTATTTTAAACGAATACTTTTGCGGTGATTCATTAAATCACCGCAAACTTATTCGTTTTAGGTATAGATAATGATCCTCTGATTATTGCTGACCGGAATTTTCCTTTAAGATATCTAAGGTAACAACCAGCTTTGTAGCTGTACAGAATGTCCATCGTCCTTGGCAAATTGACTCTAGCTCAGTCAAGGTTAGATTTTCAATGCTTTGATGAAGATTTTACATGAAATTTGGGCGTAATACCCAGAAAAGTAATTGCATATCAGTTTTGATAGCTTTGCAATATACTGGATTATCCAGGATATCCAGGATTCCCTTTACTTTGGCTCCAACCAAAAATCAACAGATTTCAGATTATTTCTTACATTTTTGGAACAATTCTGCACATAAAACTTCACCCTCCTACTTAAGAAGGTATGTTAGAACACTATGTCTTCATAAAACCGACTGAGGAAACAGAGTCTGTGTGTGTCAACCGAAGAGGCCGGAAGTAAAAGATCTAAAAGAGGAGATAAAGATGCTTGTATACACACCATGACAGCAACACAAACAGAGATTCAGCCTTGATAAGGAAATTAAGGAAAAGGGCGCAGCTCAAACAAACCATAATTGATGGACCAGAGCATCCCTCTCTCTCTCCATCTCCAACCGAAAGTCTCATTTGCTGTAACTTCTGGAAGGACACAGAGAGATGAAAGTCAGAGGGCAGCTGCAGAGGCATTTGGGTGTTTAGAGCCGTAGAAAAGGCATTCCGTGAATTTTCTCATCAGAGTAGGAATCAGGAGTTAAACACAGCCCATGAGGGCTTACAGGAATTCTCTCCTTTTCACTGAGGTTGCAGCCTTATGCCACAGAAAGAAAAGCAGGACAGCAACGGAGGTTTCGATCAGACGCCACACGCTGCTTCCAATCTGCGGGGACAAACACGACACCCAAGGGAATTACAGGTTACGGAGGAGTGAGAAAAGACCAGAGGTGGTTCAGGAAGCAGGACTTTGGGCGTGGGAGCTATGCGCTCCTGTGGTGGACAAGTGAGACAGAGCATCCACAGATGTTCAGATGGAGATTTAGTGCCTGTGAGGTGGTGGCTGATTGAGCAGTAAGAAGAGAAAATAAGGAAAGCAAGAAGCTCTGCGAGTATGTAGAGTGTAAGAAATGAAAGACAAAAGGTCTGATAGAACTTAAGAAGCCTCTTTTTTCAGAATTCAGAGGAGGTATGCCTTTTAGAGTCAGATAAAGAATTGTTTTAGTTTTTTTTTGCTCATACATTACTCTTAAAATACCAATGAAGGAATCAGATCAAATTAAGGACCTGACCTGGGATTTTGACCAATCCTGGGACTCAATCATCAAACCGGCTGCATGCCTTTGCCTCAATACCTTGGATTTCTCCGATCTCTGGGAAGAGGAAGACGGTGGAGAGGAAGAGGGGCTTCTTCCATCACCGCCAAGTCAAAACCTGTCCGTGGCGCCTCCTCCACCGCCACTTCCACCACCTCCTCCTCCACCTCCTGCGTCTCCTTTACCTTCCTCATCAAAAGGTGCTGTGATTAAAAGTCATACCTTGAAGCTACACTGGAGGGAACTCCAGAACCTGGCCCCGCTTCCCAGGATGACGCGCTTCGGGAAGCAAACTATATGGGCCGGACTGGAGCCGGTGCATTTGGACACAAACCGCCTGGAGTACTTGTTTGAATCTAAGGCCACCAGCAGCAGTTTTACCGTGGCCTCTGGGCGGCAGGTGAGAATGAGACCAAACAACATAGTCAGGTCAAGGTCAGGTGTTTAAATCCTTCTTTCCTTTTCTAAAAAGGTATTTCCTTAATGAATGGACGAGTTGGCAAACCGTGTTAATGTGAAGAAGACAGAATAAGAGTGCTGTGCCAAACTTGGAGACATACTAAGGCTTAATACATTCTTTAAAATACATTTGTTCTTGTTTTCAAGATGGCCAGAACAAGAAAAAAGTTAGTTTTGCCTCAAAGCATTAGTACTAAACAAGTTGGCTGCTGAGTCGCCTCAACTATGAAACTCAACGAAGTTCAACTGAGAGCAGTCTGGGGAGGGGGGTACAGACGGCGAGCCAAGCACAGGGAAGGCAGAGAGCTGAACATAGAGGAGCAGACAGAAATGAGAGCTCACATTGTGCTCCGCTGCTGTTTGGAAAGACTGCAAACATAGGGGGTGTGGTGTTGCATGGGTGGGACTACCCCACTAGAATATCTAATATAGAAAACATTGCAAGTTAGCAGAAGTGGTGTGTTTAGCTGCTTAAACCATCAGAGTCTTATCCAATCACAGCAAAGTAACTGGACATTCCCTCAAAACAAAAAAAGGAAAGAGAAAAAAAGAAACAAGACTAGATAGAGAACTAAGGGACGTGATTTGTGGGGTAAATGGCCTAAATTATACTTAATGTAATGATATATGATCTGTCAAAATACCTTATAAAGGTCTAAATGAAGTACACAAAGACTCACATATAAATAGACTTTAGTCATGTACTGTTTTACACATACAACGCATAGACTTTTTGGTGATGATGTCCTACACATTGACAAGTAAACATTAATAAATATGACATTAATAATAAATAAGGGAATACAAATTTTAAGAAATGCAAGCACACTTAAACAGCATCTGCAGTATAAAATTAGATTCAGTTATACACATTTTATTGTATGTTTTTTTTATTGTTTGTATGTTTTCTAGCATGTTTTTGTACACCAATAGAAAATGTGTCAGTTGAGGCTAGTATGAGGCTGCTACTAGCTTCATAAACACGTGTTTATAAGGCTAGAAGCAGAGGGAAAGAAGCTGGTTTTGTTGGGGGATGTGTTGGTCATGTTGGACCACAGCCTCCTGCAGGAGGGGAGAGTCTGAAACAGTTGTTGTCCAAGGTGGGAGGGGTCAGCTGCAATATAACCTGCTCAACTCACTTTTCAATTTTTAATATTTTTAAATGTTTTTAAAAGGTACATTATTTTCATAACTTGATTCCCTAATACACTGATGCTCAGCGGCGCAGTGGGTAGCACTGCTGCCTTGCAGCAAGAAGGTTCCTGGTCGAATTCCCACCCCAGGGTCTTTCTGCCTGAGTTTACATGTTCTCCCTGTGCATGTGTTGGTTCTCTCCGGGTTCTCCAGCCTCCTCCCACAGTCCAAAAACATGACTGTTTAGTTAATTGGCTTCTCTAAATTCTGCCTAGGTGTGTGTGTGTGTGTGTGTGAATGGCTGTTTGTCCTGTTTGTCTCAGTGTTGCCCTGAGACGGACTAGAAACCTGTCCAGGGTGGACCCTGCCTCTCGCCCGTAGACAAGTGATGATAGGCACCAGCATCCCCACTTGGGCTAAGCGTGACGGAAAATTGATGGATGGATGGATTTGTTAAGACAAACAAATTACATGAATTATTTCAACCCTGAGAGATGTTTTCAAGATTTTAAAGAAGAAATTATAGTGATTTTCGACTTATAGCTGAATCATCAAGGTACATGAAGATCAAGCTTATCTCTATAGCAGATTTCAAGCTACATAAAGTACCTTACTATATAAACATCCGACAGCTAGAACAACAGTTTCTAAGGCTATTAACTCAAAATCTGCTGTTAGCCATAAAAGGTCAATTGGTTGTTGTCAGATCTGACACGTTAGTATGATACTCCAGAGACTTGGATCTGCCACAGAGAAAGCTCTGCAACCTTGAGATTTAGGCACAGACCTTATAATGAACAACAGCAGTTCTAAACAGAACTTCATGAAATACAGAAGCAGGTCTACTTTTATGAGTTGTAAAAACAATAAATACATTTTGTAGTTAAATCATGTGAATAGCAGGAAGCCAGCATAGAGAGGGATTAAATTATAATTTAAATTTAACTGTATTTCTTTGTAACTGACTTCTAGTTACAAACTGTTCAAAGTATAAGCTGATTTTAATGTGGTTCTATGTAAATAAAATTAATTGAATTGCATTAAATTGAATATTTTCCCCTGTGGTATGCCTGATGGATAATGTGTTGACAGCGGTACTTCCTTCCAACGCCTGAATCCATCTCTGGTTAGAGTAATAGTAACTTAAAAAACAAAGTAACTTTCCTGGAAATTGGGAAAAACTGTACTGCAAGTTCCTGAATAAGTTGCAAAATGTTTGGAGTCCTCCAAAATGTCAAAATTAATGCTGGCTTTAAAGAATTGCGTCAAAGTCTTCCTTAGTAAATAAAACAAAACATTAAATAATAGATGGTGGTTGAAAGTTTGGTGTTTTAGAAGTCAATTCAAAATCAGCTCAAAATTAGAAATATACAGGAAAAACATTAAGATTTTTTTTTTTACTTTTTCTGTTTAATTAATCTATTTTTTCTTGGCTCAATGTTTGCAGGGTAAGTATTTCAGTACACAGTAGCAGCCATTCTAAATTTCCCCACTTTCCTTGATGGTCCCTTGGTTGGTCCTTAGCTGATAGCTTTTTAAACATCAATCTTTTTACTTAAATATTCTTTCTGTCATGATTTTTGGACATCAAAAGAAGCATTATTTCCTGGTCAGACTCTGTAATTCAGTGAAAGGATGGAGTCA
The DNA here is from genome assembly GCA_018398635.1 of Cyprinodon brontotheroides. Lineage (NCBI taxonomy): Eukaryota > Metazoa > Chordata > Actinopteri > Cyprinodontiformes > Cyprinodontidae > Cyprinodon > Cyprinodon brontotheroides. The sequence continues at coordinate 25,361,340 of JAGKQL010000028.1, read as the reverse complement.
GAATAAAGAAATATGCAGAAGGAGGGAGTCACTCCAGTGGCTGGAAGTTGTCTGCCATTCGGCTGGCATTTGACTGGGAAGGGCCACTTTGAATGGCTGCTACTGTATGGTGAGACAAAAACCTGTTAATTATGCTTTAAAGATTCATCATTACAGATTTTTTTTGCGTCTTTGCTCACGAAATGAATTACAACATTTTTTTCTTTTAATAAGAACCAAAATCATTTAAGAATGTGTGTGATTTCCAAAACGATTCAAAGATCCAAATATTTAATCCCTTATGTTAAAAGGTAACAGAAATATAATTGTGGTGTTTTATCACAGAAGCAGTCATCCGTCTCTGTGCTGGGCATGAAGCGCAGTAACATCATAACCATTGCCCTGAGCAGCCTGCCTCCACCTCGCCTACTCCCCCCTGCCATCTACAGTATGGACAGCAGCGTGCTGGACAGAGAGGACATCCAGGTATAGAAAGCACATCAGCCACCCCCTCCATTCATTAACCTTCATGTGACAATGAATATTGACCTGGATTCATTCGAGCTTAATCTATTTTAACATTTTCTCCAAACCAGCGACTTCAAGCTCTGGTCCCGACTGAGGAAGAGTTTCGTCTGATTAACGAAGCCAAGGCCCAGAACCCTCACTCTCCTCTGGCCCAGGCTGAACTGTGTCTCCTCACTCTGGGAGAAATCCCTCACCTCTCTACAAGACTTGAACTCTGGACCTTCGCTCTGGATTATGACTCCTTAGAGAAGGTAGATGAAAACAATGATGGCTACAATGCCAGTGGCTAAATAACTGGATGACCAGGGTTACTTAAAGCATCCTGCAAAAGTACTCCCTGTAAAGCCATCAGATCCAATCTTATCTTAGATGCAGACCGACAAAATGTATAAAGGGAGTAAAGGAAAAGATAGATCCATGCTTTTTAGCTTTCTTTCACAAAAAAGGGTCACAAAATGTCTTCAGTCTCATTTAATCTGATGACTTAAAACAAAATCCTGTAGAAGTAGTTTCCTTGGGTAGTAATCTAATTCATGAAGATCACAACTGAACAGATGCAGCTTTGATGTAAGAGTGGCAAGTAGAAACCCAAAGTGGAAAGAAAGGCAGAAGATGATCAGATTTGGCAGCGAGCCGAGTATTGAACACATGAAAACTTGCCCTGGTTAGACCAAATTAAATGTTTTAGTCCACATACAACATTCAGTTGTGGTTGAATATGTAGACTACCCATCGTTAGCATACCATTGTCATGGTAAACCTGCTAGGAGCAGGATCATTCTTCCGCAGGGAAACGTAAACTTGCTGGGAAGAAAGAATCCAGAACAAGATATAAAACTATATTGGACTAACGTTTAGATGTTTAAAAAGACCTGAAACTGACTCAAGTCGTTAGAACATTTTAATCAAAGCATATCCATGTGATTGAACGGCCCACTCAAATCCTACACCTAAAATTTAAGAATCGGAGGCAACAGCTAAAAATACATGTTTACCATCCAGTTTGACAGAGACTGAGCTATTTTAGAGATAATAAAGGAAAAAGTCTCCAGTTTAGCTGTTTATGTCCCAAAACACTGTAATTACAGGGAAATCTGTCTTTGTAGGGTGTATATTTGGGACTGTTGTCCCTATGTCCTCATCTTTTATCTTCTTAAGTGCTTCTCCTTTAGTATTCTTGCATTTCCTTTCATCTTCAGGCTGGTTTTCTACTCCATTCTATCGGAAAAACCACAGCATGATGCTGCCACTGCCATGTTGCACAGTGTAAGGATGTTTTCTCTGTGATGTGCGGGGTTACTGTTTCACCACAGATACTGTGTCACCTTCAATGTGGACCATTATCTTTGACTGTAGCATATTCTTTAACCTGTTTGCCACCAGATGTTTTGTTTCCTTTTTTTGCTGAGAGCAGAACTGCTGAAGCCAGCTAATTCTGACTCAGGGGATCTAAAAAAAATGCCCGGTCACTTAAAAAAAAAAACCTTTCCTTCCTCTTCTACTTCTAATTGATAGACAATTTTCACCAACAGATGATTATTTATATATGTGAAAAAGTGAAAAAGTTCACAGTGTTCACAGCATGCTGAAGAATTCACATAATGCCCTCTGTGCTCTCTTTACAGGAAATTGCTGAGCCCTTGTTTCACCTAAAGCTGGCCATGGAACAGCTGGCAGCCAGCCAGACCTTCAGGTGTATCCTAGCGACTGTTTTAGCCATCGGTAACTTTCTCAATGGTTGTAAGGTGAGGAAGAGCAATTGATAGTTTTTAGGTTTCATTTTCAACATAGTTTTTGATTTTATTAATGCTTGACAAGAGATCTGAACACCCCAAGGCTCGAGGCTTTGAGCTGAGTTACCTGGGGGAAGCTGTCTCAGGTGAGGGACACTCACACTCGCCAGCCTCTGCTTCACCATGTCTGCGTGCTCCTGCAGCAGCTCTACCCACAATCCTCTGACCTCTACTCTGACATCACCGCTGTCACCAAAGCTGGAAAGGTGAGTACTTTGGAAAGTAACAAAAGTTTGTACTTTCCCAAAATTAATGCTAAACATTTCCGTCTTCTCTGCAGTGCGACTACTCTCAAGTCCAGTCCGACTTTGCGCAGCTGGAGGCCATGTGCAAGGCATCATGGGAGCAGCTGAAGGTTTTGGAGAAGTCTGAGGAAAAGAAGAAAGGAGGAAAAGGTGACAAGCGCAAAGGGAAAGATGACATGGAGTTGTTTGTTCCAGAGGGTTCGCTCCGTTACAGGCTGCCCAAGATCCTGAAGGAGTGTGAAGAGAGGCTGAAGGTCCTGAGAGCAGTCCACCGCCGGGTTATCAACAGGCACGCTGCAGATGGTTAACACAAAACCAAATTCACAACATCTTTCTCTAAAATGCATAGCCTATACTTTTTCTGTCTCTTTTTTAATTGTTCAAGGTTCCACTCCTTCCTTCTCTTCCTGGGGTACTCCAAATCCATGGTGAGAGATACCAGAGCAGAAGACTTCTGCAGAACTATCAGCAACTTCTCCTTGGAGTACAGGTCCACAAGGCAGGCAGTGCTCCTGCAGAGGGAGCGCGAGAGGCAGAGGAATGGAGCTGAAAGCCCAGGCCCTGGAACACCAGTGGGCAGGAGGAAACACCAGCAAACCCCAGCCTCACAGGTAAGAGGTTATGTTAAACAGTAATCATATCTTAGCTGCAGTAAATACCTTGGTAATCCCATTTAATTGAAACTAAGTCCTGCTCCAAGATGGTTTTCTATTGGCCTAAAACAACTGAAATCTCACAACCACCATAGCTTGTGTGTAAATGCAATTTCCATGCATTTCCAACCATTGTGTTGTTTGTATTGGACACTTATCTATATTGGAGCAGTTAACTACTGTATGTACATGGTAAAGAGAAACGGGAGGGAGTGCGTCTAAGGATGTTTCTATGTAAAACATTTTCTAAAAACAGAACTAGAAAACTCTCCCTGTTAGAATAACTTCAAAAATGTATTGAATCCCAATAATAAAAGAGAGAGAATTAAAGCAGGCAGGCCCTAAGCCAGAACCACATTGATTACATAGAATAAAATAGAATAGAATAGAATAGAATAGAATAGAATAGAATAGAATAGAATAGAATAGAATAGAATAGTCCCACATTGGGGAAATTCTGGAGCTTGTCCTCCCTGTTCAACACTAATTGGAGTTCAACACAAACAACAGAAACTTACAAAGACAGATTATAAAGGATTAAATGTGGTAATTTAATACAAAGCTGAAACTGACCCAAGCAGTAGTTTTAGCAAATCAGCTGTACCTATATGAGATGTCAACATTGATGAAGGTCAAACATTTCTTAGATTTAGGTTGAGGCATCTCATTTACTTCTGTATAAGTAGTAAAAAGCTGTGAAGTAATTTTTTTAAATGTTTAATTATTTTTTACGTTCCCTTCTCAGTGCATGTTTCACATGGGATGATTATGGTTGATGCACTCCTCCTACTTGATTTCCTGTGTAAATAATCATCGGCTTCTACTGTATAAATAATAGTAGTATATCCAAAATGAGCCATAGTTTACAGGTTCATGTAAGGACACTCATAAATAAAAGATTAAGGCTTTTTTAAAATATTTTTTTCATATTTCGTTTAAGACAGAAGTCTCTTTTGGTCTTGATCCTATTTAAGTGGTTAAAATGCCTAAAAGGTTGTCTTCAGCTTGTACGGTTTGCAGGAAAGCTGATCATTTCACCAATTCATATTTTCGCAATTCGGATGCCTACTTTTTTATGTTTTATTTATGTTTTATGTTTTTTATGTTATGCAAAAATGATGTTTGAATTATTTGTTTTACTCAACTTTATTTAAAGACATAATCTCACAATTTATAAGGCTCAAATTGTACATTAAACTTCATAAGTGAAATTTCAGCACTTAATGATTATTTAGCTCCATAACTCTTCAAATATACAAGAAATAAATTGATGAACATTGTTTGAGTACACTGTATTTATTGATTTCTTTCCATTTAATGGAAAACAAAGTGATAAAATGGTAACATGTGGTTGCAGAAGTAAATTGATCCAGAACCACTTTAACTGCTTACAATATTGGAAGAGAAAAGGAAAATAATCTAGCGCCCTGATAGGTTCTGAATAAACCCCTCTGCTCCATGCAGGAAAATGATGAACAATGTCGGCTGGAGGAGGTGCTGAGAACACCTGCGTCACTCGCCAGATTAGATGTAACTTTGCCAAGAAACCGCAGGAGGATGGCCAGCTTTCAGGGTATTTTATACTTTTGATTGATCAGCTTTATTCCTTTAATTTCTGTAATTTATGTTACTTGTTTGATATAATGAATTCAAATGTTTTTCATTGCAGATTCCTTATCAAGAAAACTGAAGTGGTGATCATGCTGATGTTCCCCTTTTAGTCCATGGAGAAGGTTATTTAAGATGTAGCTGTGAAATTGTCACCCCGGGGTAGAGTGGAGTTGCTTGTCACATAACCTGTCACTGCAACACTATGGGGGGCCTTGATATTGCTGTCAGGCCATTTTCCAGTTAATCTTTTATCGAAAATCAATGTCATTTCCATGGGGATTTTTTTGCTTGTTTGTTTGTTTCTTTAAGTTGAAATGAAATGTGTTATTTAAAAAATTGAACACTTATTAAAAGTGATTAAAAGATTTGGTTTTGTTCAATTCAGTTCTATAGATTTATTTTTTTTTTTAACCATAATCTATTTGTTTGGACAATGAATGGTAACAGTGATGCACCAAAGGATTGTGGGATGTTTAACTAAAGCAAATGTATATATCATCTGTAAATATGTTATTATTGAACATTACTTTTACCAAAGGACGTTTCACAATTAACTAAAATTATTCAAAGCTGAAATAAAAGTTTGAAATTATGCTATGAAGGTCTAAATATTGAGTTATCTATCAGGGCTATAAAGCTAAAGATAATTGTTTTTGATTAAAACTTTTTTAATAACCGTCCTGCATTGTCAGAAGATTTTAGAGTCGGCTTGTTTTTTCGTTACAGACATTTGCAAATATGTGTCATGAGCCAGTACTTTAAGTTCTTAATAAATCATTTCAAATAAAAACAATTCTAGCAAGGGACATTTTTTAGAAATAGTCAAACAGAGTAGATTAATCTCACAAGTTTTGTGAAAAAAAATATGGAATGTGACTTTGTTTGATGTTTTAGTCAGCATTTAGGGATGACATATCGTCCTGTTTGTTATAAAAAAGATAAATATATTGATGCATATGGGATAAATGTGTAATATTAGAGCATTAAACCATTTAGGTGAAAATATAAAACAACCAGAGTGGTCATTTTTAAAGCTTAATAATAAGTAAAAAATATCCAAATTCTAGGCTCAGAAGAAGCAAAGATTTTAGCTTCTTCTTCTTCTGGGATTTTTTGGAAGTAGCATTACCGCCACTTTAGTGATATGGAGTGTGGTTTGTGATGGACTATCTACTAATAAACATATATATAAATTCTAAGAAAAAAGAAAAAAAACAATATACATATACATACTTATAGATAACTTTGTATTCTACCCATCTATATCATACACACATTTATTCTCACCATAATCAAATTCTAGGAAATAATTTAGTTAGCTTTAAAAATCACATAACTATTTGTATACGCTTACTCCCTAAATTCTTCCTCAAAATATGTAATAAATTCATCTTTCACTTTATACATTCAGACTCTCTCCTCATATATCTTCTCTCGCTTTCATATTTATGACATTCCAGTATAACATGTTCTATTGTTCCATATTTTCCACAGAAATCCCACTTGCCAGTAGTATGTTTTTGAACTTTGAAAAGTTTATAATTAAGTCCTGTAAGTCTCCTTTTTATTTCGTCTTCAATTTCTTCTTTTTCCTACTGCCTTGTGAATTTTATAAAATCCTCTTCCTGTTTTTTCTTCATCCCACCTTTTTTTTTTCCATTTTCCATCAGTCTTTCTTTAATAACACTCTTTCCCTCCGATTAACTTGTTTTAACTGTAAAACTAATAGGGTTTTGAATTACGTTTAGCAGCTAATTCTAATTCTCTGTGAAGGGTTTTGTCTAAAACTAGCTCACGCCCTCATTTGCGTCAAACGCAGCGATTGGCAGACCCCCTCATCGACGTACAAAGCGGCCAATCGGTGATAGACTTTTCCAAAACACGTCTGCTCAGATATCCAATCAGAAACCAGGACATCACGCAGAGGGTGGGGCCTAACTGGGTCGGAGACTGTGGACCGACGCCATTTCGTGTCCGCTAGTTTCAAGGTGCTGCCTGAGCAGTAAGCGGATAATCCAGCTCCAAATTAAAGCAGGCTTTCAGTTGTTCTCATTTTTAGTGTTTAAGGTCCTGGTGAGTATTTTTAACGGGAGATTTTTGGCAATCTTTCCCATTTTTTTGTCCTGAATATTGAAGCGTCTTTGGAATTTTTTAATTGTATTTTTTTTATTGCATTTTTTTCCTGGCTGTTATTTTTTTCACCCAGACTGTGTTGGCTGACTGTTATGGCGTTCAGTCTATCAGCGGGCAGCAAACGCTGCCCTTATTCTAGATTTTGTGTAGTTTTTCCTATTTTAAACCGCCATTTTTAATGATGTTGTGGTTCTTTTACCATTTATCTGATTGCTTGTTTTCATGGAGGATTGTTCCAGGATGATCTGGACAGTTTTTTTATTAAAGGCCTAAAAAGAGAAATGTTTTATTTTTTTATTTTTTATTATTGCTTTTTTTTAATCAATCGCCATGAATCCTGCTTTGCATTTCTTGACACAGAGTGTTTTTGAATTTTCTTTGTAGTGATTGGTTGCTGTCCTGAGGCTTTATGTTTCCTGCTGCAAGTCTCTGAGGAGTGATGTCATTTTTCAGGCAAGATGATTCTGGCATTTTTTTCAAGGACATTTAAACATTTTGCACAATGAAAACGAGTTGGATTTTTCTTTGCATAGATGCAACACATTGTATTCTGTTGATTTTGATCTGATTAATAAAGATGGATTTAATCCAGACAGGATATGCTAGTAGAGTTTGTCTGAGGGATGACTGGGCTCCAACAGGGGATAAATAGCTTAGCTTAGATTGGGATCATTAGCTTTAGCAGCTGTCTGTAGCCTAACAGCAAACTCACTTTATTTGATTTATATCTAAGGATAGATCAAACAAGGTCCCTGTTCTGGACAAAGAGAGGAAAGCAGTGATGCTGTGATGTTTTCCTGCTTATATTAGCACAGACATGCAGGTTTAACAGACAATTAAGTTAGATTATTTCCCCCAGTTGATCCAATGTTTTTCAATGTTTTAAATATGTAGATCATCCATTAACCATCTAATATCAGTGGTGTCAAGAGTACCCACATTTGTTACTTAAGTAGAAGTATAGATACTGCAGTTTAAAAACACTGGTAAAAGTTAAAGTATCAACTTGACCTCTTTACTCAAGTAAAAGTGAAAAAAGAGTATGTGCTCCAAAAAGCTACTTAAAGTGTAAAAGTATAAAGTAACCTTTAAAAAAACAGCCAGACGCCACTATATGAATTAAAAGCTCAATTATTCAACTATTTCTAAAACAAATTCTTTGAGATGGTGGATGAGGGAGGTCTTGTTGGTCTCCGTCTCCCGATCACGCTCTCGCCTGTGACCTTTCAGACATTTCAGCATCTTTTTCTGAATCCCACATTGTAGCATGGCTTAGACAATTCATGTTTACAGTTTGAAGAACACCTGCTTGCTTCTGATGATTTCCTTTAGCTAACCAATGAGTGTTTGAGTTATATGACTCATCCAATTACGCTAGTTTTCACTAGATGTGGATGGAACCAATGATCTGCATTGATGGCACACATGATCCTGAAATAAATATTGATAAACATTAAACCCGAAGCCAAGAGTAACGAGTAACATTTGCTTTAGAAATGTAAGGAATAGAAAGTACAGATACTTGTGTGAAAATGCAATGAGTAGAAGTCAGAAGTAGGAAAAAAAAAAAAAAGTAATGGAGTAAAAGTATAGATACCTAAAAGTGTACTTAAGTACAGTATACGAAGTATTTGTACTTTGTTACTTGACACCTCTGCCCTTTATAGGACACACAGTGAAATACTTTGAAAAATCCAAATTTCAAGCCAATATTCTTGCTGGAATCCAGGACAAGACCTTATCACCTTTGCAACATAAAAAAGTAGATATTTTGATTGGAAAAAATTAATGTCAATGTAATAAGAAATAGCTAATTTCCTGAATATATTAAGAAAAATAACAAAAGTGCTTCTATAAGAAATTCATGAAAAACATTCTTTGGTAAAACAAAACCTGAGAGAAATTAATGCTGATACTGGCACTTAGATCTTTTAGTTCATAAACCTAAATATAATTGTTAACGAGACTTATTAACGTTTTAACTTAGAATTTTAATTAGATTTTTAACTTTTTTTCTGGACTTTTTTACCTTATTTACAGTAAATAATATCTATCATTCAAGGGCTCATCTAATTGGTCAAATGCCAAAATAAGATGTACAGCCATAGCAGCATCTTTGCTGAATGCCTGGATATAGATGTTGTGGTTCTAGACTTCACAGTGGGACTGGGGGGTTAGAAGACTGCAACTCTTCTAACATTTTTAATCAAATACAGTTTGTCAAATTCATAACAATATGATTGGGGAAAATGGAGGAAAAAAATAAAGCTTGAACTGGTTCTTTTTGTTATTCCATGGAGTTATAATATTACTTTTTATAAACATGTAAATATTAGTTGTAAGCAACTTTTAAATGTAAAATGAAAAAGAAAATTTAAGAATATCAGTTTTTCTATGAAGTGGTTAGTAGTGATGCACTGATATGAACTTATTTATCTCCAGGAGTCACTGGTTGAGAAGCAGGCTGTCAAAATACTATCTATAGTCAAATAAGAAACGATGTTCAGAATTTTGTTTCTTTTAATTGACATTAATCCGCATCGTTAATATATGTATTAACCTGTTAAAAAAATAAATGGATGCAAAATAGTTTAGTAGTTTTTAAAAGTGAATTGAACAAACGGGCCTTTGTTGTTGATGTAAATTAGCCGACATCACGTTCAGCTGTAGTAAATAGATGGTTTATTTACAAGTTTATCCTTAAAGATATTTTATTGTATAGTGGGAAAAAAATAAATTAATAAAAACAGACAAGCTCAGGTTCATCTTAAACGATGAGCGGTTCCTCTCTCAGGTCGGCATGTTTACATTCCTTCTTAACCGCCACCATCTAAATTTCTGTGAGATCAGCATGAATTTAAAAATATTTCCTCGTTCAGCCTGGGGCCCAATCACGGCCCTCTGACTGAACACAGTTCAGGAATGGAGCAAATGGAAACGATTTGATGCGTTTTTATGATATAGGCAGATAAATTAATACATAACATCTACTATTAAACAAGTTTGGTTCCTTTTTTATAGTTAATCCATTGTCTGTGTTTAGTTTGTAGTAAATAGAAGCACAAACATGCTAATGTTTTATTCACACCTGACCTGGTTTAAATGGACCAGAGTTTCTCTGAAGGTGTGAATGTAGATCAGTAAATTCTGGTTCGGACTGAACAACTGGACTGAGACTCACCTTCTTAGATGCTAGTTAGCTGTGGATCTACCTCAGCTTAAAGGACACATTATCTGTGATAAGATTAGAAACAAAAGTCTATCTATAAGTGAGCTGGTCTAGACCCTCTTAATGGTTCCACAGCTGTAAAACCAAGGTTCTGGATGAAGGACTTCAGGTTCTGTGTTCTCCTGTAATAAATCCCACTAACACTACCCATTTGAAACCGTGCTGAGAACGGTCCGAGCACGGTAACCGAGATAACTGGACCGTGTCAGACACAACCGAACCGCTCCTAATCTAGTACTAGTTCATCAGTTGGGTTCGGGGCGGTTCAGTTGTTGCTCGGTTCTCTGATAACAAAGAGCGCATGAGCAGACTGTGTCACCTCTTATTTACATTGGGCTGATTCATTTTGTGGGTTTTCCAGCACGTCCGGCTTTGTAGTTCACAGATCTCTTCACCTATTCATAATACAAACTTCTTATCAGCCTGTTAACTATAAATGGCATCAAAAGAGTGTATTGGGGGAAGCTATCCAGACACACAAGTTCCTGAATGTTATAATTGAACTTTATTGACCTCACATTGAAGAAATGTACCTCTGCATTTAACCCATCCTCTTGGGGAGCAGAGGGCTGCCATTGTGCGGCGCCTGGGGATCAATCGGGGTTAAGGGTTTTGCTCAGACCCAGAGTGAAGCAGTCCGGATCAAACTGCATACTAACAACCTTCTCAGAACACAAGCGCACTGCTCCAACCACTAGGCCAACACTCCCCCACTAATGTTATGTTATGGGTGCCGCCATTTTTGCTTGCATAATTCCCACCTTTAGAGCTGCAGTATCGTGGGCCGCCGATAGGAGGCGAGGTACTAGCGTGATGTGTAAATGGTCATAAGGAACCAAGCTCGGCACGGTTAACTAATCCGATTTGGCACGAATCGCTTCCAGAGCGATTGTGTTAATGGGGCAGTGTGACTTCCAACTTTAAAGCCCCAAGTTCTTATTTTACTGTTAGCTAAACATTAACACTTTGATTTTATGTGAAATGCAGTAAGTAAATAAATAACAGTTATCATCATGGAAGTTACAAAATTATTTTCTAGAGTTCATTTAGGGTTTTAAATGTATTTTTCACTTATTTCTATCAAACTTTAATGTTTCTCTCCCCTACATCCTGAATAAACGACCCAATAGACAGGTTAGGCGATGATGTCATCTAGCAGCTTCTATGACAGCTAGTAGCTGCTTCTGTCCCACAGCAGTGTTTTCTGTGGCCCGTAGGAGCTTTCAAATCATCAACTTGAAATCTCAGCATGAGGAGAAGTTTGGTCAGCAGCACTTTAAGCTGTTATCACAGCGCCTGAAACATCCAGTATCACTGAAGGCTTGCTTGGCTGGAAGAAGGCACTGAATGAATGTTTGCATCAGGACACCTGTGATAGCGGCCAGGGATGTCTCAGTACCATCATTCCCAACCCTGGAAAATATTCCATATCTTTCTCAATCCAGTGGGGATAAAATGATAAATGAACAATCAGATTAATTGTGATTAATAGATTAATGAAATAATCGTCAACTAAATTAGTAATCGGTTTATTGTTAACTGGACTATAGAGACTGTAAAATATGCTTTTAGCTGTCAGAAATTAGAGCTCTAATTTAAAAAAAAAATGAACCTTTTGGATTGGATACCTTAAAAATTTGGATTTGGTATCTGATCATTAATCGAAAACATAATCGACAGATTAATCCATTTGCAAAATAATCTTTAGTTGGAGCCCAATTATAAATAATAAAAGGCATTAAAGATCATTTGAGGAACTTGAAAGTCTCTTCTTTGTCAAACCTAACATGAAGGTTTCTCTACACAATCAGGTTTTCTGAATAAACAAATAGATGCAAAATAAATCCTGTAAAACTTACGTAGTTTGAAAACAGTTTAAGGTTTTCTGAGGTATTATTAATATAATGTAATCCAGAAATAAATGAATAGCAGCTAAAAATATTAGAGCAACTTCAGTATCGATGCCCTTTCACATCATTGAGTGTTGATATGTTTGACAGCCTTATTAGGAGCTAAATTATTTGGGTTCCAGCATCATGATTGTTCACATTTTTTTTTTTTATGAAACAACATTCTTAATCTGCATAAAATAGATTTGGATATTTTTTTATTTTAAATCAAAGTCCATAGCTGTAAAGATGATCAATCTGATAGTGATTGGTTTAATAACTCTGCTACAAAAATGGTATAATGAATCAAAGCAGAAGCAGGTTGGGGCCTAGTGAACAGATGAGAGGCTCCCAGAGTCAGAATTGCATCTAGTTAAACATATTAACACTGAGGGACCTTTTGATAATCTTCTTTAGAAAGTACCAGCAATCGCTGCCGTTTCCATAAAGAACAAGCCGTCTCATAACCAGGAGAAAAGAAAAAGTGTTATTTTAACACCTACAGAGTTGAATCTAACTCTGTTCCAGGTGACGTTTGGTCCCACTCCAAATGAGTGTAAAATATACCCCATAAATAGTGTCAGATTTTCCGAGTTAATTTTACTCAGTGTCAAAATGAAGGCGACCTCTAAGAAAATGGCGGGTAATCGATCCCATACAGACTAAAGGTTTCACTGCATTGCTGTCAAATTTTACACTCATTATTGTCTCCAACACTTGAGAAAATTTACGCTGAGTTTTAAATGCTCCATTTAGATTTAAAATAACATTTAACACCAAATATATAACTGTGTCCTCCTCCTGTTTTAATCCTCATCTCCCCCTGTGATAAAACATCACCTCCGTTTGATCTGACCTCTTATTGCTGGAACACAGACACCTGCCCGGTGGCCATAAGCGGCACAGATGTGCCACATCTGCGCCCGCCGTGCGTCTCCGGCCATCATGTTGCTCCTATCTGAGGCCAGTTAGTAACAGTACGCTCATATCACCGACACATGGAGACAGAAAATAAATCAGCTTCTCTCTAAATCAGAGCGTTACTATGCAGGGTCGGCTTTCAGGGAATAGATGATATAAGGCAGGTGGATGAGAGGAAAATTAGACTTTAGACAGATTTTATCATTTTGTTCACACAAGTGGAAAACAAAAGGAAATTTCGTTTGGAACAGCTCACTGCACAATTTGTCTAGTTTTAAAATCTAGTTTGTGTTTCTGTCTTTTTTAGCTTTATTAGTTTTAAACAAAGGAAAAAAAAACTTAACTGAAAAGGATCCATCCAGCAACCATAGGCTGCAGTATCCCTGTGATTATCATTTATTCCCTTTTCTAAAAACTCGTTCAAATATGACCTCTGTCCATCAAATATGGAGCAACTTGGACTGAACAGAACCTCATTAAATACTAAATATTTCTACTATCTTCTCCGTTCTTTAGTGCTGCAGACATTGATCAGTTAGGAGGGGAAGAGAAGAGATAGACGCTCTGTCTGTCTGTCCGTCCGTCTGTCTCCAGCTTACAGAGACGTTTGGGTTTAAATGCTGCAGTGCAGCTTTGGCCAGATGACCTGCTGCATGTATGTAATGTATCTATCTGCAGAACTGAAAAGTGGAATCTGTCCCTGCAAGAGTGCAGCTGTTTTAGTTTATTTCAAATGAAAACGGTTTCTGTCTGCATAAAAAATGTGGTCACACACGTTTAATCCGGTCAGAGGGATTCTAGGAACCACAGTGATTCAGTTCTGCAGCCTCCCTCTGTACCGTTATAATGAGATCCCATCCCTGCAGTCTTACATAACTTTGCAGCAAATGTGACAATAACTCCAAACAGCGGCGTTTCTAGACCGTATTTACTCGGAGGGACGGCGTATTTTAGATGGGGACGCAGAAAGCGTAGAACTAAAAAAACAAAAAAAAAACAACAGATTAATACTTAAGAATTTAAAATATATTTATAGAGCCACAGAAGCAATGAGCTGCTTGTGTCTGCGCTCTGAATAAAACAAATTTTCGTCATCAATTAGTTTAATTAAAATTGTTTGTTGTTCCAAATGAAAATTTGTATTTTTGGACTAAAATTGGTAAAATCCTAAATAACCCTGAAGTGATTAGTTACTTATTAAATATCTACAAAAATATTAAATAATATAATTATGTGGGATATCAAAGTATATTAATAATTCCAGCATATTTTTGACTTTTTTTTTTCAAATGAAAATGATCAGTTTTATTAAAATCAGAAGTAGAACTTAAAACAGATCAATTCAGCTATAACAAATCAGTATTTTTTTTTTTATTTGGTTTAAGATAACATTTAGAAGATAAAAACAGTATGTCAATATGACTGAAGCAATTTTTAAATCATACTTAAAAAGAACTTTAAAGAAAAGATTTTATAGTCGTCTAAGGGAGCTATGAGCCACCATGTCTGTTCTAGAGCACATCAATCATTAGATTTATCTATTTATAACTGTCTATGAGTTACCTTTAAGCAATGCAGCAATAAACTAAGTACACTCAGTATTAATTCTAAGTATAAATTACCAATACTAAATACATAATCCAATTATTAAATATTTTAACTAGATAAGCTTTATTAAACTAAAAAAGTGAAAGTGCACCATGTAAGGTTTATTTAACGGTCTAAAAACAGTAAATAAGAATTTTTTGTCTGATAAATTGACACATATCTTACAATATTTCTTTTTAGGCTTTTTTTCTGTAATCCACCAATATAAAATCAAAGCCTTTACTTGTGTCCAACATAGGGTTGTCACGATACTAAACTTTTCAACTCGATACCGATACTAAGGAAAATATTACGATACTCGATACCATTTTTAGATACCACAAGGATAAAAACAAAAGACTCCAAAAGTCTACAGAAATATTTTCATTAATAAATAAAATACAATAAATAAATACAATAAAGGTTGTAAGCTGTGCATAATATTAAGCAAGCTTGATAAAAAACTTAGAAAATTCAAATTAAGTGTTCCTTCCAATGACACTAGCCAAACCAGTTAAGAAACAAAAATAATTCTCAGCAGCTGCACCTGTTACAAAAAAAAAGTCTGAAACTGAAAAGAGCGTAGAATTATTCAATCACACAGTGTTCTGAAAGTGCATTTTCCTCTATTCTGCACTTTAGATGAATGACTGTTTAGGTGCCACTGGTGGTAGCACTGTATCGATACTTTAAAAAACGAGTATTGTATCCGGATACAACATTTCAGTATCGATACTTTTTTGAGTTTCGATACTTTTGACAACCCTAGTCCAACATTATAAATGCTGCTAAATGATAATCCCAACTCTCTGGGTCTGAACTGGACAGTTACTGCTTAATTCTCTTTGGATGGTTTCTATGTTGTGCTTGAAATTAGACATACCCTTCCCAAAAAGAAAAAAAAAAAACAACTGCCAGTATTAAAAAAAAAATTGCAATTGGAAAAAAAAGTGATAATACATAAAAATGATTAAAAACTGGCAATCATGACATTTATTTTGAATATATATGGATAAATAAAACAGATAAACAAGCCTGATGGAGCTCCTGAACTAAAAAGTCAGACTTCTGCACCTGTTGACAGGTATTCTGCTTCACTGTTTATAAGTAATGTACTTTTAATTTGTGTGGGACACTTCCACTAACAGAAACAAGATGGAGATAATGACCGTCACTTATTAAAATCAGGCTAGTCTTACTTATTGGAGCAAGACTTGTATGTTTAAAATGTGAATAAAACCATCAGAGGTTAAAGCTGATATAATATCCATCCTTTCTTCTTTATTACCATTGGGTGACTTCTTAAAGAAGGATCCATCCCATATGGGGAAAACTGAATTCCTATATAAATACATTTGGACAACCGTCTTTTATCTTTTCCCCGTTGTCATCATATCTGATGTTGCTAAAGCTCTTTCTATCTGATAAAAGTCAATCTATCAAGATCCACAGGAGTTTTTGGCTTTAAACTTACCACAGTTTTATTTATTTTTTCTATTTGCAAATTTTTAGGCTGTAGTTGCTTTTATTTAGGCAAGTTTTGAAAATAGGCAGACAGGAAATGGGATTAGACAGAAGAGGCAGACGTGTGTGGATTTAAACCTGTGCAGATGATGCGTGTTTAATCCCTTCCCCACCGCCAGACTGGCCAAACTTACCAAAGGTTACCAAAACATCAAGCAGGATAACAACCTTCGCACGGTAAAAAGTCAACAGTCTGGTGTGTGATAACAAATTCCACCTTTAAAGACTACCTTTACAGCCTTTTTAGTTGTTTAACTGCTCCCGGTCCAAAGCTGCAGTCTACAACACATGGTGTACCTATTAGCAGTTAATTATTTGATCTTTTATTAACCTTTTATCTGAGTTTATACCAAAATGTTAAAGTGCACCAGATATCACTCTTTTAAGATCTCTTTGGGATCATCTTTTCTCCAACAGACGGCCCTCCACCAATCCCATAAAGACACCGAGTGACTGTTGGCTGCTTTATGATCCGCTTCCACTACTTAGACTTAGCTTTTATTGTGGTTTTGTATAAACAGAGTGTATACAAAACGACTGCAATGGAACAGCTACAGCACTAAAAGCCCCTGCTTTAGTGCTGTAGCATCAAAACACAGTCCTCGTGTAAGAACATACTTTATGCTGGGAACAATTTTAGAATAATAAACTGGGAAATTTAAGGTCAAAATGTCAGATATTATTGATGTTTAACAGCCAGTTAGCCCGGCCAGCCTGCCTGATACCACGTATAAATGGC
>JAGKQL010000028.1:25254509-25339509 GCA_018398635.1 Cyprinodon brontotheroides | reverse complement strand
TGGTTTTATATGTAGAGCAGAGCTTAGAAAGGCTTTGCCTCATCCGACTGCCGCCTCACCTCTAGATTTACTGGTGTTAGAAGCTTCTATAAATTCAGTGGTGAGGTCCATCCATCCATCCATCCATCCATCCATCCATCCATCCATCCATCCATCCATCCATCGCCAGATGTTTTAGAAGAACAGCTGGATTTTCTCCCGGGCTACATCGTACACAGGGTTTCTTATCTAAATCCTGCAGCTCTAGAGTCCTGCACCTTCTGGATGCGTCATGTGATCAGCTCCTCCACAGTCCTGCTGGTTATTTGACTCAGGTGCTTGAAGCAGAGACACGTCTAAAAGGTGCAGGACAGCGGGCTTCCAGGACTGGACCCTGAGATAAAATAGGAAAAGGAGTAAAATAGGAAGGAGACAGCCATTTAAAGATAGAAATATAATTTTTTTTAATCTTTAAATGGATATAGGCAGTAGATCCACCCTCTGATTCAAATCATTTTGTTTTGTCAAAACTTTGAAACATTTCTCTGTTAGTTTTTGCCTAAAAATGCTGCAATTCAGTCAGATTGGATGGAGAACAACAATGTTTAGGTCTCCCCACAGCTTAACAGGCTTTAGATCCTTACTTTGACTTGGCCATTCCAACATATGCATACGCTTTGTTCACAATGCCTCAGACTACGTTTAGTGTCCTTTTTCCATGCACTAAGGCTAGCAGTGGTTCCCAAAGATTTTCTTCTGGGCTCTCCCCTTTGGATTAGTACAAAATTAGCGCCCCTTCATCCCCACCCCCCGACCCCCCAAAAAAAAAAAAGAATAAACTGGGCACCTGCGTCGTTCAACCAGATATAATAAATCTATATTAATATATTTTGTTTTCAAACTCCTCTGAAGTTTATTTCACACTTCAGGTTGCAACAAAACAAACTACACCATCTTTTACAGTGGAACACTTTTGTCTAACTGTATTTTTTTCATAGTTCTATACTGTAGATTAGAAGAGGATTCTTTGTTGTCTGTGTCATATTTCTTTCTTTTTTATTTGTAACAATATTTAACTTTAGCTTTAATCTATACATTAAAAAAGCCTCTGTGCAAAATGGAGTGAAAACATTGAACAGCTCCCTGAGAGTTTTTCTTTGTACTTTAATCCTCCCATCTTTCAGTGGCTGTAGTAGTGAGCCTGCTTTTTGCTGTAGATCTTCTCAAATCTGGGCTGCAGTGTCACAACTGTCCATTATGCTCAGTCAAGCAGCTGCTGTTTTTTTTTTTTTTTCTACACGTAAAAATTCATTCATTCATCCATACCGCCCCACGCTTCCCCTGCAATGGCAGGTATTTTGCATGCTTCCCCTAGGGGCGCTACCACCCTTTAAGGAACCACTGCACTAAGGTCAGATTTTGGGAAATAAAAGTAAGGATGTCCTGATCCAACTTTTTCAGTATTGACCTGATTAGAGATGTCCCGATCCAGGTTTTTGCACTTCCTATCCGATACCGATATTGTTTTTGGACTTCCGATCCGATACCGATACTGGCCGATACCAGCCTATCCGAGCATGTGTTTAAGTTTAAGTTAAATTATTTAGCCTTAGTTGTAAGAGTCATGTTGAAGAGGGTTTTAGTACTCTTGATAACATCTAGCCAGCTGAATTAGGTGAGATTGAATAAAACACAATGATTGGTAACAACAAACTTACCTGTTTATTAAGAGATAAACACAAACTGGACAAAATTATGAATAGCAATCTGAAATTGCACAGTGAACAGTAAAACCGTAAACAGTTAAAGGTGCAAGTATTACTGTAAGTTTTAATAAAAATGCAAAACAGGGAAACACTGGCGCAAAATAGTGGAATGGATCGCTTAAATCGGGCGAAACTGGAAAAATACGGACCGGATTTTTTAAAAAATGGATCGTGGCAGTCTGGATCGGCATTTTACATGCTTTGCCGAGCACTATTTTTTCGTTAATAATCGGGCGTCCGGATCCGACACACGGATCGGATCGACAAGCCTAGACCTGATCAAAGCTCAGCACCAATCATGCTTTTATTACTTGTTTTGTTGTGTCAGAATGTCAGAAAAAGTTTGATTATCAACCAATTATTTACATAAACTACTTCACTGGCGCTACAAGCCTGGTTAGAGTGAGGGATGGCATTTGAGTCGATACAATTAACTGGTTTTCCTTAGATAGAAAACTGTGAATCAATCTCACTGTAGGATCTGGTGGACTGTAAAGTGCCTTGAGATGACCTGTTGTTAGTTGGTGCTATAGACATAAACTGAATTAAATTAAATAAACCTTAACCTCTTAAGCGGTACCAGGTCAAACTGACACCTGCTCATGTTTATATATTTATAGAAATGGCCAGAACTCAGTCACATGGCTTTTCATCCACATGCCTTTCAAAATGGGGCTTTAAATTTTCTACAACACAAATAATTTTTGTTTTATAGCTCTGTAAACAAACAAGATTTAAAATTCCACCTGACATGTCTGACTCTGCAATGCCAGCAGCATTGGAAACTAGAGGGTCACACCTTCTTCCAACGAGGTGTCGGACATAACTGAGCAACTATTTCAGGTGATGTAAAAGGAATGCGTAACGTATGGGTGCTGGGTCAGTTCACTTTACACACGGCAGCTTCCAGGTTGCTCTGCTCCATGGATCCTGTTTCGGCTCGTCTCTCTATCATTTTATGTCAGGTGAGGTCAGAGGTGATATATTCCCTTATTAGTTATATGTCTGATGGCAGATCAGGACGTCCCTGTTAACCGTTAAAGGTCGCCCTGCCTGCATCGCCTCCAGAGCACCTATCGCTGGGTTTGCCTGCTGGTTCAGCTTCAAGTCATGCCTGTGAAGAATGTCGATGTGCTATTTGCTTGTAAGATGATGGACTTAGTGTGAGACGTTCAATGGCTGCTAGTATTTTGTTCTCTAACTTCCTCTGTGACTTTAAACGTCCTACAGGAATCAATCGGCTCATGCATATTTTGAACTTAGATCTATTTCCATGTCTTTTGTGCACAGAGATAAAAAGCACCAAGGCAGAACCTGGTGAGGTGTCTCCCATGCACTCGTCTACCTCCAGCAAGAGGGAGGGGAGCCTGAAGAGAGCCAGTGAGAGTCAGGATCTGAACGACTCGGAGGAGGACGGGGACCTGCTGGAGGACGAGGACCAGGTCAACCACCATCTGAGGTGTCTCCTGGCTTTAACGTGTTGACGTCTTCCTCATGTTCTCCTTCTCACTTCACAGGAGAAAAGCAGAAGGCGGGATGAGGACGAGCAGGAGGAAGGGGAGGAGGACGACGACGATGACAGCACCAACGGAGACGAGCCCTGAACCGGCAGAGGAGCTACAGCAGTTTCTCCACTTGTGTTAATTTGTTGATTTCCGCTGAAAGGAGAGAATTTCCAGTGTAGATATGAAGCTCACATGTTCAAGAAGTGAAGTTCTGCTTTTATTTCCCTTTTTTTTTCTTTAAATCAAACCTTTCATGTTTGTTCTCAGTGACCCTTTGCTGCCAGTAGACAGACAGTCACAGATTTCTAGCGTTTGCAGAAAAGCTAAAGAGGCGGATGTTGGAGAATTGAACAGAGTTTAAGTTGTATCTTCTTCCTCACATCTTCCTCGCTGACCGATGGTGAAATTCACTGTTTTACCCTGAAACAAAGAACCGGTTCGTATTTTACTTAGAAAAATCAGTTTAGGAGCTTTTTTAATGATAAAACTGATGAATTTGACTTAAGAATTGGAATTAAATGCAACTTGTAGGTGTTTAGCATGTTGGGTTAGAGTAGTTTTTATTTGTTCATTGTTAGAAGTTTGTGTTGATTTGAACAAAATGAATGACTTTAGTTTTAATGTAAGTTTGGGTCTTTTCCCTCTGAAACTGCTGCTATTCCTGCTGCAACGCTGCATTCCAACCAGCGGGTGGCGCCAAATGATGTCTGTGTTCTGATGTCTCCTTATTTTTCTCCTGAGATAGAAACCTGATCAGGCAGAAATGTTTCTCCTCTCTGTATGAATTCTGTAGGTTAATCATTATTTAGCGAAAACTGACTCCTCCATCTTCACTGGATGTTTCTTACTTGGCTTCACAGGTTAATAAACACGTTTTATCCTGTTGGATTGGATGCATGCTTGTGTTTTCCATTATTGGGACTGAACAGTCTATTTTATTTTAGAAGACTAGCTCCTCTACAGAAAATGAGGATATGATGAAGATCTGATCAGATTCTAGAAATCACATCAACATCCATCAAAGCGTTTTGATAGGATCTCTGTAGGAGACCCTAAATAAACCCAATTACTAATGCATATTGATCTTCAGCTTAGGAGGCGGGAGTTAAACAGACAGGCTCCTTTGTAAGCAAATATATGCATTACAGTCCAAGTGTCTTTCAGACCTTACGATGGTGATCACAGTATAAACCGACGGCTGCTGTAGCTGTGTTTATCCTCATGTGACCATATTCATCCCTGTAGTATTTGGTCTGCTTTGAATGGACCAGAGCTCGTTTTTCCCACTTTGATCGAGCGTTTGCGCAGATATGGAAAGTCTCAAATTACCTTGATCTGAAGCAAACAACTAGACCAAGGCCTGGTCTAAATATCAAATGCTAACTCCTGCTCTTAGGTCAACAATAAGAACACCATCCAGGGCAGGAAAGCATTTCCAGACAGCCTTCAGCCTTATGGACGCCATATGATGGACACACAGGTTAATGACACTGGTCAATATGGGAGGAGAGCCTGCAGGAAAAGAACTACAATAAGGTTTTACCTTGAGACGGTTTCAAAATATAAAGTTTATACCAGATCAAAGCCTTTGATTATAGTTAATCTATAGGAAGGTTTAGTGGTTCTTTATGTTCATAAACACACAGTATTTCTTTGACTCCACTAATGAATACATTTAAATAAAAAGGTGGGTTTCATTTTATAGCCTTTTTATAAGCAGCAGAGAGCTTTTTTACACCTGGAAATGTGTATATTTTTAAGAAATGGGGAGTGGCGGCCAATTGGTTAGGGCATAGAGCTTGCAAACCTGAAGTTGTGAGTTCAAAACTCACTGGCACACTGAGCAAGACCCTTAACCCCATGATGGCAGCCCACTGCTCTCCAAGGGGATGGGTTAAATGCAGAGTTACATTTCTCCAATATGAGATCAATAAAGTTAAATTATTAAGTATATATTTCATTGATTTTTTCAGACCTCAGTATTTTACAAAACTAAAGAATATTTTAGTAGCAGAACTTCCTGAGTTGTGGACAGGGGTGTTCATGTTGCACAGGACCAGGTTTATAAGCTGCAGACCAAAACTAGACTCCAATATAAACATTGGTTATATTATCCATATAACCACTGGTAGACAGAAGCATTTTAAGGTGTGAGGCAGCAGCTGTTATTTTCTCTTGGGATTTGTTAAGTCCTCTACAGAGCTTTGCAGAGGAATTCAAATATTAACTTTCTGTCATTCTGTCCTATTTCATCAGGATATATTTCAAAAGAATAGCTGGTTTTGATCTTTTTAAAATGTCTAAAGCAGAAAAGTGACACTTGCCTCTGACATCCCTACAGGGAAACATGATGGTGGCACCATTATGCTGTGGGAATAGGATGATTTTCTTCCACCTGTCAGAGTATAACTCCTACCAGGTTGCTATGGAAACATCTTCACCACCTCCATTACAAGCAGTTCCCCTCTCCATTAAAATATATTCAGTGATTTAAAATGGAAAATATTGAGATTTTGCAAGTTGATTTCTAGTTGGGACAGTGTAGACTGACCCTGAACTGGTTTTAGATCAGTTTTCGGCCCCTCCTCAGTGCACATTAGTCCCTACTTTGACACCTATAAGAAAATGTCCTGGCTTCACCACTGCAGTCATGGAGTCTGGGTAAACTTTAATTCTTATTTTCAGCATCGTAATATGACGTTTCGCCACAATTAGATTCATTAAGTCATCACTATTCATCTTTCACACAGCTACTGGAAACAAATGTAGTTCAATCATACCGCAAGTGACTGGGAGATCAATTCAATTCAGTTTATTTATATAGCGCCAATTCACAACACAAGTTTTCTATCTAAGGGAAACCAGGTGATTTCATGTACTCATTGACTCCAAGGCAATTCCTCACACTAAGCATGCTTGTAGCGACAGTGGAGAGGAAAAAACTACCTTTTAACAGGATGAAACCTCCAGCACAACCAGGCTCAGTGTGAGCCAAGCCATCTGCTGAGGCCGACTGGGGATTCAAGGAGACAGAAGCAGAAGCAGAGATACAAAAAGACGCAGAGATACAAAAGGCAGCTGTAAAAGGCGGCTCCCGTCCAGGAAACACACACAGCCAGGCAGACGAGCTCCACACAATGCACTGCTCCTCATGGGAAATGTTGCCTTCCTTCAGGGAAAACAATACAGCTTTTGTCCACTTGGTGGAACCAAAATCAACCAAAACCAAAATATTCTCAGATATTTCTCTTTCAAACTGTATATTTTAAAATTTCTCTTCTTTAAGTTAATTTCAAAATGCATTTTCTCCTTACCTCTGGGGGCGGTCTATCCTCTACAGTGAGGAGTGAAGACATGTTTATTTTGGTCTGCATGGACCTGAGCAACAACACTTTTATTGGTGAATGATTGTGAGAGAGCGTTTGTACCTGGCTCTAAGGGAATGTAATCGGTGAAAGGCAATTTAAAAAGGATGAGATTTGTAAAACTCAATAGAAGAAAGAGAAATAAAAAATTTAAATACGAAATCTGTCAAAAAAAAAAAAGTATATTAAAGCTTGAAAAAAGCAATTTGAACAAAAAAAAAAATCAGTAAATAACAGCAAAGATTTTGCAAAACCTTTTTTGGATTAAGATGTTTTTTCAAGATATTATTACTTGGTTGCATTTTTTTTGTTTGTTTACCAAATTGGGCAGATTTACAATTAGTCATCGGACTACATTAGATCAGTCCGTTTGCTGCGCATGTGCATGAAGGTCTAAATAGACATCAGCAAACCATTTAAAAACAGACTGCATGAAGAGATGGGCGGAAAAGAGAGGAAGATATAAGAAAGATGAAAAGAAGCTTAAAAGAGGAGAAAGAAGGAGGAAAGTAGAAAGCTGATCTTAAAGTTACCGATAGTTAGTGACTTTGGCTTCTTGGCTGCAGTAGGCGCAGCACCAGCAGCAGCCTACAATCAGCAGCAACATCAGCTTTAAATGTGACACCTGTTGAACAAGAGATGAACAACTAGTGAGCATTAAACCGTTGAAGGGGATGTCCCCCTTTATTGATATTTACTCTATTCAAGATGGGTCATTTTAAAATGAAGTTTTGAATTTTGTTTGTAATTGCTACAGATGAGCAGAAATCAATCATTTAGGTGGGTTTTTTTTTTTCTTTCATGTTGAACTGGAAAACACCAGGATTCTAATGGAGAACAGAAAAATGGAGACAAACACATATTTACTTCCAGCTTTTATTTAATTCAAACAAAAAATGGAGAACGGATAAGCAGATCAAAGCTTGCCTACAGTGAAAAGAGTAACTGAGTTATTTGCTTTTGCTGTCGCCTTTTAGGAAACACAGGAAGAACCAATCAACTAAGTGAGAATGGGCTTAGTGAGGGACAAAGAACAAATAATGTATATCTATTCTATTAAAATGTATCTTTATAATGGGCAGAGAGGTGTCAATTAACAAAGTACAAATACTTTGTTACTGTACTTTTTAGGTATCTATACTTTATACCATTACTTATTTTTTTTCCTACTTCTGACTTCTACTCATTACATTTTAACTCATTACGTTTGGCTTTGGTTTAAATAAAACTTTATAAATATCTATTGATAAGTCATATAACGCAAAACACTCATTGGTTAGGTAAGGGAACTCATCAGAAGCAAGCAGCTGTTTTTCAGTCTGCAAACATGAATTGTCTATGCCATGCTACAATGTTGGATTCAGAAAAAGATTTTGAAATGTCTGAAAGGTCGGACACAGATGAGAGCTGTGATCGGGAGACGGAGACCAACAAGACCTCCCTCATCCTTTTCTTTCATCTCAAAGAATTTTAGAAGCAGTCGGAAAAATTGAGCTTTTAATACATATAGTGGCTGTTTTTTAAAGGTTACTTTTTACTTTTATACTTTCTAAAAAGTTTTGGAGCACATACTTTTTCACTCTTACTTGAGTAAAGAGGTCAAGTTGATACTTCAACTGCAGTATTTATACTTCTACCTAAGTAACACATGTGGGTGCTTTTGACACCACTGATAGCGGGTCTGTTTTATGTGCTGTATTTTTCAATTCAGAGGGCCCCACTCCTGTCTTTTAGCCTTCCGTGGAGACCATCCTGATCTCGCGAGCTTTCAAGGGTTTCACCCACAGGATCAGTCTGGAGACCTCTCCAGTTAAAGAAAATCTGGAGCCGTTTCTCACTCAAACTTAACGCCCAATCAGCTGCTGGCTTTGGAGGCCGTTGAGATGTGACGCTAAATCCAGGAAGCCGCAGTTCAGTCCAAAAGAACATGGCGGCTTCAGTCGATGAAACCTAGTGTTAGCGTGGCTATCAAGCAAGTTTTATCGAATTACAGAGTATTTTTCTTCACTGAAAAGAAGAGCAAAACATTGCTCTGGAGGCTTTTTCTCAGAGGAAAAGATGTTTTTGCTCTTCTCCGACTGGTTTCGCAAGAGTTTGATCTATCAATTGGCTTGTGCCTGGCTTGTGGTTGTGTTTCGCCGGCGCCTGTTAATACGTTATATGCTTCAGTTGATCTGATTGGTTTATTTGGCCCGCCTATCATCAAATATAGGCCAATCAGCTAACCCATATTTTCGCCCCTTCTCAAAATTACTTCAACGAAGGTTTCCAGATGGATATGCGGAGAAAATCTATCTGGCGGAGTCAGGTTACTGTCTTTGCCTTGGGCCCCAAATTTCCTACATTCACTCCTGTTAACAAAACCTGTTTTTTACCTACCACCATAATGGAGCAAAGTTCACTTCAAAGAGTACTTATTGCAAGCTTTAAACTTATTGCTTATGGGTTTTTTTTATTTTATTTTGTTTTTATTTTAGTGTAATCCATTATGTTGTGTTAAGCAATAGTAGGAAAAAGTAATGTCATAACATATTTTATCCTTTACTTAAATGGCTCTCTGAAAAATGTTGCCAGGAATCTTTGGAGGATTTGGAACTTGACAAGAGGAAGAAAAAAAAAACAAAGTAGGAGCTCTAAAGAGAGATGCTAAAGGCAAGAACTATTTCATCAACAGGGATCTTCACAGGATGAACTGTGATTAACAGGGAGGGGTGGTAAGAGCACAGAGGACCGGAGACAGATGGAGGGGCAGCTAACAGATGGAGAGAAGGAAGAAAGAGCGGAAAAGATTTGTCAGGAAAGGCTGGGGGGGCAGAAGAAAGTGGAAACGGTGTAACAGTTAGAGCAAATGAAGGGCTGCAGCTTCTGTTTAAACTCTGCTGGATGCTTCATAGCACACCTGATACATAAAAGAATATTTAAAGGAATCAATAATCCTGATGCAGTTAACACTAATGCATTGAACATTTTATTACTGTTGTGTGATAAATCCATGCACTCTAACGCACAAACATTCAAATCAATTAAAAGGTTTGAAATCTGGCCCATATAAAAGCACTGTGGGATCAGACTGAGTCTGATCAGATGGCATCATCGCTGACATCCTGCAGGCCGACTCGCCCTGTTTGCATCAGCGGGGCCACATGAGCAGCAGTGAGTGCAGCAGGATCATGCAATGAGTCTGAGGTGTGAGAACTTGTCTGAGTGGAAGATTTCCGCCTCCAACATGATAATCGACTCTGAATATGGAGAATAATTGAGCCTTTCAGTGAGAAACAACATGAGGTTTCAGAAGTCATGCAGTTTGCATCGACTCTCCAGTCGTTAGGTAATCACAGTGCTGCCAAAAAAATGATTCAACGCTCGCTGGAAAAGTGGCAAAACATACAAAACAAAGCAGCTGCTTGTCATAAAACATTCGAGAACAATTTGAACAGCTCCACATGACTAGAGCGATATCTGCAAATTAAAGATGAGTTACCATAACTACAGCTGTGTGGAAACTATTTAACCCTTTCATGACAAGCTCCCCCACCATCCAGACATCCAGCTCATATCTTTGGTTGAATATCACAGCTGCCTTTTTTTCAAATGATGCAATTACTTTAGTTTCCTCTGTGACGTGTTATCAAACCAAGCCTTTATGGGATTCACCACTTTGTTACAGACAATGTGACATTTTCTCCCAGAAATTTCTGATTTGTGAAACATTAGCATCGATATAAAAAGGAATTCTCATTGAAAAATGTCACGTTATGAGAACCACACAATCACAGAGACTCATTCTCATTGTTCAGATGTACAGAAGGTAGTCCCTGCACAAACAAGGTAAACCAAAATAAGCCTTCGACAAAGCAGCTGGTTGCTGCAACCAAGCATATTAAGGGGAAATTAAGTGGAAGAAAAAAGTGTGCTGGCATCATCATCATAAAATGTGTAACTAAAGCAAAAAAGGATGGCCCATCCATCCATGAGAGGACTGTGAGCTAAAGCTCACTGAAGAGTTTGGGGAAGGTTAAAAAATATGTTGAGACATTTGTTTAAATATAGGAACAGATGTTTTCAGGCCATGAGCTGCTAAGGTTTTCCTTCTGTTAAGCAGCTCCATATGCAGAAGTAACTTAACTGGGTTAAGGATTCTAATTTTCTTTTTAGATGAAAGTAAACTGAAACATTTTTGGAAAATTAAGGTTCCAGATTCGGGGTGACAAGTGAATCCATGTTACTTCAGGTCTAGACTGAAGGAGATGGGTGAGGAGAGAAATGGTGAGAGGTAGAGTCTGATCCAGCAGCAGAGAACTCAGTCTAGATAGATGTTTCTCCTTGACCTTTGCTCTGTCATAACTTATCCAAAAATAATTAGGTTATCCTGAGATATTTTCTACATTTATGCTGCTATAGGTTTAGGCTATTGGAGGACATAGGGACCATTTTTTCTTCATTCTGCTTCATTCTATCTCTATTCTCCCATTCTACAGTATGTGTTGGTTCCATCTCTAGCATTATGTTCTGCTTGGCTTTTTCTCTTATACTTAGACTTAGAAAGACTTTATTGTCATTTTGTACATACACAGAGTGTTTACAAAAAGAAATGTCATTCAGTACAGCTCAAGTGCAGCCGTGATAAAGATAAGCAGCGGTGATAATAAAGCCATATGACTGTATAGTTCCAATATTCAGGTTTTTTTTTCTTTTTTTTAATCCAATTTCATACAACATTCAGCAGTCTAAGGGCAGTGGGGAAGAAAATGTTCTGGAACCTGCTGGACCTGCATCGGATGCTTCAAAGTCTCTTTCCAGAGGGCGACAGGGAGAACAGTCCATGGTGGGGGTGTGAGGGATCATTGAGGATGTCAGGGGCTCAGGATCCCCAGCGCTGAATGAAATTCCTCTAATGGAGGGAAGATGAGCCCCGATGATCCTCTCTACTGTTCTCACCACTCTTCTCATCCTCTTCCAGCCTGAGACGCTGCAGCCTCCACACCACGCAGTGAGACAGCTGTTCAGAAGACATTAGGACCTTTCTCATCATAGTAGCTTCATCTGCTCTGTTCCTGTTTGGCTGCGACTCCACCCTAAGGAGAACTGTCAGCTGTGCTGCTGCCATCAACACCTTTTTTTTTTAATCAGTGTTGGATCTTAGCCTCTTTTTCAGTGTAGTCCTGTTTCTTTTACTTTGACTAACTTTACTGCTCCAATTCATTCTCTGAAATGGAAATTTGCCTTGGAGCCTATCTGCCTGGCTGTGTGTTTCCTGGACAGGGCCTCCTGAGCTGGTTGACAGTTGCAGTACCCTCCGTATCTCTGCTTCTGTCTCCTCAAACCCCAGTTGGCCCCAGCAGATGGCCGCTTACACAGAGTCTGGTTCTGCTGGAGGTTTCTTCCTGTTTAAAAAAGAGTTTTCTTCTCCACTGATGCTACATGCATGCTTGGTGTGAATGATTGCTGAAGAGTCAATGACGAAATGCCAATGAAAATTGTTGCTCCCTTCAGGAAGAGCATGTCTTGTAAGACTTTGGCCATTATATAACCTCTAACCTTTAGGGCATTCTGTTGTCAATTTATTCCTGTGTTTGAGATGATTGTCCTGTAGATGATAGAGTTGGGTTTAAAGCTGATCTCATATTTGACTTGAAACTTACTTGATATGCAGACAGTTTATGGATGAGTTCATAAGGAGTACAGGTCCTGTAGCTGCATGCATCAGGTGTCGTCATAGTTAATAAAACCACATGATGCAATTTCCTCCAAACTTTTTTACATTTTTTTACCCATTCTAGCTATTGTTTATAATGAATTGCTGAGTGGTTTTTAATCATAAAAACATCTCAAATCTCCCACTTAATTGATTTAATTAAAAAAGTTTGGGTTTTTTTTATGGATATATTTCATATCTGCTTGTCACTGCTTGCAGTTCTTCACTGAAGGCAGCTCTTTGATAGATTAAATAATTATGTTAAATCAAAAATACCACAAAAGTAATTTCTCATCTTCAAATGTATTTTCTAGAGACCTACAACATTAGCAGAATTAAATAACCAACTCAATAAAATTTACAAAATTAGAAGAACAGCGACCGGCACCAACCCAACATACCCTGCCCACAAAAACACATCTACTTTACATTTATGGCATAATTTAAGGGAAAATAAACTGTTATAAAAAATGCTTTGCTTTTATTACTGAGAGATTTGAAGGAACAATAAACCCTTTCACTTTTCATTAAGTTTATCCTGTTACATCAGGAGGGCTTTTAGTCAAACAATAATGGTTCCGATCCATTTGGCTGTAGCAGCTGAGCCCATAGTAATCATCCTGGCTCAGCTGGCACACATCAAGGTGGCCGAGCTGTTAATGATGCTGTTAGTAACACAAGAGGAAGTCAATTAATCCTGGTGGCCTTCTTAGCAAGTTTCATGATGGGAAATATTCAGACCCCCTAGTAGATCGTTCACCAACTTCCCTATTTTATTATTATTTTTTTGTTTGTTTTTTTAAACAGTATTTACTTCATTTAATGATAGACGATTATTCTGATTAACCAATTTTTTATGTTTTTAGACACATTTAAGAGCATAAATTTAATAGCAAATTAATTTAAACATTCCTCTAGTTTTTATAGAAAGTTTGGCATCACATTGATGGGGCTGCGTAGTGGCACAGTGGCTAGCACTGCTTGCAGAAAGAAGGTTTCAGGTTCTATTCCAGGCCCGGGGTCTTTATACATGGAGTTTTCATGTTCTCCCTGTGAATGCATGGGTTCTCTCCAGGTACTCCGGCTTCCTCCCACAGTCGAAAAACATGACTGTTAAGTTAATTGGCTTCTCTAAATTCTCCTTATTTGTGAGTGTGTGTGAATGTTTGTTTGTCCTGTTTGCCCCTTTGTTGCCCCACGCATGGACTGGCTAATTCGTCCAGGTCCACGCCTCTTGCCCATAGACAGATGGCAGATAGGCACCAATTCAATTCAATTCAGCTGTTTATATAGCGCCAAATTCACAACACATGTCATCTCAAGGCACTTTTACAGCTCAAACATCAGATCATACAGTCAAAATTGATACAAAGCTTTCTATCTAAGGAAAACCAGTTGATTGCATTGACTCAAATACAATCCCTCACTCTAAGCATGCTTGTAGCGACAGTGGAGAGGAAAAACTCCCTTTTAACAGGAAGAAACCTCCAGCAGAACCAGGCTCAGTGTGAGCAGCCATCTGCCGAGGCCGACTGGGGTTCAAGAAGACAGAAGCAGAGACACAAAAAGCAGCTGGAAAGCAGGAAAGCAGGAAACACACAGCCAGGCAGACGAGCTCTGAGCCAGCTCCCATGCCAGAGGACGAAGAGAGCACATCCACTCACCAGCACCCCTTGCCACCCGGCTTGGGATAAGCGTGACGGAAAATGGATGGATGGCATCACATTATCTTGATAATTTAAAAATGCTGCAGATGATTCAAGCATTTCACTTCTTACCTATTACTGTACCACACCCTTGCACAAAGTCATTTTTTATTATATATGATGGTGGATCCCAACTGGATTATAGGTTGAATGTAAAGAGAAGAAATTGGAGCAGGAAACCTTACAGATAGAGTTGGCAAATGACTGAGAATTGCTTCATATATGCTAATATATGCTCTGGCTCTGGTTTCTGTCAAATGGGAGTTTGTCTGGGTTTGCTTTGGTCGCTCAGTAGTTAGCGTACATGACCAATGTATGGATGCCTTAGCAGAGGAACTAATAAGGCACTATTGTGTAGTTACCAGGAAACCAAAGAGGAACTAATATAAATCTTTTATTGTCCCACAAAGGGGAAAATTGAAGTAAAAATTTTAGTGTTGCTTTTGATGGTCTCTAAACCTGTGTGCGAAAAAAAATACTTCACTGAGTACCAAATTATGGCTTAGCCAGTATTTCATGTAGTTCTTTGAGTCAAACATCATATCAAGTACGCTGATGAAGCTTCTCAGTCATCCAGGTCATAGTCATTCCGTAAAAGTAAAAAAAAAACATCTTCAAATCTTGGAAACCAAGTCCAGTGGATATTTTTTTGATCTTTTACGGAATCATATCAAGAAGTTACTAAGGAACTAATAATTACCTTATTATTCCCTGACCATTAACTATTATTTCTGTGTACCAGTGAAGTGAAACTACCCATTAGCTCCTGCTTCATTATTCTGTCTTTCCTGGTAAATAGGCAGTAGTCCCATAATAAAGCTGAGCTTGGAGTTCCTCAGTAAGTAATGGTTAACTACCCATAGTTCCTTATTACTTCCCTTTATGCTCTCAGGTTGTTAATCATATTTTGTTTACCTTATTCTAAAGCATTACTGATTGAAAAACCATACACAACTACATTCATATTTAGAGTATTAAGTAAAACTGTGCTTGAATCATTCAATATTTGTTGACAAAGCGCTTTAGATGCCAAAATTGACCAAACTTCTGTACAGACATCTTTTTTAAGGAATTGGAGGAAGCTGGAGAACCCACGCATTCAAACGAAGAACATGCATGATTTACACTGCAAAAAATCTAAATCTAGATAAGTCATTTTTTCATAAAATAAGTTGATTTGTTCTTGGATTGAGGGTGTAAAAGAGACATTCTGCCAATGGGACAAGACAATTACACCTAAAAATAAGAAAACGTAATTGTATTTGGTTCATTTCAAGTGCTATTATCTAATTATCTTATTTTAAGAGTAAAAATTACTCATCCATTGGCAAATCCTCTTACTTTCTACCTCCTCAATTCAAGGGTGAATACACTTAATTTAAGAAATGTTTACTTATTTCTAGATAGTTTTTGCAGTGTAATTCCTTCTGCACAGCAACATTCTCACCACCTGCATCAGCATACAGACATGGTTTTTGGCCAGTTTTTAGATGTAATCTCCTCCATTGCTTAAAAACATCCAAGATAGCAAAACATTCAAATTCAGGAATTTAAAACACAGGGGGATCAAACAATAAAAGGCATAACATGAGCTTTGTCTGCTCATCGTTTTCTCTTACATTAAACACAACACTGCAGCGGCAGCACTGGGACATGTAGGCCACTCCATCAATGCTGTGTTCCAAGCTGCACTCTATGCACATCAGGAGACATAGAGGGATGTGTGTCACATCATGCATAGAGCTGGCGTCTGCATTTCTCTGTGTTCCCATGAGGTTAGCAGGAGCAGTTCTATAGCACTAAAGAAACTAACATAAAGTGAAGCTTTTTTTTTTTTACTGAGGGTTAGAAAATTGACCCAACTGGCCGTCTGGGTAAGGACACTGCTAAAAGAGCTTTATCGATCATGGATACTCTGCAAGATAATGAATAAACCCTTTTACCAAAAAGTCAAACCACTTCCTGACCTGTAAGCTGAACCAGTGAACATCGATTAGGTGATTGTAGGTGAAGGAGCATGTGAAGGATATGCTAAAGGGAATATTTTTCCCCAATATTCAAATGGCTAGTTGTACACTGGAAAACTGTGAGATAATTTAAAAAGGTTTCAAATGATAGAAATACAGTAAAAACAATACAAATATGGTGAAAATGTTGAGTATTGTGGAGCCTCCCTGGTAGGTTGAGAGCTAATGTAAAGAATGGGGGAGGAGATACAAGCATGGCCTTATTCTGAGCTTCTGCAAGGTCACTGTATAGATGGAAAGGGGGGGGGGGGGGGGAGCAAGAGATACAAGGACTGGGAAAGAGAAAAGGATGAGGGAGATATGAGCTGGGAGAGCTGCAGGGCGGCACAGTGGTCGGGAAATTGGAGAGAGGAGGGAGGTGGAGAACCGGAGGTATAGAGCCGGAAGCCCCAAGGGTGATTTATCAGCTCTGATGGGAGCGGTTAGTGTAGAAGCCCTAATGTATGGATGGAGGCAGAAATGGAAGAAATAAGGGGGCCTGGGACAGGAGGAAAGCAAAGTGAGGGAGACAGAAACATATCAGAGCGTGTGTCACTTTTCTTTTCATGTGTGCATGTCAGCATGTAATTCAAAGATGGGAGAGAGGGTTAGGAAAACAGTGAAATCTGAGTAACACATCAGGGGAGAGAAGAGCGGTCCCACGGGTGGATAACTGCTTAGTTCTCAGCGCTGTGTGCAAACTGTCTGGCTGCACATTTAGGAAGCAACAGCAACATGTTAGACTCAGAATACCTGGTAAAAGTGTTCATACCCATTTTACTCATATTTTTGCCAATAGATACAAAATATATTCTGTGAAGAAATTAGATTTTCTAACCTTGCCACAGATTCTTCGAGTTCAAATGCTTTCACTATTGAAGCTTTGGCTGCATGCTTTTGGTTGTTCTTCTCCTGAAAGGTGGATTTCCTCCTGAATTTCCATTTAAATGAGCTAATTCCACTTTCCTTTCAAACAAATACATATCCTAAGTATGATTCTGCCACTACCGTGCCTCACTGTTGCATTGCTTCTTCTTCTTATGTCTCTCCTTTAAATCTTGGTGTGATTATTGCCTCTCTTATCAGAATTACTGAATGTCTAGAGGCCACAACTAAGTTTTACATTCAACAGATCTTCTCCTTTGGGTTGCAAGATATCTGTAGCTCCTCTGGGCTAACCCTAGGCCGATTGATTTCTGCTGTTAAAAAGAAAGAATTGAAAAGAGTTCTGTTGAAAGTTCAAAGCATATAAATGTGTTTTTCATGTAACCTTGGTTTAAATTTCTTCACATTCCTCCTCTGACCTTTTCTGTTGCTGCTTGGTCTTCAACGTCCTCCATTAAAGTTCTCCAACAACCCTTTGGGGTTTTCACAGCAGAAATAGATTAATATTGTGACTAAGTTGTGTACAGTAATACTATACATAGGAGGAGTCTATTTACTAACTAGACAAATAAAAGGAAACAGTACAGGTAGGTGAACTACATATGTATGCCACATTTTTACATTATTTTGAAAAAACTTGCATACAAATAGATATTTATTTATTTTATTTATTTATTTTATTTTATATACTCTATATGCACCACTTCCTTCCAATTCACAAATTCTGATTCTGTTTACTTTCCAAAATACTTCCCAAAGTTTATTTTAGGATAAGTGCTTTAGCCTTTTGATGATGAACTTAACTGAACTTCCTGCATTTTGAAGCCCCGCTCTGTCAGTATGAGCTTATGGTGTTTTCATCAGCAGAATTTTGCTGAGGTTTTCCCGGGACTCGCTGCACATCTATGGAGAATATAAATGAGAGAGGAATAGAGCTTCCACTGCACACAAAGGCAGAAGAGAGAGAGGGAAGAAAAGGAGGGAGATGAGAAAGAGGAAGAATGACTGCTTTTTGTTGTTTCCCCTTCTGCTTCTCTAGGGGAATGTGGAGGAAAGGAACAGACTAGATTATCTTCCTATCTTCCCTCATTTCTTATTTCTTACATTTCCTAAATTCCATCCCACATCCCCAACCTAGATTTAAGCAACCCTATGCTTCTCTATCATCTCTCTTCCTCTTCAGCCCTTTAAATCAGATCACTTCATCGTTCTACCTCGCTGCAGGATGATTATAGAATAATCTGACCATATTAGTGGATTAGGTGGTGTGACCCTGCAGCTGTCATCAGTCTACAGCATTCCTTCTTCCCAGAGTTAATCTACTCGTGTTAGGGTTTTTAAAATCTGCCGATACATCTGTCTTACATTGTAACACAATAATACATTCATTTCCACACCCTGATTTCAGTGCTGCTGCGAAGAGCAAAACAGCACGGATGGTACGTAGATGACTTTAACACAGTATTATAATTGCCCTGATTCTTCCTGAAGTTGTTTACGATTCTGAAGGTTTCATCCAATTGGGTTGAGTCCAGCGTGTCGTCACACAACGCCCAGACCAACCATGGATGGTGCATTCACACCGAATGCTTTTGGTTGCCTGATTTTGCCTGAAATTAGCCAGAAAAGCTACAGCAATATACATCTGGGGTGGAAGGCTCCACCTCCTAATTCAATCAATGGGTTGTTGATATCACCTCAACATGGTGGGTCTATGCAGCGAGTCATAGGGCTTCAACCAGTGCCACTGGGTCCAGCAGATTCTCAATAGATGCTTCAGATTCTGGGAATCCAGTAGCTGGATAATGTCTGTCTTCTGCAGAGCTTAAGGTAGGGTGAGACACAGTTCTGTAGTTAAGACAAGAGCAGCGGGGAAATCAGTGCAAGAAAAAACACCAGAACTGAGATGAATCCTTGCTCCATAAAGCTAAGGAAACACAGGAGATTAGAGAAGTCGACCTGGGCAGAAAGCTCCAAAGCGGGGAGAAGTGGTGGCAGCTGGCCGATGTCTGCACCGGAGCTGAGGTAGGACGACAAATGATAAATGATTTAATCAACCTTCTTTCTAGGGCTAAATTAAACTGTCTTTTTAAAGCCACCAACAAACATCTTAAGAGCATTCCCGCTCTGTATAAGAAAGGTCAGAGGAGACTCTTTCTGCTGAGGAGACTCAGGTCTTTTGGAGTGCAGGGGGCAATTCTAAGGATCTTCAGCAATCGTCTATGGAGCAGTGGCCTATCTGTAGCTGAGAGAAAGTGGCTGGATAAGCTGATCAGGAAGGCCAGCTCTGTGATTAAATACCCTCTGAACTGATTGCAGGTCGTGGAAAACAAAAGGATCCTTACTAAAGGAAGATTTCTGCTGGATAATGTCTACCACCTCATGCATGAAGCTGTTGCTGAACTGGAGAGCTCCTTCACTGCTGCACCCTAAATGCATCAGGGAGTGTTATCACAGATCCTTCCTCCCAGCAGCTGGAAGACTGTTGAGGTTTCTACCTTAGTCAGTTAAATAACATGCGGCTGTCTCTTTTCTCATCTCTGATGTCGCTGCTATTTTCACATATCCATTACTGTAAAAATGTCCACAGCTGTATATTGGTTATTTTCTCTCCAGGTGAACAGTATTTATATTGTAAAAACACCTAGCAGTAAAGTATTTTTTTTGTTTATGTTTTTATTGGCTCTTTACTAGTCTGTTATTTTTATACACTTTTCACATTTGTATGACCACTTTTGCTATAATCTTTTGCTTCTGTAACACCAAAATTTCCCCTTTTTTGGACAATAAATTGATCTTATATTCTATACTTAATTCTCATCAAGTGACTTTTTCTTCATTGGAAATAGCTTGTCTTCTCTCCTTCATCCTACATCACAGCCACATCTAACATGATTATCTGATTTGTAGTGAGATAATATATTTATTATCCATCCATCCATTTTCCATCATGCTTATCCCTGCGGGGGTCACGAGGGGGGCCGTTGCCTATCTCCAGCTGTCAATGGCGAGAGGCGGGGTCCACCCTGGAGAGGTCGCCAGTCTATTGCAAGGCAACACAGAGACAAACAGGACAAACAGCAATTCACACACACACTCAACCCAAGAAGAATTTAGAGAAGCCTATTAATCTAATGTGTTTGGACTGAGGGAGGAAGCCAGAGTACCGGGAGAGAACCCACTCATGCTCAGGGAGAACATGCAAACTCCATGCAGAAAGACCCTGGGCCGGTAATCTTATTCAGAACCTTCTTGCTGCAAGGTAGTAGTGCCTCCCACTGTGCCACTTAGCAGCCCATAATATATTAACTCCAATGAGATAAATTTTTTTTGTTGATAAAATTAAGAACATCTTAAAAGCACACCTTGCCTTTCAAAAGTCAAGCACCTTGGACTCTTAGATTCTGCCCCATTTATACCATAAAATACGATGTGTATAATTGTGTGATACATCAAAGCAAAGTAGCTCATAAAATATAATTGCGATGCTATAAGTTTGGTCTTTATAGGAGAGTGGGAAGCTACTGATAAAGGAAAGCAATTAGAAGTCCCCATGCACCAATCAGAGGATGCAGCAAACATGGAGAGACTGGTGCTCTTATCAGATAACAGAAAAATTTAACTTTTTGTTGCTGAGAGAAAAAAACATCACATTGAACACCTCAACTTCTATATATTCTTTATATGGTGGCACCGCTATTCTGTAGGCTCTATCACCTCACTAAGAGCAGGTTAGCTGGTCATTGTTGATCAGATAATCCTGGAAGAAAACCTGTTAGAAGCTGAAAAAACTGCAGGCTGAGGTGGAGGTTCTCCTCCCAGAAGAAAAACAAACCTCAACATCCAACCAGTGCTACAGTGGACTGGTTTAGATGAAAACATATTTGTCCAGTCAAAATGGGGAATTAAATCGCATTATTTTGTTTCAAGATTGAAAAACTGAAGTTCACAGAAAATGTTTCATCCAGTTTGACTGAGTTTGAGCTGCTCTGTAAAGTATAATGGATAGAAATGTGCAGAACTCATCTTCACAAAGAGAATTACAGCTGTTCCTGCATATTAAAGGAGCAAAGTGCAAGTTCTAGAGTTTTTGGTAGAAAAGTGCCCCATCAGGTGACAAATTAAAAATAAAACATGCATCCCAGATTGTTCAAGCTTCCTTACCTTTCCTAAAAAAGTGCTCTAAATCAGTCGTACCTGTCTGTATCCATGCTGGGTCGAATCCTGGAGTTTTGAAAAAGGAAGCAGGTGGAGCAGATTAAAGTTTTTTAGTCACTGCATGCAATTAGCCAAGCTCCTGTAGGCTGAAGGTCCTGGAAAAAGACAGAGTGTACCGTCTCCACCCTGTCTTTGACCACTGCTGGTTAATTTTGGCTGTTCAGCTGATTGGGTCCAAACCTGTTCTCACCTCCAGCTTCTTTCTTGGTAAGTTTGCTTTCTCGTCCTGTGACTCGGCTCTGTCAATCACCCACACACACTCAAACCTCACGTATGACAATCCCTCGTCCACCTGAGGATCGTAGCTTTGTCTCGCACTGAGCTCTCTTATATTTCTGTATTGCAGAGGAGATACTGTGCATGTACCATTTTTAACAAGAGGTCTTGCACATCTAATATATATATATATAAATATATTTCAAAATATTATAATTTTATAATTTAAATTTCTTTTTTTTAATGCCTAAATCAAGTGTCCTACCACCCTCTATTTGCCATGCACCATCGCTCATCACCTTTTATCCACCTTTGTACCCCATTCTGTTGGCTGTCAAACCAGAGCAATCTCCAGTTGGGGTACTAATGCATTGAAGCAGCATGGAGGTTGATCCTTTTTATATACACTTTTTTTTGTTGTGCATAGGCTATGTTGAAGTGGTTTTTTGGATCATAATGGAACTGCAGATGGAGTTTCTTTGGAATGATTTCCCATGACCTTAATGTAATATTGCAAAAAAATATTCACGACTAGAAATTTATTGAGGCATACCTGTAATTGCCTTTGTCATTGAAGCTGTAAGGTTACAGTACATGGTTATGTTTTTCCAAAAATGTATTGTAATTTTACAGATATGAAATTTCAGTTAATCACTATATGTTTCACAGTATATTGCAGTAATTCTTACTGTGAAACTCATGCAAAATGTATCTAATTTTTCTTTGCATTGACAGAGAAAGGTACCAGTGGCAGTGCTCATTTTACCGGGGAAAACTTTTAGACATGCAGTTTTTTATCGAATCCTGACAGCTTCCTAAATTGTAAAGCTTCAAAACTTTATTTGTAAGAAAGGAGATGTAAAACTTGTTAGGGTTGTTAAGTTTCCCCAACTTTAACCTATAAAGAATGAAACAAAGACAGCGTAAGATTTTTCCTGACCGTGCTTTACAAAAGGGAAAATGCACAGAGCTTTGGGATCTCTGTGCATCTCCGTCTTGCTCCACGCTTTGCAGGCTTATTTATTGAGCAGTCAACACATTACAACAGCAGGTATTAGTTTCGATACGCAATCTCTTACCCCAGGCTCACACCGACTCGGGTCTTACCGTTGCGGTGCGGTGCGGTGGGTGAGGCGCCGCAGTGATTCCAAGTCATTAAAAAGACGTAAAACCTCTCTCACGGGCTGCTGAACTGTCCGGCTGCGTTACAGAGACACTCAGGCGCTGCAGAAAGTTCCGCAAGAAACCACATCCTGCG
Organism: Cyprinodon brontotheroides; assembly: GCA_018398635.1. Classification (NCBI taxonomy): domain Eukaryota; kingdom Metazoa; phylum Chordata; class Actinopteri; order Cyprinodontiformes; family Cyprinodontidae; genus Cyprinodon; species Cyprinodon brontotheroides. The sequence goes on along the minus strand of JAGKQL010000028.1, from coordinate 25,316,910 downwards.
CGCGTGCGGGAGCCCTCCTCAAGCAAACAAAGCTTCTAAGCAAATATCCTTATTTGGGCCCGTTGTTATCAGCAAGTAGGTTACGCTGAACTCAAGTGAACTTCTGTTCTCGCGAAGTTAAATCTCTGGACCTGTTGCCGGAGTCGCAGAGAGCGCACCGCACCGTAGTCAAAAAGGGCGGTGTGAGAGCTGGCGTGTCGGAGTTGGCGGTCTCCGGTCGGCTCGGTAACCGCGACCGAGCCAGTGTGAGCAAGGGGTTAGACATAGCATGAACTTTAAGATAGGGAATATGTCTGGTTTCAGTATACGCTTTTTAAAAAGGTGTGGGGGTCATAAACTTTAACTTCTGTGTTTCTCAAATGAAAACAGGAAAGCATTCTCGCAAAACATTTGACCGCCTTATGACCTGCTGCATACAGCTTGTTTCCACTGATGACAGTATCATAGAAAAACAAACATTTAAAAAGCATTAAAAAGATATAAATGAATAAAATGATAAAACAACAGAAATCATAAAACAACAGGTAAACGGCCATTATTCCAACAAAACCCGATATCATCTGCATAACAACGGGAAATATCAATCAAAGATGACAATAATGGACCAAGCGGGAGCAGGTAGATAAGAAACAGCAATAGCCGCAGGAAACACAACACCCAGCCTTGTGGAAAACAAATCTGAACAGGACAGGAATGAGATGCATAAGCCGATGAAACAGAAAAGTTAATCTATCAAAACAGGTTCAGAGTTTTTGCAGACCCCTTAGTGCAGTCAGTGATTGGGTTTTAAGGTGGCACAAAATGGCACCCATGTTCCAGGGTAATGAGAGTGCAAAGCACATCATAGCCAAGCATGGCCCAGATAAGTCAGCCCAAATAGCTCCGTCATGACCTGACTAATGGAAAATATAGAGGAAATTTAATTTTACATGTCAAGCAATTGTAAAGGAATGAATGGGAATGAAAGAAAATTATATTTTTTTTCTATACATGATGGCGATTCTACAAAATATTGACTGAGGGGGTTAAACACAAATGCATTTCACACATTTTAGATGCTTATTTCTGAAATATCTTGCTTTCTGCTGATTTGTCTCACTTATTACTAGTAAAACACCATTAAACTTTGTGGCTGCAACATAAGAAACTATAAAAAGACTCAAAAGCACCAGAATATATGTTCCCAGAGCCCAGTGGTTGTTTTCTCATGCAGTTGGCACCAGCCTCGTACAGCTTGTTTTTTTCACCTTCACCTATTTTTGTAGTAGAGCAGTTTTGCAGTCTAGCAATAATTTGATACATACGCACGAAAGCTACACACAGAACACCGAATCAAAACAAGCTGCAGAGTGTATCTGTCCATATGGGGGAAGCTTGCCTCCTCGTTTTGTAACATCTTTAGGGCTGGTGCTGCTTTCCAAGTTCCAACGCATTAATATTCATCAGGATAGCTTTAATCTTTAGAAAGTGGGTTATTGGTGGCGGTAGATTGTTTCTCCTCTATCCTCTCTTCTTCACTCCCCTGATTAACTCAGCTTCTGTGCTTCAGTGTGATTATAAAGAGGGAAGAAAAAAGTGCATATTCATGGGGAGGATGGGGGGTTAGGCAGGGAAAAGAGTTGTATAAGTGATTTGAAAGTGGGTGACAACAAACAACGGAGACAGAATAGAAGAGACAGCGCTGACGTCATGGACGCTTTATCTGGGTCAGGCCTGAAGTTGTGATGTCAGCTCCTTTTAAGCCAGCCCACTGGGCCAATCATAAGCAGGGACACACCCCCATTTTTTTCTCCTCTGACCCCCCCCCCAATCCCAGCCCATGTTGTCAACAGCTGGTCTCACACACATAAAGATGCACACTCTGAGCTGCACACACATCTATACAGCCTGACTGCTGTAAACATGGATGCTGCTCTGAGGGAACAGAAGGGGGAATGCTCCACAATGCAGATAAAGTTCAAAATGACGCCATGGTTTAAAATTCCAAAAAAAAAAAAAGAAAATGAAAAACAATCCACTGGACTTTGTTTCCAAGTTTGAAGACATTTTTCTTCCCATCCAGGAAGCTTTTTCTATTAAAAATTTCAGGAATTGCGTTGAGTTTGAGGTTTTATACAGTAGCCCATCAAGAAATGTCTCATACTCACACATTATTCAGAGGGTATCTGTCCCAAAATGGCGTGCAATATTCTGGTGAAGATTCTCCATCATCCTATAGTATAAAAACTCAAACTCAACGCTATTCCCGACATTTAGAATCAAAGCTTCCTGGATGGGAAGCTAAAGGTCTTCAAACTTCTAAACAAAGTCCAGTGGATTGTTTTTTATTTTCTTTTATTGGAATGACTATGACCTGGAAGACTGTGAATCTTCACCACCATGCTTTAAAATGCTTTCATGTGATCATGTCTTCATTAATTTAATATAATATGACCGCTTGATTTCCCCTTATTATTGTTAAAAAACATAAAATAGAGCTATTTCTGGTAAAACCTTTAAGACATAAAATAAACCTGATGTTATTCAAACAGCAATTTTCTCATTTCCACCTCCGGTAACTTTGGACCAAATAGTGATGTATATCCAATATCATTGCACTTTACAGAGAGAGTTCATCAGATCATCCAGTCAGATTGGTCAACACTTTTCTATCTAAGAACACCCAGCTGATTGCATCCAGTTATCAGGCATGTTTCCATTAACCATCAAATTGAGGATATTCTAATTACAAAAATAAATTCCTTAATTGGAAACGCTACAATTTTTGATAACCCCACATGTTTCAATAAAAAGTCTGTACTCTTTGTTTTGGTGTTTCAGTCAAATCAGAATAGTTATATTTCACAAAAATGCAATGGAAACCCTTTTTATTTTTGCATTATGTGGGTCACATGATCTGCAGCTGGACCATATAAGAAAAGACAAAGAAGAGGAGGATGGTGGGGCCCACTAGAGCCATGGCCAAAATAAAGGTATATCTCTCATGTGTTTAAAACAAAGTTATGGTGTGACTAAAAGTATTCAAATTCACTTTTAATTGATTTTTTTAATAGAAATACCGCTATTGCAAATCTTTACATTTTCAATGTAATGATATATCGACGTATTTTTGCCCACCTTTGTCATGAAAATGACAAAGGTGGGCAAAAGATATTGAACATATTTATTTTACTCTACAGCAATCCCTCACATTTTAACTGAGCTTGAAGCTCTGAGTATTGATCTTTCCCTGATCTGATACAATATCAGAAGGAATATTACATCATTTTATTACTCTTTTTGTTGTTTGGAATGTTAGAAGAGTTGGTGAAGTCATTTTACTAAACCGGGAATAATTAACAATAGGAACAAGAAAACTGGCCTATTGATTACAAAAACCCAAAGATTCACAATTTTCATCTAAGATTTACTGGCGTCGTCTACGTCTTAATCATCCATCAGACATAGCTGAGAATTAAAGCTGTTTCATTTCATATATAGAGAAAGCACAAGAAACAGTGAGTATATGCAGGTACTAAGCTGTATTCCTTAACATTCTCAACTCTGCAGGATTTTATTTGACTGTAGCGCAACAGACCAAGATCAGGATATCCTTTCTTTGTCCCCCAAAAAAAGGAAATTTCTCCTGGGTAGCCATGGTGCTTACAGCATTAAAGATAAACACACACAAAATTAGGAATATTGGTTAAATATGGTCATTAAAAAGTACTAAACCTGCATTAGCATCAATGGGTTAGAAAAACATACTATACACTTTACACTATATGGAAAATGCATTTGTTAGGAGACATTTGACCTTATCTAAGTCAGAAAATTTACTGAATCATTCTCCTTATAATTTAAAATAAATTGAGTGGAGTGACAGAGGAAATAATTGATTTCTTAACAGTTGTATTGTGGCCGTCTTGGCTCTCTGATATATATTTTTTTCTATTGGGAAAACTCAATATTATTTAATGTCTAAATCTTCTGGGAACCTTTTAGGTCATTTAGCCCTTTACCCTCTAGGAAACCAGAGGAGAACAATAATAAGCAAGCCCTATGAATGTGGCAGGGGGGAACATCTCTAAATCTTTTCCCATGTCCTTTTTTTATCTTCCCTCTTCTTTTTTCTCACCCTCCTGCCTCATCCCCTGCGTTCGCCTCCCAAACTAAGCCTCCTCTTTATCTCAGACAGCATTAAAGAGGAAGCCTGCACCGCATACAGGGAGCTATTTCTGATGTTCTTTTGACGCAGAGCATCAAACAAATCCACTTGGCCTTCATCAAGATGCGATAGTGAAGCATTCAAGTCCTTAGATTGTCTGGAAGTGTTGGAGTTAGAGTCTGTGGCGCAGAGGAAAGAAAACATTTATACAGAGCTGAAGGCAAAAAACTGTCTTCTGAAAAGACTTTAACTAAAAAGAATAAACATTCTGGTTTTGATGCTTGCAAGATCTCTTCTTTTATTCAAAAACAGAAGTACCTTGCTGTAACAAAAGAGGATATGTTTCAGGTCATTTCAATTCCGTTAATTTATATAGCTCTAATTCAAAACATGTATTACATCAAAGAGCTTTACAGAGACAATTCAATCAGATCATGCAGTGAGATTGGTTAAATTATCTCTATGTAAGGAACTACAGGTATGTATATATTACTGTGCAGGATTTGCTCCCCCTGAATAAGCATGGAAGGACGATATATATTTGCTTGCATTTTGACGCTGACTTTACAGCAATCCCTCACAATGAGCATGCATGCAGCAACAATGGAGAGGAAATACTCCCTTTTAACAGGATGAGACCTCCAGCAGCACCAGGTTCAGTGTGACTGTGAGGGCAACTTACGGTTAAACGAGAAAGAAGAAGACATAAAAAGTGATTATAAAAGCACTGATGTATAAATATTTTCTATGTTAGAAAAGGTAACAGTAAACTAGCTCCATAGGTGGCTTTGTCTAGGACAGGAACAGGTACTCAGATTAGCTCTGAGCCATTTTTCATGACAAAGGGATGAAAGATTGCACTTACAATTAGTTCCAATAAAAGCTTAAAGCTGATGTCTAGGAGAAAAGGGTAAAAACTTGAAAAAAGAAAACAAAAAAACTGCCCAAACTATAACCTGTAATTTAAGTTGTTAGCAGCATTAGCTCAGCTGATGATTCCCTCCAAGAAACAGCAATAAACAGCATTCCTAGCCAGATGTGGCTAAAATAAAGTGTAAAAAAAAAACAAGAGAACATAAGATCCAATGAATTAACAAATAAAGCAATACAAGGGATACAACAGCTGATCTGGTGACCATCGACGTACATTACCTTTCAAGGTGCATTGTGAGAAATTCTAAGTCCACATTTTTTTCTTCCATTAGACATTCAGACATGTTCCTATACAGCCATAATCTCTTTTTCTATGAAAAACAGATGCTATCACTTTATGTATGTAGTGTGTTTTCTTGCCGTACAAAAACCTCAGCATGCTTATGAGTCACGTCCATAAGCTTTGAGTTATAACATAACCCACGCCTTACGGATGAGGAGTTAGGTGCAAAGAAACACCTTAGAAAACTACATGGTCACATAGGTTTCATACTAAAGAGATCTTTAATATTTCACCTCTACAGTAAAGGAACCAGTCATGATCCCAAACATGAGAAGGAGTTTTGCTTATAAGTTTATTTATAAAGCCCATTTCAATAGTGAGTCAATTTAGTCCTGTAACATATGTGTGAAGATTCTCAGTCATCCAGGTCATGGTCAAACTTGAAAAGTTAAGTTTAGACAACTGGGCTTCAAGCTTTCTAGAAGATGCTTCGCCAGAAAAACACTCTTGCATAAAACACAAAGGTGTTTTTCTACCGTATCTGTGTTTATACATAGCTATATATGTTTTTCTTATATCGCTAAAATGTTTTTAGCATTACCTTAGCCGGCCAGTGTGCAACAACAGGTTGGGGAGGGGCAGTTGTGAATTATAGTGTTCTCCATAGAGCTGAAAAAAAATTTAGGTCTTCATGCTTTTTCTTTGGTATCTCATTTGAACCACTTTTTTGCACAATCATGGTATGATGGATTTTCTTTGTGGTTTTAAACATTCTTGTCCTTTGGTCGTAAAACCTTTGCTTAATCAGAGTACAGAGAGCAGGAGTGGCAACATGCAGCTCATCTCTCCTCCTGTTTGAATCAGGTCACATGCACTAATCTGTTAAGGATTTCATTTTAATGTAGTTTTCATTTTAATGAGAATTTTAAAAAGTCTTTTACTTTGATAAATATCAGCTTGCAGCTCTACTCCGCTGTGTTCTAGTACAGACATAGTTTGATTGCAGGTATTTCAACCAAAGGACTATTATTTAGGTAAACCAGAAGGTTTTATCACTGTGATGGAAATCATATTGTTGTTTTTTTTTTGGCAGAGCACATACATTCACTGAAACAAAGACTTGCATCCTCATCTCAGGTAATCAATCTGTTTAACACTAAATATTGAAAGGTTAAGACACTATGAAGTTCAGGGTAACAGTTTCTACAACTTAATTCCCTGAAACCATTACTTATAGTGGGAAAAGTGTGCTTGTAAGAAAGGAGCAAAAAGTTTAGCAACTGACATTACTGTTTACTCCACTGACCTCAAAATGGGTCAACAGGCTCAACAATGAAGCTTGTTTACAAGCCAGATATTATGTCTGAAGCATTTTGATCAAAACATGTTTGTTCATCATCCAGTGCTGTAACTAGGGATACACAGCCACAAATTGTGCTAATATTCAAGTAGTGTTAGTCTAAAAAAAAGTAACTTAAAAGAAAATGTGCTGTGCAGTGGAACTGTCAGAGAAGTGCAAACTGTGAAGGGGAGCAGGACAGTTTTCTTTAACAAAATAGGAGGAATTGTATGTTTTGCATGAAATAAATAAAAAAATCCCTCTGCTTGCACAGTCAGGCTTCATTGTGACATTTTACTGCTTCAAACCTTTTTTTTTTTGCAGCTTGGCATAAAGTCAAGAAAGGGAACAAGAAAACCCAGGGGTGTGATCTTGAATACATTTTGTGGCTTAATCTGTTTTTTTATGTTCAGGTGTTTAGTTTAGAAATGAGACAAACTAAAATTAAAATGTTTAAAGGTTTATGTTCTTGTCATCTGACATTTAAGTGGTTAAAATCTGTGGGCTCTTGTTGTGCAGCTTTTTAAAGTGCTGTTGGAATTGATTGTTGCTACTGATGCTGATCTAGTTGACCACGGCTGGCATAGAGCCTGAAATAAACAGTTTTCTCAAAGCAACAGTCACAGCTGTTTGTTCTTTCCAGCCAATTATCACAGACTGTATAAATTCTCTGCTCCTATTTTTCATTCTGTCTCGTTGTAACACATCCTTCTCTTATATCTCCTGATTTTGTTGTTGCTTTGTTTATTCTCCTGGGTTTAAAATCATGTTGAAGTGTAAGACCTCTAGCAGCGTAGAAGGAGAGCAGATGGTGTGATTAACATTCTAGAGTAATAAGACACCGATGAGGGAAGAATGGAGGCTCTGCATGAGCATCCAGACTTTCAGTCTCATAATAGTCATGCCACAAAGACCACAGAAGAGCGAAAAATGTTTATTGAGAGTTTGTTTGAACAGTCCACGAGTAATTAAATCTGTTGATTCAGTGCACCTCTGCATGAACACAAACAACATAATTACAGAATTTGATTTGGTAAAGTATAATTGTAAATTTTTCATAGTTTGAGTCATTATTGTTGATTTTTAATGGTACTTGGCTTCTATGCCACAAGAGTTTGATTGTCCATGTCCTGCAGGCAATGGTGGTATGCAAATATTTTGAGAGCATAATACAGAATCAGAACACATGAAGATGAGGCATCATTTGGTAATTAGATGCTGATGTTGTTAATTGCCCCGGATACTGTAACTGTGTTTCCTGTAGGTAAAAGGTCAAAGGGATTCATTAATACTGAATCAAAAGAGAGACCTTCAATAATAAGGAGATTTATAAAGAGACCCTACCTGGCAGCTGCTTAATGAACACAGCTGTTAAAAAAATACTTTGTACCGATTGTGTTTGTTCCTCCTTGTTCATGAAATAAATTTTAACAAAAAAGAAAACCTAATTTAATGCAACAACTAACTGTTAAACAAAACCAATAAGAAAAGTATTGCCCTCTAAACTGAAGCAAATTCAATCTGTTCCATCCTTGTGGAAAAGTCTTGGCCCACATTTCTTTGCAGAGTTTGCTTTTCATGACAGCCAGCTTGGAGGATTTTGACACTTCAGCTTTTATTATCCTATCACAAGCTCCCTAGAGGGTCATAAAAACAGGAAAATGGAATTCATTTACAAAAGAACCCAAAAGATTCTACTCCAAGCTACCTTCTTTCTCATACCAGAGTTTCACTCAAAACTTTTTCCACATAAAAACAGGCAAAACATAGGGAAAATATTTTTTCTCTAGAATTTCTGCTCGTGGCTTTGGCACCTGTCTAGCTGATTATCAATGTATTCATGCTGTCGTTGATTAAAATGTGAGCAGTGATGATGAGCTACTTGCCTGATGCTTTAGAAGCCCTTTCTTCCATCCATGTTCCCAAAACTTGGTCCTGCTCTAATATCGCATATTATAGCAGTGAACTGATAAAACATCTCACATGCTAGATGATCACAGTTCCAGGATAAACCTCATTTCTGTATCTGGACTGACACATTAAGTCCATGAAAAGATTTCCTATGACCCGAGGATTAGGAAATCAAAGGATATATTAACTCACTGATTAATTTATTTCTTTTTTTATGCAGGATGCTGTCTGGGTCATCATGGCACACACAAACCATGCTTAAATAGGAAGGCAACTGGACTTTTGACCTCTGTGAAAGGTCAGGTTGTCTTTCTATTCAATCATCTTTTGTGGTATCTTTCTTTTAACTCACTAAAGAATTCATTAATGTTGTGGTTGCATTGTTAACATTGTTAATGTAATTTTATTTCTAACATCAGGTTGATTGTTTGGTCAAAAACTTGGAACCGACTCCAGTTGGGTTTTCTGAAACTCCTAACAGCACCATGGTGAGTTGGAGCACACACACTGGAGTTTGATTGGCACAGTGGGTAAGCTTGATTATAATAGAAGGGTGGACAGAAGCAGCATCAATCAAAGCTACCTACTGCTCTATTGAGTTTAAAACTGACCCTGGGGCTGCACGAACTTTTAGAAATGTCCTGTTCAAGTGTTTTGACTTTGTTTCCCTGCCTGTGGCACAGATTTAGCAGCTTTAAGATCCACATGTAGCTTTGGGAGCTCTTTGTTTCTCAAGGTGCCCTTTTCTTGGCAAAATTCAACATCTTAATGAAAAGTTACTTTCTATTTTTTGCAGAGACCTCCAGGTTACATGCACACTCCTGGCTTTTGATCGAAGGTCAGACCAGGACTAAGTAAAGTTTAAGGATGAACAGATCACCAAACATTTATGACAAGTTAAATAATATACAGGAAGTGATATCCCTGTAAGGCTTTCAGACATGTGACTAGAAATGCAAGTCAACACACCTCACAGTTGGTCCCGGGAAACATTAGGGGTCCATTTCACGAAGCAGGTTTGACAAACTCAGATTAAAATCTGCAACTACAAATTGATCTAGACTGAGTTTTCAGTTTCACAACGGCTGATATGAATTAGTTCAAGCAACTCAAAGTAGAACCACTAAGAGTTTAGCACGTACGCAACAAGTATGGAAAGCCATTATCAGTGGAGCAACTACAACAAAAAATTGACTAAATTTCATAGTCAAAATAATAAAATAATTACTGTATATTAGGAATATGGAGAAATAATTTTCTAGACATCCAGAATTTATTCTAGAGGTGGAGAATGTCAGTTTGTTTGAAATGGTGATTCAGGGAAAAAGTATTTTTTCAGATATCAGGAATACATATTCAATAAAAAGTGAGTACATATCCTAAACTGCTTGTGTTGCGACTGTGATAATATTATTGGATTATTTTTTGAATGGTAGTAGATAAATGTATCTATTTAGGTGAAATCTTCTGGCGGCAGGTGATGATGAAGAAAAAAAACTTTCAAATATACAGAACCTGTGCATCATCTCATGGGTTCCTCCTCATGTTGATTCATTCTTCTTACACAGTAAATAGTAACTGGCTGTTTGCAGCCATGCTTCGGATGTTATCTTCCCAACAAATGGTAGTTATAAGCGGCTATCAGTCCCATAGAATGGCTTCAGATTGTCATTATGATTATTGATCATAAGGCTGTTATCATCGAGTGAAACCTAACCCTAACTCTAAAGTAATTCCTTTTCCCAGTAGACTTAATGAATCTATTTGCATGTAATCTGAAAATCATTTCAGTAGTTCTTGATGTACTGTAAATATAAATAAATAAAAATAAAATGATCTGCATCTAGCTCATATTAAACAAACCAAAAAGAAATAAATATCCTGTCAAATGAGTTGTTGAATGCTCTTCCTATAAATATTGACTACTTGAAAATAAACAAGGCCTTGAATGAGCCATTCGGGTAATTTTGCCACTTCATGTTATAGAGAGATCTTGATTCCAATATTCACACCTTTGTTAAGATGTACACATAGAATCAGTAAGTAGCAACAAAATAAACATCAAAACTTGGCGAATAAAAGTTTCTTGAGATTAAAGTTTAGAATTTCTGGCCAGGCTGCTTTATTTAATAAAAATTGACTAATGCAACTATTTATGGAATTATTTATCAATAATAAAGTCTCTGTATTTTCTTCTCAGGTTGTTGCAGTAAAAGAATATAGCTTTGATATTAGTTTTTTAAGGCTCTGTCTTGATTTTTCCTTAATATATCCAAATTAATTATTAGAGATACTTCATCCCTTTGACATGAAAACTGGCTCAGAGATCTGCTCGGCTGTTTCTATCCTAGACAGAGACCCATGGGTCTATTTTACCATTTCTAACAGAGAAGGTATTTATAGATCAGAGTTTCTGTTCTTTTAATATGTCTGCTTCTGTCTCCTTGAACCCCAGTCGTCCTCGGCAAAAAGCCGCTCACACTGATCCTGGTTCTGCTGGAGGTTTCTTCCTCTCTGCTGTTGCTGCATCCTTGCTCAGTGTGAGGGATTGCTGTAGATTTAATCAACTGGTTTTCCTTGTATAGAAAACTTTCTACCAATCTGACTCTATGACCAGGTTAAATTCTCTATTTAAAGTGCCTTGAGATGATATGTTGGATAAAAAACTGAATTGCATTCAATAGAATGATGTACCAATATTAAACTAAAGAGCAATGTATTTTTATCCTTTTTTAATCTGTTTTACCATTTTTTTTTATTTTTTATGCAACATCAAAGTATGAGGATTCTCTTCAAAACACATTTTAAAATTCATCACATTTGTTGAGACCTTATTTGACTGTTTCAGAGACAGTCCAGTTCTAGCAGGCTCTGTCTGGCTCTTGCTAGATTAAGATGCTGTTATTTATTGTTTTTCTTGTTTTCTTGCAAAAAACAAAATGACTGAATTTTGATCAGAAAAATCAGAATAAAAGTTGTTTTATCGATTAAAAAAATGTAGAGTAGAATAACTATTCAGATGTAAGGTCTCATGTAGACTTCATTCCATTTGCTAGGCTGTTTGTAATGATTACTTGAGTGCTATAAAATTTGAAGGACGGATTAAACAACCAGTCTGTAGGAACTGCTTTGAGTCCTAATATTTAAGAGCTGAATAACTCAAACTATGGGGAAAAAAACACAGATAAAACTAGGACAACGCCTTTTCTGTAGCTTTATGTAAAATAAGAGTAAAGTAGATAAAAAAAAACTGATTTCAATTAGAAAAAAAGAAACATCTGCTTTATATTGTATGTTGCAAGAAGAGAACTTCATTATATCAAGGCAAAATTACTCAATATAATCTATTTGGCTTGTTTTGGTGCTTATTCAGCTCTTGTCTCTATCCGGCACATTTTAAATGTTTCATGCTAGAGGGTGTTACGTCACCTGGAAGCCCCTTAATCCACCCCGGCCGACCCAGCTGTGGAGCCAAGATAAGCAGTGTCCAACTACATATCTGCACACAGAACAGCAGCCGTGAGCACAGATCACTGCATTCACCATGTATGCTTTTAGAGCACCAAGAACTGTGAACAATTGGTTCGCAAAACACAAAGGGCTACTGTTGTTTCTTTACTTTAACTGGTCTCCATCTTACCTTTGAAAAAGAGATGGGAAGTTTGAGGATATGGCAGAAACTTTAGAGTTTGAAGTTTGAACACAGTCACAGATTTAAACATCTGTCTGTTTGAGGTGGAATAAAAATGCGGCCCACCACAGCCTGACAGCAAGCACGAGCTGCAGGATCGTTATATAAGGTTGGTTTGTGTGAAACGGTAGGAATGTTTAAAACTATGGAAAAATCAACTTAGCCTATGAAGCACATTGAGTTTTCCGCTCCAAATAAGTCTGGAATTATTTAGACAAGCAAATAAAATTTCAAGCATACACAACTTTTCTATAAAATAACTGCAACTCATTTATCCAGTCTGCAAGAAAATCTTACAACCGCTTCAGTGTTTGTAGGATTCCTCAAAGAACTATTACATCATGTTTTCTTCCTCTGTAGCTGGCAAACACTTGAAGGAAACAATGGGGTCAGCTAATGGCAAGACGAATATGACTCTTAACTGTGTCATTTGCAAGGAAACTTTGAACCCACGTATGAAACCCCAGAGCCAATGAGTGATGTTATTTCAGCAGCAGCGCCGCTCATAGAGCCGATCCGCAGTAATATTCAGCAGAGACCCAGCTGGGTTTACACCCATCATGTTTATGTTTCCCGTTTTGCTACCGCATGGAACAACTCACTGTGGATTTTACTCAGTTTGTTTACCGCTTCAAAGTTATATAACCAAAGGTTTTATGCTGACTTAAGGTAAAGGATCAGTACACTCTGGTTAGTGTAGAGCAAATGCACAGCACAATATTTTCTCAAAGCACAGATCCAGTTTATACACAGGATAATCAGATAAATCTAATCATAGATACAGATTCTATCAGGTTACTCTAAAATGCCCTTAGGTGAGAGTCTTGTGTGAATGGTTGTATATTTCTTTGTTGACCTGTGTTGCACAGGCAACATGTCCCTGTGACCCTGTGATGGTCCCATGGTCAGCCATCCCACACACAACCACTTTTTCACTTTAAGTTTTAATACACAGTAGCATACATTTATTGGTTTGTTGATTTTTGTTTTGACTATATCAGAAGACATTATCTCCAATTGTAGCATGCACATTTGGTTAACTTTTGTATGTTTCATTTTGTCAAATGCTTAATATTGTTTGTGCTTTCTTTTCTGGTGTTGTGGGAGTACCGTCAACTGGGAGAATGCAAAAGACTTTGGCTGACATACTCGTTGGCTGATTGGGTGGTACCATCTGGAGATCCATTATGGGGGAAGACCATGGACTCCACATTTTTAATATACTGCATAATCTCTTCTTTTGCTTTTGTGATTTGCTCATTTTGTTAATTTTGTTTAGTGATAATAATTAAATTTTAATCCTTAATCTAACTGTTCAGTTTTTTGGTAAATTTGTGTAGATTTCTCCCGACCTCTTCCTCAGCGTGTCAGTTTGGTCTGATCAGCCAGTATTTAAGTCCCCTTTGTTTGCTTTTTGTCAGGTCAGTTTTGTTTGTGCAGTTAGTCTGAGGTTTTGTTATGTGTAACTTTGATATTTTGTGCACTAAGTTAGTCTCTTCATTTGACCTATTTTAAGGGCCCTGTAATTTTTGTTCTGATGATTGTTACTTTGGGGAAATAAAAAACATTTTTCTTGATAATAACCACTGTGTCCTCGTGCTTGGCTGGCTCAGTCCCTCACAGACCCTGATAGAAAAAGGTAAAAGATGAATGAGTTATTATGGATGGATGGTTACATTGTAACCATACAGTATTAGCCATTCAAAATTTCCCCTCTTTCTTTGCTGGGTCCTTGGCTGGTCCTTAGCTGATCCTCTACAATTTTTAAACATCAATCTTTGTTCTAAAATAGTCTTTCTGCCATCATTTTTGGCATTAAGATCACTAATCATTATCTCCCGGTCAGAGCCTGTAATTCAGTAAAAGGGTGGAGTTAGAGTACAACAATATGCACACCCAGGAGAAGGCCAGTCGCAGGGGAGTAGGCTGCCATTCGACTGGCGTTTGGCTGGGAAGAGCGATTTTGAATGGCTGCTACTGTATTGCTAAGCTAGTCTGTTTAGGTTAAGACATTTTGTTAGATACACTAATTCTGTAGCTACTGGTCTAAATTGTTGATCTAAAAGATCTGGAAACAGCAATAGATGACTCAATGTAAGTGTTTGAAAAACTAGAAGAAACACATTGGTCATCAAATTTCTCAATATGTTGACTGTTATCAACTAATGATCAATGGAGGGACAGTGGCTTGGGATCTAGCTTGGCCCTGTAACTGGTGGGTTACCGGTTTGAGCCCTAAACTTCCTCCATCTCCGTTGTTGTGTCTTTGGGTCAGACACTTCAACTGCCTTCCCTCCTGTTGGTGGTAAGAGGGTCTAAAGGCACCGATTTTACAACAGCTTTACTTTAGTCAGTCTGCCCAGAGCAGCTATGGCTACAATGCAACTGACCACCATTAGTATAGGAAAAAGTGAATTGGTGAAAGACTAAATGTAGTGTGATGCACTTGGGAGTCCTTGGATTTGATAAAGCACAACATACAGTAAATACAGATCATTAACCAATTAATACAAATACTGCTCACTTTTTTTTTTAACCACACAGCTGAAGTCACTGTAAAGTTAAAAAACAAGACTCTCATTGATTTTCTTAATAAAAGAGAAATGGTTTTCCATCTAAAAAAGAATAGTTTCACTACCGATAACAAACAATTTGCTACCGCTGTTAACATACTGAAAATATCGAGGCTATTTAAATGAATTTAATATAACCCATAGTAACTGTACAAACAGTACCTATGATACATTCAACCATCCTAAAAATGTCAGACTTCAGTTTCCAACAACAAAATTTAATTCATATTAAATATGAGAACGCAATTATATTTAAAAACTGATCAACTTTTGGAACTGGAACAGCTGGTGTACCACAAAGTCCTGCTTTCAGACCACTGATCTTTGCTCAGGTATTATTCAGTTCAATTCAGTTTATTTATATACTGTAGTGCCAATTCACAACACATCTCAAGACACTTTACAATTCAACCAGACCATACAGTCAAATTGGTTTGGTTAAAAGTTTTCTATCTAAGGAAAACCAGTTGATTGCATTGACTCATTGACTAGAGGGCAATCCCTCACACTAAGCATGCCTGTAGTGACAGTGGAGAGGAAAAATTCCCTAACAGGAAATAACCTCCAGCAGAATCAGGCTTAGTGTGAGCGGCCATCTGCCGAGGCCGACTGGGGTTCAAGGAGCACAGAAGCAGAGATACAAAAAGCAGCTGTAAACCAGCTCCATGTCCAGGAAACACAGCCAGGCAGACGAGCTCTGAGGCAGCTCCCATGTCAGAGGATGAGGAGAGCACATCCAGCCAGTCACAGCCAGAGATTACCAGGGATAATCTCACATTTCAAAATCAGAGGGAAAAAAAGTACATTATGTAAATATCTCAGAGTTTATTTCTTTTTCTCTATATAAATTGGGTTTAAGCTACATAAACACTTTTAAAAATTATTACAAACTCTTTTTACAATAAGAATATGTCTGCAGGTTGAGACTGACTAATTGCACTATATATATAGTGAGCTCATCTGAGCTCCTTTTCCTGAGTTCCCCTTTGTTCGGGCAAAAGTTCAAAGAATTTAAAAGTTAATGGTAATTTGTCAGAGGTAGCTGAATAACTAAGGTTAAAGAGCTACACAAGTAGAGAAATTATCACAAACCGTTAATAAATAATCCCCATTTTGTTGAGATCCGGAGGTTTGCCCACCAGAGGGCGCCGAGGATCCCTTTCTGAGGGCTTCTGCTGTCTGTTGGGATCTAGAGGCTTGCCCACCAGAGGGCGCCAAGGATCCCTTCCTGAGGGCTTGTGCCTACCTGCAACACCTGTCTTTAATCTCCTCATCAGCCTTGGGCCTACTTAAGGGGGAGGAGACTAACACTCCAATGCCAGAGTGTTTGCCAGTTACGTGTTAGCAAGCCTGAGCAAACCTGCCTGTCTGGAATCTCTGACTCCCCTGAAAACCTGGAACCTTAACCTGATCTGATTTCTCCTTTCTGCTTCCCAGGTTGAACCTGCCTGAAACCAGAAAACCCTGAAGAGTTTCTCTCAGTGGAAATCTGCCTGTCTGATCTCTGAAGAACCCTGGAGAATCATTACTGTCTAAGACCTGCCTGCCTGCTCGCTCTCTGCTGAAGAATCTGGAAGGGAAACTCAAATCTGTGATCTGTAAACATTCAAACCAAGCTCTGCCTCCGCCAAGCCCTTCTCAGCCTGCCGACACAGCCTCTGGTCCCTCAAGGTTCCCGCCCTCAGCCGCTCAGCTCAAACTCCAGAACAACAGGTTCTGTCCTTACCACGCACATCATCCTGCAAATTACCTGGACATCCACTAACTCCTCTGTCCCCCTCTGCAGTGAACCCACTCGCGACCAGTCCTGGATCTGATTAACCCCTGGATGTAAGTTTTTTATTCCTTGTACAGAATTATTTCAATAAACCTTTGAACTTTTCTCCAGCCTCAGTGTGTTCTGCATGTGGGTTAGGAACCTTAAGCCAAACATGACACATTTGGACCATCATGAGTTCAGCAAAGACAGGAGATTAAGAAGTTAAACTGACTTTTGACTTTTTAAGTCAGTCTATTAACAATGACTTTGTTTTCTTCTCTTCCTATTCATTAAATGCTGTTTTCCTCTCAATCTTTTTTTTTTATTCCTTTTATGCGTTCTCATGCTTTGTAATCATTTTCATTTATTACGTTTAAACGATAAATTTTCTTAAAGACCAAATCATGGACTTTAAGTTTTTTCTAAAATGACACTGTCATGGTCTAAAGAGACAACATGATGCCTTTATGTTGTCACATGGTTTTAGTTTCCATCTCCGTTCAAATTAATTTTATAAAAGAGAAATAAAAGCTCATAACTTTTTAACCTATATATTTTTTTTTAGATTAACCTTTCGAGAAGCAGAAAATCTCTTAGGACAGAAGTCAAGCTTGTTTATCTTGCATCACTGTTAGTACACTGAGGACGACACGGCCCACCAACTGAAAATGGCTTCCTGAAAGAGATAATCAGAGGCTCTGGGGGGACAGACCCTGTAGGGACAGCTTGAAGGTTTTTCTACTTCAGTCGAAAAAAACAATAATTTTACTTTTGATAGCTGTGACATGAACCTGTACTTAATGATAAAACTATACCCACTAATTATCTTCTGCTATCTAAGTAGTCTCTATTACACAAGTAATAAACACATCTCATAAAAAATAAAGGAAGAACAAAGTAATATTGAGTGTGAAATTATGCTAAGACAAAGATATGAAACATTGGTTATAGCAGTTAAGTTTGCCTCGTCTTTACCCAGTTTAATCTTTGGCCTCCCACTGAAGTCTGGCTGAAGATAAAAGCTCTGATGGAGCTCTTGATCTGGCACTTTCTAAGAATCTCCACATCAGGATTGTTTTTGTCCGCAGGACTGATAAAAGTCATTTAATAATTGTCCCAGTCCAGCACTGCATAGAAACAGATAATAGCAATAAATATGTGTGAATTTTGATCAGGTTGTAATAGATCATACAGGAATAAAATCATTTCCAACTTTAGTATTAGTGAGTACTCAAGTTGTGGATGCAGATCCTCTTTTTAGTTAAAAGATACTTAGTTTTTTACAAACCGCAGGTCCAATAAATTTAGTTAATTTATTTTTTATTTATTTTTTTATTTACAATGCTTCATGTTGTAGTTCAAAGTCTGTATCTGTAGATAAAAATGATGGTTCCAAATCTTGAATTTTATATGTCACATTTATCTTTTCTTTTTCTTTTTCTTTTTTACAGTAAAAACTTGTAAATACCAGTTTATTATTTATTTCCTAGTTTGTGTAAATGCAGGGTATGATTCCTTTTAGATTTCACATTCTTCTCCAGCATGGTTACACATTAGAATTCATGACGGTGCAGCAAAGTGTGCCAAAACCATGACACTTCCAACTCTATGCTTCACAGCTGGTACAGTATGAAAAGTTGAAGCAGTTTTGGGTTTCTGGCAGCTTTTTTAATCTCACCATGGTGATTACTCTCTAAACCAAGGTATAGATCTTTTATTTCCGAGTGGATCATCTAAATAAGTGGTCCTCCTAATTGTCAGTCATTCTGGTAATATGTTTACGTAAAGCCCTCCTATGTACTTGCTTTGCTTGGCTACTTTGCTACCTTCTTCTGGCCAATGCGCAATTTCAAGCATATGTCATTAAATTCACCTTTTTCTCTGAGATTCTTTGAAAATGGCCGAAGGTCGTAAGAGAAAAAGTGTCTAAGAAATGTATGAGAGGAAAAGAAAGGTGTCAGAGGTGGCAGATATATCCCAGAATGCTTTGCGCAGAGAGCTCTTCTAGCTATGTATTATGGGATTTGCTGTCACGGCAGCCTACTGTCACCATAGGCTGTCGTTATTTGACAGCAGTGAGTAATAACAAAGATGGCGCAGGCACTGTGCAATGTAGGCGGAGTTATGTGACCAACGGGGACAATAAAGCAGTGATCATCTGTCCGAAGGGTCAGTTACGGTGTGGGAATGGCGGACTAGTGGTTAGGGCATAGGGCTTGGAATCCTGAAGTTGTGAGTTCGGAACCTACTTCCACGGACTGCCACTCTGGCTCTCTGAGTTAAGGACTGGTTATCCTCCCACAGCAGTGTGTCACAGTGAGCTTGTCGCAGATATTTTTGATTTATGCCCAATATTGAAGCGTGGTCTGTGCTATGTTATTCCACGCCACAACGCAAGAGGATCAATCATAGCTGTGGGTCTTGATACGGCCGTGGCGATGAGGAAGTGGTGGCAAGTTTGTGTGACAACAGAGGAACATGAGGAAGAAAAGAGCGGGGATCCAGGTGGAAAAAGGGGTCCCAGCGTTCTTGCGCACCTCGCTCTTCTAACTGGTCCATCTTCAAGAATCATTTTCCATAATGGTGGTCATACTGTAAGAGCCAAATAATCAAAATAAGCAATTACTGATGTGGCAGCAGCACACGGCTTTGACACCTGGGTGGTGGGTGTGTCTAAGGTGGGCGTGAGTGTCACTAAGGTATGAATGGGAGTCATACTGGCGCACTGAATTTTGTATGTATGAGGAAGCGGGTGCGCCGGTGGTGGTCATAATTTCTGTTGACCGTGCTATGTTGTCGCTTTATTATTGGCATCATAGTATGGTTTAGCCTGGTCAGTATGTGTCAGTCAATGTAAAGTCTGGATAATGATGGTCAAATGAAATAAGTCGATGACTGCAATTAAGAGAAGCGGCTTGGAGTCTTTGAAGCACGTGTCAGTTGATGAAATCACTACGTTAATCCAGTGTGGCCCTCTACAACAGCGGTCCTTAACCACCGGGCAGCGGACTGGTACTGGTCCATCGGTCATTTATATATATATACTCTCTATATATATATATATATATATATATATATATATATATATATATGTACATATATATATATAATTTGGACGATTAGAGTCTGAGTGATGTTTTATTTTTGAAAAATGTAGAAAATTGCTTTATTCTCTCCCAATTACATCAGTCGGTGCATCTGTGCCTCTTGACACAGGTTAATTCAGTTCAAGACTCATCCTATCAGATCCTGTCATTTTCTCCGATTACACCTAGATGGGACCGGCTTGTTGTTTTATTTTTATGCTGTTTGTATTTGATTTTATGCCAGTCGTATCATTTTACTTGATCGTCTGTCCTCCTCCTCCTCAGAGTTCATTTATTCATTGGGGGGAGTGGTGGCCTAGTGGTTAGGGCATAGGGCTTGGGTGTCACTGAGGTTGTGAGTTGAAAACCCACTCCAGTCCCAAACTGCTACCTGAGCAAGGACACTTAAAGATCAACTTAACCCTCCTTCCTCGCAGTAGCAGGTACAGGGTTGTGTTTGTGCATTTTTTATAAAGTGGAGATGGCAGATTTTTTTTTTATTTGAAGATCCTCCACAATACCGCTTTTAAATTCTGAGGACAGGATATGTGTGCGGGATGTTAGTAAATCAATTTGAACCAACTTGAAGCTGCAACGAGGGGTGGTTGTAACATATTTATAAAAAAGAAAGCACAGGGTGTATTAGCTGTATTTTTTTTAAAGAATGTATGATATAAAGTAAACGTTTATAATGTGTTGCCATTGAATCAGAATTAAATACTGACAAATAAAAAACAATGTTTGCACTATTTTCTTTTTCATTATAATGATTAGTATGTATTAACAGCTTCCTAATATTTTGATGTGAACATCTGTAATGTTGATATTGACCCAGGAAAAGCCTTCAGATTAGACACATTCCACAGGAGTGGATTTAGAGTTGGAGCTGCTGCCTTTATTAGACCCCTCAGTTATAACTAACCTTTTCCATCTCGATCTGAACTCCAGGTGAGTTTGTTTACCTGCCTGCTCAGTCCCAGGCGGGAATGCTCCACCGCTGGGGGAGGTGGGGTACTCTGCTCCGCGAGCTCCACACGGACGGACTGTACCACCTTCACGGAGAAAAGGAGGGGGGAAATCAGCGAGTGAAGCCATGCTTTTTCTATCAAAGCTCTATTTTTGTCACTTTGGTCCAACATGTAATCAGTAACATATATTTGAAAATAATTAGAAATGTTTCCGCAGCAAACAAACACACTCTGATAGGTTTTGCTCCTTATTTTAGTGGCAGATAAGTTTGTTTTCTTCCCCCTTTTTTTATGAAATCCGAGGCTCCGTTTTGCCTTCTGATTGATCGCTACATATATGTTTTTCTGGGTGCTGAATTTTCCCTCTGCAGGAAAGAAATAAAGCGACACCAGGAGACCGAGGAGATAAAGAGGAAAATAAGAGAGGTGGAGGAGAAAGTGTCATTACAGCAGCTTCGCGGGAAAACTGGATTGAAGGGATCAAGAAGAAACTGAGCAAGTGGAGAGCGATAGTTGCCATATAATTTCTTGAGACCGTTCATTTTATTGGTTTGCTGCAATTTAAAAGGTATGTTTCTTTTTATTATTATTGTGGATATTAACATTACCAGGGATTTTTTAAGTGTTTTTTTTTCTAAATGTAAATCCTGTTTTGATAGTAAGCAATTTAAAGTAGATGATCCGCTAAAATGTATTTCACTCTCAATATTTATGATGTGTTTACAGAAAGCAGTTTTTTTTATGAGCGCCTGTTATTGATGCGCACATGTGGCACAGCCAGTGGGCTCTTTGTTGCTCTCTCTCCTCCAGCTTTGCTTCAGTAAAGTGGCCGCAGCATGGCAGGATATAGGCCAATATTGACATTTGTTTCTTGCCGCATGAACTTATGTGATAAAATGGAAGACCCCTCCTCCTTTTTCCCTCTCCCAGCTCTCCCTCCTCCCTTTCATTTTTTTTGATTCTGAGCCTGAAACCTCTCATCCTTCTGTGCTGTTTCTAACACTTTATCCCAGCTTATTCTTTACGGTGTCAGTGCGTTTTATCCTCTCAGCGAGGTTTCTTTTTTTGTTGTTGTTTTCTTCGCCCAACGGGAGGTGCTGAGGGGCAGTGCGCCACATTGCCAAATATGTGTCAATGTCACAATGGAGGTGTGTCCCTTGTGCGCGTGGTGCGTGTGGGCAACCCCGTGTTGGGTTGGATGCGAGAGCTTATATGTCTAAGTGTGTGGTTTCACAGGGAGGAAAAGTCTTCCAGTTGCATGTGTTGGCTATCTGGGGCGCGCGGAGCAGAAGCGAGGTGTTTTATTCACATTCAGTAGGAACGCAGCAAGGGAAGCTCGCGCGCTGCTTCTTTGAGTCATACCGCATTTAGAGGCTCGCGCTGCTTTAGTGAAGTGGGGCTCCTGCTGATTGCGTGCACGCGCATACTCACACATCCTTGCAATAAGTAGGAGTTATTTATTTATTTATTCTTAGGGATGGAGAAATGTGGGCTCACGATCACTGAGGAAATGCACCTGTCTGCATCAGGTGCATTTCCTGTTCTCATGAGCCCAGGTTGGGCTCATGAGAACAGGAAGGTTGGGTTGGTAGCAACACAAACAGAGAGGAGGGGAAAGGTCCCTTATTGAGAGGTGTTCTTACAGAGGCCTTCTTTTTCCTTTATTCACATTATAATATATTTTAAAGGGGTCATAGAATGCAAAACCGAGTTTACATTGTCATAGATTAATATTGATCATTCAGTGGGTGAAATGGAGGTTCAGGGAAGCTCACCGTCAACACCTACTTTCTCTGCTAATCTCACAATTCTAAACTTCCAACATAAAACGGGCGAATCCAAATGAAGCCCTGAGATGACCTTAACTCGGGGATGTTGCCTTATTTGGTTCTGGCCTGTACTTTTGTCACGCCCTGAAATTGACATAAAGACCAGCCCACTGGTTCCACTGGCCCAAAGGGGGGGGTTGGTACGAAGTGTCGACTGCTGGGCCGCTGACTGGACCGGACCTCACCAGAGAGCCATGAGCCAACCGTCCTCAGCCGGAGGAGGGGGACTGGGGGCCGGTAAGGCAGGCGGGCAGAAGCACGGGGCCGCCGGTGTCTAGGTTACCGTCGCCGGGTCGGGTTTTGTCGCACTGTCTCCCGCTGGCTCGGTGCCCCTCGGGTTCATGGATCAGCCAAGTGACCTGATTGCCCTGATTCGAATGACTGGTGTGTTTCCACTATGTGCTGTGACTGTAGCTCCAATCAAAACCCTTGTGACTATTTTTAGGGTTTGAAAAGTAGGGACGCTGTGGATGTCCTACCATATCAAATAATTCCGGCTGTTTCCAGTGAGTGAGTGCTTGTTAAGCTATGATAGCGCCTTTTGCTTTAAAGCAGTTTCACTCGTTGTAAACCACCAATCAGCGCAAAGCTCATCTTAATATTATCTGCCAGATCATTAACCCATAAAGGAAGAAAAAAACACATCATTTCATTCTAGGGCTTTTAACCAGGGCTTGCATTAGGCTCATAGAAGAGCAAATATACCATTTCTTAACCTGACCAATGTTAAGGACCCTGTATTCAGAGACCTTATGGACCAGGCACCAAATACCCTATACAATCATTCTATGACCCCTTAAGCCTAAAAAACAGAATAAATGAGAGCAAACAAACCTACCCATCAAACAATAGTACATGTTATTTAGACATTGGTTTTAGGCCAAATCTGGTCGGTCCATTTAGTCCAGAAATAGTTGTGGAAAATTAGGCTGTGTTTGGGCAGTCTCATTCTGTCCCACTTTAGTACCATAATAGGCATTGAAAAGATGTTGCAAACCCAGTTTCAATGTCTTTTCAACGATCTGAAAATTTTTTTCATCTTCACTTTTCAAAAAAATCTAGACATCCTTTGCATATAAATCATGTCGTCTCTTCAATGTATTTTTAAACTGTTTTTGGGTAGGCTACTTTTACGAACACATGGAATCATCATCAAGCCGGGCACTGTACCATATTTTCTTTTCAGTCGTTGTTAGGGCTGGTATTGTTCATGTAATTTTCGGTTCCTCGTACTCAATACCCATACCTTCACTCTCGATAATCGTTCCTGAATCCATACTTTTTCATACCAGTTTTATAATATCAATTCGAGAAAAAAAGAAAATTACACAAATATAAAAAGTACAACAAAATTTTGAGTTTTATTTTAAGCTCTGATTTTTCCATTTACATTTTTCTCTTACATAAAAAAAATTTGTTTCCTTTTAAATATTCAGTTAGATTGTGAGGACCTTTTTATTTGGGTTTTCCTTTAGAAATGGACCATGTCTGACTCAAACAAGCAAACCCGGAATGGGGATCCTACTGACAGCGCAACGGCTGGTATGGGGGGGGTCTGAGGGCTCCCACAGAAATATTTGGAAGGCAGGATTTAAACTGACTGCACTGATTAAGTTTTCAAATTTGGTGGATTTCCCACTCTAAAACATATTGAAACTACTCTTTATTTCCACTGATCACAGCAAATATGTAGCTGCAAGGCAATAAAAGTATAAATTACCAACGCTGGGCTGGCCAGACCTACTTTTGACCGGGCGTAAGAAGCCAGAGCAGCAGCAAAGCTTCTTCAGCTGCGGCGCCAGACGCTGGTACGTAAGCAGCAAAAGAAGCAGCAGATTTGATTTGCTGGCCCTAAGCGCGTCCGCTTCGGTACCTTGAAAACCGCGATTATTCATACCCCGCTTCTGGTTTTGCTCCGCTTCACGGCTGCTGGAGAGGAGGATGGTCGCGCTGCCGCGTCCGCTTCGTGCCGTAAACACCGAAGCCATCTTTCGTTTTAAATTATTTCCCGCGGTAATTTATGTATTGTATTGCGACTATTAGCATCAGCTCCACAAAGTGAAGCCGCACGCTTACCCTGGGGTATTTAAAGGGGTTCTACGGGACGCCACAAACTACGGCTCACATGAACCCTGGCTGTAGGCGGGACCACCTGTGTATTTTCCCTGGATGACGCAATCACCTTGTAAGTGTTACAGCCAATCAATCTAAACTTGGTAAATCGAAAGACCTTATGGGCATGTTTCGGGATACTCTGTAGAACCTGAAAGATTTCGGGTCGGTACCATAGCACCGTCTCGGCACTCCAGCCCTTAGTCGTTGTACTTAGCTACAACTCAAACTGTACACGATCGGCTGGTTTAAAAGTTCACAGTTTACGCATGCATGTTGGTTACAATGTACGGCGCAACACTCTAATGCGATCTAACAGCTAACACTCTACATCCAAAAACCACACCTCGGACTCAGCGCTGAGAGATTGCGCTGGTTGGACTCGTGAATCTAGAAGAAGAAGAAGAAGAACTCCCTTTTTTGCAAATGCGCAGTGCACAAGGTTCTGGTAAATCGGCTAGTTCATGGTCATGGCTCTGCCTCAACAGCAGGATTTGTCCACGAACACCTTACGACGGCTGACTGAATTTCAAACATGTTTGATTTTCCCCCAAAGCTTGTCACCCCTCGTTATCTCCTGTATACTACACGATGCAGGACGCACGATAAGGCTGAAACTCGGCCCGATCCAATACAATCTCGCTTAACTGGATATTCGCCCTGAAAAGGGCAAAATATCCTCCATGTATGACCCACTTTAAAGGGACAGTTCATCAATTTGCATTGGTGGTTCCTTTTTTACTTGTTGCCTTCTATATTTCAGTTCATTTTGAACCAGTATTTTCTTTATTCAATATTTACTAAAGGGCACTTGAACACAGATTTTGGCTCCTGTGACTGCATCTTAGCTTGCGTTTTCATTTCCAGGAGCTCCCTTTAGCAAGTGCTTGGCTACCGAGAGGGCGCTTTAGCTATGTTATGGCTACTGAGAGGACAACCGAGCATGCGTTTTGGTTCACAAGAGGTCACTTATGCACACATTTTGGCTCCCGAAAGCCCTCTCGGGAGCAAAACATGTGTTTTGCTCCCGAGAGGGCACTTTAGCACACTTTTTCGAACCTTTGTGCCACAGAAGGAGAAACCCCTCCAGATCCCCCCTCCCATGTACTGGCTGATGGTATGGTCCCGATCTTCGGCTTGGAACTAAGACCCATTAAAAAAAAAAAACCTTACAGTTTGATGTGGTCCAGTCAGGCATGGAAACCTGCATTTTCCTGGGGCCAAATGTGACTGAATTTACAAAGTGCCTGGTAAATTTCAGCCCACAAGCTAGAGTGGTGTTGTTGTAAATCAAACAGATATACAGCTGACACCTATAAGCAATAGTTGACTGTGGAACAAAGGAAAGAAAACTATTTGCAAGTTTGAGACAAGGCACTTTTAACACCATACGTTTCTTACAGATTTGGCTGTCAGTGTTTTAAAGTGTGCATTTCCTGAATGACTGAAGGAAACGGATACTGTTAAAGCTCTTAGATTGGTTAATATAACTAGAAAAGCATCATATTAATTCAGTCCTTTAACCACTTCGGTCACCAGTGGAGCTGAGTTGACACTAGACTGCTGCACATGTTGTTATTGGTAGAAAATAGTTGAAATAAGTATTATGACATTAGATACCAGTTTCCCCAGAAGGATAACTAGATGAGCCTTGCAGTATATAATTACAGGTATCATTTTTAACAAATATACCAATTATATAACAAAAACTGCAAGATTTATGAATTCTAAATATGCAATGCAAAACTTTGCCCAGATCCTCCTTTTTTACAAAAGTAAATACCCATAAAATGAATTTTTATATCATGATTACCTTGGTCACCTGGTGTAAAATAAGGGAGGACCTATATGACATAATAGAGACAAGGAGAACAGAAGTGATCACTGTGGACCTGCAAAAGTGAATATCAGGGCGATTCTTTCTAAGAATGAGGAAATTAGTTTCATGGTTCCTCTCGGAAGTGGATGTAAATCAGATTTGACCTACCAGCATAAGTCAGCATCAGCCTAATGATTAGGGGTGTGGAAAGAAATAGTTTTGGCAATATATAGTGATTTTTGGCTGCCTGATATAATATTGATCTTTTAGTTCCTAGCATTTTTTTTTTTTAAATAAAACATTTTTGCATAAAACTGAGGGAAAATAGGCTAGCTTTGTACCGCCACTCTGGCAGATGGTGCTGTGGAGCCCTTTAGCTGTGTGGTGGAGTGATAGCAAGAAAAATATCGCAATATATGGTGATATGGCAATATAGTGATAATATCGTATTGTGACCCAAGTATCGTGACATGTATTGTATCGCAAAACCCACGCCGATACAGTACTTTCCCCTACTAATGATGTCAAACACCACAGTCAGAGAAGCTAGAGCTAATAATGCAGGTTTTTGGAACTGTTGTAGATCTTTGGGAAAAAAAAAAAAAAACAATTCTGGAAAGAAAAGTATTATCCTCAAAAAGAGTTGTTTTTGCTAAACTTTAAGTAAAGAGTTATAATTTGACTCAGTGTTAATCTTTGTTAGAGAAGAACCAAATATCTGATTCCCAGTAAAGGTTTCTCCATTTTTTGTTTTGATGGATATAAAATCCCATCTGAAAGATATTTTACTGAGAGGGCAACATCCAGAAAAACAATAAGGACAGCTCACATCATTTCATCTTGTGTCAGTTTGGTTTAGCATTTTCTGATTCATGGCTACTAGTTTGTTAATATCCGATTGGATCGGAGAGAACTTGGTTGGTGTATTTTGCAGTGAAGGCCCATGTTTTTCCCTCTTAATAGGGTTTAAATACATTTAAAATTACTTTAATTCCTCATGAACACCGTAAATTATTTTCCTTTTTTCTTTTTTTAACCCTACATGCTTTCCAACACGTTTCCCATCCCTATCTGCTAATGTTACTATAAACATCCTATTGTTCTTCAACCTTTTCTTTTGCTTGGAGCTGATTGTGTTAGTGGGAAGACAAAACGTACACTTCAAAACGTTTCTGCTCTTCTAATCTGGTTTATCTATTTAGGTCACAGAGACAAATGCTCCTTCTATACTTTAAGTTTATGATTATTCCACAGATGCTGGATTGCAGCAGATGGACTGTGTAACAATTCCTAAGCATTAAGACATCTTTAATATCAGAAGATAATGTCACTGTTAAATGTCAGGATGACCCTCTAGATTTGAATTAGTTCTGACATGGTTATGGCTTCTTCAAGATAACCTTAACTCCCCATAGCAGTAAAGATCAGTTCACCAAAGCTTTACTCAATATTTCTTTGTTCACATAAAAATTTGTGTCTCTGGAATCAGAGGATCAAAGACACAGATAACTTACAAGTCAGGAAGAGTGGGCTATTTTGTAATGTAAATATTCATACAGACTTTAATGAATATAAAGCTGACACTTCAACAATTATATCAATGTTGTGCTCTTGAAATAAATAAAAAAACTGGTCATTTCCCAATTTCTAGGATTTTTGTTTTTGTGCACATTTTTTTCATAGTTTCGCCATATTTAGGGTTCCTTAGGGCCCTGTAACACGTTGACGTTTTAGACAGCGTATGCCGATGTAACAGAATTTCCTAAAACTGGAATACGCTGAACTTTCTATGTATTTTTTAAATTTTGGGCTTATACATAGCATATTCATAACGAGTCCAGAACTTACGTCGAACGACAGCCTAACTTATGCATAGGGCACGGCAGCGTAATGCCCATGAAATGATGCACAAGCGTCATTTCATGCCAACGTACCTCCTGTAAACCCCCTTTTATAACAAAATGCTGCCAATACGCCATTATACAGTAGCTGTAATTTAGAAACACTTTCAGCGGTCATTTTGAACACGTCAAATACAATTAATATTTGGTAGAGATAAGATCTTTAAAGTTACACATAAGTTATGCTCAAGTTACTCAAAGAATTTAGATAAGTATGTCAACGATCAAATAACTTACCTGTAACTTATGAGCATACACTTGGATACGTCTCAAAATTTTGTGACGTACTTGTCGTATGTTGACGTGTGCCAGCGTGTTTCAGCGTGCTCATAACTTATCCAACGTAATCCAGCGTTTTTGCGAGATTTTTCCTATGTCTGGCATATGCTGGTCTAAATCGTCAAGGTGTGACAGGGGCTTTATGAGAACAATCAGCTGAAAACTATATCTTTGTAATACATTACAGTGTTGTTATTAAGGTCTCAAGAAGAAACATGATGTGCTATACCTGACTGTCTAGAAATTGACGGTATGTTATTTGAGACTCAACATTTTGTCTTTCTCTGCTTCTCTTTTCTCTGAAAGAGAAAATGAGCCCATTGCCACAGAACTGTTGTTATGTTCAACAGACTCACCAGTGAAGGAAGTCCTTTGCAATCCCCCGGACAACACAATATTTTCAGAGTGTTACACTCAGCAGCCCATTTTCAAATTGTGCAATGCAGCAAACCTTTTCAATTTTCACCCATAGAGTGTTGTTGTGTAAACTGGGATTTTAGAAAAAAGTTTCCATAATAACCCCTTTCTGTTTTGCTCAATATCGTAGTTTATTATTGCGCTCTTTGCTAATTTTACAAATATTCCTTGTTTCTTTTTTTTGTTAATATGTGCCTCTCTGTCTGCTTCCCTTTTTCTATATCTTATTTGACCAGCCAATAGTATTTGGCTGTGCAATACAGTTGTACACAATCAATAAAAAGGTGGGAAGCTAAGGGGCTAATCTTCTGGGTTCGATCAGCTTACCATAAATAGTAGCTCCTGCCTCCTGTTCCTATCACCCATCCCTTTACCTTCCACATGGTCAACAGTCAGAACTCTATCCATGCTGAATTCAGACAGCCTTCAGCTTTATGGAAGTCATTACGCAACAGACACCCACATGAATAACGCTGGTCAAACGGGGACTACAGCCTTCGGGGAAAGAACATCAAAGAACAAAAGTTATCTAAGTGTAGTGAACTAATTATTATGGTGACCCCACTTTAACTGTGGCTTAAGTGTTTTTACTGATTTTAGGTGTTTGGATCCAGCCTTAGTCTGTTCTATTTGTCCTTTTCTTTCATTTTAATGTCTTTTTTCCATTTTTTTATTGTTAGTTTAAATCCTTTCTACCCACCATGCTGTTCCCTGCATGATTGTTTAAAGACACAGTTTGTAATTCTTTACTGAAAAATATTGTTGAAATGGCCTTTTTGTTTAACCCTTTAGAACTAAACATAGTTTGCTGGGCAGACTGACACTTCTATAGTTCAGGTGCAATGCATCTATAAGCTTGTAGCCTATTTTCCTGGACTTACTCGTCCTCGGAATTTCCCGCTTTGTTTCTGCGGATGTGACGTCTAATGAGTCCTTGTTGAGTGGTTCCAACCTAGCAAACAGTCATAGCGTTATATTCCAGGTGATTTTTCTCTCAGACATCAACGGCAACTCCATGTAAGGTGAAAAAAGTACAAAAAAACCCAACAAAACTTCGAGCGCAAGCTACATGCTGCAGTTCTGTGTTTCGGCCACTGGTGGCAGTATGATTAGAAAACTCCATCATGGCTTTTAAAATAAACTCTCATCACATCACACGTCTGCTCTGATTCTGGTCCACAGCCACTTTTTTGAATCTCCATTAGGGTTGCAGTTAACGATTATTTTCAAAACGATTATCTATGGATTATTTGTTGAATAATAATGAGATAGCAAAAGGTTCCTTAAAAACGACTTTCTGTGAAATCAGGTGAAACTAAAACTTCTAGATAGGATAGAGCATACTGACAGCCGAAAAAGATTTTTATCTGATATGCAAAATCATTACTTTTTTTTACAACTTTAGTATAGTTACTGCTCTGTCCGCTAAAGGCATCTTTTAGATCCCTATACTCCAGTTAACAATTAATTGAATATTATATTAATTGACGATGATTTCAGTAATTGATAAATCATATTTATTCTGATTGTTTCAGTCCTAATCTCTATTACTTTCAGTCACATAACGTTTCAGACCTTGGTAGTGCGAACAACAGTGTTGCCTTTTGCCATCCAGCTCCTTGTAGTGCCACTTCTAAAGCGATGTTACATGAAGCTCACAGAGATGCATCTACTGTATAGCCCCATTGTTTCACTTCAGCTGCAAGCTGAACCTAAAAAAAGATCAAACAATGTTCTAGAGAAGGCAGCAACCAAGATCTCTTCTGTAACTATATTTGGTTAGAAGCAGAGGTTCTTCATCACACCTCCGGTAAGTTCATGAAGAAAAGCAGTAATTAAACTGCTCCTGTCCGCTGGCACTGCTTCATAAAGCTTCAGCTCTTCATGGGCTGGAATGATTCATCATTAATTGAAATGAGTACTTTTAAATATGCCTTGTGTGGCTCATATCCCCCCGGCCTTTTTGCAGGACTGATGTGGGTGTGAGAAAAGCCAGGTGAAAATTTTTTAAAGCAGTATTATTTAATATATGTTTTTAAAATTTCAGAGTTGACAAAGTTGTCTTTTTGAATGATGAGTGAGAAAATCATTGAGTCACTGAATTTGTGAAGTTTTCCAGTAAAAAAAGCAAAATGATTTCAATCCTAACAGAAATGCTGACCAATCACACTCCAAGTAGGATGAACCTTTTAATCCAAAGGAAGATAATTAAAAACAATCCACTGGACTTTGTTTCCAAGTTTGAAGACGTTTCGCTTCCCATCAAGAAAGCTTTTTCAATTCAAAATGTCAGGAATAGCGTTGAGTTCGAAGTTTTATACAGTAGCCCAACAAAGCTTGGCTTCTTTTGTTAGCCTGCAATGCCCATGTGGATTGACTATGACCTGGATGACTGAGAACCTTCACCAGGAAGAAGAACCTTTTACAGGCAGTGAAACAGACTGTAGACCTCGCTCTCGTATGTTTGGTTTCTTACTTTATTCCTGAATGGAGTCATAACACATCCATCACATTTAGAAATAATCACCGAGCTGAAACACTTAGCCTCTGCCCTGATGCTGCCTCTCTTAGTGTCTGGGATCAATAGTAATCCAACGAGATAAAACTTATTTGCATTACTCCCTGGTGTTAGAAAGAATATACTAAGAACCCAAAGAAGTTATGAAAATAAAGGCATAAATATGATTTTATCAGAGTCTAGAGCTGCAGCCATGTTCTATTGCCTCTCCACTGTTGAACTCAGTGGCCTCATTGCACAAATCGGACATCTTTATTGATTCTTGTGACATCATTGGACTTTCCCTGTGTTCATTTTGCACTCAGGGTCAGCAAACTAAAGAGCAGATGGCAACTGTTCCCAAATAGTGTTTTATATGGCAGAAAACAAATTAGCTTCTTCAGGAAGTGCTGAAGACTTACTGCGGTATATTTATTCTGTCACCTTTTCTGTTGACTCACCCAATATTAACATTGACTCCTGTAGTGTTTACTAAACCATCAATGTTTTCTACTGGGAGGCTCAGCCTTTTAGGTGAGTGGATTTTGTCCAGAAGCATAAGACTGTTAAACTTGTTCTGAAATTTAAAGTATATGTGCTGCAACTAACTTGATAATCGATTAATCTGTCGATTATTTTTTTCTTGGATTAATAATCGGATTACGAAAGGTTCCTTAAAGAAGATTTTATACAGAATTAAACCACGGAAACTAAAACTTTTAGACTTGTGGAGTTCTGGATAGAGCATATTGACTTGAGGAAAAGTTGTTTTATGTCTTAAATGCTAAATATGTATACATCTTTTCACAATTTTGATATAGTTACTGCTCTTATTGGGTTGTTCTGTCAGCTAAAGGCACGTTTTAGAGTCTCTACAATCCAGTTGACAATTAATCGATAACTGCATTAGTTGACGATTTTTTCAGTAATCGATTAATCATGATTAATCAGCTAAATATTTTCAGTCCTTTAAAAAATACAGTTTTATTTTTGAAAAGACTCGCCCCCTCCACTTTATAAAAGAGAAGGATCGCTTATTAAACAAATAAGGGAGCATGTACAAGCCCATTTTATCTCATGCATGGTCTGTTTAAAAGTTGCTCCTCTCATCGGTCATACAAGCTTACTTTCCTTGAGAAGATTTGCAATTTTTCCACTATATCAGACTCACCACTGAAAATGGGGACGAGAACGTAGGATGGCCTTCTGTAAACGTATCACCAGAATGATTGACAATTAGGAGGACCACTTATTTTGAAAAAAGAACATCCTCCACCATACCTTAAAAGTCGTCAGGAAGCATCTGTTCCAACAGTTGGAGTTCCGAATTCTCTTGAGTGGTGCCCGACTTTAAACGAGTAAATAAAGTGAATGTGATCGATCGTTTATCAAGGGGGCAGGATATTGTGGCTGAAGGTTCTAAAGCAAGTTTGGTTGTGGCCGGTGTCTGAAGCATCTTGCTAACCAGTTAAAGGCAACTTAGTGCTAGTAGGTTCCCCAAGGGACATTACATTGGCACCAAATAGCTCTAAATTAATGACTTAGAAACAACACTGTCAAGGAACGCTATGGACAGCGGAAACATGCAAGAGGAGGAGAGTTTTGTGTCGGAGGTCATGGATGAGTCTCCTTCATTATACATTAAATGATTCTTATTTCTTGTTTCAACCGTTGCGTATATGCGACATATGAATCAAGTTGCTATGACCAAAAAATTTTGATTGACAGATGACTCCTTGATATATGATTGGCCTAATTCTAGGTGTACAAGCTGACGTGATAACCAGCTGGCCTCATAAATAATGAAAACCCACAGATTTAAAGATAGATTTTCTAAAATTTTTCTAAATTTCGTACAATATTGTCTCATAAAGACTACATTTATATACATGTTAAAGCCAGAATGATTTGACATTTAATTATGACTTCCCTACAACTTTAAATAAAGAATTAAATCACAACTCTAGTTCCATTCATTCATAATTTCTGTTAACTACTGAAGTCTCTGTTTCTCTTTTTTCCCCCTAAAGCTTCCAGCATTTCTTCTCATTGTCTTCCTTCTTGAACAACTTGAGCTCTAAAGAGAGTTGTTCTTGGAGCAACCTGGTAGCACTTAGGTAAACTTGGTTTAGCGCAATAACAATACTTTGATTCTAAACACCAGTGGACTTAAGGGCATACAGCATCTTTAAACCTAAACCAATGTTAAGGATGGTATGTTTAGCCAACCATACATGTTACACATAATGCCACTAAAAACAGACCCAATAACAGGGCAGCTCCTTTATCATTGATTGATAGCCCTGAAGGTAGATTCTACCTTCATCATCAGGCAGTGTTAGCTCTGTTAAATAGATAGCTATCTAGACTTGAAGCGAAGTAAATGGCTATAACTGGAGCTGTGTTGCTTCAGAGGAGGATTAAAGTCCCAAAATATCAGCAGAGTGAATGGTGCCAATGTCTTGTCTGCTTCTGTCGAGGCGTGTAGTCACTCATGCCATTTCTGCTGGGGTGCCTGGAATGCCAGCTGTTGCACATACACAGTCCCCCCCTTGTGATGCACCCCACCCTCCCTCCCCGTGTGATACTCGTCTGTGTAGTTAAGATTTGGGTTTTGACTGAACAGAGAGCACAAGTGGTCTGTAGTTCAGTGAATGATGGCGTTCCAGTGATGAGGCTGCCTACAGAATGTTTCATTTCTGGATATCATGTCTTATTAAGTCTGTATCGACAGCTTTCGTTGCCGATTAGCTTTTTTGTCTCATTTCTGTCACAAGTTATTTCCAAATCTGCTGATGGTTAGGGAGATTTATTCCTTTATCCATGGAAATCTGGACCAAGTGACAATTAGCCCTGTTAAAAATCAATGATCCTGATATAATCAGTTATCTTCAATAAATGAGATTATTCCTGTGATTATCCATCTGAATAAGGAGTCTGTGAAGAGTAGGTTACATTTCCTGCACTGCTCCCTTGTTTCCAGCCAAAGAAATCTTACTTGTTCGAAACGCAGACACGACATGCATTTTTTATGTTTCAGTATTGATTTCCTACAAAAGGCTGCAAAAAGATATGTATGCTCTTTTTCAGACGTTCAGGAGCATTATTGGTAATAAAATGAACTTAGGCATTGAATTCTTTTTTATTGATGTGAAAAGGAAATAACCTTCAGCTAGACACAGACAGAAAGCAGTATTTAACAACTGTCAGATTGCAAGAACTGACGGTTTAGGAATGTTCTCTACATCTTCTGAAGTGAGATACATCTAGGAGCTTGTATTCTTTCAAACCAATACAAGCTTTTGTTTTTCTGGCTGAAATAAACCATTTCAAATACT
This sequence comes from Cyprinodon brontotheroides, assembly GCA_018398635.1. Lineage (NCBI taxonomy): Eukaryota > Metazoa > Chordata > Actinopteri > Cyprinodontiformes > Cyprinodontidae > Cyprinodon > Cyprinodon brontotheroides. Next base: position 25,282,088 of record JAGKQL010000028.1, on the reverse strand, counting down.
TTATTGTACGCGCCGCAATCAACGCTTTAAATCAACCTAGAAAACCAGTCTTCTGTTGAAATGATTGATAATTCATTTGGATTTTCTCCTAAAGCAATGGTACACAGACACATGCTGGTTTATTTATATATATATGTATATTTACATGTATTCTTTATGTTTGACTTTTAAAATAAATTTAAGATTCAATTCATTTCAGTTTATTTATATAGCGCCAAGGCACTACAATGAGATGAAATTGATTCAAAGTTTTCTATCTAAGAAGAAGAGCAGTTGATTGCATCGACTCATTGACACGAAGGCAATCCCTCACACTAAGCATGATTGTAGCGACAGTGGAGAGGAAAAACTCCCTTTTAACAGGAAGAAACCTCCAGCAGAACCAGGCTCAGTGTGAGCGCCATCTGCTGAGGCTGACTGGGGTTCAAGGAGACAGAAGCAGAGATACAAAAAGCAGCTGTAAAAGGCGGCCCCGTCCAGGAAACACACAGCCAGGCAGACGAGCTCCGAGCCAGCTCCCATGTCAGAGGATGAAGGATGAAGAGAGCACATCCAGCCACAGGCAGAAAATGAAACAGGACTATATCTGTACACTGAGGCCTACAAAGTTTGCCGTAATTCGGTGTTCTGCTTGATTTCCTTTAATAGTGTTTTTCTTGTTTTATAATTTCTTTGATGGATGTTTCATGAGTTTGTAAGTAGCCTACATTTAAATCTCCAGCTGTCACATGTACTTTTATGAGGATGCATTGTCTCTTAGAGCTGCAGTTATACACCTTAGAGGCCAGGACAGATTTCCCCCCAGGGGACAATAAATCCTATTCTGTTCTATTTTAATTACGAGGAAAGCAGCTTCTTATCACACTGCAGTAAACACCTTAGTCTTCCTGAGATAACAGACCCATGAGGGCTGCAGACTGTATTGCAAATATGTTATCCTAGTACTTTTCAAGAATGATGTGTACACTGTCCAACATTTCTTTTCTGTTGTAAAAAAAAAATCAATAAATATGCACCTGATTAAATTAAGTAATCAAATGAGATCTGGGAAAATATTCATAGTGGCACTACTTCTAAAAAGATCAAACCTGATCCGTATTCTACTTTAACAGAGACGCCATCATTCATTCCTCTCTCACAGCTGATGGTGCCATGGGGAACAGTTTGGAGAACAAGGACACTAAAACAGTCCTTTAGTAATCAGATGTGCATTAGATTTGCCAATTTTAAGAAGTCTATCTCCCAAATGAAACCAAACACGTTTATAGAGAAACAGACAAAACAGGCGCTCTGACCTTTAAAAATAGTATTTTAACGCTAAACATTCTCATGTAAAAAACTAAAAAAAAAACGTGTTAGCCTTAGCGAGTTCTTTTAAACACTGACCTGACCCTCAATGATATCAAACAGGCCCCTTCATTTTTATGAGTACCCGCCCTTTGACTGACATCTGGGCCATGTCCAGCTCATTTCAACACAAACCAAAATTACACTGAAATCAGGCCAATACACTGACTTTTAAAGTGAACTCCTTCACACGCTGTCATCTTCTCACCCTGAGCTCCTGTAGGCAGATAAACACATGTGCTAACCCCCCACCAGCAGACAGAGCCAGGAGTCCAGTAATGAAGTGACCGAGCATAGGAGGATTCCACCAATGGACAGCCCATAAAGCTGAACGTTTTTTTTTCTTTCCACACAATAAAACAGCATCAGTGCGCCGTGCATGGCCACCTTACAGCAGCAGCAGGCGGATCAGAGCAGCGTCTCTAGGTCAGTATGTTAGTTTGCATATTAAGGGAAGCATGATAAACACCGCCTCCAATATTAAAGAGGGGGTCTATAGGCAAAGAGGCAAAAGAAGGAAGGCACCCCACCCCCTCTGTAAGGCCCATAAAAATCCTGTTGAGAACTCTGAGCCAATCTAAATTAAGTACATCAATAAATTTAAGGGTGCATTCAAAGTTTTAATGATCCATTGGTGGAATTGGTAAAGTAGTCTTCTGAACAGTGGCTGACTGGCCAATAGAAAGCGCTGGGAATGGTCCCATAGACCAACCCAATGACCCTGATCAAGACATATAAAAAACCATTAATTTTGTATAATTGAATTCTAAATTAACACTTAAAGTATGTATGTATATTTTTCAGATGTGCAAGACAAATATTTAATCTTTAATGACTGTTAAAGCGTCATTTCATTTTTCGTCAGATTGATGACGTATTTCCGGCCTAGTGCGCAAAAATCTTTGGCCATTGACTCGTTAAAAGTTGTACATGCGCAGTAGCTCCTCTGCAATGCAAAGATATAGAAGAGCTCGGGGCGCAGCTAGGCTGCAACCTTAGGTGACAGGAAGTGTATTTGCTCACCACCTCCGCCAAAGTGCAGATGTTTTGCAGATGATTGACAGGTGGAGTCGTGGGATTTGGAGAAGAATTGGAGAGAGAGGGAGAAATGGTGCAAGAAACGTCCTTTTCCAGGACATGGTTTAGTAAGTAGGCTTGGCTAACTGCATGCAGTGAGGCTAATGCTTTATTCTGCTTTCCCTGTATCTTTTTTCAAACGTCAGCATCTGACCCAGCATGGTAGGACTGATTTAAAGCACTTTTTAGAAAAGGCAAATACGAACAATCTGGGATTCACATGGAAAATAATAGAAGATAGTGTAATTTTTCTGGTTGCTTGTTGGTTTACATAGTTGCTCTTAAATAAAGACATTCTCAGAAAAAAAATATAGTGATAATACCTTCTCTATTATTAAAGTGGTACAATATATTTTTAGGTGTGTGACCAAATAATGGACCATGCAAAACACAGATTTATCTTAACAAAGCCAAAGGGCAAGATTTAAATTATGTGTGTGATAACTTAGTATACATTTTATTGGCTCTTGGTGTACGTCTATTTTGAATTTATAGACTCCCCCTTGAGAAAACTACATCACTGGTTCTGAATCAGTGGTTTTCATACTTAAAGCTCCAGGGTGTCATGGAGAAGAGTACCTGCATTTGTAAGGTTTAGAATGAGTTGTTATTGAACCCACTCCAGGTCTGACTTCAGTACGTCGCCGTTTTTAATTGTCAGGATACAGTTCAAGGCAGAGTCACAGGGTTTCCTCTAAAACAGAGTAAAATGTCAACTCTAACCCTCTCCATTTGGGTTATGCTATCTGTTCATGCAGCTTAAAATGAAAAGCTGTCTTCATCTATGAAAAGAAAATAGTCATGTATAGAGGTGTTTGAATAAATAGTTTCTTTAATTATAGATTAGATTCAGAGTGTAAACATCAAGTTAAACCGTTCCGGTTCCTTATTTACATGTCCCAGTTATATCCTCTGATTTCTGCTCCTATTTATAAATTCTGTTTAGTTTTACACTTCTGGCTCTTGGCTCGGACTGAAACACAGATTAGTCTCTGTTGATACAAGCAGTCGGCTCATTGTGGTTAAAATCTGGCCAGCGCGACACAAGGAAGCTTCCAAAATCAAATTCAAACATTTGGATATGTACTCACATACTTTGGCACAAGGTTTCATTTGAAGTGTTACAATTAAAATAGATTTTTTTTCTCATCAGAGGAGATCATGGCATATTTATTCCCTAAAAAATAAATCCTGTTTAAAGCACTCAAAATGATATTATTAGATCATTCTCTTAAGATGGAATTCTGTGTGCTTCAACACTCCATATCCTTCCAGCTGGTTTCTCCGATACGACACATCGTGTTTTTCTGCTCACTGCAAACACTTGTTCCGTCTTTTGAAATATAAGCTCAGCTTTATTTTTACAGTCCGCAAAGCAAAGAGAAGCATATTAGCTGGTGACTGAAATGGCTCGGAACAACGCTCACAGCGTGGGTGTTTCAGATCAGTCTAGTCTGAATAAAATCTGGCCATGTGACTGGCACACAATATCCTCCTTAGATTTTCTTTTTCGGTCCCAGCCAATGATAGTGTCTAGGATGTGCCAGTTTGAGTAAGAATATGGATTTTTTTGTTATTTATATCCTGAGTAGGAGGAAGTGTGCGTAAGAGGCTCAGCAACTGGGTCAGTGCATATGGATTCAAAGCTGAGTAGGTGTATAAAAGCTGCCTGCAAGTATCTAGCTACTTGTGTGTGTGTGCGGGCTAGTGGGGGTTTGTGGGGGGGACACATCAGTCCACTGGGCCAGATACAGATAGGCCAGGTAGTACAATGCTCCGTCTGTTCCCCCTGGTTCAAACAGCTCTTCACAACATCCTATTTATAGGCAACCATGCAGGCCGAACTCCATTCATACTTCCTAGGTTGGATCTGAGGAGCTGAGTTTCCTGTGGCGTTCCTCCCTCTCTAACTGATCTGTTTTACGTTGCGGACCGATGTGTCCAAAATGTCCGCCACACCACATGTGCGAGTGTTACATAAGCAGTGTTTGTCAATAGATCTTCTGGTTGACAGGAGAGATGGGGGCAGAGCAAATGAGAGACCAGCACAAACCCATATGTCCAGTATCCATCTGAGGGATACAGTACATGTTAATCACTAACCTCCTAGCAACAAACAAAGGGACAGCTTATTATTTAACCCTTTACCACCAAAGGTCAGGTGTAGAATAACTGAAGATGGATAGTTCCCCAGGCTTTCTGGAAGGCTTTCTTTTGGACTTTTACAAGGCATACTTGAGATTTTCCTTATTTTCCTAATCTAAAATGTAAAAGATTAAAAGGTTATGTCATAAAAAAAAAACATATGTGTTCAACTTCTGACCCTGTTAGGGAGACGCCTTGAGCCATCGGCCACTCCCTAACACCTAAATGAGTAACCACTTCCCTTCCACTTGGGAAAGGTTTGAGTGACATCTCCACAGCATATTTAATATCACCCAAAAACACCTATCTCAAGGTGCTTTTAAACTGAATGCATTTTGGGCTTCAAAGCATCAGATTTTCATGCGTGTGGCCTGGGGGATCCCAGAATCAAGCAGCATGATAGATCCTGAGGTGCATCAGAGCAGCTGGAGTGCCATGTCAGATTTTGTAACCCTGGAGTTCAGAAATCGGCTTGACGTGGAGCTTCAGCCAATCAAAAAAGCTTATCCAGGAGTTTTCTGAGAGACAGACATTACATGGACGCTGTGATCTCTGCAGTGCTGTCTGCGTTTGAAAAAAGCTTCGAGAATGTTGCGCACAAGGAAAATAGAGTGAGCTCTAATTATTCACTCCAATAAAATATATTTAATAAATACCCAAATTAAAACCTATTTTTTTTTACCGATACTTAAAACCTTAAAAACACTTTTATAGGTTCACTGTCAGCAGCTAGATAAAGCCAAGCTGCTCTTTAGTTTTTAGCTACAGAACAGAGTCAATGAACAAACAGATCCCTGAGGCGTCAAAGCAACTTTGCAAGTGTTCAACCGTTTAAGCGTTTTGACAGTGAAAACGTGTTCAGCATGAACTTACCTTTCAGAGCTCCATCCTGTTTGACTGAGAATAAGACTTGAATATTTTGCTTAATTGCCTTATTGTAGCATCCAGTTCTGCTTCAGACTTTTTGTCCCATATCTTCCTGAAATATCCTCTTATAAATTGTACGAGTCAGGGTTGGATTCTGTGATCTCAGGTTTTTTTTATGATAGCAAAGGTGTCGTTGTCACACAAGAGACTGATGTGCATCCTTTTGGACTTCCGTGAGCGACTTTATCTGCTCTCTGGGTGAACTTCCAGTTGAACTTCTGCAGTAAAATTTGCCCATTAAAATTTTTTTAAGACCTGTTTAGATCCCTTAGCTGATGAAAACGCCTTCTCTCTTTGGATCTTATCAGGGAGTGCGCTAAAGTGAAGGTCTAATATTAGAACAGACTGAGAACTCATGTTCTTATATTATTTTAACAAATATAATGGCCTGTGTTTAATTTTAGATTTGATTTTGGAGCAATTGACTTTTAATGGCAATATTCATTCATTGTTAAATCCCTGGCTAGTTTATTTCATTATCTGTCATAGAATATGACAATGGTCATTTAAAATCAAGACCAGATTGCAACCAACCATTATTTTGCTAACCGATTAATTTATTGATTCTTTTCTAGCTTAGTTGATTTTCTATTTGGGTAGAAAAAGGCTCCTTAAAGAGATTTTATACCAGGTGAAGCTAAAACAATCACCAAAAGGAGTTCTAAATGGACCATATTGATTAGGGATGGAACGGTTTATGAAAGCGGTCGAACCGTTAAGATTGGACTGTCTCCGCTGGTTCAAATTTGGCGTACGTTGTGTAGGTTTCTCCTTTTTCTCATAAGTAGCGTGTACACTCCAAAGCAGAAGGTGGCGTACTGCGACCAAAGCCAAACACCAGTAGTAAACAAAGAAGAAGAAGAAGCGAGGCGGCGTAGCCGGGTGTAGCAGAAAAAAATTGGATTGTTGGTGGAGAATGGTGTGTAGGTATGGTGAGTGGGAAGAACAGGAGTTGGAAGGCGCGAGCGGCAGCAGTCTGTATGGTCTGCTGTATGGGACCACTTTGCATTTAGAGTGACCTCACGATGGCCCGGCGGAAAGTTCGCGGATAAAGTGTCAACACTGTGCAAGCATTGTTGCAACCGTTTTGTTTATGCTAACAGCAACACTGACCAACATGTCATGTACTAACAAATCAACATATACGAACTGAACTGAAAGAAAACCGTGACCACGAAACGTTGAACCAAACCGAACCGTGGATTTTGTCAACCGTTCCCCTAATATTGATGCATTTTCATCTTGAATGTAAAATATTTGAATATTTTTCACAGTTTAGGAATAATTATCGCTTTGAGTGGGTTGTGATGTGGATCTTCTTATGCCAGTTAACTATTAATTGATTTCTTAATTAGTTGACAATTATTTCTTTACTTGATTATTTACAATTAATCTGATTAATTGTTTACCCCTTAAACCACAGTATATTCCAGCAGAGGGCCAAGTAGGACAGAGATACCTGTAGGTTTTGTTGAGTTTAGTTGAGTAAGTGAGGTCTGTTAAAAACAAACCAGTCTAAAGGATTCACTCAGCTCTGTGTTCATTGGTATAGCGAACAGTTGGAAGCAGAGATCATAGCTCAAACCTTTTTCAGCACTAATCAGGATGAGTGTAGCTCAGATTGCTAACTTGAGCGCATTAATGTAATTTGCTGTGTCCTGTGTTGGATCGTTACCATCCAGCTGTCCCCACGACAATGGGGGAAAACAAAAAGGGGAATCATTATGAGGACAAGAATAGAATAGAAACGCTCCAGCGTCATTTATAGATAACTGTAATCACAGCAGTTTGGCTCCTGATTATTAACTCCTCATTACTTAGATTTTCCAGTGTGATACAACAGAACGGGAGATATTCATCTCATTTATTTAGAGAATAGATCTCAGAGGTTCAAAGTGCTGATTAAATGGAAGGCCCTGATATGAGAAGAGATTAAACAGCTTTTTTCACATTTTTCATTAGTTACCATTCAATGAAGAGACAAACAAATCTTATGGAAAAGTAATGTTTAATTTAAAGAGCATTAACCTGGTTACTTTAAAGTGTAGAAACACATTCTTTTTTCAAGATGCCTATTGCCCAGATCTGTTTTTGTTCTTATGCTTTAACTAAAGATGTTTGTTAGTTATGATATTTTCTTCCTACCAGATGAAGGGTGACCAGATCTTTTTTCAATGTTACTTTAGATCACACCCCACTCCTTTCAAATTTACAAATAACTTCAGAATTAAAAGAAAATCTTTCTGTGACTGGAATCACCCAGTTATCAATCTCTCTGCAGCCTTTCTTCTTTATTAGTGTTCAACTACTTTATGTTTATTTAGTTTTAAGACCATCGTATGCATGTTGAACTTGGCACAGCTCCGACAACAATGTTGCTTATCGAGCATTTAGGATAAGTGCCTGTGAATATTTTATGACTTTTTAATTATTTTATGCTTTTACTTTTTCTTATTTGACCGAATCAAACACAAGAAAATTGCTTCAATTTGTGTGATGGTGGGAAACAAGTGAACAATGCAGGACTGTCCCCCACAAATCAGGACATCTGGTCACCCTAAGCGACATGCAAGTGGAAAATAAAGAGATAATCCACAGTTACATGAAACTGACATTATTTAAAGAATATAAACAGTTTTTTTATTTTTATTTTCACCCCTACATTAGCTTCCCAAAGCTAAAAGAAGACAATTAGATTAAACTCCTTAATTTATCCCTTAAAATGGGTCCATTTAGCGGTGCTGCATGGAGGAGCAGCATAACTTCTCTGCTGTGCTTCCTTAGGTGGAGGAATATAATAAAACTAATGGAGCATTACACTTAAAAATGGAACATTATTAAGAAACAAAACATGCTAACAAGGAGTATATTAAAAGGGGAAGGCTTTTGTGTGTTAATGTGTTTTATCTTATAAATATATCTAGTTTAAATAAATTTTTATTATTCAGGCTGTTTTTAATTCACTTGGCACAATAAATTATCAAAACAAGATGTACAGCCAAGTTTCAGCCAAATCTTTTCATGTGTTTTGTAACATTTTTTTCTGGTGTCCAGACTAATTCTAATTAGTATTAAACATGAATAAAAGTTGTCCGAAAGCTCATATTGTGACTAAATGTGCTTTAAGAAAATTACTTCTGAGGGTTTACATACTTATGCAGCCACATCTTTACTTCCCCTTCCTGAGAGAATTGTTTGTGCTTTAAAAAAAAATAAAATTTCCCACATGAAGGACTCCACTGGTTTCACATTTTCACATGTGGTCCACATCATTTGATTTCCGGCTTCGTGCTTTAATGCTCACTGAATTTGCAGTAATGAAGTAACTGTTCTAATTATGTGCTCATGAAGCAGGACACCATTTTCCTCTCATGTCATCATCAGCCACCGCAGAGACAGAGGAGCTGTAAACGATGGATATTTGAAGGGACTTGTGATGGCGCACGATGCAGTCGACCATATTTGGGTGACTCATGTAATGCGAATCACGTGATTTTTGTGGCGGATGATGCACAGATGCCTTCAGGATTTATGGGAGAACTGTCACACTGACTGAATGTCACAGAGGAAGAGATTTGCGGAGCAAAGATTTTAGTATAAAACTGTACCTCTGGAATAACACCAGACTGCATCCATTCTGTCATGGAGGCAAATGTTGGCAGTTCGCTTCGAAAAAAAAAAAATCTAGTCGTTTTGGAAGCCTTCCAGCCAGATTAGATTAGAGGCTGTTAAACATGCATGTTAATTCTTGTGGTTTTGGACTCAGATGAATGAAGTCTGGAAAAGGAGCAGAGTAGGATGTTTTGGTCTCTCCATTCATGTAACCTGTCATCATACATCAGTGGTTTTCAATAAAGATCACCACTTTGAAGCAACTTTTTTCACTTTGATGATGGACACTTTTCATTCATCTTCTGTTATTTAATAAAGATGTAAAGCATGTATTCCTTAAGGGCAGTCAGAAGTTTTTCTCTAAAAAATAAAAAATCATCTCCTCTTAGGATTTTAAATCAGCATTTAAATCTGAAGGATTTAAAGGAAATATTTATGTTACACTTTTGATGCTTTGCATTTTTTATATGTCATGATACTAACAAAGGCTCCTAAAAATTTTCAAAATACCACGAGAGTTTGTAACAGAGCGATGAAATTTCCTTTTGAAAGTAAAAGTACATTTTAAATCAGCGCCGCGAAACTTATTTCGAAATAGCATAACAAAACTGCTACTTTTCAATGACTACTTATTTTTTGTGCTGTTTTAAGCGCCAAAGACCAGAAGCAGAACAACAAACTAAGATACCTGATGAATGCATTAGCAGATGTAGCAGCTGCTGTTTAATGTTAGACATTATTAACCCCAGAAGTAGCATTCTGACTTGTTTAAAGTCATCATGCAAATCCACATTTATATATTACTCCTGTTGCTTTATTGCTTTGTCTGGACTAAAGAATTACAATCATAACTTTTCTGATTATTTAAAAATGTATTTGTGTAATCTAATGATGTGGTGAAGTTCTGCTTAGATACTGCAGCAACGACCAAAGGAAAAGATTTCTGTACTATTTCTCTGACTAAGCAGACCCTTTGTCTGCACTAAATGTCTCAATTAAATCGGTAATTATATGGTCTATCATGGAGATACTCATTGACTTTTGATTGCCGCGGAAGCCAGGACTTCTTTTAGTTAAAAAAAGATGACTGAATTGAGATTAAGGCTGCAACCAACAATTATTTAGCAAATTGGTTAATTTGTAGACTTTTTTTCCGATTCATCGATTAATAATCAGATAGCAAAAGGTTATTTAAATAAGACTTTTTGCGAAACCAGATGGAACAAAACTTTTCAACTTGATGAGTTCTGGATATTAACAGAAGAAAAAGATTTTTATATTAAATGCAAAATGGTAACATACAGTCTCTATACTGCAGTTAAGGATAAATCAATTACTAAACTAGTTGATGATTATTTCAATAATCGATTAAATCAATGAGTAATCCAATTAATTGTTTCAGCCCTAATTGAAATCATGACAATAAAGTATGTAGAATACTCATTATATGCACATCTCTTGAACAAATAGGACTTTTTGTTTTGCAAAATGCTACTAATTTCTCCAAGTTTTAATGTCCTCAAGGATCTTCCAGAAAGTAGGATGCAGAAAGACTGAAGCGACAGCCACTTTGTCTTAGCAGGTTATTTTGATCTGTGTTTCATCATCCCTCATTACTATCTTTTTTTCAGCACTCTATACCCTCTTTGTTCACAGATCTAAAATACTATGAAAGAAATATTGAGGATGGTGGCACTTATACTTCAACAAAGAAATATTATCACCCTAGTAGAAAAAAGAGCTGGTTGGAATAATAATGTGACATATAGTGGCAACCTTGTGGTTAGAACATAGAGCTTGGAATCCTGAGGTTTTGAGTTCGAAACTCACTCCCAAAGACTGCCACTCTGGGTCTCTGAGCAAGACCCCTAACCCCGATTGCTCCCCGGGCGCCCTATGATGGGAGCCCACTGCTCCTCAAGGGGATGGGTTAAATGCAGAAGTATATTTCTCCAGTGTAAGATCAATAAAGTTCAATTATTATTAATTTTTTGCATTAAGTGCAAGTTGCAGTTCATATATTACAGTGGGATTTTAGTTAGTTTTAAGTGATCGATTTACAGTGATCGATTTATTAAAATATTCTGTCATCTAACAGATCCCTGATAGGTAATGCTGATTATTGAAGCCAATTTAGCTTTTTTTGTCTCCTTTTACATGAAGGGATTAAAAAATGTAAACAAATCTCAATCTAATGATCTTTTATCATTTATTAACAAATCAAAAAAATATTATGCATGTGCTTCACATGATCTTAAGCCACTATTTCTTAATGAGCTAATAAATTGGTGAACGAGATGCAGATATATGGGCCAGCTGATGTATGTATCTACCTTTATTCGGTTTAAATCGATCGATAATCTGATGTGCATCCATCTGAACAATGGTTCTGATCCTGCCATCCAGACTGGGGCCAACTGAAAAAACTCTGCATGTTTGTGGAGGATGGGAGCAGCACAGAACTTTTGGGGAATGTTCATTTCCATTGTGTAACCCAAGGAAGGGCGATGAATAGCTGAGCCTGTTGTTCAGCTGCTCTCAGAACTTTCTGCAGGTCTATTCTAGGCGCTCAAAAGAGTCCAAACTGCCAACATACCTACAAGTCTGATTTTTTTTCCGGCACATGTAGCAATATCTGTGCATGTTTTAGTAGACATTTGAATATTCGGCCTATATCAGACACTTCAGAACATTCGTTTTTCATTATTCAGAACATTCATTTTTCTCTGTAAATGAATTTAAAATAAACCTACTCTTTGTGTTTTAACTAGGGAGGGCCTAGTCAGAACACATTCATTTCTTTTTTTTTTACCTTTAATTTTTGATCACTGTTTTATATCTGCATTTATACATGTCCATTCTTGTTACATTTCGCACTTCAACATCTTTACGCAGATCATTCTAGACATTCACCTTCATCAAGAAACCAGTCTTAAGTCCGAGCTCTGCCACAGGTTATCCAGGGATTACAGGCAAACAGAGATACATTTCCTTTAAAACAAATGTTGGTCCCATCAAGACAAACCTATATTCATTGACCCCACCCATGGATATATAAATCACAATACTTGCAGTGAAAGGTACAGCAGTAGACATAATGAATATCCAGATTAAAGTAATAAAAGTACACAGTAATGCGAGTACAAAATTAATTCAAAAGGTGCAAAAACAAATAAATAAATAAATAGAGGTGTCAGGGTTACAGCATGAATTTAGTTATAGGTCTAAAACACTTTCTTTCTGACATGATATCGATATTGCAGCATTAAAGTCGCAGTTCCAACCATTGCATTTCCGAATTCTCCCGAGTGATGCACGACTTTACAAATATAGTAAATATAGTGAATGCGATTGGTCGTTTATCGAAAGCATGCTTGGTTGTGTCCGGTGTGTCTGAAGCATCTTGCTAATCAGTTAGCAACTTAGTGTTAGTAGGTACCCAACGGAAATTCCATTGGGACCAACTAGCACTAAATTGGTGACTTAGAAACGACCCTTTTAAGGAACGCTATGGACAGAGGAAACATGCAAGAGGAGGAGAGTTTAGTGTCGGAGGTCGTGGATGAGTCTCCTCCGCCATACATTTTTTATTTAGAGGACGAAAGTGGGGACGGAGATGTTGTGGAAGAGGACACCAGAGCGGCAGAAACTTGGTTTGGTGTAAAAGGCTTACAACCCGTGCATGTTTGAGCCCTTGCCTCGCAACGCTGCCAGTTCTGTTAGCTCTAAGCCTGCTGACGACACAGACGTCCATCCCCGTGAACACTGGGACAGAGCTTAATGGGAAAGGAAATTATTCTTATTTCAACCGTTGCATATATTAGCTGCGACATATGAATCAAGGTGCTATGACAGAAAAAATCTGATTGACAGAATATCGTTGATATATGATTGGCCGAATGTAGGTGTACAAGCTGACATATAACTAACTGGCCTGCATAAGATAGCAGAAGAAAAAAAAAACTGATTTTAAGACAGGATTTTTTTTTTAAATAATTACCTACTACATTTTTGGACAATATCATCTGATAAAGTACAATTATATACATGTTTAAGCCAGATTCGATTTGACATTTAAATATAATTTCCCTACGACTTTTAAGCACTGACCCAATTCCAACATTAATGAGTCATACATACTTTTATGTTTCATTTTCTTTAGTGGAATGATAGAAACTGTTTGTTACTCAAAGAGAGAACAACACTGAAGAAATAGGTATAAAAACAGATATGAAAAGCAGTGTTTCTATAAACTTGATCCAATAGACATGTTAGATGCAGGCTCATATTTTCCAATATTTATTTTTTTTGGCTGATTTTATATCATTTTTTGGATATCAGCATCGGATCACCACATCCCTACTTTAACATGAACACATATACATTAAAAACAATGTATTATGTGAATGTAAATATGGCTAAAATCTAAAATATTCCAGATTTGCAGTGACATTTCTAATCTGATTTGCTTTGTCTGATCATCCAGTATGTCCTCCTTCTTCCTGAAAGGTTAATGTCTTAGAAACTGTCCAGACACCGTTTATTTTTGGAACATTGTGCGGAATAAAGCCACCAGCTCCATCAGCAGTCTGGGTTTAGCAGAATAAAACTAGGTCAGTATGAGGACGGTATTAGTGGTTTACTCACTTTTGTTGCCAGGCGTTTAGACAGTAATGTCTTTGTGTTCAGTTATTTTGAAAACTGAAACTTTACACAAGCATTACTCTGAATACATTGCATTGAATCAAAGCGCTGTATCTTTGGGAGGGATGTACTCACTTCTGTGTAAATGTGGCTAAACTTGGCAAGAACTCGGATAAAAGAAATCATTTTTTTTTTTGCAAAGCAGCTACAGGAAGTAAGACTTGAGCTAATCTGCTTTCATATGGCTTTTATTAAGCTTCGTCTTTTTTAGCGCTGCCAAACTTTAAGACATGTATTCATAAAGATTTAGTGACAGGACTTTTCTTCAATCGAAGTCGCAGTTCTATAGGATCAAAGTCTTTTCTTGATCCACTTTCTAAAGGGAAGCTGGTGTGTGTTTAGCTGCAGCAGTAAATTGGAGCACTGGGCTGTTGTTCTTTCATCTCTCAGCCAATAGCCTCACAATATCAGTTTACCCTGGATGGAAGGTCAATTAGTGCAAGCGTGTGTCTCTGTATCGGCCACTATCATCCGCTCGTCTGGCGGCACATGACCCAGATAGAGAAGATCGATTGAGCTGTCCAGGTCTCTTAATATTTCATTTTTTTATATGGCTAAATAAACAGACTCCAGTCTGAGCAGGATGAGCTGCAGCATCACTCAGCCTATTCACTGCTTCACTTCACGCTCTGCTTTGATGAATGTTCACAGGGAAATTATGGCGCGAGCCAAATAAAGAGTCTGTGAGTCGAGAGAGATTCTGAATTTCATGGATGAACAGAGAGAAAGGAAGCAGCACGCGCTCGCCATTATTTGCTCTCCTGTGCAGCAGAGGAGACTTCTCAGAAGTCCAGGCTGAACTACGGGCCATGAAAGGTTTTATCACCCTAATGGATTGTTTCTTTACATTCCAGAAATATATTGTATAGAAAGAAAAAAATGTTTCATACTAGTGGTGAAATGAAAGACTGATGCATTTTATGCTTTTATTCTTTTCGTCCCGGCTGAGCTGCTGTTTACATCATTTATGTGTGAACTTTATCTCTGATTTAAATTCACATCCATGTTATATTTATAATAGTGCTGTGTTCAAAATATCAATTCTCTAGATTAATTTCACAGAAACATAATTCATTTGCTGATTAACGTTATTTCAAAGTTATTATTATTATGTTGAATAGCTACTGTCATGTTGCTCAGGTATCAGCTGAGAAAAAAATTTGATATACCAACAATCATATTTGAGGTCTAACCCGACTGGATGAGATGGAAAAATTTTAACATAAGAATTAAAATCAGATTGATTAAGTTGAAATTGTAAATTGATAAATAACGTAAGTGCATAATTCATCCAATGTAAGAGAGTGTTTCTATATGAGAAAGAAGCATAGATAACTTTAAAACATATATATATATATATAGAATGAGTATATATATATATATATATATATATGCATATATATATATATATATATATATATATATATATATCTCTATCACGATGCATCACGATGAAGCCGAATTACGCGGGCGCACGCAGCTGATATTTTCTACTGGAACACTGTAAGAAAGAGATATAGCTCTTACCAGTGGCTGACTGGTTGGGTATGATCTGAATGGTGTCTTCAATGGATACATAACTGAAAGCAACTGAATCTTGCACACATAGCTGTATTTACTGAAATTACTTTTTGAGGTGCGTTGCCATGAAAACAAATACTGGACAATGTAAATATAAGTATTACTGGGCGGATATACTGACAAAAAGATCTTAGATTCATCAAACTAAAATAACAAAATAAGTGATAATCAATTCCGTTTATATGGCCTCAAAGTGGTCCTTTTAAACCAATGAAAATGGAAACATTCAAATGTATTTCCCTTTGCAAATACGTGCATCATATCACTTCATTTTTACCTTTTAGCTTTTAAAGCCAAAATGCATCCAAGAATCTGCTGGACAATGTATGAACTCCAGTCCTCTGGGGCCAGTGTCCTCCATGTTTTATTTCATATGACTCGTCGCAGTATCCCACGGCTGGAGCGTTTTAGACACAAGGCAGCTGGCGCTGTAAACAATATCCTAAGAGTTTATTATCTGCTGACTGAAGCTGCAGTAGTTCCACTTGGTTTGGCTGATGTGCCCAACCATTCATGTGTTTTATTTGTTCACATTTTTTTTTAGAATTGCTATGCATCGTCATGACGATTATTTTGCACACCTCTTTATATATATATATATATATATATATATATATATATATATATATATTTTTTTTTCTTTTCTTTTTTTTTTTTTTTCAATTGATTGATTAATAATTGATAGCAAAAGGCTCCCTGAGAAGATTTCTTATGAAACTAACCCCTACATTTACCCACTACTTTCCACTTGAGGAGTTCCAGATAGAGCATATTGACAGATTACATTATTTTTTTAATTTTCTTTTCTTAGCTTAAATGCAAAATGTTTATGCTGTTTATTTTGTATAATTACAGCTATAAGTGGATTTCTCTGTCAGCTAAAGGCCTGTTTTGGTCTTTATATTCCACCAGATACGATTAAATCAATCAATTACTTAAACTCAATTGTAGTGATTTCAACAATCGATTAATCACAATTAATCTGGATTGTTTTGATTAACTGTTACAGCCCTATATATATATATAAATATATAAAGATGTATACTGAAATATTTAGTAGGATACTCATGTATACTGATGTTTCAGTATACATGAGAGTCTATTATCACAGCATTTTTCCCTGACTGACGTGTTCTGGGTTTTATATAGTTTTGTGTATTTTGTATTTTAAAGCAAATATTCCTAAAATGTTAATTTAAAGGAGGCTTATAAACATAAGCAAACAAATAATTGTAATAGGTTTGTACTGGAGTCTGTTTTAGTCTTTCTGAGGCTTTAATTTTGTTTACCGTCGAGCAAAAACCTGACAGTAAACAAAAAAACTTGATGTATAGTTCTAAAGAATCATGACAGACTGAAATACTGTGATGGAAGGATCTGAAAATATTGAATCAGAGAAGCCTTTTATGCAATCAAAGAATAGCAGCGTAAATCAGGTAAAAATATCAGCGTCTGGATTTATGCAAAGCTAAAAGAGACAAGCATTAGAGAATGAATGCATTGAGTGGTTTTTAAAGCTAAAGCTTTATCAAAACATCTGAAATACAACTTGAATGCTTAATATAGTTGAATAAGATGTTCTTAGTTGTATATTTTGTGCAGAATTTCAATCCCACTGATATATTTGCTGTGCTGGATGAAGATCCAAACTGACTGTATATCTCTAGCATCTTTAGAGTGATGAGGAGTTTGTGATGCAGCTGGAGAGAGAGAACAGTGCAGAAAATGTGGCCTGCATTTGGGATAGTGTATGAAGAGTAACCATTGTGTCATGGGGGCCTATAATTGACATGATTTGTGTAATTTAATTAAATGACTTCAGGAAACATGACTTCTTTCACATTGACCCGGTGGAGGATTAAGTGCCATGATCTGCTTTTGAATGTTTGTCACAAGAGAAAGAGAGACAGGAAGTCTGCTAAGAGGTGAGGTCATGACGGAGGGAATAATAGACGGCCTAGGAAAAAAAAAAAACAAGAAAATCTGAGCTGAGCCTCTGAGTGATGGACTTCTGAGAATATTTAGGGAGACGGAGGGAGAAAGCTTGGCTTTGAGGGGAGGGATCTGGAAGCTTCTGCTGCTCTCAGGGTCTCCATGGAGGCTTCTGTCATGTCTTCTTTCTCTCAACACATTTTCGCTGTTTGTCGAAGCTTGTGTGTGTTGAAATAAGCTGAAACTGTCGCAGTTCTACTTTGGCAGTGGGATTTGTGTAGTGATGCATTTTGCTGATAAAAAGAGCAAACAAACTGGAAGTCCCTGCTATATCAGTGGTTGTTGGCTGTGCAAAGGTTTGGCTGTAGGATCAGGACTTTCTTTTACTGACATTTACTTCCTGACATAACCAGCAGAGAGCATTAGCTAAGCTATAGCTGAAAGCTGTTTAGATGTTTATGATCCTGTTATTGTGCTGAATAGTTGGAACAAATGAAAGAACTCAGCAGATGATAATAATGCATGACTTCACATCACGGTGCCCTGCGCACTTCGAGGTGCCCAGATGTGACAACTCAGAGGCCCAGCAGACTAACAGGATTCGCTTCAGGAGAGAGGACAGATAGAAGTCCTGAAAGTGACCGTCTATTCAACACCTGGGGCTCTCCACTGTGTGTGTGTGTGAGAGTGAATGTCAGCAGTAGGGTCCGTCTGGAAGCAATGGAAAATCCTGCAATGAAGTGGTAAAAAATGTAATCCATAATTATTTTGTCATTTATTTCTTTTATGTTTTTCTGTAGTTTATTTATTTCTATTAATGCTTTGCCTGTAGATATCTTAGATTTGCCTAGTAACTATAACAGCAGCAAATAAGTGTAAAAAAAATTATTTTTTATTAGTTATTTTAAATGAATCATACAGTTAATAGGAAACTAACAAATGCAGATTGCTAAAAAAAAAAGAAAAGAAAATGACTCAAACTTTTTAAGCTCATAGATTTACTTTTAGCTGATCAGCATTCGAGGTAAAAGCTGTATGTTTTTATTACTGCCACCTGCTGGACTGAATGTTAAGTGCAGGTTCTCTCAAGCTGATTGGGGTCTTTCAAAGTACACTGATGAATTACCCAAGATTCTTATTAGAGTACCTGTAGGTAATACAAATCCTGGGGCTTTCCATGGAAAATGAGCTGTTACTGGATTTCATTCATGGAATTTATTACATGTTTGTTTGAGTTAAACAACCTAGTTCAATGGAATCATTTATTATAACTTGGTTAAGTTACTGCAACACTTATACTATTTAAGCCTCTTTATATCAATTAAGCAAATCTGGTAAAGTGCATGAAGGAAAATGTATTGGATTAGGATCAATAATGAGTCTCAAATTGAGCAGCAGAACAAAAACAGAACTTTAAATGACTGAGAGGCATGTAAATAAAACACACCTCCACCTCACTCATGCTAAGCATCCTGAAAATAACAGGATACTGTCTCCCATTAACTGCCACGGACAATATTAATTTTACAGGAAATTCAGAGGTATCCCAATTTGATTTCTTGTGTGGAAAATCTTATTAGCATATATAGCTATTCAAAGTGAAAAAATCACTCCTTTAAGTCAAGTTATCTAACCGTATTTTCTTGCTACTTAAATACCATTTGACCTCATTACTTTCAGGATGAAAAAGTCTTTTTTGGTTGTTATCTGACCATAAAACAGTTGTGAAATTGGGGTCTCATGTGCAAAGAATCAAAGCCTATGTATTTTCAAATCCTTACATCCCTTCAAGCAATTGTTTGTTTTCAGAATTCAAGGAATTCTGAAAAGTAGAATACATATAGAGATAAAGTAGTAGCCATTCAAGATTTCCCCGCTTTCCCTGACGGGCCCTTGGCTGGTCCTTGGATGGTCCCCTACAAATCCTTTTTAAACATCTAAAATATTCTTTCTGTCATTATTTGCGGACATTAGGATCTAAATAGAAGCATCATCTCCTCAGACCCTGTAATTCAGTGAAAGGGTGGAGTCAGAGCAATGGGTTCATGGAGGGGGTTTTGCTGGGAGTTGAAGGGAAGTGGGCTGCCATTCCACTGGCATTTGACTGAGAAGGGCCATTTTGAATGGCTCCTACTGTAATACCGCAAAAACAGAAAACACCAAAAGCCAAAAATGGGTCCCCACCAGCAAAAAGACAGCATCCAACTCGTGATCTTTACTCCTGCAGCCCTGAATATATATTCCCTTTTTTTTCTACAAGCAAAAGCTCCTTTAGATCCATCCATTTTCTCTCACACTTATCCCAAGTGGGGTCGCTGGTGCTTATCTCCAGCTGTCTACAGGCAAGAGGCAGGTCGCCAGTCCATCACAGAATGACACTGACAAACCACCATTCAGTCTCACACCTAAGGAGAATGTGGAGAAGACAATTGACCTAACAGTCAGGTTTTTGTACTGTGGAAGGAAGCTGGAATACCTGGAGAGAGAACCCATGCATGCTCAGGGAGAACATGCAAACTCCATGGAGAATTACCCTGGGCTGGGAACCAAACTGGGAACCTTCTTGCTGTAAGACAGCATTGCTACCCACTGCACCACTGAGAAGCCCGCTCCGTTAAATTGTCACTTCAAATATTCCATATAAACTGTGGGAACACAGTTTTGAACCAATACCTGCCTTAACTCACTAGGGAAAAACTTTCTGACGAAACATTATTTTATGTACATTAAGTCCAAAGTTGGTTTTATAGGTTTCCCCACTTAGGCACAGCTGATTTCCATTCATAGCTGATTAACAAGCTTTTGCTGAACTGCAATCATCAGAATCAGCTGTGCCGAAGCAGGAAAACCTCTAAAACCTGCAGGACAGCGGCCGTGGAGGACAGACTTTGGACATGCCTGTATTAGATATTCTGACAGTTTTTCCACATTCCTCATGAACAGTTTAAAATCACACTAAAATCAGTTGCCAAGTTAGATAAGTTAATTTAGTCAAGTTTAATTCAGTTACTTATCAATTGAAGAAATCCATTTATTAAGAGATGCACTCTCCTTTTAAGAAGGAACAGGGGCAGCTGATTTAAAAATGCAATAAAAAAGAAAGACTTTAAGCATAGACACTGGTAAACTTTAGAGACCAATGAAGCATTTAAGCCCAGTGTAGATAGTTCGAATGCCCAATGGTGAGATACACAGCGAGCTTTGGCATTTGTCTGGCATATTGAACGGCCCTTAAACAACTGTCTTTGTTAAATGTCAGGGACTTTGCAAAGGATCCAAAAGCCATAAAGCTGCCTTCTTGTTCTGACCTCAAACATTTTGCTACATTATCTTTTGTCTGAGACCGCTTCTCTTACAGGTCTTACATTTTAACATTTTAGCCTTCAGCCAACTCTAAATATTGGCGACATTAATGCTTGATTCTGACTTTAGACGACTGTGGATCTGGACAGATTCACTAACAAGATCTGGGGACTGAATTAAACCTTTTTGTTACTGTATGGCAGGGAAATACCTGATGAATGAGAAAAAAAGCTATCAGTAAAAAGGTTTGTTCATTTTCTCTATTCAGTTGTTGTTGGGTGCTGAAAAATAATGCTCAAAGAGACAGAAAGAAGGATGGTCCAGCAGAGATAGAGAGCTGCAGTCTTAAATCTGCCAGAAAAAGCTGATGGGAATCAAGAGTGACAGATGAAAAGTCAGAAACGCTGAGAGGTGTGAGACAATCTAAAATAAAATAAAGGTGTAGGAATGACAGAAACCTATCTGAGATAAGCAACTGGCTTTATTGGAATTTTGGTTTGCTTCTTGAAAATGTTTTTTTTGCAACTGAAACTATTTTTCTCTGTTTTGAGTTTCAGTGTTTTGGTTACAAAGACCAGGAAGATTCTGTCTCCTTTAGCTCCAGCCTTTCTGTATTATGGCAAAGGGCTGAATTTTTATTGCAGAGTTATGGCCTTACACAGACTCTGCCCTTGGCTCAACTCCTCCAAATAAAAGTCCTATTAGATAACAGTTTATCAGATTATCCACATATCCTCATATTCTGAGATGTGACATGTGTGTAGGGGCATTGTAGATGCCGTTGAACACAGATAATTAATACCGATGTTTAATTTGTCCCGGGGTGATCCCAGACTGAGTTATGACCACTTTTTGCAACCTACAGTAGTAGCCATTCAAAATTTCCCCACTTTCCTTGATGGGCCCTTAGCTGGTCCCCTAAGAAATCAATCTTTGTACTAAAACATTCTTTCTGTCATCATTTCTGGACATTAAGATCTATAGAGAAGCATCATTTCCTGGTCAGACCCTGTAATTCAGTAAAAGTTTGAGGGAATTTTGCTGGGAGTTGCAGGGAAGTGTGCTTCCATTCGGCTGGCGTTTGACTGGGAGGGGCCATTTTGAATGGCTGCTACTGTAATGCTGAGAAGTGGAGACTGAAAGCAACAGGAAACAGATGGAGTGTGCTGCCTTTTTAAGTTTGACATCATTTTTTACCCTCTGATGATTTCGGATTTGTTCAGATGTGTTTTATAAGCAGTCGTCATAGTCTATGCCTCCTGCCTCTCTGTGTGTTAGATGTTTTATTTTCTGTAGCTTTGCTGTAGCTGGTGGAAATGTAATTATTCATTTATTTGAAATAAAAAAAATATCTAATTTTATTTTACTAAACATTTAGATAAAATTAATAAATAGACATATGTGATTGTAGCCTGAGACTAATTGTGTATTTAAACCCTTGGGCAGGTTGGTCAACTCTGAAAAGCAAAACTAAATAGATAATAAAGAAAAAAAAAATGAGAGCTTGTAACTACAGTATGGATTGACCTAATTCTAATTGCAGATTTTGTTTTCAGCCTTACGTCGTTTTATTTTTTATTTTTTTTTTTGGTAAATCAACTAACACCATAAGTCATATAAGTCATATCTGAGATAAGAGTAGTCAAATTCAAAAAGCAGTAAGGGTTAAAAGCGGGCTATAGTAGGGCAAAGTGCTGAGGTGTGGGGTTGGGCTAAAGGTTGGATGGGATGATATCAGGGAGAAGCTCTTCTTGTAGGGATAATGGATGATTTAGTGGATAGGGTTAAGCAGTAGTCACCATGGACTATGTTTGAAGACAATGCTGCGATCTGTTGGAAGAGTCTGGAGGAAATGGAAGAAAGCCTGGATGGCTGCATGCTTCTGAAGAGGAGAGGAAGGAAGTAGAGTAGAAGCAAAACTACATTAGTGGGTGAATGAGAGACAGACGTGCGAGAAATGGAGGTAGTGAAGTTAAATGATGTTAAGTGGCTCGGCTGAGCCAGTCAGAGAGGAGGCAGTTCTCAAGAGAGGTGAAGAGGAGGATGCAGACAGAATGGAGCAGATGGAGCCAAGTGTTGAGTTTGATTTGTGACAGAAGAATGGAAGCAAGAGTTAGATGGATTGCTTTAAAAGATGGCAGGGAAACCAAGGGGTTTCTGGTAGCTAAATCCTTATGTGCTTGTTTGAACCAACAGAAGGTCTGATTTTATGCTAAAAGTTTATAAACTAAACAAAATGACTCTTGTAGAAACCTTATCTGTATTTGATGTGTACCCTTTAGTTACATCCTAATGCTATTCATTTACAACAGTCATACACAAAATTGTACTTTCTTTGATTCATGCATCTCTGAGTAATCCTCATCAGTTCTGCTGTCTAAAGGGCTGGTTATATTCCCGCAACAGTGTGTCACAATGAGCTTGTCGCAGGTATGACACAGATATTTTTGATTTATGCCCGATTTTGAAGCGTGGTCTGCACTATGTCATTCCACACCACAGCGCTAAGAGGGACAATCCCGAACTAGGGGGAATACGATCAATTAAAATGATACGACTGGCATAAAAATCAAATACAAACAGCATAAAAATAAAACAACAAGCCGGTCCCATCTAGGCGTAATCAGAGAAAATGACCAAAGTGTGCTCCTGATGTCCAGTTTGCTCCGTAGCTTTGTTTAACCGCAGAAAATCCCGCTTCACAAAGATGTTATAGATAGGGATGAGTCTTAACCTGTGTCAAGAGGCACAGATGCACCGACTGATGTAATTGGGAGAGAATAACGCAATTTTTTATATTTTTCAAAATAAAACATCACTCAGACTCTGATCGTCTATAAATTATATATATATACTTTTTTCTGTGCGGCCCGGTACCAAATGACCCACGGACCGGTACCGAGGACCGCTGCTCAAGGTGACAAAAAATAATATGAGCAAACAGAAACAGGTTCACACATGAGAAGGAAAAATCTACAGGCACATAAAAAGTAATCTAGGAGCACAGAGAAGGAGCTTGGACTCATGGTTCTGACATATTAGGGCGACTCAAGGGTTTTGAATCTTCACATTTAAAGAGAGTAAATTACATGCATTTGTTGTAAAGAAAATTACTTGTATCAAGGCGGGGGCTTTTATGTTATCCTTTATTATTATTTAGATATATTTCTAGCCACGATAAAAACCTTGATTTATAGTCTAAACAATTATTTACAATTAGAGATGAAAAACTCGAAATATGGGTGAGTTGTAAATTTTAATTTTAATATATTTCTACGTTTTCTATCAGGGCACTGGCAAATTTGAATAATGTGGTTACTACAGAATGTTTAGTGATATAAATAACGCAGATAAAGCCGATTATGAATTGGTTTATTTTTTCAAGATAATTGCTGTGGCATGCCTTCACAGCTACACAGCTACCTAAGAGCAACCCTAAAGAATGCATAAAGAGGGTTTTTATTGTCATTTTATCACTATTATTATTGTGATAAGAATTTAGATCCACAGCAATCCATTCGTATCTCTATCTATTACACGTGTCCACTTTAGGCAGAATTCTGACTTCATAATTTTTAAAGCTAATCTGCTCTGGATAGCCTCCTCTCTTTTGTAGCTAATATCTGAGTCATGACAACCTGTTTATTGGCGATGAGATGTGGCTGTGGTCTCAGACTTTGTTCAGTGGTGCGATACGGTGATGTCAGTAAATCACCCAGGCAGGGAGGCAGCCTTGCTTTGAAGAAAACCCACCAAGTATAAATTGATTGTAAAGACACTGAAAAAAACAAGATGATTTACGATGATTTTCATTCTCAGATGGTTGAAAATATGTTCAAAACTAGCGTTGCTCCAATGCCATTTTTACCGATAACCGATACCTGGCTGTGCAGTATTGGCCGATACTGATACCATACCGATACCATCTGTTTGAAATTGATGTGTTTGTTTAATGAAGAACTGCATACTACTTGGATGTAGAATAACTGCCATCATGGCTTTGTCAAGCTGCTGCCTACCTTGGTGAAGCAGGAAAAATACTAATGCAAAGTGAATCCAGTAGAACTTTTTACCTGGAATGAGTGAAAATAGTCGAATAAACTTTTGGCTCTCAAAATGGTATCGGTGCCCATTTTGTCGGTACTCGCCGATACCATCATTTTACAGCTGTATTGGGGCCCTGTCCGATACTGATATCTGTGCAATATTATTGAAAGCCCAGTTTTTAACATGTTTTATTTGACTAAAATGGGACAAAATAAGACTGACGAAACACAGCCCAAATTTCAACAACTATTTCTGGACTAAATCCAGACTATGACAGACTATCCAGATTAAGCCTAAAAGCCAACGTCTAAATGACGTCTGGTGTTTGCAGTTTTTTTTTTTTATCAGAGTGTAAAGAAAACACATTGTTCTAAAGGCATTATTTAATCATTGGTTTGTTTGAAAGGCCTACAAAACATGATATTGGACATTTTTAGTGACTGAATTCTGTCTAGTGAAACTGAAAAGCTGTCTACTGCCTCTTTATTTAACGAGCTGGTAAAAGAATCAATAAAACTCTGGCTCTGGTATGATGGCTGCAGCTGCTGGAAGTGCCGTTCAGAGGTTCTTTGTAGTGACATTGCCCCAAAGGGCGGAAACAAGAAGTCGACGTGACGCAGCCACAGAGAACAGTGTGATTGGAGCGCCGCCTGACAGGAGGGATTGATATAAACAAAGTGTGACACGTTGGATTGAGGCGGCCTGCTAACAGGATGGAACAAACTAATATTATGAATTATGAATGTCCCTAAAACTAATTTTGAGGGATTATCATCCACAGCCTGACAGCTGAGATGTCAAACCTGATCCGTAGGGTGGATGAACCCAACAGCTGTTGTCATACAGCTGAAAAGCGGCTTTGCAGTCCAGTCTGAAGCTTTTCTCAGCCAGCGACATGTTCTCCTCCTTTCTCAGCGCTCCTTTCACTAAGTTCTCCATAAAAATCACACAATCTTTCTGTTTTTCTTTCCGTGGTGACAGACGTTGCCTCCTGTGCAGCTTAGCAGTCATTACACGCTCCGAAAGACACGGAATCAGAAAGGCAACCGAGATAAATAATGATGGATGGTGGAGGGAGAAAGCCTGGTTACATGTTAGAGCATCAGCAAACTGCTCAGGAAGAACTGTGCAAATATAAAAGCTGAGTTACACGAGTCCTGTTGTCATCTCACTCCAATCTCTAAACCTCCAGCTTTATCTCCATGCTGTCACAATCTCCAACATTAGAACATTTTATCAAAGCAATGATGGTATAAATGTAAAAAGGGAGAAAACAAAACATGTTTTAGTCAATTTCTTATGAAGAAACATCACAAAAGTGTACAGTTGTTTCTGTGGTACCTCTAAATAAAATAGAGTGTGTTGTTTCTGTGGTACCTCTAAATAAAATAGAGTGTAACCAAAGGCTTTCATTAAATCTTCCCATCAATCCAACTTTTAAAGCTTTGTGAAGGCTTAAGGTTTTTAAGCAACTCATAATGAATTAAGGAGTAAGGATGCTGGAGATTGGCCTGTTTTTCAGTGTGGTCCGTGTTTCTCTGACTGTGACTGGCTGGAGGTGCTCCCTTCATCCTCTGACCTGCCGGGGGAGCTGGCTCAGAGCCTCGCTGTGTGTGATTCCCCTGGATAAGGGCGCGCCTTTACAGTTGCCTTTTGTGTCTCTCCTTCAGTCTCCCCTAGAACCTCCAGTGGAGCCTGCGGCAGATGGCGCACACACACTGAGCCTGGTTCTGCTTGAGGGTTTCTTTCCTGTTAAAGGGAGTTTTTCCTCCGCCACTGTCGCTACAAACATGCTTGAGTATGAGGGAATTGCCTTCGAGTGCGATGCAATCAGCTGGATTTCTTTAGAAAGAAAACTTTGAATAAAGTTTACTGTATGATTTGGTGAACTTTGTAAAAGTGCTGCTTGGGAGATGACATGTTATTTGTGAGATTGGCGCTATATAAACTGAATTGAGATTAAATTAACACAATTAAATACAGATACAGTTTAAGTTCGCCCCTTCCCTTCCAGTTCTCATTTTAAATAGATAAAATGAAAAATGTATAATTATTTATGTTGACTGATTTAAAGTGATATTATTCTCAGCCATATCACACAGCTTGATAATGAAAACTGATAAATGGAACAAGCATACCAACAGATGGCTCTCCACCTAAGATAAGATTATTGAGAGCAGCATCAAAGAGGCAGATAGTGACTCATTAGGAGCTTCATAGATCCATAGCTCAGGTTGGAGGACTGTTCTCAGGATACCTATTACAGGAAAAATCTAGAGAATGGGAAAATGCTAATTTCAACAAAAGTGGCTGGAAAACGAGGAATTTGGGACATTGACAATAAAGATGGTGAAGGAAGGATTTTGCTGTGTTTATATATATATGTATATATTAGGGATGGAGCGGTTTTATGAAACGTCCGAACGTTGATTCGACTGTCTCCGTTAGATTGGCGTGTGTTCGCGTTCAGTTTATCGCGCTGCTTCTTTCTCATAGGCGAAGTGTGTGTTCACTCAGAGCGAAAGAGGTAAAGCTGGTACTTTCTGACCAAAGCCAACCACCAGTAATAAACAAGAAGAAGAAGAAGCGAAGCAGCGTAGCAGTGTAGCTGCACTCCAGACCGCCTGCACAAAGCAAAGCCTACAGCCTCGCTGTGGCTCCCATCCGCTCCGAGTTCCTTGGAGATGGTAGAGGGCATGCGCGAGATGATTACATTCAAAGCAGAAAAACATGCGGAAATGATCCAGGGTTTCCGCGGATCATTAAAAATAATTTCAATGGTATTTCGGGTGTAACAATCAACATATACCGAACTGAACCGAAAACCGTGACCACGAAACCGTGAACCGAACCGAACCGTGGATTTTGTGAACCGTTCCACCCCTAATATATATATATATATAT
>JAGKQL010000028.1:25221848-25254409 GCA_018398635.1 Cyprinodon brontotheroides | reverse complement strand
TGTTGATGGCATTAAATTTTTTTTAAAAGCATTAAAAGAGCATTGAAGTAGAGTTACTAATTTTTGTTTAAACACTGCTATTAACAATCAACAATTAACCCGACTAAAATGAAGTTTTAGTTTGTTGAAAGTAGTAGGAAGTTCCGGTTGGAGAAAAAAAGACGCTTTGGTGAGATTAAACTTTTGTTAGTTTTTTTTTTTTTTGGATGAAAATTAATATTTTTGATGGATACCATTACTGCAGATCAACCTTAAGATAATTGGCAAATGGTGGTTTGAGCATCATGCTCATCAGGAGGAAGAAGCTTAGTAGAGTTAATGGGAGGATGGATGGAGGTAAAAACAGAGCAATTCTGGAAGGAACATAGGCTGGATCTTATTCTTACAGC
Organism: Cyprinodon brontotheroides; assembly: GCA_018398635.1. Classification (NCBI taxonomy): domain Eukaryota; kingdom Metazoa; phylum Chordata; class Actinopteri; order Cyprinodontiformes; family Cyprinodontidae; genus Cyprinodon; species Cyprinodon brontotheroides. The sequence goes on along the minus strand of JAGKQL010000028.1, from coordinate 25,254,020 downwards.
ATGTCGATGACTCTAAACAGACAGGAAGAGATACAGTGGAATGGTTTAGATTCAATCATATTCATGTGTTAGCAACTTCTATTCAAAGTCAAGGACTAAAGATAGATCAAAGAAGTTTTTACACAGGGGGGAGTGAATATAAAGGCAATCACATGATAAATGTGAATAGGTTAATCAATGCAATACTAATATTTTTTCATATTTTCACAGCTAACTGAATCATTTGTAGCTGAGCCCCATCAGTGATACTGTTAGAATACCACTGTCAAATTAAAATAAGATAAAACGGCAATACAGGCAGTAGATTAATCCATTCTCTAATAATTATTTAAAATTACTTAATATATAGTTAACAAATGGTGAATATAAATGTCTATGTAAGGCAGATTGTTTAATAACCATCAGAGCTGGACTGACCCACTTCCTGTGGCCCATTTCTGACCAGCGATCAATTTTGAAAGCTTTAACAGCTTAAAGAAGGGGTCATAAAATAATATAACATTTCTTTTCAGTTATATCATTAGTTTTATTCTGCACCACTTTAGGATTTCTTCAATTTATTGTTTTTAAAAATATATATAATTTTGATAAAAGATAATAGCTATGAGCTTAAAATAGCCTTACATCGCTGTGCTTAGTGGTTCAGTTTTCTAGCATAGAAGTGACCCTCTGATGATAATAAAGCATCCATCAAACTTTCAATCCAAAAACCATCTAGAAAGAAGTCATTATTTGTGTATTTACCCTTGATTTGAGTAGTTAGATGAGATGATTTGCCAATGGAATAGGTATGTTTACTTTTAAAATAAGATAATTAGATAATATGCACTTGAAATAAGACAGTGTCTTATTCTAGATGTAAATTGTCTTGTTCCATCGGCAAGGTATCTCACTTGCCTCCTCAATTCAAAAGGAAATCCACTAATTTTAAGAGAAAAAAGGACTTAGGTTTCGATTTTTTTCCAGTTTTCAAAACAAGTTTTGTTGGTGGGCTTCACATCATTTCCCTGCTGTAAATCAAAAGGTTGGTGTATTTTTTGAAAACCTATCAATAATTTTGGTTATGCTTCTGGGAAGATTAGCCCCCATTTAAATTCCTAAAACCTCAAAAAGCCTTTTACAACATTTTTTTTAACTTTTCAATAACCATGAGTTTATTTGACATCAATTTTGAATGTTAAAACACAGTTGATTTATGATATATATTAATATACATTAATTCATTATTTATTAATTGTTACAGAATTCTGTATTTTGTTTTCTTAGGTTTTCTTTGTCTGATTTTAAACTCAATGAGTTGAAATAAATGGACGTGCATCAGACTCGCTGTAGTACTGAACCAATTCAAACAACTGACTGTCTTAATGCTGCCTTCACACTCTGTTAATTTTAGTGTTTTATCTCCTTCAGTTCTGATGGACTTTCCTATTAATCAGCCTGCTGTGTTGTTTAGTAGCCCTGCAATTGTTTTTTGAAATAACAACCTTCTTGGGAGACAGTTCATTACCTCTTGATATGCAAGTAGAGATCAGTAATTGCCTTTAGAGTATTTGATATTAAATGGAATATTCTAGTTTAGTCAGAAGAAACATTAGATCTGAGATAAACTGTCCGTCTTTAATGATGAAGGGTAGATTAGTTAGTTCTCATCATGGAAATAAGAAACAAATGCAGTACCTTCTGAAATCCATGTGCAGTTCAGCTTAGTGCCTAATAAGTTGTTGGATCATTTGTGTCACATACAAGAGAATACAGTTAAAGGTCATTATGGTTTTATAATGACAACTCTTCTATGTCCTTCATTGAGTTTTGATCTAAACATAGAATAAAGTAGCTATTATAATATTTAAAAAAGGCAGAGAAGATATATTATCCCAAAAAGGCTAATTATTGAAGGGGATAAAGTTAAAAACCAAAAAAAATAAATAATCCGAAACCTGTAAAATAGAAGCTAAAGAGGGACCAGGAGAGCAGTGTATGCTGGCCTTTGGTGACTAATCATTTCCGCACAGGACCCTGTTTTTCCCCGGGGGGTGGGAGGCTGTTCATTTTGTGCATGCTCATATACACACATTAACTCTTTTTCCTCCCCTCTGATGTAATGCCAAACCTGCAGACAGAATATAGTCATTGCTTTCCAAAAGCATGAGTTGTCCACACATGCACACTAAATGTCAGATAAACAATGAAACTGCTGAATAAAGACTAAAGCTGCACTCTGAATGATTTTTGATATGTTAGACAATGACTTCCATAATAAGAATAACTTAACTATATTAAAAATAGCAACAGCTATTTGAAGGTATAGGTGGTTTGAATATTAAATTTTTTTTTTTATTTTCTGAAAAAGCTGCCAATGGCTCTTAAAGGAATAGTACACCCAAAACATAGTTAGCCTTGATTTTCTATCACCCCCATGCTGAACAACACTCTGGAGTACTTTTTGATATACTCAAATGCATCTGGAGATCTAGGAGGCTTCTTGCTGTCTGCTGACATTCAAATAATGGAGGTCTATGGGTGCCGAGACAGAAAGGGTCATAAAAGTCCACAAAAAGGCGTGTCAATATTCCTCCATACTGCTCGTCAATGTATTCCAAGTGTCCTGAGTGGGTAGCATCCATAATTTACTTTCGAAAGCGAAGTCATTTAGAATGTTTTAGAGCATAAACAGTAGTGTATAGGATTTCCTAAAAGCGTTCACGAGCCTCACAGGAAACAGCGGCAGACCAACCAGATGAAAGTCGCGCATTCAGCGTCTGCTCTGCGATAATAACAAGCGTAGAAGAATGATTCCCCGCGAGCCATTTGCTGTTTACATGTGGGCTTTGACGCTTTTGGAAAAAAAGAAACAACGAAAAGAAAAATGGGCCGCTACCCCTCAGGACGCGAATACATTGGGCGAAACGGTATGGAGAATATGACCGACGCGTTTTTGTGGACTTTGGCGGACGCTGCAAAGTATAGACCTCATTATTTGAATAATAACCCAGACAGCAAAGAAGCCTGCCAGTCTCAGATGCATTTGAGATAACAAAAGAGGTACTCCAGGGTGTTGTTGTTGTAGCACCGGGGTGAGTAGAAAATGAAGGCTAATCATGTTTTGGGTGTACTTCCTTTAAACTGCTAACTTTTCATTCATCTAATATGTCCATGCGAGCTCAGTTCCTTTTTTGCCCCACACACCACACTAGCACAGTTCCTCGCCTGACGATCTACAGTACTACTGCTCTTTAAGGTAACATATCATACTTGGCGTTTACACGTAACATTCAGGAAGATTGCAGAGAGTCAGGCGAAGAAGGCAGCCTTTGGTGAATTTACTTGACAGAGTCTGATTTTGGGAAGTGGATACGACATACAATAGTCTAATTAGGGTTTACAGACCCAAGGAACAACGGGAGTTGAGGTTATTCACACTGCTAAGCAGAATCATCACTGGAAATTGTGTGGCAAAGTAGGGAAGCCTGTATTTGTATGCATGTCTGAAATTTCATGATGTAAGGAGATGACATGGTCTGCTAATGCACTCTTTGTTATGTGAGAGCCCTACTGATGAACTAGTACCATGTTAGCATGGTTCGGTTGGGTCTGGTGCGGTCCGGTTCAGTTGTGCGTGCCATTTACACTCAACAGTTATCTCGGTTACCGTGCTCGGACCAATCTCGTTTCAGTTTCAAAAGGCTAGAGTAAATGGGGCTATAGAAAATATAACGGGAAAAGACGAATTATTGCAAACTAGGTGTGAAAGAAATAATTACCATTAGATTGTGATTCATTCTGCCTGATTTGTTGATAACATGCACTTGAAAGAAATTTATTTTAGTATTAGCGTTTTATGACTATCCCCTAGAGGGCGACACTGTTCATCCTTAGGTGGAAACTCACTGGTATTTGCAAGAGGAGTAATGCCAGAGCGGAGGGAGGGATGCTTAAGCAGAAATACATGCACTGATTGAAAGTCAAGTTAAGGCTTGTTTACATTGTTCAGTATTGAGGTGGATACAGGATGCATGTTATGTTGGCTGTTTGTAAATATAAACACTCAATTAACTCCTTATCACCTGAATAATGGCCCCTATAGCTGTAGTAGAGGGAAAAAATTATTCAACTATTCACCCTAGTTAAATAAATGGAGATAGATGGATTTCACTCAGTCGGCACTTTATTTTCTTATCTTTGCAAAGAGAGACCAGTTCATCATACAGTCCTTATGGGACAGTAATCAGCCCTGTTCTGACTAGACAGAGTTTATCCCTCTTACTTATGTTGATGAAAAAACTGTGAAGGTTGTGTCAGAGTTAAAACAAATTACAAGTATGATTTGTCTAAAACCACCCCTATGTCAGACATTTTTTCAGCCTTGCAGGTGAAACAAACTGAGTAAAAAAATTTTTCCCTGGATAAATAGCATAACTAAATATATGAGTAAAGAGTGATCTAAATTTTCCGACTGCATCATGGAGTAGCGTCAACATCTCTGCTGTGTTTAAAAGCTGGGGATGTGATGATAAAATGAGTCAATTACAGCAAAAAATTTAACAAGAAAGAAGAGGACATGCTAACAACAAGCACAGTAGTCTTGGAAGGCTTTTGTGTTTTATTACACAGCATGGAGTCGAGTTTTAAAATCCCCCTTAGCGCGAGCTAACTGTTTGCCATAGCAACTGCTAATGGGAGTCCTTAATAAAAATTACAACCACAACAGCCCGTTCAAAAGCTCTAGTAACAATCTTTCCCATCAGACTGTTGGGTTGAACTAAAAAAAGTGAGCTATCTTACATAGGGTTGTCACGATACTAAACTTTTCAACTCGATACCGATACTAAGTAAAATATTCGATACTTTCGTTACCCTTTTTGATACCACAAGAGGGAATAGAAACTTAAGATAAAATTCAACAGAAATATTTTCGTACTAAAATACAAAACAAATAAAAAAACAATAAAGGTATTTTGAGATCTTCAAACCTTTGCAAACCAAATCTAAATTAGAAGATAAAACTTACAAAATTAAGTAAGTGTTACTTCCTTGTATGCTTTGCACACATAACAGAATGACGCTGGCCAAACCAGTTAAACAAAAATATTTCTCAGCACCTGTTATAAAAAAAAACTCTGAAACTGAAAAAATGCACAGAATTATTCAATCACAGCAGTGTTCAGAAAATGCATTTTCCACTATTCTGCACTTTAGATGGCTGTATCGATACTTTTGAAAATGAGTATTGTATCCGGATGTTTCAGTATCGATACTTTTTTGAGTATCGATACTTTTGACAACCCTAATCTTTCAGTTAGACTCAGCTTAAGTAAAACTTGGTGTCAAATAGTCTAATACAGTGTCAGAGTGACCTAGTTATTTTTATTCAGTAACCTTTTTAATCCTATAAAATAAGTTTAATAATGTGTAATAAAAAGCTTTTTTTCTGGCTTATGCAATCATTATTTAATACAACTTGAAGAATAAATTATTAACTTTTTTAAATTAAAGCAATAAAAAAAATACATATAGCCCTTTAGCTTAAACCGATCCGTGCTGAGTTCGGACCGAGCTTGGATCAGTTAACCGTGCCGAGCTTGGTTCCTTACGACCATTTACACAGCATGCTAGCACAGTTCCTTGCCTCCTAGTGGCGATCTACGGTACCACTGCTAGGATTGAAGGAGGGAGTCAAGCAAATCAAAAAGGCCTCGCCCGTAACTTTCAGGAAGATATGTTTCATTACAATTGTGATATTTTGTATCTTGCAGAGAGTCAGGTTGAAGAAGCGCAATAAGAGCCTCAGTCTCGACGTTATCCAAGGTCACACTACACTCGTTGTTTACAGTTCCTCTTCTGTTTTACGGCGGGTGGTTGGCAAGCAGCTAACTGATGTGCATTACCGCCAACTACTGGAACCTGACTGTAAGGAGATGACGCGGTCTGTACATGCGCTCTTTGATATCAGACAACCGAGCCACAACCAAGCCCTACTGTTGAACTAGTACTAGATTTAGCTGCTTTTTGGTTTCGAGTCTTGCACGGTCCATTTCCATTTACACTCAACAGTTACCTGGGTAACCGCGTTCGGATCACTCTCTAACAAAGTTTCAAAAGGATAGTATAAATCGGGCTACTGTTGATATAAAACAGAGGAACACTAAACTACATCTAATGCTAGTTGCAGCATCTTTATCTGAAAACATAATTTCTTTGTAATTACATTAACATTATCATATAATATATTTTTTAATCTTGTTAGTAATAGATAACTAATGTCAGTGACTAAATGTTAGCTAACATTGAACTTATTTAGATATCTGTTTTATTTTAATCCACACACTTAAGAAGTTAATTCTTGGTCTGCCTTAAGTGTTGGACAATATTGTTAGGATGTGCTCACTGTGGACTTGCCTGCGTTTAATAAAGACGCAGGTTATTATTTTGTCAGTGATGGTGGTAACTTATCTTAGGCCCCATTTGTGTCTCGCTATTGCCGTTTCTATATATGTGTACTCATGTGCTCGTGAAACGTCATCATCCTCAGCCATAGTACTGCTACAATTGGAACCCAATTCGAATTGTGAGAACGGACAAAGTCCCTGGATGTTGTACTTGCCCTCCCTATTTACCCAGCATGCATCAAAGCACACTTATCCATTCTTCAGATTGACAGCTGTCCCAGTATGCATGGCGGCTGAAGCAGCTTACAGAGCTCAGAGTATTAAGTTAAAGGTTATCTTTTCTGATGCTGTTGTTCAATAAAAGTTTGTTTTAAGATCATTTGAGACGAGAGCATTATACTTTTAAGCGTCACTATATGGCCCATTTACCGATTTAATGCGTAGTTAGAAAAGAAATTCAGAAGTTGAGAGGACCGCGGCAACCAGCGGACCTCCGAGGCGAGCAGCAGCCTGGGCTAACCGCAGCCCGTCTGCAGCAGCCCTCTCTCAGCATAGCCATGTTTGAAGGACCGCTGGCTCTGATGGCGAGTTTTTAGTTTTAATTGGCAAAATGTTCATTTGATTTGTGTTTATATGACTATGTTCATTATTATTCACCCCAATAAATTAAAAAGTAAATATTTATTATTATCTAGAGATTATTAATAACAGGAGGTGAAATGCAGCTGCACACAAGCCAGTCATGTGGAGACGTCACCAGTACCCTTCTGTTCCAATTAATTCATATTTATGCTCCTTGCTCCCATTCTCCCAGAATCCAGACTTTCCTGTGATCTTCTCAAGAACACACTCGGATATAACACGGGTCCGTACTCGCGTTCTTGTGAATTGAAAAATTGGCATACGTCTTGTAATTCTCTTCTTTTTTGGGGGCGAGGGATAAAATGGAACATAGCTTCTGGATAAGGAGGAGTGCTAAACAGTAAGCTAATGCTAATTGTTACTTTATTTTTGAAAAGGGCTAGTTTTGACATTACCTCCTCAATTGTATCATTGTATCTCATGAGGAACAGTTGGGCGACTGTAATGCAATACCACATGTCAGTACCCGTGTGTGTGGCCATGTTTTGTTACCTGGTGGAGGCAATTTCGCAGGAATGTGCTACATTTTGGGTACTCATAGGTACTTGTGGGGACCAATGACTGGTCCCATGAGGACAGGTTCTCTTCTTTAAATGGGGGTCAGCTTTAGGACTAAGGTATGAATTGAGTATGGGTTAAAGGTATAGTGGAGGATCTCCGCAAATGTTTGAAAAGACCCGCCCTCTCCACTTTTAAAACCTGCGCATGCACAACCCTGTACCCGCTCCAGAGAGGGAATGCCTATTAAACGCTTGCGAGAGCATACACCAGCCAGGTTCTCCTCGTGCGCGCTCTGTTTAAAGGTTGCTGTTTGCATCGCTCATACAAGCTAACTTTCCAAAAGAAGATTTTAAAATTTTCCCACTATGTCAGACGCGCAACTGGTAAGAGAAAATGCAGACAAGCACGTAAACATACAGCCTTATGTAAACATATCACTAGAATGATTGACAATTAGGAGGACCACTTATTTTGATGATCCACCCGGAAAAAGAACATCTTCCACTATACCTTTAAGTTTAGGGTTAGGCCATAGAAATGAGTTTACAAATGAATGGAAGTAAATGAAAAGTTTTACAAGTAAAGTGGGCGCATCTGAGCGATCTCTCTTAAGCAAGAGCGATGTCATCAGCTAATCCTGCTGTTGGCTCAGTTATCAACTACAAAGTGTTTGGATGTTGCCCCTTGTATGGTCATTGATACAGAGAGTGGTTGGTTGTTTACAACATGATCAGTCGAATAAAGTCAATTTCTTGTTTGATTAAAAACAAACTAAAACAAGTTGTTTCTGATTCTGATTTTCTTCTCGTCATTTTAGCTCATGACTGCTTTCATACCCTAACAGTAACACCCAGCATCATACTGCTGAGGTGTTTTTCTCATCCCCGTCGGAGGCTTTGGTTTCTCACAATCAGCCGTCCCCTTAGGTTGCTGTCATTTCACACGGCGTTGTCATTTCTTCTTCGGCTATTTTATACCTCTCTGTGTTCTCTGTGTTTGTTCATTTTTCTGCATTTTTTTTTTATCCCTATATTTGTGTTTTATACTTTAATCTGCTCTGACCTATATTTTAATGTGTCCCATCTTCTCTGATAGTACTTCCTTTGGCTCCTTTTGACCTGCCTTTTCTCCCCACAATCCTTTTCTGTTCATATCTGCTGGCACTAATTACTAATTAACTTTCATAAGGCCCTGTAGCCCATTTCAAGTCCCAAAGGACAACAGCTTCATGCAGTATTTAATCACTTCCTGTGCAGAAATGCAGAAGCTACAATCCATGTTTGTATCTATCTGTAAAAGATTTAAAAAGGACGGGGAAATGAAATTTATTTTTGTGGGTTTTTTTTCTTTACCCACAGGAGGAGCCACCATGACGTCAGAAATGCAGGAAATCGCCATCACAGAGGAAAAGCCTCTGCTTACGGGTCAGGGTGATGCTGCCAAGGTCGGTTTCTACCACATATAATAGACACACATTATACATTGTGTTATTACTTTCTTATGTAAGCGTGCATGGGGAACTTATTTAGTCAGAAGTAAGACTTAATGAGAAAGTCTAACTTGTGTGTGACCCAGATCAGTGTTTGCACTCTTAAATCTCAGCAAATCCTTTATCAGACAGCTTGTATTCCAGGCAGAAATGTGAAAAGTCTTTGGGTTGGTGCAGAAGGTGAGGGTTTGTGTGCAGCTTTCAGAGCAGAGCTTCAGCGTTGACGTCAAACCCTGAGGGAGCGAAAGCAGACCCTGCTCTGCTCTGCTTTGTAACAACAGCTGTTAACGACACCTTGTGGTCAAATAAAGAACTGCACCAGTCAACAGCCTAGTAAAACATTGATCATCTTTCTTTGATTATTGAGGAGAAAAGCCGATATGATCTTGATCAAAATAAAAGCCAAGGAAGAGATGGTTTGTCTTTCCTGCTAGATAATCATAAAGGGGCATTAAACAAAGATTTAAAATGCAAAAAGGGAGTTAAACTGTCATATAATGGGGTAGATGGACCCAGTATTCAGGCGACAAAAAGACAATGACAAAAATAAAAGATGATTGATGACGTGAGTCACTTACCTGGTTTAACAGTTCAGTCCATCCACTCTAAGGAAGGCAGGATCCAGCCGAGCCCCGATGCTGCAACCCAAGTGAGCAGGCAGGGATCAGATGCAGTTCAGGGAAACAGTTCAGAACCGAACATTTCTAAGATCCAGGAATCCGTAACCCGACCCAGGGTTCTGATCCGAACAGGAACTGACAGATCCAGGGTTTCAGGAATCCATGGATTGCCCAGGCAGGTTCAGAGTTCCATGAGCCCAGCAACGAGCTCAGAGAAACACTCAGATGGAGAAAGGCGGGCCCAGTGGTTGATAGCAACAGAGAGAAGACATGGTACCAGGAAAACCTGCAGAACTTTAAACTGGCTTCATCTAGGAGCCACGATCACGGGACTTAAAACTGGCTTCCCCTACACGCCGAGCCAAACATGACCAGAACGGGCTCAGCGGAGAAGAGCCGGGAAACATCAGAAGAAAGCAAACGCTAAAACCCTGTCGACACGCACGCCACCAGGACTCAGGACATGAACCATGGACTTAACTAATGAAACAGAAAACACTGCGATCATGACATACACAAGAGACAAAATCTAAAATAGACATTGAAAAAAATATTCTTTTGAAATTGTTGATTAACAGGTGATCTTCCAGGTATTACAACTATTATGACCCCATGAAGGCAAAAATCTTCTACGGTAATCTTAGCTAATAATAACCAGGTTGTTAAGGTCCCTCATAAGGATACAGAAGCAATCTTTAAAACAGTAAGGTGAACATTTAGGATGACCTTAAATCACCACACTTTCCCTCAGTCACTCCTGCCACAGTGGACACAAACCCTGGTTGGTCACAAGAGGCTAAAGCCCGTCATCTTAAAGGATGCATGGCCTTATTTGAAAGAAAACAGAAGCACACAGAACTGAAATCACTTGTCTTCCTTTTATTGGTAGATTTTCATTTTGCTGGTAAAGGTGACAGAAAATAACAGATAATATTAATCTGACTCAGAATAGATTTCCATGATCCAACTTAAGCTTTTTTTTTTAAGTAGTTTTGTTTTCTGATTGTTTGTCTTTCATCTTTTTGAGTTTATTTCATTGAGCTACTAGTTTTTTTAACATCTAATTAAAAAATCTTCCATCCCTAAATAATCACTGTATAAAAATAAAAAACACAAACACATGAGCTGTGCTTCTGCTAATGAAACTGTATTTTGTTCCAATAGGATGCAGCTGAACTTGCTGCAAGGATACTTCTGGACCAAGGACAGGTAAGATCGCAGGAAATATATAAATCATTTATGTATCGGGTTTAAATATAATATAACAAATGTTTAGAAAGCAATAATCTCATTAGAAAACAACCGTTCTGAAAAAAAATAATTTCAACTAGATTGTCAGGCAATGGAGCTCAGACATTTTCCCGAAAAGAGTTTTTGGGAAAAACACACAACTCTAGAGGATAAAAGCATCAGATTGGCTGAAAAACAATATCTAAATATCAAATATTTGCCAATAAGACGCAGGCTATTCTTTATTGGGCTGACAAAAGGCTAAATCTGAGGTCCAGATATACATGAGGGGAGTGTTCTAAAGTCGTAGGGAAGTCATTTAAATAATTTGGGCTTAAACATGTATATAAATGTACTCTTTATCATATTGTCCCAAGTTTGGAAAATTTCTAGTTTTTAAAAAATACTGTGTTAATATCTGTTGTTTTTTTTGTCATCTTAAGCAGGCCAGTTTAGTTATAGAGCTTGTGCACCTAAATCTTGGAAATCATATATCGGCGGCCATCTGCCAATAACATTTTTTGGTCATAGGTTTTCTGTTGAAAAAAGAGATAAGAATAATTCTTTGCTCATTTGAGTTTCATCCCAGTGTTCACAGGGATGTGCGTCTGTGTCTATCGCAGGCGAGTACTTAAGGCGAACTGGCAGCGTGCTGGTGAGGCAAGGGCTCAAACATGTACTGCTGTAAGAATTCTACACCTAAAACAAAGCGTCTATTAAGCCCTGGCGTCCTCTTCCACAATATCTTCATCCCCGCTTTCCTCCACTAAATAAAAAATATAGGATGGAGGAGGAGACTCATCCACCACCTCCGACACTTCAAAACTCCTCTCTTGCATGTTTCCGCTGTCCATAAGCGTTCCTGACTGTGTTTGCTAAGTCACCAACTTAGTGCTACTTGGTCCCAATGGAATTTCCCATTGGGAACCTCTACTAAGTCGTAAGTTGCTAACTGAAGTTAGCCAAATGCTTCACGATAAACCCTGCTTGCAACCTTCTGCTACAACAATCTCGCACCTTAGCAAACGACCAATCAGATTCACATTATTCTACTCGTGTAAAGTTAAACTTACCACTCAGGAAGAATTCTGGAAATGCAACGATTGGAACAGCCGCTTCCCTACTTACTTTAAAGGATGCATGTGCAGATGAAGTGTATTTATGCTGCACAGAGACCCATTAAGAGACAGGACTCCTTACCTTTTATCCCAGTATATACCAGCATGTCATAGAGAGACACAGTTCATTAAGATCTGCTCCAAAAATGGCCTGTTATTATCCAGACTGTTCTCTGATGGGAGCAGTCTGCAACCAGTAGCGATTGGAGTAAAAAAAAAAGAAAGGAAAGAAAGGTCCCTATCATGCATTCAGGAGGGCTTAAAAGAACAAAAAACCATCTGATCATTATAAATGCGGTTATAAACACCAAGCATCTGTCCTGGTAGCGCTTTTAGTCATTTTTAATGTAAATAAAACCACATAATTAGGGCTGTTAACATAAACATAAACTTGGAGTATTCCTCATTGTTTTTACACCTCCACTGGGAGGTGCTAACTGGTTTAGTAGGTAAGCTTTCTTCTAGAAATTAACAACAAAATACTAGCTATTTTAAGTATAGAGCCACATATTGCAGGCTGCAGTTTGCGCTGATGTATTCCTCTATGAATTAGCCAATTGTATTTCCTTTGCTACAAACCATGTTCAAAGATATATTGGCTTGAATTAAAGCTTTGTTTTAATTAACCAATAAATTTAGGAATAAAATAAGGCATAATTGTAGTTAAGCATTCAATATCTGTGCAAAGATGTTACGAACTAGATTTAATTTAATGTCTGAATAGTTTCGTGGGCCCCAGAGTTAAAGGAATTCACTCTGTGTTCTGCTTGAATGCTATGAAACAGAAAGAATAGAACGTGTCAAAATTAAGCTCTTTGGATTCAAACAGTCTGTTTTGGTAATAAAGTCGGCTGGAGCAAAGACTTTTGTTTTTCTTCTCTGGATTCAATGATTATTGAAGTTTTGCAGCCATTAGCTTTGAATAAGCTTACTTATTAATATTTTATGTAGAGAGTATATATAGTATAGGTATATATATATATATATATATATATATATATATATATATAGTGATATATATATATGGCATATATATATATATATATATATACATGTATATACTCTTTTACGTAATGTTCTGGAAAATCAAAGTAGATGGATTATCTCAACACTGATGGTGTTTGTTTCGTTTGCTGCTTAAATCAAAGCGCTTTCATGTGTTAGAAATGTCTATATTTATAAAATGTTTCCTAAACCCACTTTAACCTTTATGGTATGATAGACTGACTGTATATGGAAGTTAGGAGGCAGCAATCACTTCAGGGTGTCGGATCTGGACACTGTAGGAAAGCTCAGGTGCTTGCAGTAAGAAGAAGAAGACTCATTTAATCAGGTTTGATTGATTTTTCTGCATTTAAGGATCTGTGGGGGCGTGTGTGAAATTCTGAAATACAAACACTCAGTACAGACTCGGAAAACAGAAAAATAAATCAAACTCAGGCCTAAATATCATACCAGCATTCAGCATGCAAAGTATAATCAACAGGGATTATCAATACTGCAACATAAAACTCTAAGCCTATTGCTAGTTAGCAGCTATCAGCAAATTACCCACTTGGGGAAAACTGTTTACCATAAAATACACAACATAAACATATTAACTCACGGCTCTATGGAAGCACACACTGCAGTCATTAAACCGATGTCTGCTCTGAATCGAGTGCTATGCATATGGTGCGTTTAAGAACTTTGGTGAGGTAGGAATTTACATGAACAGGGATTAACTTTTGTAGGTTTATCATACACTGTTATAAAATTCTATCCAAATTGCCTCCTCTGCTCAGGAACACAGCGTTGAGACCCCGCATGGTGTTCTACGTGTTACCCTGCATGGGACACGGACCACCCGCAGGCCCGCCATCCTAACCTTCCACGACGTTGGTCTGGACAGTGAGTGAAGCTCTTCCTGTCTCGGCTTCCTCGTTTCCGTCTCTCCTCCATCCTCCTCCTCCTCACCCCTTTGTGTTTCTCCGGCAGGTAAGAGCTGCTTCTCTCCTCTCTTTAAATTCGAGGAGATGCAGGAGATCGTGAAGAATTTCACCCTGATTCATATCGACGCTCCGGGACAAGAGGAGGGGGCCTCCGCCTACCCGCCAGGGTATGACTCCACCCACTTCAGCTCAGTAATGTGTCCCGATGTAACCCTTTATTTCCTCAGAGTACATTTCTGTGAACAGTCTTCTGGCTGTAAAATACTCCCTGCTAAAAATACTCAACATTACCATCTCTCCTAACCCCTCCCCGCTATTGCTAAGGGGAAAACAAAATCCTCGCTTCTCTCTCTGTGCGTCTTATCCAACCTTTCAGCTCCTCTTTCTTCTTCCATGGTTAAGTTTATCTGAATGATGTGTTTGATGCTTATTCAGCCAATAGAAGCTTATTCTTTCTTCATTTTAAATCCATGTGAGCGGAAGTGTGAGCCACTGTTTGAAATCGGAACCATCAGAGCCTCTCCATTGTTAGCTATCAACATAGAGTCTGGTTAATTTAAAATAAAGAGGATCTCTGTCCACTTCATGAGATTAATCTCTGCTTTCGTAGCTACCAGTATCCCACCATGGAGACCATCGCAGAGATGATCCCTGCTGTGCTGCAGTTTTTCAAGTGAGCCGGAGATCATTTGAATAAATCCTTCCGCATAAAAATCTGTTTAAACGAAGCTATTTCTTGAAATTTCTGACACGCCTGTGCTGCATTAACTTCATGTCTCCGTCTGTCAGCTTCCGTACCGTCATTGGAGTGGGGGTGGGAGCAGGAGCGTACATCCTCTCCAAGTTCACAGTGAGTAGCTTCTATTGTTGGAGCTGTCATTTTTTTACCATCAGGGACTTTTGCTAAAGTCTAAAGAAGCTGTCATCGTCAGACGCTGTTTCAGCTCTCAAGCTGACGAGGAAGACGGTAAAGTCCTGAGGAAGGAGGGAAATGATGGAAGTTTTAATTGGCAGCTAAAAAACAAGTTGGCTGTTCTTTTTTTCAGCTATTTTCAGTCCTGTTTTCCACCACTGTTGGGAACAATTTTCGTAGCTGCTGCTCAGCTTGTCCAAATGTTAGAAATGCTGAAAAATAGATGGATTATTCCTGAATGTACAGAGACTTGGAAAATATTCCATCCCTTTAAACAAACTTTACTCATTTTCTCCTGGTTGAAGTGAGAAAACATGAGTGGATTTTATTATAATTTCATGTTACAGACCAAAACAAAGTTGTGTAAAGTGGTTTTTGGTCCCATCATTGACCTGTACTTAGCTCTACTCTAGTGGCAGCTGGTGGACTTTTCTCCATTGGGGGCTATGAATTAAAAATAGACGTATACCAAAAACCAATCAAATGTATACTCAGTTATCACACCAGTATACTCATATGAATGCCAACAACAAAAAACGTTATAAAAACATTTTATAAAAGAAAAACATTATTTCATGTACAGGTTTACTTTTTGTACATAAATCTTGCCCTTCTGAGGCTTTATGAAGGCAAATCTTTGTTTTGCATGGTCCAATATGGTGTCACAAACCTAAAAGTATAATGCACCACTTTAATAATGGAGAACCTATTAGTTTAGGTTTTATATTTTTTAATATATAAAATATATTGTTTTCTGAGAATGTCTTTATTTAAGAGCAAGTATTCAAACTAACAAACATCAAGAAAAAGTACACTATATTCTATTATTTTCCTTTTGAATCCCAGATTGTTCACGCCTATTTGCCTTTTCTAAAAAGTGCTTTAAATCAGTCACACCTGTCATTATCCATTCTGGGTCAGATCCTGATGTTTAAAAAAGGAAACAGGGAAAGCAGAATAAAGTGTTAGCCTCGCTACATGCAGTTAGCCAAGCCTTCTTGTTAAACCGGATCCTGGAAAAGGACGTTTCTTGCACCATTTCTCTCTCTTTCTCCAATGCGTCTCCAACTACCGCGAATCGACCTGTCAATCATCCGCAAAACGTCTGCGCCGTGGCAGGAGGTGGTGAGCAAATACACTTCCTGTCACCTCAGGTCACAGAGTAGCTGCACCATGCGCTGTCCTATGCCTTTGTGTTGTAGAGGAGCTACTGCACATGTACAACTTTTAACCAGAGTCAATGGCCAAAGATTTTTGCGCTCCAGGGTAGAAATATGTCACCAATTCGACGAAAAATGGTATGACGATTTACTAGTCATTAAAGATTAGATATTTATCTTGTATATATACTAATATATTTCGAAATATTTTACATTTTAATTTAAAAATAGAATTA
Organism: Cyprinodon brontotheroides; assembly: GCA_018398635.1. Classification (NCBI taxonomy): domain Eukaryota; kingdom Metazoa; phylum Chordata; class Actinopteri; order Cyprinodontiformes; family Cyprinodontidae; genus Cyprinodon; species Cyprinodon brontotheroides. Next base: position 25,237,794 of record JAGKQL010000028.1, on the reverse strand, counting down.
TTTTAAAAAATGGCTTAATCAAGATCATTGGGTGGGTGGGGCGGTGCCCTATCGCAGTGGTTCCCAAACTTTTTGTGCCCAAGGCACACCAAAGGACAAGTAAAAATCTCAAGGCACACTTATTTTGCTAAAGAGCATTTAAAACCTGTGTCATCCATCGTGTTTAGCAAAATATTTGTTATAATTATGTACTAATTCAAAATAAATTGTGACAACTATATTACCCATGAAATATTTATTAACAAAATATTCCAAAATTTAATTTCAAACTTCATCAAAATAGGCGTCAACAAAGCAGCCACACGCCTATTTAAATCATGGCTCACAAAATTAAAAACGAAGCAAAGAAAACTCAGCAGAAATTAAGCACAAAGAACTGTCAATGCAAGGAAGCTGCACTGTCCATTGTCCTGAACTACAAATAATAGATGTAACATTTTTTTTATCAGCATTGAAACGTGTGCTGTTGTAAATATTTTGTCTGCTTAAAAATTAGTGAGACTCGTGTGCCTGTCGGTGCGCACACAGTTTTTTAATCCTTGGTGGCACTGAGGAGAGGGCCACACGCAAGTCCTGTTCAACAGAGAGCCGTGATCTCCTGTTGTTCTTCATGTAGACCAGAGTAGAGAACGCCAGCTCACACAGGTAAGTAGTGGGGAAAAGAAGAAGTTGCTCAATTGCGTGGCGTGAGATGTTTGGGTATTCTGATGCAGAAGCCAACCAAAACTGATCCAGTGGGAGCTCACTAAATTTGAGTTTTAATGTGCGGTCCGCACGGAGCTCTGCGCACTCCTCTCTTTCTTTCATCGTCAGTTTTTCTGTTGAAGATTCCTGGTTGAATGGGTCTCGGATCCAGTCGTAATCCTCAACGTCAGCATCATGTGGAAAGTAGCGCTCAAACCTCTCTTTTAAGCTCTGAAGGTGTTCGGCATATAATGTGCGCTCCTTTGCTGCCTGCGGCGCAGCTGATGCCAGCGGGAACATCTCCATAGTGCCCTCTTCCAAAGCCTTGCGCCACAGGATGAGTTTGCCTATAAACCCCCGAATCTTGTCTGTGGATGATAAGATGTTTTCATCCCTGCCCTGCAGCTTGGTGGTTAATTCGTTAAGATGCCCAAATATGTCTGCGAGGTAAGCCAGCCTGGCGCACCACCTCTCATCTGCAAGCTTGTCCTTGTGTGGAACCGCGTGTTCTCGTGAAAACTCCAAAAGCTCTTCCCGAAGCTCATAAAGACGGGATAGGACCTTCCCCCGTGATAACCAGCGTACCTCTGTGTGGAGAATGAGGCTTTTGTGGTCGGCTCCCATCTCGGTGCACAATTGGGAGAAGAGGCGAGATTTCAGGGGCCTTGTTTTGATGTAATTCACCATCTGCACAGCCTGATCCAGCACCTCAGTCAACTCTGGAGGCATGGTTTTAGCAACTAATGCCTCTCGATGCAAAATGCAGTGGTTTGTCACAATGTGCGGGTTTTGCGCTTTCACCTTTGCAATAAATCCTTTCACTCTCCCTATCATGCATGCTGCACCATCTGTGCAAAGGCTGAAGCACATGTTCCAGGTTAACTTGTTCTGTTTTAAATAGTCATTAGTTACCCTGAATATTTCTTCTCCCGTTGTATGATTTTCCATTTCTTTGCAAAAAAAAAAGTCTCTTTGATAGAGTCCCCATCAACATATCTGATGTTAGCCAGGAGTTGGGCAGCCCCACTAATGTCAGTAGACTCGTCTATTTGTAGGGAAAATCTGCTACTTGCCTGCAGTTTCTCCATCAAATGTTGCTCAATGTCTTCTGATATGTCGTCCATTCTTCTTTTGATTGTGTTATCAGACGACGGTACTTTGGATAGCTCATTTGCGGCATCTGAACCCAGCATGACACCTGCGATTTTTTTGCAAGCAGGGAGGATGAGTGTCTCTGCTATTGTGTGAGGTTTCTTTTGCTTTGCAATAAGCTCTGCTAGCATGTAACTAGCCTCCATCGCCTTTTCAGACGTTTTCACACAACCCAACAGACGGTCTTGTTGCCTTAGGTTTAGATCCTGTGCTCTTTTGAAATAGGCCAGGTTTCTATCAACGTAGGAGGGATGCTTGGTTACCAGGTGCCTTTTAAGCTTGCTGGGAACCATGTTCGCATTAGCTAACTTCTCCCGACAGAGGACGCACTCGGGCAGAGGGGTGTTGACGTCCCCAGTCCAACTAAAGCCATAAGACAGGTAACTGTCATGATATTGTCTGCTTACAGATTTTTTTCTTTTTTCCTTTGGTGGGTGGTCAGCAGTCTCTGCACTGGTGGTTGGTGGTTTGCTCCGCACAAGAAAACGCTCCATTTTCCCTCTGTTTCGTTTCTTTGTAAACCAACTTTGAATGTGTCACAGTCTTATAATTCCTACCTGCGCATCTCCGTGGTCAGGGAGTTCTCCTTGAGTTTTTTTTTTTTCTTTTTAGATTATTTTAATGTAGTTTGCCTCTGTTTTGTGAAAATGAATGCAAACAAAGTAGTGATATGACCGTATAGGCTTTTTATTTTTCTGTTATTATATTGTAATTGTGGCCAGTATGGCCCCACGCTCAGTCGTTGACACAAGGGGGAGCAAGCAACTCAAAGACCCAAACTGTGAAGCACTTAAGTTTAAGTGTTTTATTTATACAAAAAGCCACAGTAAAAGTGGCATAATAAAACAGTCCTTTTCTTTTTCCTGATAAAACCTATAATTCAAGAGTTTTCCTTAAAAATCAGAGGCTGGAAGTTGGGCTCCGCTTGTTATGCTGCTTCTGGTGCGAGTGATCGGTCTGCAGCACCCACTGGCTGATCCACAGCTGACTGCGGCGCTCCGGCACTGTTCCACTCCCCTTTCCAGACCGATCCAGCTAAAAGAGAAGCAGGGAGAACGCCAGCATCCACGAGCCAAAACCCCGTCGGAAGATATGTTCCCGTTTGTGCTTCAAGCGAGGGGAGCGCTACTTACAGGCGCGGGCAGAGGAGAACCTCTGGGCCATACTGGGCCATCTGTGCACCTCCCCGTGATGTGCCTGGCGCCAGCGGATCCCGCCCTGCCGCCCGGCAGCGCATCCGTCTCTGTCACCTGCAGATTCCGTTCCCTTCTCCTCCTTTCCTTCAGACTCCTTTTATGTCGGCTTTAATCAGCCCTTGCTCACACCTGAGCGCAGCAATTACGCCAGCGCAATTAATGCACTCCGCCTCCCCAGACAACCACTTCAGTCCAGTGTGCATAGATTGTCACAAGGGGAAAAACAAAACCAAAAAAATCCAACATGCAGGAAAAATTCAAAAGTCTAAAATAAAGGAAATCATATAAACAAACATCAAAACATGCAAAGCTCAAGAAGAAAATACAAAGAAAAACAAATCATATCTTCCCCTCCAAACATGCAAAGCATAAAACTAACATTTAAATGAAAGAAAAACATAAATCATATTTTTCCCTGTGCAACATAATGACCATACATGGTTGTCACAAAATTCCACGGCACACCCGCACTTGACTCAGGGCACACCAGTGTGCCGTGGCACACCATTAGGGAACCACTGCCCTATCGTCCTCTGTTGGTTAGCCGCCACTGCTCTACCCCCATCATTTCCACATTCTGTCAAAACAGCTATCCACATAGTATGATGTTGCCACCTCCATGCTTTAAAATGTACATGGTGTGTTCAAATAAATGTGGAGGGCTTTATGCCACCCCAAACATTTTGCATGTAGGATCAGGAGTTACATTTGCTGATGTGAACAAATGTGAAAAAAACTGCTTGCAAGGATCCCTAGCTTGATTTGGGTCAATGCGGGGGTTTTAAACTAATATTCTATAAAGTGATCCACAGTTCATTTTAGTTTAGATTTCTTGAATGGAATGTGTCATTTCTTCCTATATCTTTTGTACAAACAGCTTAAGAACAAATTTGTTTATATGAAGGCTTCTTACAATGTGCTTATTACATGGCGTGGACCGAACCGGTTAGCATATCTTCACCCCTGCTTATCCAATCTTTAGAGATCACCCAAAACACGCCCACTTATTGAACGTGCTTTCTTTTTGTCCACACAATTCACAGCTCCTTATTTGGATTCTTTGAGATCAGACCCTAAGGCCTCTTCATCTCTACACCTTCTCATTTTAACAGCTGCTGCACCAAACAGAATGACACCTAACTGAAAAGATGCTTTTTATCCTTAGTTTAACCCCAATATATTCCTGTCAGCCTCATTACATTTGGTAATACATCAAACGTTCCGTTATCTGCAGGTTATTCATGTATTCATACAAACAGAATAGAAAACACGCATACAAGCAGGCAGGCATGATGTCATTGGTATTTTGGGATGAAAACCAGAAAAAAAACCATCAGCATTATTGGTATATAACAGGTGGATCTAAAAAAGAGTGGAATAAACTGAGAGGTTATTATGCTGAAGCTGTAATTCTACTTGAACAAATGCTTAATGAGGAGCAGGCTGCAGGAAAGGTGAGGTACATTAAAGTGTCTCATCCCTGCCCAAGAGCAAAGAGATGTCGAAGGACAGCAGGAAGAAAACTGTAGAACTGCAGCAGGCTGAGAAGATGAATCTACAATAGGCAGGTAGGTTGGCGTAAATAAATGGACTCTGGGAGCAATTGGAGGAAAATTAAAGACCATTGATGAACAAATCTCCCTTGATCTGGGGCCCATTTAAGATTTTACCCACTGAGGTGAAAATGATAATTGAAACAGTGACTAAAGATTGCAGGAATAGAGGGAGGGACCTGATGAATGACCTGCAGAGATCTGGGACCAAAAGAACAAAGGCTACCATCAGTAACACACTATCACCTTAAAATAAAACACTTTTCTGCATGGAGATTTAAACAAGCCGAAGGTGGGAGATTGGGTTTAATTCAGAAATCTTCACAATAGAGAGTAATCTGAAAGGGTGAAATACATTGATTCAAAGGAAAAGGGTGAGCCTTACAAAGTGTTAAAAAGCTTATTGTTCTGTCTTTTATATCACGTTCAGCCTAAAGTCCTGTATAATAAACTCTGCAAACAAAGCAGATAAAACAGGAAACTGTGTGGGGCTCAGGCAGATGTATACGTAGAAGTTTTATCTGCTTTAAACTGCATTTCTGTCCACAGCTCGCTAATCCAGATTCAGTGGAGGGTCTGGTTCTGATTAACATCGACACTAACGCTAAAGGATGGATGGACTGGGCCGCTCACAAGGTTCGTCTCCCTGTCCTCTGACTTGGTGTCTTCCTGCCGAGACAGGACAATAAAAATGTGATGTTCTAATGGAGTCTGGCCAGATGAGAGTTGTTAATCAGTTTAAGGATATTCATTTGGGCATGTTCTGTTTTACTGTATTATTGATTGTTTTTATGTTAATGATGTGAGGCTTTAATCTTTGTTCTTTCTGTCCTCTGTAGCTGAGTTCGGTGACTTCCTCCCTCACAGAGCAGATCCTGTGTCACCTTTTTAGTCAGGTACAGCCACAGCAAACAGAGGCACAATTCATCTGGCAGAAAATCACTTCATATGTTTATGTCCTGATGTTTTACTTTTTGTTTTGTAATGTAGGAGGAGCTGTCATCGAACACAGACTTAGTGACGTCTCACAGAGAGCGCATCTCCAAAGCGCCTAATCTGGCCAACATTGAGCTCTTCTGGAAAACGTACAACAGGTAACAATGTCCATCAGGGGGAAGTATACTAGCTTAAATCAAACGCAGACTAACCCCGCCTTTCTGCCCAACGCAGCCGCAGAGATCTGAACCTGGATCGCAACTACACCTTCAAGTGACTACACCTTTCTGTTTTTAACAATGACTTTGATGTTTGGGTGGAGATGATATAATATTGTAATGTGTGTCTTTATCAGGTGTCCAGTGATGCTGGTGGTGGGTGATCAGGCTCCATACGAAGAGGCCGCTGTAAGTGACCCGCCTCTTTCCAGACATTCCTCTGTTCTGTGATTTACACTGATAGAATTTTCACATGCTTTTCTTCCTTTGTATACTAGGTGGAGTGCAACAGCAAGCTGGACCCAACATCCACTTCCTTCCTGAAGGTCAAACATCATTTTGTGCCTCTGTTAAGCTTCTCTTATTCAGTTTTCTTCCTTTAACTCTTATTACCTTTCCCTTCTGCAGATGGCCGATGCAGGCGGCCTACCTCAGCTCACTCAGGTAACAGAAACCCCTGAAAGCTTTAGAAATATCAGTATTCAGCAGGGCTGCAGAACCTACGTCTACGCAGATATTTTGAAAGGCAGGTATGGAAAAAAGGGCACATGCTGGCTATGTTTGAATTCATGGGCTGCGTCTTGCGTCTTCCACTGACGCGGCCCAGCTGGAGCTGATCCTTCAAAGTCCTCGAAAATAAGCAGACCTGAGTTTTGGCTGTGAATTCAAACAGGTCTAGCCTGTTTGCTATGGAAGCAAATCGTTACCATATTTATAATGAAAAAGCATTTCTAGAAATGCTTTTTCATTTTAAGAATGAGGCTGCATTGTTTGACTCATAAATGAAATTAGTAATCAATAATCCTGTTTGCATTTTCATTTTCTTCTTCAACACTGCTCATCCTTTTACTTAATTAAAATTAAAAAGAAAAAGAACATTTGAGATTTATTTTCAAAATAAATCTTAATAAAGAAGAAGTAAGAAGAAAGAAAAATGCAAAGCAAGGATTGTGATTACTAATTTCGACCCCATGAAACTTAATGCAGCTTCCCCGATAACGAAATGAAAAAAGCATTTCCGAAGTACTTTTCATTACTAAGCCCTACATTTCAAATTGAATTTTTGTAGGTATGTATTTGCAGGGGTACATTTTGAAAATAAAATCTCAAATGTCTTTTTCTTTTTAATTTTAATTAGGTAAAAGGATGAGCAGTGTTGAAGAAGAAAATGCAAACAGGATTATTGATTACTAATTTTTCCATTTATAGGCAAACAGTAGCCACATTCTTAAAATGAAAACGCATTAAAATGCGTTTTCATTTTAAATATGTTAACGATTTGCTTCCCTAGTTTGCGGCTTTCTCCTGTTCGTATGTTCTGTCACTCCTGCAACCGTGACAGATTCCTAACCACAAAGATAGTTGCAAAAGAATGAATACCAAACTATTTCTCTGACTGTTTCTGAAATCATTTTTTTTTTATTGTGAAGTGAACAAGTCACTATATAGCTCATGAGAATACAGAGTAGAATAAAATATGAAAACAACAAGACAAGCATGAACAAATAAAAGCAAATGTAATGCGAGTATAAACCTTAGTCAGTTAAATAACATGCTGCTGTCATTTTGTACAAATGTCCACAGCTGTATATTGGTTATTTATTCTCCAGGTTCGGCAGTTTTATATTGTTAAAACACTTTACAGTGCACCATTTTATCGTTTAGCCTTTAAACTCTTCCCTATTGTGTTATTCTTATACATGTTTCCCAAGGTCCACATTTGTGGACAATTTTTTTCAATAATCTTTTTACTGGCTGCCAGGCATTTCCCCAAGTGTGGTGCAATAAAGAGATTGTCTATTCTATTCTATAAAAGGGGTAGAAAGAGATAATGAAATCTAAACAATGTATGTACGGCTAATGAAAATCTGTGCTGCTGAAGTGCATGCTGGGATAGCTGTCAGTCTGAAACGGATAAGTTCGCTCTGATGCATGCTGGGTAAAGAGGGAGGTGAGAACAAAATCCTATCAAATTTAGTATGTTCTCATTCTTGTGTTCTTGTTAATGGGAATCTGCGCTGGGGCTACAGATCGCTTTCATGACCATTTGTATGCACATTACCTATGGAAAAGGCTCCAAAGTAGTTTCCAGCTGAACAAGTTGGGGTCTTTATGATTTCTGTCCATTTTTTGCATTTTACAGTGTTCATAAAAGCTATAGGCCAAGCACATGTCATGACAGCATGCCAGCTAGAACAGAGCTTAAATTGTTTTCAGTTGTTACTGAAATTAGAAGTTATATTATAGTTTTTTGATCCCATTGCATCCAGCTGATTGCTAAATTTGATTAGCAGTCCTTGAAGCAAAGTCCTTTCAGTTCTAAGGAGTTGTTAGTTCTGTCTTCTTTATTTAAAAGTCTAGCTAAGCAAAGCTAGGCACCCCTCTGCGCATAACGAGGAGTGCTATCGAATCCGTTCAGACCTCGGCGCCGCATATAATGACAGGTAAGGTTGAGGAAAAGTTATCTTTTAAAGGGTAGTGATTTCTTGATTACCAAGTCATTCATTTAAATTGTATTTTACCAAATAACTTTGTTATTACCTATTGGATTTATCATCTGTGCCACCCCATTTAAACCACTGCTACAGCAGCATGTTTGTCCCCAAAAATATAAAAATGTATAAAGCTCCATAGCTACCAGAAAAGATATAGGAAAAAGAAGAACATTAAAACACATCATGGATTAACTTGTTTTTGTTACCGTCTAGAATTACCTGCCTGTCATTGTAACAGTTCAGACAAAAAACATCCCTGATTTTTGTGCTAAAGAATTCCCCTCCCCTATCCATTTCAATTGATCCTTTTTAGTAAAATTCTTTATATTTTGAACAAAAGGTTAAAATAAATCCTTTTAGCAGCTCTGCCATACTTTAATAACCTTATATCAGTTAAATACACCTGAATAAGTGGGATTTTGTAGCATTTACTGTTAAGTTAGTAGAATATTTTAACATATTTACCACACAAATCTGGGGTTAATGTGATTATTTTGACCCTTTAGATTAAGAACCTGGAATTAATTTAGTTTGTGACCATCTACGATTTAACATAACAATATAATGGTATTTTTCCTACCTAAGTGTCTTTCACTGATGTAGAGCTTCTGGATTTCTATCCAATTATTCTAAAATCCATTGTTTGCACAATCAGACCAATAATATGGATTGAGCACAGATGTCAGACTGCAGTGCATTCTGGGATGGTTGTTTTATTCACTGTCATCTAGGCTAAAATGTATTCTATAGACAGCAGCTAGTGAGACAAAAGGAGTTAAAGATTTGAGGACGTTTTTTCCATCTCTGTTTCTCATGTGCCTTAACATGTGGAGCACATGTTTAAGTACATGCAGATGAAGGTTCTCAGTCATCTATAGTCATGTTCACTTCTCATCTGTGTTGGAAACATGCAAAACAGTAAAGCATGAATTGGCCCAATGGTTCATCACTAGAAGAGTAACTATCTTAACTTGACGACTATGATGTTAGTACTGGTCGCTACAGCCAAATTGGACATGGACATAGGACACTTTGAGGACCGTGAATGTCCATATTCTGAATAAAGAAAATAGGTGGTTTGAGAGTGGCGAAGGAAGCCATCTAGATTAAGAGAGAAAAGACCAGCTTTAAAATCTAGTGAGGTGGTGGACTCAGATTCCAGCTTCCAAAAACATACAATTCAATCATAGACATGATCCCCGCTTCCAGATATCACCAAACCCCCACCCCATCACAGAGGAGCAGAAGGACCTCCTACCCGCCCCAGCCGGTGAACAATACCTCCTTCGACGACCGACCCTTAACAATCATAGACGGGTTTTATTGAAGAAGTTAAACAGAGGGAGACAGTGTTGCTCTGAACACTGCTCAACCGGAACTGTAAAGTGAGGGCAAGACACAGCGGTGAATTCAGGCTCAGTGGGGAAATATGACTCTTGAACAATGGAGAAGAGGATCTGGTTGCCGACTCACGTTACCATTGCAGTTGTTGAATCCTTGACTCCTGTCAGTGTGCATTGGTTCTAGTATTTATTACTCAAACGGTGGACTGTAGGATCCGGGTATACCCAGAAGGCTTCCTGATAGTTGGTGAACGGAGAAGCTCACTTCCACTCAGATCTCCTGCGGTACTTGAACGGGTCGTAGTGGATAATAATGAATTTTTACGTGAGAAGTTTAAACGATCTTTTAGGGAAGGTGGATCCAAACCTCCTGTTTGAACCCCAGCTCAGTTTGAAGTTCTGTTGATCCTTCCAGGGAGTGAAGGTCCGACAAATCCAGTTTGCAGGATGACTTTCTGCCAAGGGGCAAATACATAAACAAAGTTAAACTCAGGTTGACCAAAACTCAGCTTGACTCAGCAAAAACTGGGAGCTCGGCTAGAGTACCCTAAACTGCAAAACACTCTACAGCGTCAAAGTAGTGGCGATCTGCTGCTTCACGAGCACTCCATTTAACAAGGAAACCATCAGCAGGTGTGGGAGGAACCAGGCGCCTTCTAATGGATGAAGAGAGACAAACACAAAAACAGGAGTCCTGATGGGTTTAAAAGCTTGATCTGATCTCTCCCTGCTCTACTTTTAATCCAGCAGAGACCAAAAAATTTACAGGATTTGCCCCTTATTTCTGTTTTTATCCTGACTTTTATCTGATTTCTGCAGCAGAAGTGGATTTTTGTTAGATTTTTTTGTCAGGAAGCTGCTTTTACTTAGTTAATAAATCTCCTCTGAAATTACTTTATTTTTTAACATAACTGTTGTTTTTATATTTTACATTTTTCCTGATGTTGTTTTTTCATCTCTGCAGCCCGCTAAACTCACTGAGGCTTTCAAATATTTCATCCAAGGCATGGGCTACAGTAAGTTCACTTTACTGATCAATCATTTCAGAGTGAAACATCCTAGTCCTTGATCATACCTCCCATGTGGTGTTTCATGTTGTATGAAGCCACACTGATCTGTATTTGATAAACAACATTTATATAGTAAAAAGTAACCAGACCAATCACAGCATGCAGGAGTTAGCTTCATTATAAGCACTATTCCATTATTACCCATAATGCAACAGTGCTTTTCTGTAACCATAACAGCCCATTGCAGCAGATCTTTTTTTTAAATAATGCATTTTATTATATCCTGAATGAGAGTATATCTTTCAAATATGCTTCTGAGTTTTTCTTTAAAAAAAAAAAACTTGCGTCACAGCTGTAGGTATCTGATTGGTTCTGACTGGAGATGAAGCTTCAGAAAGCACTGAAGCCTTCTATCCAATTGCTTTGTTCATGTGTCAAAGCCTCAAAGCCTCAAGAAGTTTTATTTGCTCTATTGTGCCATCAAGTGGACAATAAATGTAAAACGTGCAGTTTGATTATGACACTATAGCTTTTGTGTATGGAGCGCTGAATGAATTCATCAATGATGTTTGTGATGCTTATGCATAAAGTATAAACTTTTATTTGGTGTCTGTCTTTATGATACAATGACACAGTCAGCCATTCATTTTTATTTTGACCCTTAACCCCATACTGCTCCGCTCGTGCCGCACAAGTGCAGCCCACAGCTCCCCAAGGGAATAATTTGAAAGCAGTGGTAAAATTCTCAATACAATGCAATTATTTATTTAATATTAGATTGGTTATTTTTCTAATCAATCTATTAAAATATATCCAAACTCTGTCCAACTGACCATAACTCTCCTACTAACTCCCACATCTTCATTAAATACTGATGCTGTTGAAATATCTGTAATAGTTCGTGGGCAAGCCTTACCACTTCCTGAAGCGGTCATGTGGTATGGCAGTAGTGAGACTTCAGACGTCATCGATTTCAAGCCTCAATACGCACTTGGCAGAAATACCCCCTCCTCTACTCGACACACGGCTCATCTGATAACATCACTAGTTGTGTTTCCTCTGAGTTCTGCCTTTGAAATCAATCAGTTTTACCCACTCCCTTAACACACTGTGTATACAGGGGAAGTCAGTCAGGCCTGCCAAAGGCTACAGCATATCATTATTTGAATTGGCCATGTAAATATTACACTCTATACTTATAACCACATTTTTTTCTCCCCCAAGTAGCTTACGAAACAGCTACATCCACACATGTGTAGAAACGCTGTATAACATATCGTCCTTTAGTGGCACACACCCAAACCGCAGGCAGCTTATGAGAGGTAAACAGCAGCATGATGGCTAAGAGCACATAGAGAGGATGCTGGAGCTACGGCCTCATCATTAAAAGAAAGCTGCAGTTTGCATGAACAAACTGAACCTTGAAACTGGCCTTATCAGATTTTTTTCAGAATCCTTTATTCAATTCAATTCAGTTTATTTCTGCATAGCGCCAATTCATAACAGATGTCTCTCAAAGGCACTTTCTTCTATATTTTACCAGATTATACATTCAAAGGTGATTCAAAAGCTTCCTATCTAAGGAAAATCGTTGATTGCATCGACTCATTGGACTCAAAGGCAATCCACCAAGCATGCTTGTGACAGTGGAGAGGAAAAACTCCCCTTTTAACAGGAAGAAACCTCCAGCAGAACCAGGTTTCAGTGTGATTACCCGTCGGTGCCTGGCGACTGCTGGGTTCAAGAAGAGACAGAAAGCAGAGAAACAAAAAGCAGCTATAAAAGGAGGCCCTGTTGCAGGACACATACACCCAGGCAGAGTCCGGGCCAACTCCCATGTCAGAGGGAGGAAGAGAGCACATCCAGCCGGGAAAGTCACCAGTCAGAGAACAGGACCACTTTGGACGTGAGGGCTGGAGTCTTTCCAGCATCTATAGGCAGGGAGACTGTTGACTGGCCTTTGACTGATGTTTTCTCAGGATGAGATTGTCACCAATACAAACAGGAACAGACCGAGGGCAAAGCTACCCCTATTAGAAAAAAAGCAGAGACTGAAGCACGTTGGGGTGTTAGGAACTAACAGGGTTGCTGCAGAGTGGGGAGAATAGAAGAGATAGACTAGAGCATTCAATAAGGTCCCTATGTCCTCCAGAGAGCTAAAGACTGCAGTATATTAGCATAACTATAGAAGTGCTTTGGGATAACCGGAACCACTCTAACTATAAGCTTTATCAAAAAGGAAAGTTTTAAGCCTAGCCTTAAAAGTAGACAGGGTGTCTGCCTCACGGACTAAAACTGGTAGTTGGTTCCACAGGAGAGGCGCCTGATAACTAAAAGGTCTGCCTCCCAGCTAGGATAGGAGAGATATGATCTCTCTTTTTTAATTTTCATCAGAACTCTGGCTGCAGAATTTTGGATCAGTTGAAGGCTTTTAACTACAGTTTGTGGACTTCCTGATAGCTGACAGCTTCTTTTTCAAAGACTGTTTTGTCTGCACTCAAAAGCAGAAAGTTAATAGTCATCCATGTTTTTATGTCTTCGAGACATGCCTGTAATGTATGTAATGTAGGGATGGAACGGTTTATGAAAACCGTCCGAACCGTTCTGACTGATCCACAGCTGACTCTGCGGCGCTCCAGCACTGTTCCACTCTCTGGCGTGCCACACCCCTTTCCAGACCAATCCGCGGGCAGAGGTTCCCCCTCTATCCTGATAGTCTTTACTGGGCTGTCTGTGCACCTCCCGGTGATGTGGCGGCGCGCGGATCCCGCCTACCTCTCCCCACGGCAGAAGCGTCGTCTCTGTCACCTGCGGATTTCGTTATCCTCCTTTCAGCTCCAGACTCCTTTTATGCGAGCTGTCTCATCCTGCTCCGGCCTGGGTACGCTTACCCAATTCGCCAGTGCAATTATGCACTCGCTACCCAGACAACCGCTTTAGGTCAGTGTGCATGTAGGATTGTCACAAGGAAAAACAAACCAAAACAACCCAACATGCAGGAAAATTCAAATGTCAAAATAAAAAAGAAAAACACAATCATATGAACAAACATCAAAAACATGCAAAGCTCAAGAAGAAAAATACAAAGAAAACAAATCATATCTTCTCCTCCAAACATGCAAAGCACAAAAAACATTTAAAAGAAAGAAAACATAAATCATATTTTTTCCTGTGCAACATCCCTCTCCTCTCTCTCTCCTGCTATATATATATACTTATATACAGCATAACCTATATATATATATATATATATTTAACGTGAACAAGCTGAAATCGATCAAATAGATACGATTTAAACCAGTCTAAAGTGTTGTTCCTTAAATTCCAACAAAAATATTCAAAATTAACTTTCTAAAAGATATGCATATTCTTCCTTCAAATGCGGCTGAGATCAACAGGGCGGCACAGATACAAGTCCATTATCTGCCAGAGCCATTGAAATATCATTAGCAACTTTCAGCAGAGGTGTATGGTCAACTGCTATGGAGTGGCCGGAAACGAGACTGAAACTCTTCAACAAGTTACAGATATAGATTGCAGTGATACCGCACATTGTGTAGGGAACTTCACTTTCCTCAAGAATCAGATAAGAAAGGAAGTTTGGATATAGGTCACATAATTGACCAAGTCATCTACAGGTCGAGGCGGTTCTTTAAGCAAAGAGTTTAATTACAGCAACCTTATAAGCCTTTGCTCTATCTCTCTAACAGGAATAGATTAACCACACTCTAAAATGGAGGAGGAGTGCAAAGGGAGATACCGCTTAAAATAACCTGGTTGGAACTGGATCTAATGTACAAGTTGAAGGCTTAGATGAAGACAATATTTTTGCTAACTCTGAAAGTTCAACTGGATCAAAGCAGTCTAAACCCGGTTCAGACTCCATGACTACCTCAGATGCTACCTCAGATGCCATCAGGGAAGAAAAAGTCCATTGATGGAATAACCTGGTCATTGAGTATATTCAGGGAGGATATTTTGTCGGTTTAGCCATTTGAAAGCATAAACCCAGAGCCATAGCTCTGTTGAACCTTCCATTCCACATGCTCTTAGCAGTAAAGATTTTATAGGATTGATTGGAGCCTGATCTCTCTTCCTAAAACTATGATCTAAAGATCGAACGGTTGGGGGCTTTAAGAAGGACACCAAGCAAAAAATTAATATTTACTTGCAGGTGATAAAAAAAGAAAGTTAATATTTCACCGTTCTACTTCTGATACATACCTGGTGCTCAAATGAACTTTTTAACTCCAGATGTCTATCCGTTATTTACAAAACCTTTGAAAACATTTTAAACCTTTTATCTTTTAAACATCTCTTAAACTTAGAACAAAGCTTTTACTGCATTTTATTGCTTTTTGATGTGAAAAGAAAACAATATACTTAACCAATTCATCCCCTTTGGGTCAATAGTTTGCAAAGCCGTAATAACCTGTAACCCACAGCAGCATGTGGGTTGTGGTTTGGCTCTAGCAGCTTCAGACGCACATTTCTGTCTTTTCTTCTTTGCAGAGAATCTAAAGCTCAGCTTGTTCTAGAACATAACTAACACTTTAAAATAATTTTCCCAACCAGTCTGCCGTTTTCCTTAACCTTCACGAAGATGTTTGTTCACCAAAACTTCTTTGACCAGCGTATAGTGAGACTGAATTGCTCACATATGGTCTGCATTTATTAATTTATTTTTATTTATTAATTAAGCATCTTAATTGAGGCTTTCAGAGCAAAGCGACTAAAATACTGCTGCATTTCACTGATTGTATTTAGAACCAGATTCTTCTTTAAATTAAATTCCACCAAAATACATCAACGTTTCACTTATAATTGGAACAAAGTGTGTAATGGTTAAGAGATGGAACCATCTGTAGACTTTTAGGATACATTTGAAAAAAACGAACCCTTATTAATTTATTTAAAGCTAATGCAGATTGGATTCAAATGTATTTATATTATAATGACGGGTTTTCTGCATCTTTTTTTTTTTCTGTTTGAGGAAAAGCTGAAGAATATCTGAATCTGTAAAAGTGATTTTTTCTCCACAGTGGCTTCCTCTTGCATGACCAGCCTGTCCCGGCTCCCCTTAAGCCTCTCCTCTCCTCCTCCTCCTCCATGGGCCGGGTCTACCGCTCTCGCTCTCGCCCTCTCCCAGGGCTCTCAGGGGCTGAATGCGCCCAGTCCCTCCCAAACCATGGAGGTGTCCTGCTGAAGAAGATGCCACAGGCCAGAGCGCCGCGCGGCGAGGAAAGCGAGAGGAAAAGGAAAGGAAAGAAGGGAAAGGTGAAGTAACGCGGGAGGAACAAAGAACAAGGCGACGACTTCTATTTGTCACTTAATGACTCAATCGTTCCCCACAATAGCA
>JAGKQL010000028.1:25190534-25221348 GCA_018398635.1 Cyprinodon brontotheroides | reverse complement strand
TTGTATTTCTTCAATAGCTTCAGGTCATGTGACCCACTGACTCCTAATCTGCCTTATCCAAATTAGCCTCATGGGGTACATTCGTTTTTATTCTATTTTAAGCGTTTTCATATTTTTTAGATTTATTTCCTAAAATTTAAAATAATGATATTTCTTCAATACCTTCCAGGTCATGTATCCCACAGATTCCAACACATGTGAAATTATTGTTTTACATTTGCCTGATGGGGCACACTCATTTTAATTCCATTTTAGGCCTTTTTATATACTGTATTTTCAGATTTTTTAATAATTAGAATAAATTATGTTTCTTCAGTAGCTTCGATAATGTAACCCACCAACTCCAAATGTGTGTAAAATTGTTCTACTACCTTAGCCTGATGGGGAACACTCATTTTATTCCATTTTAAGCCTTTTTATATTTTTAAAGACGTTTTATAATTAAAATATTGATATTTCTTGAATAGCTTCTAGGACATGTGACCCACTGACTCCAACTTTGTGTGAAATTTTTCTGGTACATTGGCGTGATGGGACACACTAATTTTTATTCCATTTTAGGCCTTTTTATATCTTTAACGACTTAAGCCCTGATGGTCTTAGGAGCAAATTCCGCCTGAAATCACACATGTGAATTAAAGCAAGTACAGCTCCCAATCTATAAATTGGAAATACATTTGTTTGTATTTGTGTGACAGAAAGGCATTGAGGAATATTTTTCAGGTGGAACCACTATTTTAAATGTCACGATGTCTGTTTATGGGTGATAAAACAAAGAAAAAATTAAAAATATTTAGCCTCGCCAAATTTTTCCCCCAATATAAACACTGCAAAACACCATGAAATACAATTCAAAACTTTGATTGAACCCTCAGGCTTTATAGATCCACATCATGACTATAAGTCACGCACATTTTGAGTGAATAAGTTGAAGCCTGTTTGTTCCACAAACGTTTTAGTGAGCAGTGTGCTAGGAGGAAATGTGATTTTGGCACAGTGGTGCCAAAAGCGGTCAAATTGTGCCAAATGCATTTTGCATCTGACTAGTAATCATCATAGGAACGTAAATCTAAGGAAGTACATCAGAATTAATACACGTATCTATTCAGATCTTTGCAGAATAGAAATATCACCTTGAAGAGAATGAAGTCTGAGCTGTTTTAGAGGATCTGGCCTGCTATATTTGTGATGGTCCTCCGGACTTTATAAATAAATAAAGGTAGTTTATAACACAATAAAAAATATATTGGTGGAATGTGGGTATTATAACAGTTGTACAGCATTTCCTGAATCAATCTCACATACAAAACACAGTGGGGGAGAAGTTTTACAAATACAGCTTCGGTGTATATATACACTATATTGCTGAAAAGTATTTGCTCACCTGCCTTGACTCACATATGAGCTTAAGTGACATCCCGTTCCTAATCCATAGGGTTCAATATGACGCCGGTCCACCCTTTGCGGCTAGAACAGCTTGCAACTCTTCTGGGAAGGCTGTCCACAAGGTTTAGAGGTGTGTTTTATGGGAATTTTTTGACCATTCTTCCAGAAGCGCATTTGTGAGGTCGTCGCACACTGATGTTGGGCCAGAAGGCCTGGCTCTCAGTCTCCGCTCTAATTCATCCCAAAGGTGTTCTATGGGGTTGAGGTCCGGGACTCTGTGCAGGCCAGTCGACTTCATCCCACACCAGACTCTGTCATCCATGTCTTTATGGACCCTTTGCTTTGTGCACTGGTGCACAGTCATGTGGAAAGAGGAAGGGGCCAGCTCCAAACTGTTCCCACAAAGTTGGGGAGCATGGAATTGTCCAAAATGTCTTGGTATGCTGAAGCATTCAGAGTCCTTTCACTGGAACTAAGGGGCCAAGCCCAGCTCCTGAAAAACAACCCCATACATCATAATCCCCCTCCACCAAACTTTACACTTGGCACAATGCAGTCAGACGAGTACCGCTCTCCTGGCAACCGCCAAAGCCAGACCCGTCCATCAGATTGCCAGATGGAGAAGCTGCTGTGTCAGTCCAGAGAAGCAGCGTCTCCGCTGCTCTAGAAGTCCAGTGGCGCCGTGCTTTACACCACCGCATCCGACTGCATTACGCTTTGATGCATGGCTTGGATACAGCAGCTAATTCATGGAAAACCCATTCCATGAAGCTCTCTGCGCACTGTTCTTGAGCTAATCTGAAGAGCCACATGGAAGTTTGGAGGTCTGCCAGTGATTGACTCCCCTGCAGAAAGTTGGCCGAATTCTTTTCAAGACTATGCTTGGCGTCAGCATCAGCCCGGCCAGCTCCGTCCCGGCCAGTTTACGTGGCCTACTTCACTTCGTGGCTGAGTTGCTGTCGTTCCCAAAACACTTCCATTTTCTTATAATACAGCTGACAGTTGACTGTGCTGGAATATTTAGGAGGCGAGAAATTTCACGACTGGATTTTGTTGCACAGGTGGCATCCTAGATCACAGTTCCACGCATGGAATTCACTGAGCTCCTGAGGAAGCGACCCATTCTTTCACAAATGTTTGTAAAAATAGTGCACTGCCTAGGTGCTTGAATTTATACACCTGTGGCCATGGAAGTGATTGGAACACCCATCCATCCCAATAATTTGGATGGGTGAGCAAATACTTTTGGCAATATGAATGTGTATACACTACCGTTCAAAAGTTTGGGGTCACATTGAAATATCCTTATTTTTGAAGTAAAAGCAGTGTACTTTTCAATGAAGATAACTTTTAAACTAGTCTTAACTTTAAAGAAATACACTCTATACATTGTTAATGTGGTAAATGACTATTCTAGCTGCAAATGTCTGGTTTTTGGTGCAATATCTACATAGGTGCATAGAGGCCCATTTCCACCAACTATCACTCCAGTGTTCTAATGGTACAATGTGTTTTCTTCTCATTGGCTCAGAAGGCTAATTGATGATTAGAAAACCCTTGTGCAATCATGTTCAAACATCTGAAAACAGTTTAGCTTTTTGTTACAGAAGCTACAACACTGACCTTCCTTTGAGCAGATTGAGTTTTCTGGAGCATCACATTTGTGAGTCAATTAAATGCTCAAAATGGCAGAAAAAGAGAACTTTCATCTGAAACACCGACAGTATATTCTTGTTCTTAGAAATTAAAGCTATTCCATGTGTGAGAAATTGCTTAAAAATTGAAGATTTCCTACAGCGATGTGTACACTCCCTCCAGAGGACAGCACAAACAGGCTACTGCGGGTACTATTTAATGAAGATGCCAATTTGGGACCTGTAAGGCGTCTGTTTCTCAAACTAGAGACTCTAATGTACTTATCTTCTTGCTCAGTTGTGCACATGACCTCCCACTTCTTTTTCTACTCTGGTTAGAGTCTGTTTTGGCTGTCCTCTTAACTGTTTACGCAAAAAAGATGATGCGCTGCATCAATGGCATCCACAAAATTGTTTTCCATTCATATAAGGTTATGATAAATATGACATTGTATGTAATGTATTGTTTTATGTTGTATTTAGGGGCCCAGCTGGTGTACTGGCATCACAAAAGCACGGCTAGGTCCTTCAAAACCAAGGTGGTGTGTGGGACAGAAGCGCAGTGTGGACAAAAAAAACTGTCAAAGCCATTTCAAGCGGTTCTACTGGTCTGGGATGTCAGTAGATATCATTAAATTGGAGGGTAAAAATAAGAGACCCATTTCATAAAATTGCGACAAACTCTGATTTATTTTAATGTGCAGAATGCATGACACTGTTTTCTTATAAATTCAAAATTTGAAAGGGTTGCTTATTAACTTTTTTGAAAAAAAAAAATTTTGTTGAATTTTCCTCCAATTTAGGTGCACAGCTTGTCAGACACATGCAAATACAATAAAAAAAAATCCTTCTGAAATCATTCCAATTAACGTGAGTAATTTTAACCTGAGATCCCAATAAACTCTGGAAAAAATTTACATATGATTATGTGTAGTCCATTTGATTACTGCAACACCTTGCAATGTTAATGTTTTCTTTTTGGTCTTTTTCCGTGTCCTCCTGTTCTCTTTTAAGTGTTGTGTTATGATATACACACTCTACGGCCCACTTTATTAGGAAGTACACCTGTCCAACTGCTTTCGTTAACACTTAATTTCTAAGCAGCCAATAACATGGCGGCAACTCAGTGATTAGTGCCTTTATGCATGTAGACATGGACGAACAATCTCCTGCAGTTCAAACTGAGCATCAGTATGGGGAAGAAAAGGTGATTTGAGTGACTTTGAGCGTGGCATGATTGTTGGTGCCAGAAGGGGCTGGTCTAGTATTTCAGAAACTGCTGATCTACTGGGATTTTCACGCCACAACCATCTCTAGGGTTTACAGAGGGAATGGTCGGAAAAAGAAAAAACATCCAGTGAGCCGGCAGTTCTGGTGGGCAGAAAATGCCTTGTTGATGCCAGAAGGTCAGAGGAGAGATGGCCAGACTGGTTCGAGCTGATAGAGGGGCAACAGTGACTCAAATAACCACCGTTACAACCAAGGTGGGCAGAAGAGCATCTCTGAATGCACAGTACGTGTTCGAACTTTGAGGCAGATGGGCTACAGCAGCGGAAGACCACACACCGGGTACCACTCCTTTCAGCTAAGAACAGGAAACTGAGGCTACAATTTGCACAAAGCTCAGGGAAATTGGACAATAGAAGATTGGAAAAACGTTGCCTGGTCACAGTGGGTCTCGATTTCTGCTGCAACATTCGGATGGTAGGGTCAGAATTTAGCGTCACCAACATGTAAGCATGGATCCATCCTGCTGCTTGTATCCAGCAGTTCCGGGCTGGTGGTGGGTCGGTGTCATGAAGATTGTAGGGGAATATTTTCTTAGGCACTCTTTGGGCCCCACTTTGTACCAATTGAGCATGGTTGCATTGCATACAGCCTACCTGAGTGTTGTTGCTGACCCATGTCCATCCCTTTATGACCACAATGTACCGGCATTCACAGTGGCTACTTTCCAGCAGAAGTATTGCGCCATGTCATAAAGCTGGAATCGCCTGACCAGACTGGTTTTCTTGAACATGACAATGAGTTCACTGTACTCAAATGGCCTCCCACAGTCACCAGATCTTAATCCAATAGGAGAGCATCTTTGGGAGGTGGTGGAATGGGAATTTCGCATCATGGATGTGCAGCCGACAAATCTCCGGCAACTTTGTGTGATGCCATCATGTCAATATAGACCAAACTCACGAGGGAATGCTTCGGCTTTGCTTGTTTGGTCTCTGCCACAAAAGAGGTAGGGGCGGTTCTGAAGAAGCAAAGAGGGGTCCAACCCAGTTTTTATCATAGGGGTACCTAATAAAGTGCCGGTGAGTGTACATCTGCAACATTCTGCCTTTGCAGAAGAACCATTTTAGTTCCTTTAATAAAACAAAAAACAAATGGTTGATAATTGTATGTAATATTAATTTTATAATGCTGAAGCCATTAAAACATTTATTTTGCATCTCCTTGTTTTTAAGGTTTCTCAACCATTTGAACTACTTTAGGATGGATCTGATTGGAAAATTAACAGAAACCAAAAACGGAAATCAGTATCTCTGTGTCTTCATTGACTACTTCACCAAATGGCCACAGGCTTACCTGTTGTGACAAGCTGTTTAATCAAATTGGTGTATCAGTTTGAATCTCCAAAACGGATTCTAACTGACCAGGGATGATAATTTGTCAATTCTGTAAGTACATCAGTCAGACATTAATTCCTGTATCCTGATTTATACCATTTATTTTAATTACATTTTCGGCAAAGCCATGGAAACAATTTCCAAATGGAATTGCACTGAAAAAAAATAAATCATAATTTTATCTAGGATTGTTCTTTAGCATGATGTAAGTTTTTGATACATGGCTGGACTTTCCATGTGAACACAAACTCTTGGCTTACAAAAGTAGCACATTCAGTTGAATATACCAGATTTCTAATAATTCTAATAATGTCATTCTGTTTCTCCACTGTTCAGTTTATACTAATATCATACAAAACATTACTGTGCGATTGATCACCTCTCTGTATTTATTTTTTTAACCCCTGTGTATGGTTTCCTTCATATTGAAATGTACTACACTCAAGTTGTTTAATTTGATTGTGCAGCTCAACAAAAACGTCTTTGAAATCCTAAACATTCAAAGAAGCCTGTGTTCACCGTACCATCCACAAACAAATGGCTTGGTGGAGCGGATGAATGACACAATTCAGAGGTAAAATCATTCATATTTATACCCTCCCACTATGAATGTTAGAGCTATTAATACAAATGGATAAAGACATATATATTAGAATTTCACAACAACACTATCTGTCATGGTTTTGGTTATGTTGTGCTTTACTTTGCTCCTTGTTTTGTAGTTTTATTGGTTTAATTCCTATTTTCTTGTAGTTTCTAGATTTGTGTTAGTTCTCAGGTTTTTCTGTTGTTTTCCTCTGTTGCCCTCTTGTGTGTGTTCCTTTCCCCTTGGCTCCCTCTCCTCTCACACCTGCTCCTTGTCAGCTCGTTAGCCCTAACACTGTCTCAGTCAGCTATGCATATACTCTCACTCTGCAGTCACTCCTTCTTGGTTCCTTGTTAAGTTATCTTGGTCCTGTCATCACAGCATATCAAGTTCTCATACCAGCGTTCCCCCTGGCTCCTAGGAATGCAGCTTTTCCTTGATGTTCCATGGTTCTGGTCTGTTACACATTTTGGATTTGGATTTTTTTCATTTCTGCCTTTATCAACCATTTTCATCAGCCCAAAACTACAAGTATTCACCCCTCAGCCTCTCTGCTCTCTGTGCATTTGGGTCATAAACCACAACCTACCAAAACATGACACTATCAAACAATAAATCCCTGTGCATGTGGGTACAAAAATTCTATTGTACCACTGCTTCCCTCAGCAGAAAAAGACACGATATGAAGTTTAATTTTGGCCTAGAGAGCATGAACTAGCAATGCAGCTTTCAGCTCATGGACTCAAGGCCATGATTTCAATAGACCTCTTTAGAAAAACAAATTTTTTTTTATCATTCCCATTATGTAGATATTTTTTGTATATAACTATTATTTGTTTTTATTATTCATTTGTTCTTAATATTCATTTTGTTCTCTAAGTAGTTCATCTGGAGCGGCAAAAAACTGTTTTTGTTTTATTGGCAGCGGGCAAACAGTTTCAGGTGGTCAGAACATTATAGTTGTGAAAGTTTTTTAAATCAAACGTCCCAAAATTCAAACAAGCCACGACTACACGTGGCTTATGTTTCATATGTAGCCAAAAGAATTCCAATGCAAAAACTTGAAAACTGCATTGTAATGTTTACTGATCCAGTTAACAAACTCATAATACAGAACAACGTTGTCTTTGTTCCTGGTGCTTTTCCTGTTCTGGTAAAAACAATCCATCTCCTTCTGAAACAGCTTAGTGCACAAAGCAGTATGTCCTGACTCAAACCACATTTGGTAAAAGTTCTTTAGAACCACCACAAAACAGTGAAACTTCAAAACAGCTTCAGAAGGAGCATACTAACCTGCAAGTCAGCAGGGAGGACATGAATGCATATTTTGCACTAAATCCTTTCTTAAATCACAACCACTCTCAGTACAATCCATCAAATCCCTTACCACCTCCTATCAAACCTGAAAATACCAGTTGGTCCCACAAGGTGTCAGCGACCACCCATCATAATGCAAATCCACCACAGCAAGAGGTCAGAGACAAGAGTCCTGTAACACAAATGACTTCATCAGGTACTTTGCTCGCATAGAAATTGTTGCAACAGGGCTTCTTCAATTTAATGATAAACCTCAAAACTTCAGAGCATGGAAACCCTCATTCAATAATGCAATAAGAGGATTAGACTTAACAGCAAGTGAGGACATGGATTTAATCTTAAAGTGGCTCGGTAAAGAATCTGCAGAAGCACGCTGAGCAAATCAGAGCCATACACATAAACAATCCTGTTGCTGGGGCCTGTTTCAGAAAGGAGGTTAAGTGAAAACTCTGAGTTTGTTAACCCTGAAATGAGGGAAACTCTGGGTTTTCTGTTTCAGAAAGGGAGGTAAGTTAAACCTGAGAAAGCAGAGTAAGTCAAGCCCGTTTCTGAAAGAGGGGTTACTTATACTCAGTGTCAGTTACCATGGCAATTTACTCTGTGAACCTAACCTGGTCGGGAGCAGGTTTTCTTCAGAAAATCCAGAGTTTATTTTGGTCTCCTCCTTTTTTAAAGAGGAAGTGGTGTTTAAACACCTCATTGATTCTTTGGGGACATACAGTATTCATTACGCACACATTTCAGTCACGTAGAGCGCATGGAAGGGGAAATGAAATGGCATGCTGTCCTTTTATGGATGATCCTGTTTGTAAAGCCAGGTAGCTACTCTACTCACATGATGTGCTCAAGGCTTACCTGCTTGAAGTATGTTTTATATTTCATTTTCAGCTGCTGCCATGTTCTTTTGATGCCTGCAGGATTGCACCTATCCATGAAAACTAAATTAGGTTTAATAAAATACTGTTCTTCCAGTTTCACCTCTGATATTATAACAGTTGGGTAAGTTACTCTAAAACAGTTCTTAATTACTAACTACAAATTTTATCTTCAACAAGTCTAATTAGATTAATGTATTAATTACTGTCTCTAGAAAGTATTGGTCTAATTACTAATTTGTTTTACTTACTTATTAATTACTTTCTAAATCCCAAATCAACCTCAACCACTTGAACAATACAAGGAGAGACAAGAAACTGCACTTCTAATGCTTTCAAATAAACAATATTCAATTGCATGAATTAATCTTAAATTGACCAAAGTGTGTAACTAGAGGGAGAAAGTTCAAATCAAAATATACCTTTTAAAAAATTTGATATTAAATCCACTATTGTTTTATAGTCTTTAATTTAATTACATAATTACATTTATATGACTTAAGTAACTTTAATTCATTACACCCAACACTGTATAAAAAGTACCGTAATTAAAAATCTAAACTTACGCATTGGACTCTAGCAGCTATTTTTCACCCAAGCTAACTCTCTCTCCTTCAATCGCTGCAGCCATGTTGCTTTTTTTAAAAAATACATGTTCAAATTTTGCATATGCTTGCATAAGCAAGCTCATTCAGTTCTGCTGGTGAGAAATATGCACACCTTTTTTTTTGTCTGACGCTGTTTATACATGGTGACTCGTAATATCTGTGCTCCATTGATAATGGTGGCTTTTTATAGTTGTGGTGCACGCTGCTTAACTCAGAGTCAGTCAATTTAGAGTTGATTTCAACTAACTCATTTCAGCTGTTCTGAAACCCAAAACTCAGAGTTTCCAATCTCACGATAAGTCAACTCAGAGTTCAAGTTTTAACTCAGAGTTGGTTGAACTTCCTTATTGAAACAGGTGGCCCCTGGGTCTTCAAATGATTTGAACCTCATGTTACGGCTCAGCTGAAGCAATCGAGGATGCCCTAGTCAAAACAGTAGAATCATTCTTCAAAATCACAAACAAAGACTATATTAAACTAAGAAAGTTTAGTGACCTTTTGTTAGAAATGCAGTGTGCTAAAGCTGAAGGGGACCTTCCTGGCCTCTCATTCCTGGACACCGCCAGAGGAGTAAATGTCAAGATTTGGTTTTAAGGTTTTTGTTCAGAACCAAAAGCAGAAGCTGAGAGGCAGAGGTGAGTTCTTGGAAGGTTTAATGAGAGATCACAAGCAAAACAGAGTCCAAAAAACAAAAAGCAACCCACCCAGGGTGGGCGCAGGACAACCAAAAGTCTCTGAAGGTCGGGTCGATGGCGTCGGAGGCAGGCAGAGTCTCCTGGAGGCCGGGCCGATGGGCAGACAGCCCGAGGCAGAGTGCTTTGGAGGGCGGTCGCGGGGCCGGGCGGCGCAGGCAGAGTCTTCTGGAGGGTGGCCGCTGGGCCCAGTGGCGGTGGCAGGAGAGTCTCTGGAGGGCGACCGAGTGGGGCTGGCGGCTAGAGCACAGTCTCCTGGAGGCAGCGGCGCTTGACGACGCCCGCTCTCTACAGCGAAGGCGAGGAGGGCTCTCCAGGAGGAGGCCGGGCGGAGCAACCTCTGCGTCTCTGACGAAGGGAGGGGCCTCAGGAAGAGGCCGGAGACGACGCCCGTCTCACTGACGAAGGAGGGAGCCTTTGGAGGAGTCCGGCGACAACGCTGTGTCTCTGACGAAAGAGGGCCTCAGGAGGAGGCCCGGCGACGACGCCATCTCTGACGGAAGGAAGGACCGCTGCGTCTAGGGGGGCGGCCGGTCTCAGGGTGCAGCAGGGGGCGCAGTCTCCAGACGCAGCAGGGGGCACCGCCTGCGGCTCAGGAACTGCCTCCGAGGGGGCGCGCTATACCCGGTGGCTCAGGAACACTGCTGCCTCCGAGGGGGCCGCCGCCTGCGGCTCAGGAACTGCCTCCGAGGGGGGCGCCGCCTGTGGCTCAGGAACTGCCTCCGAGGGGGGCGCCGCGAGGCGCCCACTGAGGGCTCTTGGAGGCTTGGAGCGCCCACTGGGGGCTGTTGAAGGCTTGGAGCGCCCGCTGGGGGCTCTTGGATTAAGCCAGCTAATGGCTCCGGTGCTACGCTAGCTGGCCCGCTAATGGGCCCAGGCACTGAGGAAACTGCCCCACAAATTGGCTCAGGCACGGGGGAAACTGCCACGCTAATGGGCTCAGGCACTGGGGAAACTGCCCTGCTAATGCGCTCAGGTACTGGGGAAACTGGTCCGCTAAAGGGTTCTGGAGCTGATGGAGGTGGCAGGAAAGGGAAAAGATCCTCCCTCTCCCCATAAAAGAAGGTCCATAAGTGAGACTCCTCAATATGGGGAGCTCTGACTGTGGGGGGTGTAGTTATGGAAGCCAGTCTAAACCTACCAACCCGAGAAGCTAGCTGTTTGTCATGGAGGTGACGACTGAAGCCATAGGGGAAACTAACCAGGTTATGAGAGGGACTGAAACAGGAGTCAGGCTGAGACGCCGGAGAGGGAGTGGTGGCGTCAGAGTGGTGGCGTCAGGCTGACCCGCCGGAGAGGGAGTGCTGGCGTCAGGCTGACCCGCTGGAGAGGGAGTGGTGGCATCAGACTGACCCGCCCGAGAGGTGGTTGCCTTCCTCCCCCGGCGGCGTTGCTTACGGCTGGAGGAAGCAGATGGCAGGGGAGGACCAACCGCTGGTAATGGTGGGGGAACAGGATCGGAGTTAAGAGACAGCAGAGTGGGAAGGTATTGGAATGATGGTTTGGGTGGTGGAAGTCTATTGCAGAGTTGGGCTAAGGCGGCTTGGCGGTTCCACTCCAACTCTTCCAATAGCTTGGATAAAACTGGGGGTGATAGAAGTGAGTTAGAAAGGAACACTGGCTTCAATCAGTCAGCCGCACTCACCCTCTTCCAAGGCGGACTGAGAGTGGCTATCGAGTCCAGAGCATTCCTTAAAATAATTGAAATTCTTCTGAGGGCATCCTGGTCGTGTTCTGCTGGCTCCATTCTTGGCTGGTTCCTTCTGTCAAGATTTGGTTTTAAGGTTTTTGTTTGGACCCAAAAGCAGAAGCTGAGAGGCAGAGGTGAGTTCTTGGAAGGTTTAATAAGAGATCAGGCAACAAAAACAGGTATCCAAAAATCCAACTTAAAAATCAAACACAAACCAGAACCATGGACACATCAGGGGAAAACCATCAAGGAGCCAGGGTGAGAAAAGGTAAGACGAGGAACCAGCAAAGAGGGACTGCAGAGTGAGTGTATTTATGGCTGACTGAACAAAGGTAGAGCTAATGAGCTGATAGTGAGCAGGTGTCATTAGAGCTGACGAGGAAGCCAAGGGAAAAGAACACAAGGGGGCAGCAGAGGACAGACAGAAAAACCTAAGCAACTTAAATGAATCCAGGCACACCAATAAAGCTAGAAAACAATGAAAACCTGGCTAAACTTGAAACTGAAAACTTAAAGAAAAACAACAGAACCAAGATCGTTACAGTAAATCCTATTGTCCAGAAACTTCCATTTAACTTACAAGAAAAATGGATAACGGTTGGAGCCAACTACAAAACCAGACACAGAGTCCCTTATCCTCCTTTCAGTGTTTTTGTTGACTTTGTAACACAAGAGGAAAATGCTAAGAACGACCTTAGTTTCCAATTCTCTTCTCCTCCAGATGCTCCACCCAAATCAGCAAAAATACCCTGGAGAGCAAATAAGCAAAACAGAGAAATATCTGTGCACAAAACAGAAGTGGTTTCTGGCTCTCACACAGAGAAAAGGGAAAATACCAACAGAAAAATGGATAGCGACAAACTGCCCACTACACAAAAAGGACCATCCTCTACCAAAATGTAGAATATTTCACATGAAACCACTAGATGAGAGGAAAGCATTCCTAAAAGAGAACAACATCTGTTACAAATGTTGTGCCTCTTTTACACATATGGCCAAAGACTGTAAAGTAAAAGTGCAATGCTCTGAGTGTAACAGTGAAAGACATTGTGCTGCTTATCATCCCAGCCCCGCCCCTTGGCAACAAGAGACTGAAATGGCAGCTGAGCATGGCGGGGAGCCAGCCACCATAGTGTCAGGCCCCACAGAGCCAGACAAGATAACCTCAAAGTGCACTCAGGTTTGTGGTAAGAGTGAGGGAGGTAGGTCATGCTCTAAAATGTGTCTTGTGAAAGTTTACCCTGCAGGCTGCCTCAACAAAGCAGTACAGCTTTATGCCATTGACGATGAGCAAAGCAACAGATCAATAGTTCGCCCAGAGTTTTTTGAGTTGTTTAATGACTCGAGTCCTAGCTCTCCCTACTCTCTTAGGACATGCTCAGGTGTCAAAGAAACCATGAGTAGGAGAGCCACAGGTTATGTAGTGGAAGCTTTAGATGGCACGGTCCACATCTCACTCCCAAGTCTCATTGAATGCAGGGATATTCCAAATGATAAGGATGAGATACCAACCCCCAGTGCAGCCAAGCATCATAGTCACCTGAAGTCGGTAGCCCACCTCATTCCTGAACTGGACTCTCATGCTCACATACTAATGCTGCTCGGACGAATACACAAAGTCCGCAAGCAGATAAGTGGACCTCACAACGCACCTTACGTGCAAAAATTGGATCTTGGGTGGGTCATAGTAGGAAACGTGTGTTTAGGTGATGTCCACAAAACATTGGCAGTAAAAACCCTCTTCACTAATGCAACTGAGAAAGGCTGCCCAACAATGTTTGAACGATGTCCAAATGTGTACAGCATAATAGAAAAGCATTGTGACATACAAGTCCCTTTTAATCACAACACTCAGCTCAGGTGCAACTCTGCATGTTAAACTGATCACTTAAGCTGTAATGTGTTCACGCAAACCAAATGGGACAATTAAATCGCACCCTCCATTCAAGACATGGCCTTCCTGAAAGTAACTAAGTGTAAAAGTGGTAACTGGACAGCTCCATTACCATTTAAATCGCCTCGTCCGAAACTGCCTAACAACAGATCACAAGTGCTCAAACTCCATTGTCCATTGTCCGCAACTTTTGGAGGAAAGTAGAAATGAAAGAGCACTTCATCAGCTTCATGGACAAAATATTCAAAAATGGCCATGCAGAAATCGCTCCTCCCTTAAAAGATAGAGAGGAATGTTGGTATTTGCCACTGTTTGGCGTTTACCACCCGAGAAAACTGAAGCAGATTAGAGTTGTTTTTGACAGCAGCGCTAAGCATGAAGGCATTTCTCTAAACAACGTGTTTTTGGCTGAACCGGATCTTAATAACTCACTACTTGGGGTCCTAATGCGCTTCAGACAGGAAGCAGTTACATTCATGGCAGACATTGAACAAATGTTTTACTGCTTCAATGTTCGAGAGGAAGACAGTTCCTACTTACTTTTTTTGTGGTTCTGCGAAAATTACCTTACAAAAGATGTTACAGAATATAGCATGACTGTTCATGTGTTTGGGAATTATCCATCTCCAGCAGTCGCC
This sequence comes from Cyprinodon brontotheroides, assembly GCA_018398635.1. NCBI lineage: Eukaryota > Metazoa > Chordata > Actinopteri > Cyprinodontiformes > Cyprinodontidae > Cyprinodon > Cyprinodon brontotheroides. Next base: position 25,207,404 of record JAGKQL010000028.1, on the reverse strand, counting down.
ATCTATGATTTACACCAGTTTGTCCTACAGTGTGAGCCAGAGTGTGACCCAGATGTTAAACAGTTTGTCATGAGCGATTTCTATGTGGACAATGGGCTCAAATCCCGCCCACTGTTGAGAGGGCTTGTGTCACTTTTGCAGAGAACCCATGACATGCTGCAAAATCCAATTTAAGACTGCATAAAATTGCATCGAACAAAAAGAAGTCTTGGATGCTTTCCCATCCCAAGACCACGCTAAAGATCTAAAGGACTTAGATTTGAAGCAGACTCGGTCCCCCATGCAACAGTCTCGCATCCTTTTTGGGATATTAAGACAGATTGTTTTACCTTCAAAACATCTGACGAGATTAAACCCTTCAAAAGGCGGCGTGTTATCCACAATAAATAGCCTTTACGATCCATTAGGCTCTGTTGCGCCTTTCACTGTTCAGGGAAAATCTATCTGTTGGAGTTATTATGATTTCTGTTGTTTTTATCATTTTATTCATTTATATCTTTTATATTGCTTTTAATCATTGGTTTTCTATGTTACTGTCATCAGTGGAAATAGTGTATGCAGGTCATAAGGCGGTCAAATGTTTGCAAGAATGCTTTCCTGTTTTTCATTTGAGAAACATTGGTAGGTTGATGTTCATAACCCCAACACCTTTTTTAAAAGTGTATCCTGAGATCAGACAAGTTCCCTATTTTAAAAGTTCATGCTATGTCTAAGAGATTGCGTAATTGAAACTAACGCCTGCTGTTGTAATGTGTTGACTGTTCAATAAATAAGTCTGCAAGTGTCGAGCAAAACGAAGATGCAGAGAAAGATACTGCTCTTCCCTTTGCAAAGCACGGTCACGAAAAATCTTACACTGTCTTTGTTTCATTCTTTATAGGTTAAATTTGGGGAAACTTAAAAACCCTAACACTATCCTCCGTGGGCTTACTCTAGGAAATGGAGATTGGGATGCTCCATTGCCCCCAGAAATGGAAGAAAGTTGGACACTCACCTGTCACGGAAGAGGCGGGGCAAATTGGCTGCTGCAATATCAGTCACATACACACACGCGCGCGCGCACACACACACACACACACATATGTATAGCCTCTCATTCAGTCTAGTATTAGTTCACACCCACACACACACATATAGCGTCTTATTCAGTCTAGTATTAGTTCACACCCACACACACACGCCTCTTATTCAGTCTAGTATTAGTTCACACACACACACGCACACACACACACACAAACATATGTATATCCTCTCATTTAGTCTAGTATTAGTTCACACACACACACACTTATGCCCTCTCATACAGTCTAGTATTAGTGTACACACACACACATAAGACATATATTCAATTTTAGTTTTGTGATTGTGTGTGTGACTGTTTCTACTGTGATGTGTGCATGTCATAGTAGTGTGTTTGAGAGGAAAACATAGTTTTTTTGAGAGTGTGAGTGTTTCTACTGTGATGTGTGCATGTCATAGTAATGTGTTTGAGAGGAAAACATAGTTTTTTTGAGAGTGTGAGTGTTTCTACTGTGATGTGTGCATGTCATAGTAATGTGTTTGAGAGGAAAACATATTTTTGTTGAGTGTGTGTGTGTGTGTCTACTGAGGTGTGTGTATGGTTTTATTGGTGTACGTGAGAGGAAAAAAATTTTCTGTCCTAAACGGCCCCTCATAAAAATCCCCTGCAGCCTCTTTTGATCATGTAGAACCCAACACAGATACAGAAGTCAGACTGCAGGTATCTGCATTCAAAACTAATGCCTGCTTCAAACAACCTGGCTCTCAAAGATTTTCAAAGTTTTCATCTTGGAGATCTCTCACTTGTGCACTTGCCCGTCTTGTGCACATTAGTCACAGCTTCAGTTCGTCTTCACCGGGGGTCAGTCAGTGTCATGGTTGGCATTGCTGTAGAACAGGACCTACAGTGAGTGAGCTTAATCAGGCACGGGATGTTGTGGTTAAAGCAGTCCAACACGAAGTGTATGCCGAGGAAATGCAGTGAATACAGAGACTAAGGCCAGTCCTTTGAGAAACCAGACTCCTACTTGGATAGTAGTGGCATCATGCGAGTGGGTGGTCGCATCAGTAACTTAGACATGGATGAAAATGAAAAGAATCCTATCATCATTCCTGGCCACCACCACATCTCAGCACTCCCCATTAAGTACTACCATGAGCAAACTCGTCACCAAGGTCGTTTGTTCACAGAAGGAGCTGTTCGTGTTGCAGGATGGTGGATAGTGGGAGGCAAGAGAAAGGTTAGTTCTATTATCTATCACTGCATAACATGCAGGCGTCTTCAAGCTCCTTTAAGTATGCAGAAAATGTCTGACCTCCCTGCAGATAGACTCTCAACAGACCCTCCATTCACAAATCTAGGCATAGATGTATTTGGCCCTTGGTTTGTGTCTTCGAGAAGAACTAGAGGTCACGTGATCCAGAACAAAAGGCGGGCAGTTATTTTCACGTGCCTAACCATAAGAGTAGTCCACTTTGAAGTGATTGAATCACTTGACACGTCCAGTTTCATTAATGTGCTTAGACGTTTTTTTTAGCTGTTAGAGGACCTGGGAAGTCCCTTCGCTCTGATGGAGGCACAAACTTTGTCAGTGCATGCAAAGAACTCAAAATCTCCTCAAACCTGGACAATTCAGCTGTACAAACCTACTTAAGAGAACAAGGATGTACATGGACCTTTAACCCCCCACATGCTTCCCATTTTGGTGGATCATGAGAAAGGATGGTCGGTCTTGCACGGAGAATACTGGACACTATGTTTCTCCAGCTAAAGAACACAAAATTCACCCATGAGGTGAATCATCCTGTCTCCTGCAACCTTGCTCACTCAGAAAAGAATTCCGTTGCGAGCACCAGCTGGGAACTTCTCGGTGTCGGACCTCTATAAATATCAGTGGCGCCATGTCCAACATCTGTCAAACATCTTCTGGGACAAGTTTAGGAAGGAGTTTCTGCCAACTCTGCAGCCACGCCGCAAGTGGCAATCTAGCCAACCAAACATTACTCCAGGAAGTACAGTTGTACTCGAGGACAGTCAAACACCCAGGAATTATTGGCCTCTCGGACTTGTAACTCAAGCATTCCTTTCTAAAGATGGTAAAGTCTGTACTATAGAGGTTAAAGTCACAAAATCAGGGAGTACTAAAGTATGTATGAAGCCCATTTCGGAAGTTTTTGTTTTAGTTCCTTCATAACTATCTTTAAAGTTTAACTGTGGCATTATATCACGTCACACGGGGAGTGTTCTGTTTCATCTTTTAATAATGTTTATTTTTGGAAAAGTTTGAACATTTCCACCTAGTTAATCGTGTTGCTTTATGGTGCCATCTAGTGGACAAGTCAGGTTGAAACGGTTGTGTACATTTTAATTTGAAGAGACCGTTTTCCATGGGAAGTGACATGTTTAGCAGCGCGGCAGACAGATGATGGCAGCGAACATGTTAGCCGTCTTTAGACCGCATTTGCCTTTCATTTTTGAGGTTGCATCGCTGGTATGTGATTTGCACAAATGTATTTTATGTTTGTTCAATACTTGTGTTATTTTGTAGTGACTAGAAATAAGTTAAGCAACCATAAATTTTGATTTGTATTAAGCTATTGCTAGTGAACCAGGGGGTTGGCAATATGGCGTCTCTGTTTATTACTGTTTTGTCTTTAATGTAGTTCTATAATTTAGATTATACACAGTGTAGTTCAAGCATTTTATGGACACATGCATTAAGTAATTGCATTGTATTTTTTTGTCTCCATTTTTGTCCTTTTCTAGTTTTACTCTTTTTAGTGTCATTAAACCTGCTTAGACACATCGTCTACAGAGTCATTGATGCAAGAAAGGTGTGTGGTAATTAACCCTTCCATGTTCATTATTCCTTTACGAAAATGTCAATAATATTAATTTTGTTAATGTGAAGAGGACACTGATCAAAAGTGAGTGATTCCAGGTATTTCTGGTATTGAATCCACTTAATCATAGGTAATCTACCCACAAGACAAGCGGCCGGTGTTTTTGGATTGTCTAGGAGAGAGAAAACAGGACATACAGACATGTAGGGCTACTCCAAGGCAAGGAAAAATCAAGAAATGTCAAAATATCTTTTCTTACAAATCCTGATTTGAAAAATGTTATTATGTGAATAATGTTGTCCAATTTTGTGGATGTTACATCTTACATTACAAAGGTAAAATATTAATGCAAATGGATTAGACAAAGGTTCATACGAAACACATTGAAAAACTAAACGCAGTAAGGTACATAAAAAATGTACGCTTTATTTTCTTGTACAAGGTTGATCCAAAAGTCCTGTACAGTAGGACTATAACGACCCCAAAAAAGAAATCAGAATGTTTCTTTCAAACTGACATGTTTCATGAAAACACAAAAAAAGAAAACCTGGACCAATGAAAGGATGGATATTGAAATTACTTTGTTGGCATTTGCATAACACAAACGCAAAGTCATGCATTATTAAAAATGTGAATGTGTTCATAGGGCATTTATGCGAAAAATGGGATGTGACATCTCCAGGTGGACTTGTGACACAGTGATGCATCCCAAGCAGACAGATGCCACATCATGTGGACTTTTCACCTTGAAGACAAGGCAAACATGCAAAAGACATGGTTATGTACAAAAAGACATTGCTGTGTAAATGAAAAGATTCATTGATGTAAATGATAATATCTAGATAACTTTCAAGCTGCTTCGCCTATTAGAAATGTAAAATGTAATTTCTGTAAAGAAATTTAAAATCGTAAAAAAAAAAAATCAACTGTCTTTTTACAGTTCGCTGAGAAAATCCTAAGAAAAGAAAAGATTTTTTTTCTTACAACGAAAAAATAAAATAAAAAAGCACAGAAGGAAAATTGCGACCACTCTCCTTCTCAACACAGGTATGTAACCAATGACCTTTGGATTGTCTTACATGATTAGTATTGTTGAAGCAGGCTATTGCCTTATATAGCCTTGTTGCATGGTCGTACATTTTCTTAGCAACAAAACTTAAAGGTCAAGTGTGAGTCTTGGTAACAACATGGTCTCTAAGGCTGCTTCGTACGCAATTAGATAATGTATGAGGGGGTTTGGCAAAACAGAGAACATCTATATAAACATTCTTTGAGAGTCGAAGTAACTTTGGCGCAGATCAGCACATGTGAATTCCAGTAAGATGTCGACACAATATTCAGTTGTGAATGTGCATACACACAGTGTGAAACTGAGACTATAAGACAGAGTGGAAATGAATGTGAGTTGAGAAATGCAGCAGATATGTTCTGATGTTAGGAGAAAATATGTGTACTGAGGACAGCATGTCAATTTGATCTTTAAAATAAATGCTTCTTCTCCCGTCCTGGGGCAATCAGATGATCGACTGAAGGTTTCCTGATTTTTGAGAATCTACCATTGAAAGCCACCACACTTGATGCATTCGGCCGAGTTGAAAAAAGAACCGGGACCGTTAGCGTGTGGAGGCTTCCAGCCAGCAGGAGTGAGCTGCGGGGCCCCCCTCTTCAGATTCACTGAAGAAGTCATCAGGAGACGGTGAGTTAAATCTTGTGCTCCTATTTTAATGACTGATATAAGCAGATCACTTAAGCTGTCTGGAAACTACCCACACTTAACTATTTCAGACGATTATCTGTTTGCCACTGGATGTTTGCTGCAGCATAAATTGGCATCTTGAGATAAATAGCAGCTGTCTAGACCTGGATCAGATTATGTAATCATTATGAGTAATCTGCTGAAGCGAGATTGCGCCATAACGTTAGAAATTGGTGGAAACTAGCAGTCACAGATTATAATTGATGTATCGTTATGAATGATGCGACTATAATTGATATCTTACTGTAGTGAGGGAATTCATTTTTCCTAGAATATGTCTCTGAGATGCAGTTCGACTGAGCCTGAAGGGCTGTGTTGTTGAAAAAAGGCCTGAGTCCAGAGGGACTGTATTGAGATCTCAGTTGTTGAAGTTGACGTCTCCGGAGAAATAAACAACAGGGCAGCTTGGCTCTGTGTTGATGTTGTCAGACCAAAAAAGTTGATAAAGAAGAGTTAAAAAAGTGCATGCAAATTAGTTTAAATTGGCTGCTTGGGTATTTAATGGTATGAATGTCTAAAGAGCTCTGAGGTGAACATGTGACTCTGTATGACCGGTGCTGTTTGCAAGAGTGTTTGGTGATAAGAAATCTAAATGAGCACTAAAACATCTGTTCAAATTTAGTACTTCTATCAGATCTGTAATCGGATCTGATTAATCACTCACTGTAATTTAATCCGGCTGAAAAACAGTGTCCCGAGGACATGAAGGTTGGTATTCAAGAGTCTAAAATATAAGGAAATAAAGTTAACAGAGAAAAGAATTGGATAAATAAATCTAAAAAAACATTTAAGATTAAACTAAGAAAGAAAGTGATCACTATTTATTATTTATTATTTGAAAATATGGCCAGGTGCTTGTAAGAATTCCCTACTTTCTATGCTGATTTCTTTCTCTATTTTTAACAGATTCAGTGTGGCTGCTGCTTCAGACGGTACTTTCTTCCATGTGTTGGAAACCCAGATTCCCAAGAGGATTACGTATGCATTGCATGTCGATAGTTTTGTAAACTTGTTTCTATCATTCTGTTTCTACCTTGTATTAAAATTTGTGATTTATTTATTAAGAAGCTATAAACAAAACCTTGAATGTAATTTATTTGCAAGTGTTTGTTATTGCCCTAAAACTACAAATATTTAACCCTGCAATGAGTAGGTGCTGTCGGCTTCATTTTACTTCAGTATCTACCATTAAGACACTTGAACATCTAAAAATCTCAGCTGGTAAAGCTTGTTCCCCCCTGTAACTTTAAGACGCTAAGTTCTATCACCCCCAACATTTCAGGAGTGAGTTTTTATCATAAAAGCTGCTAATAAGCCAAAAATGAAACAGCTGGGACTCGATTTAGATGGGGGGTACAAATTAAAGCACAGACAGACAGCCCTATAAAATGTACAGCAAACAATATGGTTGATGAAGTTCAAGCCTAGTGTCAAATCCTAATCTTAAGAACGTGTATACACCTATGCTGGATTTGCGGAGTTGATGGGGATCTCAATTCTGACAATATGAGATGAAATAAAACGCCTGATTTTAGAACAAAGACTGTTTATTAAGGATAATACAACATAGATAAAGTGTAAGTTAATATAAAACACACATATAGATTAAGTACTAAATTTCACAAGGAAAAAGTAATTTTCCTTCTGGATATAGTCTTTAATAATTACACGAACACTCCATTTTATATTACAAGGATATGGTTTACAACGTTTATCAATGGGATGAGAAGATTTAGACAATGTGAAACATTGAGAGATTTTTTTAAGGAACGTGTGGAAACGAACAAGGAGCTGTTTATTTTCAGAGGACACTGCTGTCAGCGACCTGCTTTCAAGCAAAGGTTTGTGTTATTTTTATTTTTAAGTCAGTATCACTGGAGATATTCTGCTATAACATGTGAAGGGAAGAGTGAAACAGAAAATTTCATCTTTCATATACATAAAACCTTTCAAATTTCACGTTCCGTACATTTGAATCGAGGCAAAGTAAACTCAGTCAGTTCTTCCTACTCCGTGCGCGCTCCTGACAAGGGGATACAAATTTTCTCAGGGATAACTACCTTGGCACAATACCATTACAACTGTGTTTTTCTCATCTTCTCAGGTGTTGAAATTAGATACTTTTGATTAGACATTTTGCTTCTCAGTCAGTGGTGTAATTAGGGGTTTAGGGTATCCAGCAAACTCTTGTGAAGGGACCCTCCTCCAATTCTGCCTTAATGTCCCAATCAGCACTAAGTGTAAAAGGTTCGGTAAGCTGAATTTTAACGGCAGTAAATACCGAATCCTCTAACAGTTCGGCCTTTCACTTGCACCAGCCTTTTATTGAAAGAGGCCAGAATAGAGCAGGCCTCTATTGCCAGCCTGGAGCAAAACAGGACTACCAGAAAGTGAGTTCTTAGTCGAAAAACAGAGAGCAGTTCTGGGTTTTAGCCTGAGAAACACCAGGGTTATCATTTGCGCGCGCAGTTACCGTCTCGCTTTGGTTTGAAGTAAAAAGAAAAATCCTACCCGCTGACCTCCTCCCTGCTCGCACGCGCCCTCCGGCAGCGTTCGTCTTCCTCGCGACGCAGTCAGTCAACGCCCAGCCAAGCGTAAAATGTAAGCAGCACACCACAGCGGCAATGCCGAGGTATGCCCGAAAAATTATAGCCCCGCCTGTATGTTTAGAGATACGATGCCGTCCTCTGGCGGTTCCGCCAACAAAAGAACCCGCCGCTTAATGGAATATTGGTGGCCAATATTAGAATTCACGTAATATCACAACAGCAGCAACACCGATGGCCAGCATTTCGCAGGTGCTTTTGCTGGCAAAGTCGCTATTTACCCGAGGTAGTTGTTGGCGTCGTTTCGGCTCCCCAGCCTGCTTTAGCCCCGCGGTTGCCGGTGCTCAAGCACGCGAAGGGCCTGCCGTGTAGATGTGGCTATCAGCTGGTCTTCAACAGGGGGTCCGCGACCCCTAGGGGGTCCATGGAGGTACTTGCCAGCGGGGAAGTTTGGTAAAAGTTTAAACTAAACTAGTGGGGATTCTCAGCAGGAGGAAAATTCTAGCGGTCTGGTGAACTGGAAACTCTAAAGGGGAGGTAACAGTGCATGAGTTCAGGGTCCATAGGGATGATTAAGGCAGAATAATTTGTTTCAGTAATGACTAACATAAAGGGGTTCTTGGTTGACCCTTGGGTCCTGTTTGTGGGGGTATTGTCCAGAGATGATTGTACTCGTAGGAGGGCAGACAGGCAGACTAGTGATGGGTCCAGAGGAGCAGCGGAGCAGACTGTCACAGAATCTTCCAGAGGTGGTGTTTGAAACTGCTCGGATGAAGGTTTCCCCTTCGCTCAGCGTGTTTTCCTTCCAAGGGAGGAGTAGCGTCCAGCGGCTTATCCAGCTTGATCAGGAGGGTTTCCCCGCCGGAGAACACAAGTTAGACACGCAAAACTTAGGCTCAGAGAGACAAAGGCGCAGAGTTAGACCTCAGCTACGTCTGGAGGCTAGAGTAGCCAATACTGAAAAACACTCTGGTGCGGTCGTGGTGACATTATCGCCACGCTGCGTAATTAAGCCGCAACGTTTGTGGGAACCGGAAAACGGATCCACTCAAAACCGTGCGTGAAGTCTATGTGTTACAGCTAGTGCTTTCGAAGGATAAACAAAACACAAAACAATCCCCACAACTGCATACAGAAAAACCCTGCACAATAATTAACACATATTGATATTCAATACACCGTAGTAAAACAGGTAATGGAGGGTAAGAGTGTTCCTTTCATGTTTCATCAATTGCATCAATAATTAATGCACACACAGGAGCTAATGTCTGCTTTATTTAACGCTTTCAATCAGCAACGTAGAGCCTATCAAGCATGACTCTAGAATTCAGTAACTGCAAAATGGCTTTAATTAATCCCAGGGAGAAATTACAAGCCTGTTGGCATTACTGGCCCTCTGTGTAATACAGGAACAATTACAGGACCAGCTCTTGGACATGAACTTAGCCTTCATACCACCGTATATATATTGCTGTGTGGTTCCTGCTCCATCTCGCCATCAGTTTAAAGTCCCTTTTGGCCTGGAAAAATCTGAAGCTGACCCTGGGATGGCAGGAATTTTTTAAGAATATTTAAAAGCACTAAATTCTTGTTTTCCTGAAATCTTATATGGTTGTGAATTTATCCTTAACATTTATTATTTTTACTGGACTTAATTTTGAATGTAAAAGTAAATAATGCTGAAGTACGAATACAAGGAAGGATAAATATTTTTCAGATAGTGTACACAAAGAGGGAAAACATGTTTGCAGCATTAACATAATATGACTTTTTCCAGTTCCTGGTGTTAATAAAGTCATTGATTTACCTTAAGCACATTGCAGAAGATCTCTACCTTTCTCGTGGCGAGGCTCTTTTTATGGAGAGATATTTTTGCCATCGGCTTTGAGCTGCCGCTGCGAGGGAACTGGGTCCGCAGCGCGGCAGTGAGACACAACGCGCTCGCACAAACCGGTCTGGGCGCGGCGCTTCAACTCTGAAAAACCTCTCAAAACACACTGTTCTTACGCTTCAGTTTCATCTCTGCGTGCTCGGTTCCGCCTCTGCTTTGCGCTCGACCTGCCGCTCTCCCGCTCAAGGCCAGCACCGCGCTCGATATGCTTCTCCCGCTTCGCTCGACTCTGCGCTTGGCAACTTCAGCAGTGTATGTAAATGAACCATGCACCATCAGCCAATCATGCCTCAGCTTTTTTCATCCACCGATTGCATTCTGCTCCAAATACTATATTCTTGTTAAAATGAAAACCTGCCCGAGAGTAGGATTGCCTGCATTCCCAAGCGGAAGTTTAAATAATAGCAAGGTAGCCCTCCAGCACCTTTATGATCTAGTTCTCAGTGTGGAAATGAATGCAAATACAATGAGACGAGTGGATTATGAAACAGAATTAAGTCCAGTTTCCTTTTGTCCAAGAATTGTACTGGGGAAAGAAATGCTGGAGAGACTGTTAGACACACACCTACCAGTTGAATGCATTGCTAAATGCCTTGGAGTTTCAAGGAGGACCGCTTTATCGCAGGATGTAAGAATTTAACTTAACTGCGAGAGGATCATACAGTACAATGACTGATCAGGAGCTTGACCAAGTGATTTCAACATAAGATGCCAAATGCTGGCTACCGCATGATTCAAGGACATTTGGTCTCCAATGGGTCTCAGTGTTCAATGGTGCAGGATGATGGCTTCTATGCACAGAGTTGATGGGGCAGGGATCTTCTCACGTATGACCGGACTTGGGTGCATTATGTGAAGAAGCTATTCTGTGCGAGGTCCTCTCTGTCTGCTCCACATTGACACCGAACCACAAATTAATTAGGTAATCATCAAACAAAGATGGAACAAGCTGCTACCAATGAGTTGGTAATTTTCGCATTAAAACAAATTTGGAAGCTGAATCTGTACCTGAAGTAACTGAAGTTCAAAACAAATGCCATCTCAAGAGGGGAAAAAATCATTGCTTAATATATAAAACAAATCAGTACCAACACCGGGGCAATACCAAAAAGACAGAGGATTAATAACGCAGTCCAGTTCTCGATCACATATGAGGATTCGCGAATTGTATTACAAGACACTCTAGATCAGACTGTACAAATACCAATGTGTAAAAAGTTATATATGTAAGGAAGCCCATTAACTTATCCATCACATATTACAGATTTGATTTGAATAAATGTTTTTTCAAAAGCTGTGTTTAATAGTTGGTGATAAATCAGTAACTTTTACTGGGCAACAGCTATGCATTCCAATGAATACATTGAGCCCAGCCCAATAAACCATGTCCTGCATACTGACAATAATATTAATGGTCAAATTATATTCTCAAAATAAGCAATGTAAATCATGAAAAAATATTGGTATAGACATTTTCCCCTCACTTTTAAATAAATAGATATACACACAGAAAACTGAGCTTAAGAAAAATATAGCTGTAGTAAATACTAAAGGAAAATATTTTCTCTCTCCTGAAACGTGATGATAACATTGTGATCTTTCGGTAAAGTTGATGGCTACTCTAGAAAGGTAATTTCTCAATATTTTCAAGCTGCAATAAATCTGAGTAAATTGGCTAAAATGTCATTTTAATTTTAGAGTTCGAGCGACGTGTTTAAACTTCGTTATTTTATAAGCCAAACAGGAAATGGCGAAGCAAAGCTTCCGGCCTTCATAATCAGAGGTCAGACTTTTGTGTTTTTTTTCTTCTAAAAATAAACTGACTTTACAGTTGGGAATGCAAAGCTACAAAAGTATTTTAATCATATGAATAATTACAGAATTGAACGACTGTGGAGAGATGTCTGGGTTGCAGTGACCAGCAAGTACTATCATACTCTACATTCTCTCGAAGAGGATGGTGTACTTGACACTTCTGATGCTCTTCAGCTATTTGGTGTACACTACATCTTTGTCCCACGACTGAAGGTGGACCTTGAAACCTTTATGGAAGGATGGAATAACCATCCTCTACGAACAGAAGACGGACTATGCCCTGAACAGCTGTGGACTTTGGGGCACCTCCAAGATCTGGATGAAGGGGAGAGAATTGAGGTAATCGCTAGTAATTTCAATAGTTGTACTAATTAATGATATCTATATATAGATATAGATATAGATATATATATATAGATATATATGTATTCTCTCACTCACTCACACACACACAAACACACACAGACATGGAGCAAACTGTCAACGAGCAATAATCATAATAATGGTATGATAAAGGATCTAGATCTGATGGATCATGTTATTACTTTGTGGTTAACTAAGATGACACATGATTATATCAAATATTTTTTCTAAAGTACAAAGTCACAATGTCTACATCAATTTATTCTGTTAATATTTCTGAATATAATTCATTAATTCTTTTAAATGACATGGCAATGATGTAGTTATGTAACAAATCAAAACTTCAAAAATGACTAAAGAAACATCGCAGTAGGTTCTGTTGGTGAATTTATTTCAACAATACATGAATAGAAGTTGAAAATAAATTCAAAACGTTCACTTATGTCATTGTTTTGATTAATTCTCCTGTGTCTGTGCCTGAAGGACCTTCGGGACCCAGGAATTGACTGGGAGAGTGCTGTGCTCCAAGAAGACAACCGAGCAGTTGTTGTCCCTGAAGTTGAGTGCCCATTGGATGAAGACATCCTTGCAGAACTTCAGAGAACCATCAATCCTTTAGATCCTTCTGAAGAACATGGCCGAGACTTGTACATTGAATACAAAACATGGTGTCATAGCATCAACATTTAAGTAGGAGAAGACTTTTGAACTCTTTTTATAAAGATCTGGACAGTTTCAGTAACACCTGCCAGTTTCATCAGTACTGAACCTCAGAACTGCAAATCTTCAGAACATTACCAGGTTCTCCAAACAGACATTCACACATTTTATTGTTATTTTAAGCTTCATTTCCTTTGAGGAGCAGAAAAATTGACAAGTCACTGAGAAATAAATTGGATTGCAAATAATTTTGAAACTTCTATGTATTGTGTGTTTTTTCAGCATTTCTATTTTCAATTAAATTAAACTCCAATCAATTGCAATTTTATTTGATATGTTATCAAATGGGCAAAATCATCTGGGTAGGATGATTAGTTCCCCCAGTGTTAACTGCTTTCAAAAAAATTATGTTAAACTCTGTGGAATCCCCCACCATGCTGAACAGCTTCTGTCATGATCCTTTTAAACTCAGAGTAAGTTGTCAAATGCTGTACTGGAAATGTGACAGTACACGTACATGCACTCACTACTGGATAGCAAATGGAGTGATCCCCTAAACGCTCACTGCACTCATGATCAAACCTGAATTTTATCTTAAAATGTTGCTTTTCACTTGGCAGAATTGGAGTGTGGGCTTGCCCTGTCATCCACTGAAGAACATGCTGGACTGCAAGACATTCTGACACTTCACCTGACGTCTCCCTATCTATGAGACAAAATGCATTTTGAAAATAATTAATTGAAAGCTTGACTCTTTTTCATTTATCAACAATAACCTTGGAATGAAAAGTTTTATTAAGATTTGCAGCCCAGTAATACTGTATATGCAGACTGCTACGTTTTAAATATATATAGTTTATGCTGAGCTCATAAAAAAAAAATTGCTCTACATTGTTAGTAATTTATAATTCGTTAATTAAGGCAATATATTAATTGTTGGACAATATTTCCCACTCCACGCATGAAGCTAGTAATGAACTGGAGAGGACCTTCAGCCTAATTGAACCTTTAGCTTAAATAGACAAACATTTTTGGATATTGTTCCATACAGATGCTGTTTTACTTTATAGTCTAACCACAGTGCTGTATTTTGTTATAGTTTACTACTAGCTTGTAAACTGTAATTAGCTTATTTTTTGGTGCAAAAACACCAAAAAGGAGTAATGAAGTATGACTTATTAGATCAACTATAACAAAGTGCCCTTGAATATGTAATAAACATTTTACTTTCAAAGAAGAACAAACAGATTTGATTTGGAAAACGAACTTTATGTTAACATTTGAACATTCTGATAAAAGAAAACGCCTTTTTAAAACTGCAATATGGTCATAACAACTGGGAACTCTTCTGGGCTTCTCAAAACTGACCTCCAAAGTATATTTCTTCACAGCATTCAATCTGCTGTGTATAACGCAACATGTGGTTTGTATTTTGGTATTTTCAGCAGTTTTGAAATGTAACGGATTACATGTAACGATGTTACGTAATTTAATTTACAAAACAAGAGTAACTAATTCGTTACAGGGGTTTACAATGAGAGAAAATAATAATAATTCAGTTACAGTTACTTCAGAAAATGGTAAGAATTACCCCAGAATTTGGTTAAATTTTCACAAAAATATAAAGAAACTTACCTACTTGAGGAAATATGTACAGTGAACCCGCAGTGAGACCCTCAACTATTTCCCGGCTGCCCTGCCGGAGTTTGCATCAATATGCATTGGGTAAAACTTTTGTTGTCCGAACATAATCCAATGGCGGCATGTCGGTTTATAAGGATCTTTTTTGCCCAAAAGAACAAAGAGCGACAACAACTACCTATAACTATGTTCTTCTCCAAAACACACCTGCACCGCAGGTTTTAGAAGAAAAAAACGCCACAGAGCAGTCAGGATCGGCTCCGTCAAACAGCAGTGAAATACTGTACTGTACATGTCAGTCACTATTTGTCCTACTGTACTTTGTGTTTTTTTTCATAATCATTTTTCATTTTCTCCCGTTCCATTTTTTCACGGCGGGCGGTGCTGATCCCCTGCAATATTAACTCTTCAGTTCGTATTGGATGATTAAATTTATTACTTTGGCTGATAACTATTTCACAACTGCATATTTGCTGCTGTACAGTAGTTATTTCGTAAAACAAACAAAAAAACAGACAACAGCAACGCTTTATACCAGATTTCTTTATTTGTTTAACAAAATGCTTGGGCCTGTAAAAGTTTGTGTTCCTTAATTTCAATGTTGTATGGAAAGTAAGTTTCATTGTATAATAATAACTTTAAAAAATAAAGGTTTTACTACCTGATTTCATCTATCGCTACGTTTTTAGGGAACGCAACCCCGCGATGTTTAGGGTTTACTGTAATGATATTTTATTGTTACCTGTATCACTGCTTCCCTCATGGGCGGCCTCTTGTCTCTCATCATATTTGCCACCTTGATGATCCATCCTGTGCTGGTGGAGCCTCCTTTGAGGAATAGCAAGCGAAGCGGATTGAAGTTCTATTTCAGCCCGGCAGCGATCAAAAATGACAGCCTTCCAGCACTGGAAATTTAAGGAGCATTTACATCTGTGAAAAATGGCTCAAAATTTAACCGCAGTGTTGTAAAGCGTTTGCCGGCTATCAACCTGAACCTGCTTTGTTAGTTGGGTCTGCAAACTGGCGGCAAATGGTAGAGCCCGGGGAGAAATCAGAAAAGAGTATGGCCCCATGAGAGAGTCTGGAGAAAATCTTACATGCCTGGTGCTGCTGGCATCTCTTCTTCAATGGACATCCTGTGATCGCCTTCTGTCAGCAGTTCCCTCTCAGCTTAAGTGCTTTTTAAGGTCCACATTCAGTTCTCGTACTAAATGTTGAACATGGGTCAATACTCATTAAAACCTTAAAATAATCAAAAGTAATCAAAAGTAATTAGTTACATTACTTTTTAAAAGTAATCAAAAAAGTTACACTACAATTACATTTTAAACAAGTGTAACTTGTAACTGTAATGGATTACATTTTTAAAGTAACTTACCCAACACTGATTTTCGAGCTTTGTCTTCACTACATTTGCCAGATCATCATAAAGTTCCCACATATATGGGCTCTTCGGCAGTAGGCAATTATGTGTCCAAGACACCCGTGTTTGGTTGAGCTGGCAGCAAGCTGATCACTCTTAAGGTCGGTGTCTTTCGCTTGGAGAGCAACAACACCAGGGAAATTCACACAAAGGAAATTCAGTTGTGTTTGCAAGGTCAGTGTCAATCCATGCTATTTCTCCAATGCTGTAGCTGTGAGTAACACTTCCAGCACAGAGCATTTTTCCCTGAAGGACTGGCTCCTGTTTTGAATTCGGCTGGACACTGATTCATTCTGCAGTGGGCGCAGGCAGGGAGACTCTGGTAAAGAGAGCCCGTTTACTACTGCAATGTCAAGTGAGAAATGCTGGAGTCCACCAGGACAGAGAATTCAGGAGATAGAAATGGTACTTCCCTTGTGAATTAACTGCTTTCTTGAGAAAAGTGGTTAGACCTAATGGTGCATCTGGCCACATCTTCTTACACCAAGGCGTTCTGACAGCGGACAACAACTGCTGTTGTTGAATAACTACTTTCCTTTCCAGCATGGGGCAACCAAGCCACTGTATAAAATAAGTAGTCTTATAACAGTGGAAAGTACAAAAAAAATAATAAAAATAAAATAACAATAAAAACATGTTTCCCTAGAGATCTTTGCCAATTAGCATGAATATATAAATAATCTAATAAGAAGGGGACAAGTTCCCGTACCGTCAAAACAATTTAAAGAATGGGATAATATGCTGTCTAAACACATTTGGAAAGGGAAAAAAGCAAGAGTTAAATACAAAACTTTACAATTAAAAAAGGAAAAAGGGGGCTATTGGCTTCCATGTTTACGAGAATACTTTTGTGCAGCTCAGTTAAAACCTTTGATATGTTTATGCTGTCCGGATTACACTGCGGGATGGAA
>JAGKQL010000028.1:25103753-25175092 GCA_018398635.1 Cyprinodon brontotheroides | reverse complement strand
AAGAAACAACGAAAGAAAAATGTCTGAGGACTTCAGTGTTGAGGAAGAGCATAAGTACTTTTGCCGAGCTGAATGCGCTGGTTTGGTCTGCCGGGTTTCAGAGTATAGAGCTGCCGCATAAAAGCGCCGCTTTCAGGAAATCCTACAGGAAATCCACATTTTGTAGTGTGTTGTAGTAAAACAAAACAAACAAACAAAGTTGGTCTGAAAACCTCCTAGAGTAAATATACTATATCGGGCAAGGAGCCGCAAACGGTTCTTTGGACCCTTCACAATGGCTCTTGATAATAAATATTATGAAAACGGTCATCTAAATCCAGATTTGAGCTGTCACATATCATCATCTCTTTAAGAAAATGTCTCTATCCTCTTTTTAGTAGTGTTTTGGTTATCTCAATTGCAAAACCTATCACTAGAATTAAATTTGTGTTGATGTGGAGCAGGTGTTCTTAATTTTTTGGAGTCATGATCCGTAACTTCAACAGGCACTGCTGTCCACGACCCCCACAACACTGGGAAACAGCCCATCTTTAATTTTAAACAACACTGTTTTTCTGAGAGGTTAAGTGAGAAAAAAAAAGATTCCTGGAAAAAAGTGGAGATGTTTTCAGCAACTACTTAATGTGATGATTCAGCCTGCTTGTATGAACAGAGCAGCTTTTTTCTTGGCTTTATGTCAGACAGGGCCACACAGAGATCACTCGAGAGGAGTCAAGATCTGTATTTTTTTTTTTTCATGTATGTCAGTGCAGATATGTGGATGCAAATGGAAACAGTACATCAGTTGCAGCTTTTGACATCGCTGTTACTACTGACAACCAGAAGTCTCTGTTTTTTGTTTTTTTTTTGGTGCCCTGTTGTGCTAATATAGCTCTGGGAATAGATGACCCAACAGATATGCTTTCACATGTAGACCATTATGGCCACAAGGTTCTGCTTGGTATTTGTATATGAAATTTTAATGAAAATTATTTCGGGAGTAATTTTGTATACAACGGAGATGGAAAGGAGTGCATGAATGGAGAAAAAATAACTCAAAACAGACAATGCAAAAGATATACAGTAACTCCTAGAAGTTTACTTCCACACTTGTAGATGAAAGAAACAGAGAACATAACAACAGTTTAA
Source organism: Cyprinodon brontotheroides (assembly GCA_018398635.1). Classification (NCBI taxonomy): domain Eukaryota; kingdom Metazoa; phylum Chordata; class Actinopteri; order Cyprinodontiformes; family Cyprinodontidae; genus Cyprinodon; species Cyprinodon brontotheroides. The sequence continues at coordinate 25,173,964 of JAGKQL010000028.1, read as the reverse complement.
AGAAGACAACTAAAGTAAACATCAAGAAAAAGCTTCAAGACCAGCTGGTATCCTTAGATAGCAAACTGTGTGGAAGGAAACACCTATGGGTATTAAACAATATTATACAGGGTGGTATAAATCTGTAGCTATGGCTTACTACTAGTATCTAGTATTAGTGTGTATCAATTGGCACCTGAAATCAAACTCCATGGTATATACATGAGGATACTAGTCTACTAAGGATTTAAAAAGCTTCTTTAGGAAGGATGCTTAATAGCAGGTGTGGGACCCCCAGACTAACCCTTTAGGGTTCATGGACTGATAAAGAGGTGAACCTGACCCAGATATCCAGAAGCAGTCCAGATAACTGGGACACAAGGAGGGTAGACAAAGGGATGGCTGCACCTCACCAAAGAAGGGCAGATGAGAGCACCCAGAGCCCGACCCTCCGAGGGCAAAACTCGAATGGCCTAGTCCCTGAGGGGCCAGGAGAACATAGTGCCTAGGGGTCGCGACAGGGTCAGGGGCAGCGAAGCTCATGGCTCCTCACGTCGGGTTACGCACTCCAAGGCTGACCCGATGAGAGCCTAGCCACCTAGGCCACCTCTGATCAGTGGAGAGCATAAGAAAGGGTAGGAGACAAGTCCTGTAAATATAGTTCTCAGCATTCAAGTGTATAGAAAGCAGTCTGTAATGTGGAGATCAGAGGAGAGGTTGGAGCAGGCAACTTTGATGATAGATGAAGTACAGTGAAGGAGGTGGCAGCCCTACATGGCATATCCAATCAGACTTTCCCCCGAATGGTCAGCCATTTTAAGTACTTTAATAACAAGACTTTGAAGAAGGCTGCTTAGTTGACATGCAATAACTTGTTTCATAGTTTAAATTATTTCATAGTGCTCCATGAAGTCCTCCAGCTTCAGGGGCATTGCAATGCTTCCCCTATTCACTCGAATAGCCCACCGCTCCAGCTCACTCTAAAATGCTGTGACCTTGTTGGGATCCAGGGGTTTGCCCTCCAGAGGGCGACGTGGATCCCTTTCTGTGGGTTTCTGTTTTTCCTGTTGGGATCCAGAGGCTTGCCCACCAGAGGGCGCCGTGGATCCTCTCCTGGGAGCTGGTGCTCAGCGCTCAGCTGATTCCCATCAGCTCATGATTAAGCTCTCCCCATATAAGCTGGGTGAGAGCTTCCCTTTGAGCCGGATTGTTGTCCTTGCCATGGTAGCAAGCCTGAGCCAACCTGCCTGTTTGAACCTGTAAGTATGAACCTGAACTTGTACCTGAACCTAACCTGCTCTGTCCTCTCTGCCTTCCAGGGCAGAACCCTGTGTGTTTCTAATAAATACTGGACTTTATCCTGCCTCTCTGTGTCCGTGAGTTCTGCACCTGGGCTAGTAAACCTCCCACATTATGACAGATACCAAGGACATTTGCATTTGGAATTTCTTGTAGAGACAAGTTAAATGTTTTAGTTTTACAAAAATGCTGGCTAAATATGGAAGGCTCACAACCCACTTTGGGTCTGTCAGATAGTCATAAAGGGAGAATTAAAGTCTGATGAAAAAATATGTGGACCCCTCAAATCGCGTTCCTAGAGCATCAAGTAAAGCCTTGTCATAATAAAGTCACCTGACCTCTGTGTGAAAGAGAAGTGCTTTGTGTTCTGATGTCATTGCATTACAGAATGTGGCAAAATGTCTGCTTCCCAGTAGTCTTGATTTGACTAAATTAACTGAGTTTAAGTTTAACTGATGTTTGGAGAACATCACAAAGCTCTGCTCGAGACACCTTCCATGCGTTGTCCTGTGGATCACAGTGCAGAAATTTCACATTGGAGGCTACCTCCACAAGGAGTGCCTCTGCAAACCTTTCTTGCCCTTGCATAGTCTAGCTCCATCCGTGCAACACAGATGCACAGCTATCCCATTTCAGCCAATCATTGTGTTACTGTTCAAAAGTAACACATTTGTAGCTGTAGTGTACTTCACAAAGGCCAACAGCTGTGCCTTTCCTTACATATCTGTGTACTCATCAAGTTGTAGGGGAAAATCTTCCACATTTCATGACTCTTACAATGACTTTGATCTTTTAATGTAATTTCTTGAGTGTGATGCCCCACAGTATCATTTGACAGCAGAATGGTTAACATCCATCCATTTTTATTTTACACTCTATGTCCAAAGAAGGGTCGCAAGGTGCTTCCAGTGCCCATCTCCAGGTGTCGAGTAGGGCTTAGGGTGCGGTACACCCTGGACAGGTCGCCAATCCATCGAGGAGAATGGTTAACAGCCTGTTAGATATTTGTTTCCCCTTGTATTTGCTCTCTTCTTGTCACTGTTGGCTGCAAGATGGATGAGACTCTCTGTGATCATATGAGGCTTTAGCAGGGACAGCAGTATATACACTCACCACTGTTTTTGCTTTTTTCAGTTGTAGTACAGTCATAGTAAAAGGATTCTCATGTTTACACTTGAAACCAGAACACAAATTTGAAAATTGTTTGTTCAGCAAATGAGCAGCCTGTAAATATGGAAGCCATTAATAGAACTATGGAGCAGAGGCCTATTTACAAATCGAAAAGGATATGAGTTAAAACCTGTCTGGAGCTTGATTCAGTACATCTTGGCTTAACCCACTTCACAAACGCAAGCCAGACTAAAGGATTGTCATTATGTCGAAAGGTTATAGCGATCAAGCCAAGGCAGGGATTGATTTCTGAGAGAACCAAACATACAAAAGAGGGAGATACATAAATGTTGCGGTTAACTGTAGCTCCCCACATTGGCCCTTACAGAAAGTTAAGACATAGCAAGGCGAACCAGGTTCAATGTCAAATGATGAAAGATAGCTCATAATTTTAATCACAGTAAAAGAAACAGGACTACAATAAAAAAAAACAGGCCAAACTCCAACATTTATAAACAAAGATAGAGTTGACAGTAGCACAACTGATATTTCAACTGATATTTCTTTCCAGGAGTCACAGACAAACAGGAACAGACCAGATAAAGCTATTATAATGAGAAAAAACAGCGAGAGCATAAGAGGTTGAACTAACAGATATATTACAAAACAGTAGAATGCAAAATGAAGAAAAGTGGTCCCTATATCCTCCAGCAGCCTAAACATATAGCAGCATAAAGGTAGAGAAAATGGCTCTGAATAATCTTACTAATTTGAATGAGATAGGAGAAATGAAGAGCCAAGGAGAAATAAGAATGATCCAGCACTGAACTTTTTTGTCAAGCTGCAGCTATGACTGATCACGTTTTTCTTTGTTACATATCCTGACAATATCCACGTAGAACTAATATGACTGAAACATCCAGGACCTGTAGCAGGTCAAGATGAAATTTAAGCATAGAGTATACTTAGATTTATATGTGTATCTTCATAGCCTTCCCGTATCACAGCAGAATTAGATACAATCAAGGAGAGATACAACCAGTAACATGAATGTGCCTACACATCACAAAATAAAATTGAGAAACCTCTAGATCAGGTTTTTTTACGTTTTGATAGTGCATTTCCTAATGTTATTGGTAAGCTGGACTGCACAAAGGTTTAGATATACCGCAAAAAGTAAGTCTGGCATTAAACAATAATTAAGATTCATTTAAAAGAAAGAAGCATTTTTTTATGCTGTTTAGGCATTTAGTTGATCATCTGTAAATCTAGGATCTACTTAATAGCTGGTTAAGGTCGGCGGAGGACCTGCATTTAGATGGATTATAAGAACTGTGGCTTGACAACAACATCCACTCCATCATGATGCTCCACAGCAGATAAGAAGCTTTTGCATATTAGGGAAATTTGCTGTTTTCATGCTTTAGGATAGAAGATATTTGAATATGATCCTCTCTCTCCGTGCAAACTTTATAGAAACTATCCATTGCATGACGCCATTTGCATTTTTAGGTTTGCATTTTTTTTCCTTAGGCATGAATTACATGGTTCATGTAAAACAACAAACACGTAAAAAAACAACTTTCCATTTATCAGGGGTCTTTTGCTCTCCTAGGAGGATTTTCATTAAAAAAGCAAAAACAAAACAAACAGAAGAAAGAAGTATGTCATCTCCTCAGCATGCAGTCTATCACTCCAGAGGCCAGCTAACCAAATGGTGCATCTATTATATATTATACATTATATTATACATTTATAGGAATATTCTTTAATAAGAATTATAGAATTCTTTAATCCTTTTTTAAGTAAACACTTTATTTCAAAGATTTAAACACTGCAGATCACCTCAAAGATGTAAAAAATAGTACAGCTTATCATAAACCGTATCCTTCCTATGCTTGTTATAAATTTCTATGAACCATTTCCGTTCGGTGTGTTTTATTTACCAAAAAAAGCTTGTATTACATATTTTAACATCCCACTATTCAATAAGAAGTTGTTGTATTTTTTTCTCTAATATTGGTAAATTCATAAAACTCACATTTTATTTTAGCAAACATGTATAAAGCTTATGCAGTTTAACACTTAATCTATACACTGACCAGAAACATGATTGCAACATTTATTTATCAGCTGAACCCAAAAATCTTAGATTTGTTTATGTACCCAAAAAGCATTTCTCCGTTACTGTATACTAATTGAATTCAATTCAGTTTATTTCTATAGCGCCAACTCACAACACAAGTCATCTTAAGGCACTTTACAGTTCAACCAGATCATACCGTCAAATTGATTCAAAGTGTTCTATCTAAGGAATACCAGTTGATTGCATTGACTCATTGACTCAAATGCAATCCCTAATACTAAGCATGCTTGTAGCGACAGTGAAGAGGAAAAAGTCCCTTTTAACAGGAAGAAACCTGCAGCAGAATCAGGCTCAGTATGAGCAGCCATATGAAAGAGTCTTTGTGTGACTGGCTGCAATTGGGTTATTTTCCACCAGTTTGTCTTCCTGTTCCCTCTTGTTCTAAAGTTAGTGTGTTAACAGTGTACTGAGAGCATTGTGAGCCTTCTTAAGTGTGGTTGTGATAGTAGGGGTGGCCATTTTTTGAGTTTTTACGACCCCTTGTCCTTAAAATCGTAATCGCACCCCCCTTTTTTTTGTGTGTGTTTTTTTTGGGGGGGGGGGTTCATAACCCATGGTGTGTCAACGTTTGTAGGCCACCATTCCACTTTTGGTCATATCATAGGAGCAGCCATTTTGAGTGCCATTGTGCTTTCCAGCAGTTGACTCCACTTTCTTTGACCATAGAGGCAGCCATTTTGTGGTTTATTGCACTTTGTCTCAGCAAACTTCCCCCTCTGTCTGGGTCTTAAGTGTATCTGGGCTAACCAATATGCTGCACTACTGTATTATTTAATGCATTTGTGAAACACTAACCATTGTAATCTAATTGAAATAACACTTTAACTACATCTTTTTGTTAGGTTTATTCTTTATACACCATGTGCCTTGTTATTCTGTTAGCCAGATTAGACAGAGTAGAAGGCCTTCCTTCACATGGTATTCACATATACCTGCTGCTATTTTGAACGGACATCTGACCTGACTTGGACAGAAATCATTTGAATGGACTCTAATACCCGTTTTTCCCTCTTTCCGAATTATTCTTTAATCTATCTTATGTTTAGTTTCTAGTAGTGGGTAGTGTTTGCATAGATGTATAGATTTTATATAATGCTTGATTGTTAGAAATAAAGAAATCAATATTTTAACCTATAGTACTTTCTATTTATTGTGCAGCAAACAGTTTATCACTCAGGTGAGACTCACCTGGGTGATAAATACCATTTTTCTCCTTGAATCCCAGTTGGCCTCAGCAGATGGCCGCTCACACTGAGCGTGGTTCTGTGGTTAAAAGGGAGTTTTTCCTCTCCACTGTCGCTACAAGCATGCTTGGTGTGAGGGATTGCTGAAGAGTCAATCAGTCAATGCATCAATTTGACTGTATAATCTGATTGAACTTTAAAGTGCCTTGAGATGACATGTGTTGTGATTTGACGCTATAGAAAACAAACTGAATTGAATTTAATAAACATTTTACTTGGTTGGTAATTAATAAGTCTGCTGATAGCCATAGCCTAATTCACTAAATTTAGGGAGATAACTGGATTTGAAGAGGTGGTCCAGAAGCCCACCTGTGAGGTAGAGGCCAAAATTCCTGGTCAGTATGCAGATTAAAGTTACAATGATTCAACTAATAACATCAAATTGGTTTTACCCTCAATTTTGAATTATCTATTTAATAGCTATTAATTATCACAACAGAGAAGAATGCTGAAGCTGTAAATTATCATTGCTTCCACCCTCTGGTTTAAGGTAGAACTACTTTTTTTCTCTCAATGTTAAAAAATCCATAAAACAAATTGTGATAATGATCTGAATCATCACCAAGATTTAATGGATTGTTCCTGGGCATGAGGTGCACCTCTGGTGAAAATGTAATTAAAATCCATTCATAACTTTTGAAGTTATCCTGTACACAGACAGACAAACTCTACTAAAAACATAAACTTCATGTCGGAGGTAGTAAGGGTCGCATGTTGAACTGGGGGCACTGCGGTCCTAATAAATAAAACACTAAAGATTATCTTTGTTTTTTCTTTACGCTGTCATCCATCAGCTCAATTTTACTTTAGAATACAGTTTCAGTGTGCTGAAAATGTATCAGCTAATGAGGATGATTCATATGTATGTAATTAAGACTGTGTGTTGCAAAGCATTATACAAGACTTTTAAATGAACCATTGTTAGTAGAACTGTGAACTTTAAGATTGCACAAAGCTTGTTAGCACCTGAGGGAGAGCTTTGGCCTTTAAAGTCATTGGGCCCATTACCGGTGTAGGCACCAGATCTACCTGGGATCTGCACATGCCAGTGACATTACACTATATGCTAGGATGAACATTGCCACAATGATGTAAGATATAGTGTTGGTTGGACAAGGATAATAACATTTTAATAACATAACAATTTCTACAAGTTCTGAACTGTAAGCCTACATAACAGTATCAGACCTGAAGAACCTTCTACTGAATCTGCAATCCATTTCAGTTTGTTTGAGTCAAAATTTTCACTTTATTCACAGCTACCAACTAATGTGAATTACAGTTTGGGATGCAATTGATTTATATATAGAAAACTGTAATAATTACAATTATTTCCAATGCCCTTCATTATGATAGTAAACATTATCTGATGGATAACAGCCAGGACTGAAAGTAAGCTGGAAAGGTCTGGTACTGCGACGTACTAGTACAAGATTTAGGCGCGGTACACAGTTCCAGGTAGAGCTACTGGCTGCCATTTTGTGTCATCAATTTTAGCGCACAGTTACCAACTTGCAACTCGGTGAGACGGATATCGAATGTTGAATGTCACACAGGCTCATTCGGGTCTGATGCTTGGTCAACTCTGGGAAACTGTCCTCCGCCAGCTTGGCTCGCGCAGAATTACGTCTTTGTGCTGGCAGCACTTGCACTCAACCCCGATGCATTCAGCAGCACATTGGACGGCCGACTTTGCCCTCGCTACTTAATAAACTCTATACAACTGATAAACACTATATGCGAAGAGCAAAAAAGGTGCTTTGGTCTAGCGGTTGGGGTTTTTCTTACTCAGCTCACAAGAGTTGATGCAAAACTTTCTTTAATTTCTACCAAAGGAATCCCTAAATTTTATCAAATATTGTTTTACTTACTGTTTATTACTTGATAAACCCACCAATAAAAAGGCCCCAGCATCGTCTTTGACTATTTCTCTCATTGTTCCTGCTTCGATCTTTTCACATAATGTGTAAATGTTTTCCTGTTGGGTCATAAAAAGGATCATTTTGTTTCCTTTGAATATTTCAACATTTTTGCTAACATATTTCTTAAATGAAAAGGATTGTCGGATAGTTTTAAAAAAAAATTTCAAATACCTACAATGTGATTCGTACAACATACATACACAAATATAGGCCAACAAACATTTTTATGTAGTACCAACAAGAGTTTAAATCTACTTTCACCCCTGATAACAGCCAATGTCTAGAAGCAAAATGAAAGTGTTTGATTGGAAGCAGCAAGTTTTCTACTGAAGGGTTTTTGGTTTCTGATGGAATGACATTTAAGTTTCCATTAGGTTCTAAAGTTGAGCTTCTTTTCCACACGTTAAGGTTTTTATATTTTTCCTCTAAGTTTGTGTCAGTAAGAAATTTCACTTTATTCACCGAGACTTCCCAGAAAGTAGTGGTAAGTAAGGAGTGGTCAATAAACTCAGTGCTTGGCTTAATTAACCATGATTCTAGGTCCACATTAAAGGAAAAGTCCACTCATATTCAGAGTTCAAACTTCTGAAAGTACTTTGAATATGAAATTATTACAAACTGTTCAATAAATTAGTTTTTATTTAAGAGTGATGTCATTTTAATGTGCTTTACTGGAGGCATCCATGTTGTCTTTACGTGCCGCACTTGCACTTAAACTGACTGACACAAAGAAAAATGACCTATTATGTAGGTTTACAGTTCAGAATCAATGTTTATCCAAATAAACAGTTATTAGACACAAATACAACCTATACAATATTATTTATTTTCATCACCAGTTTGTATAGTAGAAAACCCCTATCAAAGGAAGCTGTGATGAATTTTGGAAACAGGGAGAGCAACCTCTTGGTCTCACGCCACCTGGACTTCTCGGTGGAAAACCTGCTCACAGACCCTAGGCTACGTGCTCACACCCGCAGCCTGAAGTGACCCACCTGATTTTTTGCCCAGACATGTGACCTGTATCTGAACTTTTTATGACAGTCTGAACGACACAGATCGGATTTTTTCAAATGCGACCCAGGCCACTTGGATATGTGGTCCTGAATCCGATACGTATCTGATCTTTTCAAATGCGACCTGTGTCTGAACGGCCAGGTCGCATTCATCCGACCTACACGTCATTGATACTTGACAAATGTTACTAAACGTTACTAATCTGCGTCCTACTAAGCGGAGGCGGGAAAAACTAACAACCATTGCGGAAGATAACACAGAGAGCAGTCAATGGAGAGAAAGTGAGGTTGCTGACTTAATTCATATTTGGAAAGATAGCTCGATTCAGACCAAACTCGAAGGGTCTTACCGGAACCTGGCTCTCTTTCTTTTTGATCTTCTTAAAAAGATTTCGTTCGTAATGTGCCTGCTCCTGTTGGAGAAGAACTTAAAGAACGCAATATACGCTGCGGTATTACGAGTCATGTTTACTTCCGCAAACACTGAGGACGCTTGCTACATGTGACGTCATCGCGTCCTCGAGTGCGCATGCGGGACACTTCGGTTGAACGCTTTCAGTTCACACAGTAGATCACATACAAGTCGCATATACTTGGAAGTGTGAACGGACACGCAAAAAAATCCGATTTCACAAAATTATGATTAGATTAATCTAGATAATTACCCCATTTACACTACCCTTGAAAAACCGATCCATGCCGAGACCGGTCCGAGCTCAGATCAGTTAACCAGGCTGAGCTCAGTTCTGACGACCGTTTACACATCACACTATCTTGGTTCCTCGACTCCTTGCCTCCTAGTGACGATCTGCAGTATTACTGCCAGTACTGAAGGAGGAAATCAAGCAGTTGGTGGCGGTAATACACCAAAAGTTGTTTGTCAACCGCTATAAAACACAAGAAGAAGACAAAGAAGGAGGGAATCAAGCAAATCAGAATGGCAGCGCCCGTCAAATTCAGAAAGTTATGCTTGATTATTAATGCTGTACTTCGGTGTTTGCGGAGGGTCAGGCGAAGACGGCAACCTTTCGTGGATTTTCTTGAGAAAGTCGGCTTAACTTAGTTGTTCTTCTTCTTCTGTTTTGTGTTGGTTGGCAAGCGACTTCCGGAGGGGCATTTTCGCCAACTACTGGAATGGAGTGTGAATTGCGATGTGTGCAGCCAGGCGGAGGAATGGCGCGTTCTGCTCATGCACTCTTGTTATCAGAGAATGAGCCGGGAAAAACGAGGCGGGCCCACCTCTGGAACTGGTCTGCAGTTGCTTCGGTTGGGTTGTGTCCTACTTCGGTTCAGTTCAGTTGTTTTCCATTTACACCGCGATAAGTTATCACGAGTTACTGAACCGGACCGGTCTCTGCGCGGTTTTCAAAGGGGTGTAAATTAGGGGTGGGTATTACGCCAAAGAAATCATGATTCAATTCGAATTACGATTCACGTGCGCGACCGCGATTCTAATTCACGTGCCGCGACTGCGATTCTATCACAATGCATCATGATACTTTAGAAATATTGCGTGCATTGCGTGTTTTCTTCGAACACTGTACTGAAAAGTACTCCCTTACCAGTGACTGACTGGCTGTGTATGATCTGGATAGTGTCTTCTATTGATACTGAAAGCAACTGAAATTATATACATAGCTGTATTTATTGAAACGACTTTTGGAGGTGTTGCCGAAACAAATACTGGACACAAATATTACTATTACTGGCGCTGACACGCTGACAAAAAAGATCTTAGGATTCATCAAACTTAAAATAACAAAATAAGGATAATCAGTGCCATTTACATGGCCTCAGTGGTCCTTTAAACCAATGAAATGAAAACATTCAAATGTACGACATTTCCCCTTTTGCAAATTACGTGCGTCATATCAATTTCGTTTTTACCTTCTTTGTCTTTAAAGGTACACTATGCAACCGGTGTTGATTTTCCAGCGAGGCTCCCCCCAGAGGGCGAAAGTAAAAGTGCACTGTCGTAAATATGCACAGCTGTTCTCCTGGTTTCTCCGTCAAGCCAGGCGCGGTTGTTTTGAGCTTAGCAGACAGTCAAACGCAACCAATGATTATCTGACGCGCGTGACGCGCCGCAAACGCAGTGCTGCTCGAGATGGAAAAAATTAATTTTTGCTGCTTGTCAACCAATCAGAGAAGCTGATCTGGGAGCTGGCAGGGAGAGAGACACAGCACTGATGATCAGAGCGCTATGATCACTCCTCTTAAACAGAATATGTTCGCTTTTATTATCCTGCTGCCTGCAGTTTGGATTATTTAGATGAAAAACACCTACCAGCTGCCGCGGTGAACTGCGAGGAGGCAACCCGGCCAGAGGCTGCTGATGAAGGGATTCCTACTGTCGGCGCGACGCTGGTATGTGGGGGTCTGAGCGGCTCCGACAGAAAAAATATTGTAAGGCAGGATGGTAATCTGAATGAACTGACTGCACTGATTACGTTTTCAGGTGTATTTTCTCACTTAAAAACATATTAAAACTACTTTATTCCCACTGATCACAGCAAATATAGCTGCAAGGCAGAGAAAGGATAGTAAAGCTCCGCCCAACGCGCATCAGACACCGTTTTGCACCGCCCAGCCAGAGCAGCAAAGCTGCTTCAGCCGCGCGTCAGAACTAACTGGTACAAGCAGCAAAAATGAAGCAGCAGACGCGATTTTGCTGCTTTTGCTGCATCCGGTGTGAAAGCAGCACTTCACAAAGATCGCCACTGTGCTAGCAACGAGCATGCTTTTAACTGGGGGGAGTAGCAGTTCTCGCCGTAAAGCAAGACCGACTCTCGCAAGACTTCTGAGCCTGTGGGTGCGGGTCGGTGCTCCTGCAATTGCAAGTGCGGTATTTCCCCCACAGACCACCAGGGCGGCCGAGAATACCTTTGTTCAACCTGAAATGACTCATTTAATCATCCAAAACGTTATGGAACACATTAATTAACTGACAAATGTTGCACAGTGTGCCTTTAAAGCCAAAATGCATCCAAGCATCTGACTTGAAATGTGATGGAGCCGCGGGGCGAATTTTCATAGTGTCCTTCATGTTTTATTTTATATGACTCGTCGCAGTATCCCACGGACGGAAATGCTTGTGACACAAAGCAGCGGGCGTCAACACATCCGCAGGGACATCTGCTGGACTGGAAGTTGTATTCCACTTGATTTGGCTGATGTGCGCCAACCATATATTTTATTTGTTCATTTTTTAAAATTAAGAATCGATTCTTGCCATCAAGAATTGATGCAGTAGATCACAAGGATTAGAATCACGATGCATCGTCATGGCGATTATTTTGCACACCCCTAGTGTAAATGGGGTAAATGAAAGTGTTTGATTGGAAGAAGCAAATTCTCTACTGAAGGTTTTTTGACATTTCATTTTCCATGAGGTTCTGTAGTTCAGCTTTATTTCCATAATGTTCACTTTATTCTTCGAGATTTCCTAGAAAGTAATAATAAAATGTTGTTATGTTAACCAGAACCTACATGAGAAAATATCTGTGACTATATATGAAGGAATGAGAGGAAGAAGCTCTTTAGTGCAGATGTTGGTGGCTGTTAAAAGAGCATTTGTGATTGTGAGCTTGCAGCCTCTATGCTCTCTCTCCACGGATGCGGCGGGCCAGCTGGATGTCTTTGGGCATGATGGTGAGCCTCTGGGCGTTGATGGCGCCGGTAGCTGAAGCGCACTTCCTGGCAGCCTTGGTGGCCAGCTGCTTCCTGGGAGCTTTACCTCCGGTGGATTTGCGGGCGGTTTGCTTGGTTCTGGCCATGTTTCATTGCTGCAGAGGAGATCAAATGTTGTCACCGGTAGTTGAGGCTCCTCTGCTCTTAAACTGGGTCTGAGCGTCAAAGAATGACGCTGCAGCAGAGCGGTTAGCGGCTCCCCCTGGAGCTCCACGCCGCTTCCTCTTCTTCTTGTTTAATGGCAGACTAAACCTTAACTTTTAGGAGCATACCGCGACCTACTGTACCTACCGGAGCGTGTACCATGGGCCATATCAATGTGATGATTACTCTATCTATCTATCTATCTATCTATCTATATCTATTCATCTATCTATCTATCTATCTATCTATCTATCTATCTATCTATCTATCTATCTATCTATCTATCTATCTATCTATCTATCTAGCTATCTAGCTATCTATCTAGCTATCTACCTAGCTATCTATCTATATACACACATATATATAAATACATATACAAATATACATACATCCATATATACAAATACCTTTAAATTTTTAGAGTATAATCCTGTAGTCTTAAGATATTTAATAGCAGCTTTCTGCATTTCCTTTTCTTCCTGTTGTTCCTGCTTATAGCAATGGTGGAGAGGAAAAACTCCCTTTTAACAGTAAGTTTTTTGGGGGGTTTTTCCAAGGGGGGTGCGTTGTCTAAGGCACACAGAGAACTAGCAACCCCATCAACAAATTAATCAACCTGTGAAGGGGAATAAACTAAAGTTATTCTTTAAAATTTATAACTGCATTATCTGATAATGATCCGCTAAAGTGAAACCTTCTTTTGGGGGAGGAGAACTCTGTTAAAGTAACCCTGTAGGTTATTAAAAAGTGATCAGAGTGGACAGGGTTGTGAGGAAATAATGTTATTTCTTCATCTTCAATGCCATATGTTAGCACCAAAATATAAGTTCCAAAATATGAAGATAAGAATGTGTCGGACTATATTGACATTTTGATAAAGCCAATAGCGCCTAAGATAGCATTAAATGTTTTATATATATATATATATAGATCTATTTTTTGGAGGCATGTCCCCAGCACGTTTTACTGTCCAAACACAATATAACGCTACACAGACATTCGTCTAATGATGAAATATAGACAGATGTCTATATTTGGGAAAAGCTAAATAAATGAAGAATAAAAAAAACCATGATTACTTTGAGCTCTTGTGTACAAGAGTTATTATAAATACAGTATAGTTTCATGTGACGAGATTACATCAGTATGAAATGGATGTTAGACAGGAATCATTTTCAAGTGAAGACATCGATAAATGATTGATCAGATAAAATGATTTTCTATTAATAAGACGGAGCTTTAAAAAGGAGAACTGGGAGAAAATGTCCAAAAAATAGTTTTCTTGGTAGTAAGAAAACATAGAAAACTGAACCAATCAGGTAACAGAACGTGATCAGGAATGTAGAATGTATCAGAAAAAAATAGGACAACATAAAACAATAATTCTTGGTAGAATTATGAATTTGCAGAGCTGTTAAAGAGTATCACAGGGCATTTAAACATTTAGGGGAAATGTAACCAAAGAAACCTGACTGAATAAAAAAAAAAAAGAAACTAATCCCATAAATGGATTTAGCATGCCAGTTACAGGCTAATATATGAGACTAAAACGGATGTTAGTATTGCTTCAACACATGAGTTCAGTTTAGGTTTCATTAGACTGATTATATATACACCTATACCAACTTCATTCTCCATTTAAACATTTTATATAAAATAAAGCTGTTGATACTGTTGACAGAATCTGAATGATTGTATGCCTGTTAAATGGTAGAAGTTGCTTCTTAATGAGTGGGTGGGTGGCCCTGAGTAGGGCTTTTGATTGGTGGTGGAAGCGGAGCAGTTTAACCTCCGAAGCCGTACAGGGTGCGGCCCTGCCTCTTCAGAGCGTACACCACATCCATGGCGGTGACGGTCTTCCTCTTGGCGTGCTCGGTGTAGGTGACGGCATCGCGGATAACGTTCTCCAAGAAGACCTTCAACACACCACGGGTCTCCTCATAGATCAGACCAGAGATGCGCTTGACTCCCCCACGTCGAGCCAGGCGGCGGACAGCGGGCTTGGTGATTCCCTGGATGTTATCACGGAGGACTTTACAATGACGCTTAGCGCCTCCTTTGCAGAGTCCTTTACCTCCCCATCCTCTGCCGCTCATTGTGTCTTTCTCTGTGGATCACAAAGTCAAAAATGCTCAACAGCTGCTGAGTATAAGGCATTATGTGTAAGCTGCAGATGTAGGAGGAGACATGCTGAGCACAGCCTGCAACATGGTTTTGACACACTGAGGGTGTTCCTCTCTTAGGAAAAAAAAGTCTGAGATTTTAATCCTGTCACTTCTGTTAAAATCAGAAATTTACCAAAACGATCTATGTCTGATTTAAACAGCATCTAATCATGTTATCTACTGACCCTGAAGAAAAACATCAGAAATCTACATTACACTACAGAAATACAGTGAACAAAGGTTACAGTGTTTTTTCTTTAACATATTGTATAAGAAGGAATCTAAATGGTGTAAATGATCTGTGTGGGATCGCTGTCCTTAATGAGGGGACGATAGCACTTACAACAGTTGCAAAAAAGAAGTTTCTTAGTGTTTTTGATTTGATATTTCTGAAGTGTTTAGCTAATGGGAGAGGGGTACACAGGGCATTGCCCAGTTTGGTGGGATCAGTGTAGATGCATCTGGCTATTTTTTGGACTCATCAATTGAGTCCAGGTCCTGCAGACAGCATCCCACAATCGTTCACTTTTAAGTTATTAGTTATCCTGTAACATAAACTCATGTAGTAGAGTAATTGATAGCCAGCAAAGAGTCCCTGTGCTTTTTCTCATGTCTGTCTTTATCCATCCAGGATGTGCACGATGTCAACATGAAACGCACTGTGGCCCTTCATTGTCTCAGCATATTTGCAGGAAGAGGACACACAGTTTTTCAGGACTTGGAATGTAAGCCTTTATATCTTTTTCTAAAAGACCTCATCACTAATCACCTTTTACTGTTGGAGATACCTTGGTGCTGTATGAAGGGTAGCCTGCAATACTCCACTGCATGAAAACACACAGATGTGTTCACGGTAAATTTTTTGTTTTTAATTAGCATTTCTAAATAGCGCCAGATTGCATTCTGAGCCATTCCTGTCTCTATGCATAATAAAATGGCCGTGAGTCCATGGTCACAATGTGTTTAGCTCAATTTCATGAGCCAACACATTGTAAACTGCTTAGTGGGGAGGAGACTTCACATGGAGCTGCTCCCAGAGCCATGGCTCTGGACACTCCGAGCCAGTACGACTACCAAGCAACTGAGAATGGCATCCGCCTCTCTGCACAAGTTTGTGGTGTTGGTGGGTTTGTGACAACAAATGAAGTCATATGTACACTGGACAATGTGTAACTATCTTGGTTTTGTTGGTTTTCTTTAAGTTTTCAGTTTCACGTTTATCCATGCTTTTCTTTATTTTCTAGCCTTATTGGTGTGTTCTGGATTTATTTAAGTTTCTTAGGTTTTTCTGTGCTTGTCCTCTGCTTCCCCCTTGTGTTTTCTTTTTCCTTGGCTGGTTCCTCATCTTACTTTGTCTCACCCTGGCTCCCTGTGATTGTTGACAACAGGAGCAACCAACGGTCCAGTTTCAATTATGTTATCTTATAACATCTTTCGTACCTGTTCTTCAATTACTTGCTTTTTAGCTGGGGAGGTGCGGTCGCATCCCCCGTGACAATAACATGTTCTGTTAGAGAAGTGCGACCCAAAGAGATCACTGTAGTTATTTAGCAGCTTTAAAAGTCCCTCTTTTTCTGCAGAATTTAAGTTAGCATCTTCAACTTTATCCTTAAGTGAGACCTTTGGAGTGTTCTGCAGACTCATTGTTCCACATTCAAGATCTGCCTCCACAAAGTCGTTCTCACTGGGTTCGTCTAGAAATGGGGGAGTGTCTTCAATAATTACTGTTCTGGTTGGTACATCAATTGTTAGTGAAGTCTGAGTCATGAAGTCCATCCCAAGTACTAAGGGAGATGACAGATCCTGTACTACAACAAATCGTTGATATATTGATTTGCCCATAAACCCAATGGTCAACCAGCTTACTGCTAATGGATTGCATTCAGTGCTGTTACCCAGTCTTATGGGTGGGGAATGCCACTGATTATTTAACAACAAATCTTTTGTCTTTTCAGGTATGAAATCTGCATTTACAGCTGAAAGTGATGCACCGGTGTCAAGTGTGCCTCCAGAGCTGTTCTTTTAAAGTTCACTTCAACTCTGAAACTGGTGTTCCAAGATGATTGTGAAGCTCTATCTTCCACATGGTTGAGATTAGGTGGTGAAATTGGAGCCGACACAGGCAACAAGGGTTGGAGCTACTGACTGGAGGGAGGTTTAGCCCTGCGAAAAGAGAGCTTCCCCGAAATGTCCCTGTTTTCTACCCGCTGGTTTTGCTTCACTCGCCATGTTAACGCTTTCCGGTTCAGCACTCTCTGTCACAGGATAATAATCTGCAGGTGGAATTTGGGGAAGCTCTCTGGTGTGTCTTGTAGAATGTCAAGCCCCATGATACTCAGTGGCACAGTTCGGGCATGTGCAGCATGTACCACCTGGCATGGAACATCATTATCATCAGTTTTAATTTTCACCTGAACACCTGTATGGCCATAAGAGGCTGGTGCCCAGAACAGAATGCAGCTCATGGGCACCCAGCACCAGATCAATTACCGACCTGACAGGTGTTCCATATAGTGCCACTCTGTACTTCTCTGCGTGTTTACAGATAAGATCAATCAGTTCTTGTTCAGACATAGGGTTCCTCAGTCTTTTGAACTCACTGAGCATATGGGCCGCAAACGTGGGAGAGGTTCTTCGGGGTGCTGGAATCTGTCTAAGATACCTCTCATAATATGCTCCTGGTTGTCAGCAGGTAAGAACACAGTTCTGAAAAGTTCACAAAATTCAGCCTAGGTGGTTACATGAGAGCTGAGAACACTAAACCACTTCCTTGGTTCTTTAGCTAGAAAATGTGGTAGTTCTCTGAGAATCTGTGTGTCTGCTAAGTCCAGTGAGGTTTTATAAGCATTGACAGACTGCAGCCATTCCTCTGGATAAAGGCCGCCATCATTAGTGAACACAGTGGGATCTAACTTTGCTTGGTGTAAAGCGGCAGCGAGGACTCTGGTAGTGTTAATTAACTCCAGCGAATCTGAATTTGTCTGAGACAGAGCCATCATGGACTGAATGGGCTGAGGTGCTGAGTGGCATTGCTCTTTTTTTTCTGGTATGCAGACTATCCAAATAAGTGGCAGATGACACCTGAGAAAGAGGTTGTGTAACCCGAGCACCTGGGGCTTTAGGTGTCATGGTGGGCTTCACAGACTTAACCCACATGCAGAACACACCACGGACACAGGGGTAAAAAGTTCAAAGGTTTTTTCAGAGTTGCACAAACATATAAACACGGTTCTGGTATAAGCCCGGGACAGACTTCTTGTGGGTTCTCTGTAGAGAAGGGAAAGTTTGGTTAGCCAGATGTCTGGAGTTTCTTGACTGAGTTTGAAGTTGGTTCAATACCTGGAGGTATTCAGACTGATTCGACGAGAGGGGGGAACCAATTGGGTCCAGAGCTTGTGGATCCAGCAGAGACTTGATAGCAGCAGCGTTTGTCTTCAGACTAGAGTTTTTTTCACAGACCTTGAGGGTTTGCCAGGGTTCTCTCCTGAGAACGGAATACAGATCCAGAAGTGAGTCTTCAGGTTTGGCTCGTGAGGGCAGACGGACAGGTCATAACTTGGCAACACTCTGGCGCTGAAGACACGTCTGGCTGCTGCTTAAGTAGCTGGTCTCCTGATCGGCTATTGATCTTCAGCTGTGCCTGAAGCTCCTGCTCAGGAGACCCAGGGCGCTCTCTGCTCGAGACAGACTGCAGAAAACTCCAGATCCCAACAGTAGGAACGGTTTTAGTATGTTAAGTCCAGCGCTCAAAAAATATTTCTCTGGAGATCCAAAGATTCCTGTAGACATTGTTGAAGTATGTCCACCTCAACCTATTAAACTTCGTACTTTATGTTCCAGGTCAGGGGTATTGTGTCTGGCCGCATTGTGGTTTGGGAGAAACCTAAAGTCCAAATCATCGCATAGATCAGTCAAATTAGGATGAGTAGCCAAAATGCACACTTATGTGAGCCCAAGTTTGTATAATGCAAGTTATTAATTTCAGCAGAGTGAAACTTTGAACCGTATTTAATTGTACACATATATGACTGTACAGTTCCACATGGGTATACATATGAGTCCGATGAATAGCTTCTGTATATTTGCTTTAATCTGTTCTCATAGAGTTATTTGTCCTATCTTCTTTTATACTGTTTCTCAAATGCTCACAAATTCAGTTTGTATCTTCTCAGAGGAATTCCTCTCAGCTCTGATCCGGTACAGAGTTGAGTCCAGTGGGAAATCCTCCAAGAGATTGTTCTGAAGAAAATAAACTTGTGGAGCGCACTCAGTCAGCTAGGGGGTTTCCACTACACTCCGCTGTACTCACATTCACATTCAGAAGATATGAAGCATAATCCGTCTCACGTCCAGGCAGCACATTTATCCAAAGTTGTCATGGCAAAGCATTCCAAAGCATTCCATATTATATTCCGAAAACAGCACTGAAAATGTCCTGTCATCTGCGTCCAGGGTAGCCATGCTCTTTCCCACGAGTTATGGCAGATAGCCACTATACAGCAAAGTACCTCCTCAACTTTTTAATCATCAGCTGTTAGAAGATACTGCATTCTAAGGTCCAAGATTAAATGTTCGCGCATAATGCT
Source organism: Cyprinodon brontotheroides (assembly GCA_018398635.1). NCBI lineage: Eukaryota > Metazoa > Chordata > Actinopteri > Cyprinodontiformes > Cyprinodontidae > Cyprinodon > Cyprinodon brontotheroides. Next base: position 25,154,663 of record JAGKQL010000028.1, on the reverse strand, counting down.
TAGGGTTGTGCTTAAGGAAGGAGAGGGTGGTCAAAAACTCACAGCCACACTGGTCGAACCCGGCCCCCCACCCCACACACGTCTTTTCACTTCAAAGGGCCACATGCCAGTCTTTGCCTAGGGCCCAAAATTTCCTAAATCCGCCCCTGCCTACAGGAGAAGAATGCAGATGCTGTTCCTGGACTTCAGTTCAGCTTTCATCACCATTATCCCACAGCATTCGATAGGCTAGCCATCAAGAAGCTCCAAAACATCCTTTTGTACTTTTCAAAGTTAGACTTCTCACCAACAGATGCCAAGCCGTCTGGCCGACAGAACCTCTGATGTCATCACCCTGAGTTATCAGGCTCCCTCAGGCTGCCAGCCCTGAGCCCCTGCTGCCATTTCCTGATGACACATGACCGTATCCCTAGCTAACCACCAATCACACAGATTCATGGAGAATATGAAGGAGATAACCTGCCACTTCAGAACGACCGCCTAACCCTACTACACACTTTCATCAATAGCTCAGCCAGGAGCTGTCAGTAGCTCTCAAAATTCTGCTGCACATCACAGACAACTTTACCTGGCATGTGAACACTTCCTAGGGAGAATGAGGAGAGCCAACCTGTCCCCTCCCATCCTCATGACCTACAGAAGCACCATAGTGAACATTCTGACCAGCTGTCTCACTGTATGGTGTGGAGGCTGCAGCTCCTCAGACTGGAAGAAGGTGAGAAGAGCGGTGAGAACAGCAGGGAGGATCATCGGGGCTCATCCCTCCATTAAAGGCATTTCATCCCAGCGCTGCATGTGCTGAGCCCGTAACATCATAAGTAACCCCTCAGACCACCAACATGGACGGTTCTCCCTTCTGCCCTCTGGGAAGAGGCATTGCAGCATTCATTGCAGATCCAGCAGGTTCTGCAACAACTTTTTCCCAGCTGCTTTCAGAGTGTAGGACTGTTAAACTCTAACCTGGACTCTACGTCACAATCGCAAGATTATTTTGCAACATGGGGCTTTGGGTCTCCCGGCACTGGACTCAGTGCTCTGGGGTGTGCCTTCCAGCCTTCCACAACCACTATTGAGCATTTTTTCTATGGGATAAACTTTACATGCACAAGTGCACCCCTCACAAACAATTACAGGTGCTTGGCTCCCAGCTACTCAGAGATTCACTTCCATATAGAAAGCCCACATCCGTTCAGATCTTCAGGTAACACAGAGTACATGTCAGGACTTAATAATATTACTTTTTAGCTTATAGTTTCAAGGTGTTGGATTTATTGTATGCCTCGCACCATGTCTTTTTTTGCTTGTGCTTGTTCTTTTTTTTCATCTCGCTACAGGTGATGGTATGACTGAAAATGTTTTGTCATTGCCTCCTTTTTTTTTTCTTCTTTTCTTTCATCTTTTTCTTTTTTTCCGTTTTCTTCTTCTGTTTTTCTGCTCTCCCATTTACATTGCAGTGTCCATATAAACTGTAAAACTCCCTTATAATAAAGCAATTTATAGGCATAACTATGGAGCAATATGGCAATTGCCATACCGCTACACTTGTGAAATCAAAATCTGTTGGGCTCTTTTTGGCATCAAGACAATGGACACTGTATTCTTACTGCCAGACAGGACACTGTAAAAAAAGAAAAAACAAAAAAAAGATTATTTTCAGCTTAAATGAGTGGCTGAAACTTTTATAATAATTTTAAATAAGAAACAACCCAATGTTATACTGAACTTTTGCACCATATTTATTTTGCACTACACTGTCTTTTTCTGTATTAATGCAGTTTTTACACCATAATTTTTTAACTGGTTTTCCTTTTTCCTGTTTTTACATTCTGTTCACTGCTGCACTTTATAGAATGGTAATATAAAATTTCACTGTTGTAAGCAGTAAGCAATGTAATTTCTTTTTTATACACTTGGTGTATACAAAATGACAAAGTTTGTCTAATTGTAAATCTAACAAAATTGTGTTTTATATACATTTTAGGTGTTTTTCTTTTACTTTTTACAACATCATCTGTCTCTTAAAGAGGTATGTTTCACTTGTGACTCCTGCTGGCACTTTGCCCAATTAAAGTCTGCACGTCATTATGTGAACTCTGCTGTTTAAGCAATAAAAACTCTTCAAAAGAAAATAAAATAAGCCTTAGTGGAATGTCCAAAGAAAAATTTGCTGCTTGTGATTTCTGTGTAGTACTTACTGTGGAGTATGTTCAGAATTGTTTTCTTCTTTTGGAACCAAGTCCTAAAAGATTGTCAGGCTATAGGAAAAAAGTAAAAAATTGAGATTACTCATAGAAGATAATCTTACAATATTTGCCTATGTAGCCTATAGATTTGCAAAGCTATTCAAAGTTCCATATTTATAATTTTCCTACAGGCATCCATGGCAACCAGGTTTGCATGTACAAGAGAATAAAATTACACATGTATAAAACCGAAAGCATTTTCCGAGACTGGTTATAACATCAGCACTTTCTACCACAGTGCTCAGAGCAGCATCATGATGGAGAAGATCTTGTTTGGACTCTTGTTTTTTCTAGGTAAGTGATATCACGTTTATGCGGGTATTGAAACCTTTGTACCAAAGCGACAAAGAATGATGAAAAATACGATTTTTAAATCTATCTTCCAGACTGCGTGGTCCTCTCCACCTGCATCCTCCCTCAGTACTATTTTGTTAATCAATCATTGAACTGGACTGAAGCTCAGACCTACTGCAGACAGAAGCACACAGACCTGGCCACTATCTTAAACTCTGAGCAACAGAACCAACTTATCAACACTCTTACATCTGCTGGATACAGCTCTGACATCTGGATTGGTCTGTTCAGTGAAATAAACTGGAAATGGTCTGATGGTTACACTGGGAGTGGAGCTGACTACAGAGACTGGACATCGAATCAGCCATTTATTACTAACCGTGATGAGTATTGCGTAGGATCAAATAACGGGGGATGGGCTGATTATATCTGCACAAGGAAGCACCCCTTTATGTGCTACAACGGTAACTATGAATGCAGACACACAATTATTTTAAGCATTATTATGAAGCATAAAGTTTTTTACTGCACTTCATCCTACATTGTTGTCATTAACAGGTTCAAACTTAGATCCTGACTTTGTTTATGTGAATACAGCAATGACCTGGTCTGATGCTCAGATGTACTGCAGAGAAAACTTTTCAGACTTGGCCACCATAAAAAATGACGCAGAGAACCAGCAGGTCCAGAGTCTGATAAATCAATTAACATGGATTGGTCTATATAGAGATCCAGATCTTCACTGGTCTGATAGGAAAAGCGTCCTCTTCACAAACATGGATTCCATCAATATTCAGATTGGCTCAAAGACAGTCATATGTGGAGCTACATCTACTAAGACAACAGGAACATGGAAGGGTTTGCCCTGTGAAACAAGATTACCATTTGTCTGTTATGGCTTTCCTGGTGAGTTTGTTTAAAATCAAAAGGAGGAAATACGAAGCTGCATTTGTTAGAAACGCATTTCTTAATCCATATACTTTTTGTCCTGATATTAGTATCTATGTAAAAGCTATGTAAAACGTTTCATGTATACTTTTTAAGACGCAAAACCTTATATTGAATTGCCTCTACAGTTAAGTCTCTCATCAATTATGTTCAACTCCCTTCTTTTTCCACTTTGTGTTCTTCTTATTCTTACCATACTGACAAAAAGGAAGGTTTCCAGCTAGAATTTGGAAATTCATTATAATTCTCCAATATACATTAACTAGGTTAAGACTATAATGTTCTTACCTCTGCCAGGGGGGGGTTATGTTACTAGGCCAGTCTGTCTGTGTACACGATAACCTTAGTCCAAGGAAGACTAAATTAAATTTTGGTGATAATCCACATCATAATCCAGACAGGACATTTTTAAAGGACTCTTTAACATTATTTGGTGGAATAGGCAGTTCCACACTAAACCACAGTGGCAGCAGTGACTGTTGACAGCTTCAGCATCAGACTCTATTAAGTCTAGAAATATTATACTGAAGGCAAAAACAGAGGAAATGTGAGCCATGTCTCCCTTCAAATTCCAATCTGATCAAGCTGATCAAACAAGAAAGCAGATTGAATGAAAAAGATGAGAGCAGAAAAACACTAGAGGCTTAAGGCACATGATGAGTCTCATTTATAAACTTAAGTCATGAATTGATTCAGCAATTTTGTCAGTAATTTGGTCATGACAGAGATCATGTGTGAGTTTTAACTCTTAATGTGATTAAAAATATGGGGCAAAATGTGTTACTTGGTGGAGGTCTACCCTTCCCAAGTGATTTTCTGATTTCATGATGTAAAACATTGTAGTATATCTCTATGTTGCTGGCCTCAATCCAAAGAAACTGTAGAGGTCTTCCATGTTGGCCCACCACCTACAGAGAGGAATGTCAAGATCAGCCACAAGGCTGTGCACTAAAATACACTGATATTTATAAATAGTTATACAGATACCTTTCATTGCATTATTTGTTAAGGGCTCAAAAACGTGTATAAAAAATGACTAATAACAGTCCATACCAATGCCAACATCGATATATAATGCATCCCTTGTATGTCCACAATTTTAATCAATGGAGTAACAACACAACAATAGGCCGGTAAGCAACATTATCTGGGTGGGCCCCATATGAAGTACAACATGTTTGCTTTGCTATTGGTGTTGTGTTTAAACGGCTCACCATCATGTCTGCCATGTTTTGGGGTATAAATAAGGTATCGGTCAGTTGATCTAGTATTAGATTGGTTTAAAACCATTTTTTTGCACCATTACGTTTGCAAACAGATGTCCTAATCCACAATTGCGTAGGGTGCCTACCAGGTGTCAGTGACGGGGCCCCTAAGAGGTTGAGGGCCGCTAAGCAACTGCATACTCTTCTTACCAGTTGTTACGCTATTGATTTCAATTATGTTTGTCCGTCCATCCATCTCTGTCATGATCTGCCCGCTAGCTCACTTTAATTGTTCATTTCACTTACCTGCCTAACTCTGCCCAGTTTTCTAATTATCACTCATCTCATCCACCTGTTGCTTTATATTTGATTCAGCCCAAGCAATCAGGGCCAGATCATTTTATGTTTTCCGTTTTGTCTGTTTGGTTTATTCCGTTGTCCATGTCCTGGTTCCTGGCGACCAGTGGGTTGAGAGGTTTCATGTTTGTCTCGTCTTCTGATTCTATTCTGATCCCCCTCCAAGGAGCCCTCACCCCCACATTCCACATACTCCGTCAGTGCTCCGCTCACGTACGTCGTTCAGAGCACTTGTCTTTCATGTTAATCAATGAGAGCTGTTCCACATCCACCCCTGCTCCTTCGTACGTGACAGTCCACATACATCTTCTCCGTCCATTGCTGTCAAAATACGGAGCTGAGCTTTTATTAGCTCCGGTCCGGCCAGGTCCATATCCGTGATTGCAATCGCACCAAACAAGAAAATCTGGTTTGTCAAATTAAAATATGGTAACGACAGATCGGTAACTGCAAATTAGAGCATAACTCATATATTCCCAAAAACTGAGAGCGTTGGATTAAGATTTTATTGGATGGCAGACTATTCAATACGGTTCCTCCATACCAGTAAGCAGAAATTCTCATCTCCTTTAATCATTATTCTATTAATCATACCAAGACGCTTATATCCAGGCACGGATAAGAGATGCTAAGTTTGGAAGTAGAAAACAAACATAGTTCATACAAAACATGATCATAGTTACCCCTGTTACACAAATCAACAAAAAAAAGAAAATATTTGGGCATTTCCACATGTTTTGGGCATTTCCACATGTTTTTATCCTTTGAATTTAATAATGTTCACATGCTCTCCCCGAACTCTGAAGAAGTCAGAGCAGAGCAAGATGGGAGGAACACCTGAGGCTGTAGGCTTTTCTTTGCTCAGACGGTCTGGAGCGCAGTCGTGTTTTTGGATTGTGTGAGGAAGCCGGAGTACCTGGAGAGAACCGACACGGGCTCAGGGAAAACATGCAAACTCCATGCAAAAAGAGCAGCCAATGTCCACACTAGTGTTAATTTTACCAGCCGTTTTTAAAATTTTGTTTCAGTTTTAGTCCAGTTTCAGCATCGCTTGTTAGTTTTGATCACATTTAGTCGACATCATCCCATTTTTATTTAGTATAGTTTTAGTCGACTATAAGTCAAGCATTTTAGTCTTTATTTTGGTCTAAGAAAACATAATTTTATTTGTTTAGTTTTAGTCACCCTAAACTGTCAACATTTTAGTCTAGTTTTCGTCAGCACATAATTTTAACCTTTATTTTATAATATTTAAAATTTTACAAAATATTTCACATTTCAACATTTTTTCTCAACTTTTTGATAAAAAAAGAACACAACACAATTTTAAAGAAAAGGAACACATGCAGACATGGAAGATGTTCTGACAATTTGCATATTTATTTTTGAATATTTGTTAAGGTTCAAAGACACAAACACAAATGCTCGCATTAAAACAAATAAAATACACCTGACAAGAGAAAAATATAAAGTGTCTTATGAACTTTACACAAGCTAGCTAAAGCTAAATCACATAGAATAATAAAATAAATAGATTTGAGGTTAATGTACCTGATTATTTGGTGTGGGCAATTAAGGAAGCTTGTATAGCTTGTATAGCCTCTCATTGTTTCAGGGTGGTTGTTGGTGGTGGTGTATCTTGCATCTGGAACAGAAATTAATAGCATGTTCAGGATAGATGTACAAAACAAGAATTCCAAGTGTAGAAGTAGCAATCCATTTCAAACTCATAAAAAACAACCTAACTATCAATTTACCTATCATTTATGCAGGAATAAATTGCAGACATTTTTAGGTGTGCATGCATTTTGGTTGTATTAATATTGATGCCAATTCAAATCAAATGTCCTTGTAATAGTAATATGCAGATAAACAGAGCAGCATTTTATGTCACCAAATAAAGACATTGGGAGTTTGCATCCCCCTGCAGTGGTTCCCCTAGCAATGGCTATTTTGTGTATGAAAATCTAGGTTAAAGTTGTTCTGAATTATGTGTGGCATATTATTTTTATTTTGTCTTATCCTGATAAATAGTTTCAGTTAGTTTTAGCATTTAGCATACATGTGTAGCTGCCGAGGTGTTTTGTGTTAACTATAGTTCACTTGCAGCTCCTAGATTACCTAAAACGTCTGTCTGCTTTAATCAAACTTGCAATTTAACTGAAACTATAGTTGCCCGGCCAGTATAACATATCTAAGTTAGCATAAATTTAACTTCACATACAATTCTATCAACAAGTGGCTACGGTCGCTACGTGCTAACAAGCTAACGTAACGTAGCTAGCCTGGATACTAAATGCTATGAAAGTTAGCCAACATCAGTTAGTTTATCATTGGGACATTATAGCCGTTGATTTAATGTTACATTATAAACAACCACCATCAATATTTCTGTTAACTTACCGTAATGTCTTTGTGTTGAACTGCAACGTTTCTCTTCAGGTTTGTTGTGTTTTTTCCAGCTATCATGTGGCCACATTCCTTCCTTTCGACTAAAATCAAGCATTTAGTTTTGTTCTCAACTTCAATGAAGCGAAAATGTGTCCATGTATCACATCTCCTCTTTCTCCCGAGCCCCGGGCAAAGCATGTTTTACTTTTAACCTGTCGCCGCCTCGCCGTGTATTAGTTGTGTCGGCTACTCTGTGTCTGCCCGCTCCAGGTTTGAAAGTGGGTGTGTGGCGGAAGAGCTGACGAGGAGGAAGCGGAGGAGGAGACAGGGTTTGAAAAAACCCATAAAATAATAATATGTAATTTTCGTCTTGTCTTTGTTCATGAACTAAAATGTCCATAGATTTTAGTCCAGTCTTTATTTACCAAACTGCATTTTCGTCTCGTCTTTATTAGTCCACGAAAATTATTTCTGATTTAACCAGTCCTTACGCCTGTGATCAGCCATATTTATTATCTGGGTGGCAGTTGAAGACAGGAGTCTTGGTCTGCTAAGTCCTGGAAGCCTAATCTGCCTCTTAGGGAAATTGAATTGGCAAGTGAAAGTGGGGGAAAAAAAGGGAAGAAAAACAACTACTAATTAAGTCAATAAAGCAACATGTACAGTTTTTGTTGGCACTATCTATAATGAAAAATCTCTTATTTTTAATTAGTTGTAAAACAGGTGGTGAGGCTCAGACTTCATGCAAAGGACTCTGTGGATCTGAATGACCCTGTTCTAAGAGGACACATCCTAAAAAGGGCAAGTTTAGAATTAAGGCTGTTTTAGTGCTCAATGAATACTTAAATCTAATCTCAGATTAAAGCATCTATGTTTTATGTGTTCAAATTATCCTACAGCTCCAAGACAAACTGCAGAAGAACGGAGTGAGTGGAGTTACCCTAAGGTGGAGAGAGCAGCCTGATGGGAAAGTCTTCAAAAAGGAGAAGAAAGAATTATAAACTAAGAAATAAGAAACCTGATTGCTTTTTTTTTTTTTAGGTTGAGAAACCTACTTTTTATTATTAGTTGTATAGTAATGCTAATAACTGATATATAGTTTGCTGCCATGCAAATCACCTATTGTAATGAGGTGAAAAATATCTAAATGATGTGAGCACAATATTTCTTCATCTGCAAGTTTGAGCACCTTTAATGTTGTGTTGGTGGTCTAGACTATTATATACATATAATAGTATAAATTGTAAGAATTTGCAGAATATTTTTTTCATGATCCACAGGTGATTGTGTTTTGATTTTCCTTTTCTGTGTGTGTTCTGATCATTCTGGGTTGTGTATAATTGCCAGTAAAACCTTGCTGTTTTCACTTTTTCTATATATAGACTTTCAATAATATTTAATTTCTTTGTGATTAGTTTCATACTTAGTTATTGTGTTCTATCATCTGCACATTTTGGGATTATACTTTATTTTATGTATTAGGCCCCTTTTTCCTATGTAATTCATAGATTTTAAATTTAGCTCTGTATGCATTATATTTAGTCTTACTTTCACATTTCCAATCAGCAAAATTAAGTGTTTCTATTGTCATTCTCCACCCTGCCCTCAATATTTCAGAACCTATTTTTGAAAGGCTCTTGCTAGATTGTTCTGTGAGCAACAACAGTTTTATATCCTGTTCTGCTCATTTAAAATATCTCTAAGTTATTCTATTGTAATTAAAGACTAAGATAATTTCCATAACTGGCAGTTTTTGATTTTAGGTCCTATTATATGTATTCAGTTATACTTGTGGTCAGCTGTTTTACTTTAGTTAAACACTACTCACTGTTTAAGAGATAAAGTATAATTTTCCAAAAGTAAGCTCAGTCCATATCTGCACCAAATATTTTTTTAGAGCAGAGTAATGGAAATACCACATCATGTAAATCATAGAGCAAGATTTTAAGAAAAGTGAAATTTTACCAGTATTCATTCCGTCTTATCATTGTATCTGCACCAAAAAATGACATCTGCTCAAATTTGTCAAAAGATGATTATCTTTGGCTACAGCTCCCCATGATCACCAAGTCAACCACATAATCTGACCACCATATGAAAACAACAATAGAGCAACAGTTAAGACGCCTCAGGAATCCTAATTATTACAGCAGCAATGTTAAAATGGAAAAACAAGAAGTAAAATGTAATGCTTTGAAGATAATAACTGGAAGAAAAGTATGCATTTATATTTCAATAAAGCCTTTGTAGTTTGACTGTTTTGGGATGGCTAGCTGTGATGTTTTTAATGCACCAACCAGTCAGGGCGGATCAGAAAACATGGCTTAAATAGACATTTGATGGAATATTTACCCTACCAAAAGAGTACTGCAAACACCTAAAAATAGAACGTGTCAAGAAAATCCTAACCTAGAAAACGATGTGCACGTACAAAACCAACCATGTGACCTTTATAGATCAAAGCTGTGCCTTAAAGTTTGTATCCAAAGCTCCAACTCACCCACTTCACGGCCACATTGAACCAGAAATAGTTCATGCAAAGCACCACATGAATGGCATCCTGAATTTAAATAAGCCAGCTGTCAATAGTTATTTAATGGTTACCAACGGCAACCACAGCTAGGGGAATGAAAAAAAAAACAAAACAACAACACAGTTTTTTTTCGAGATATTGGTTTGTGATTTGTAAAGTCTAATAAATATATTAGGTAGCTAGCCTAGTAAACTAGCCCCACCCGCCATCGGCCAAAATCATTTTTGCCTGCCAGTGGTCTAGCCTCGATCAATGCTCCAATCACAACAGAGATGCATTTTGAATTTTTATATGCAAAACGGGCGGGGTTTTGAGGGCGGGACGACAAAGCTGTGCAACGCTGGAGAAAGCACAAGGGAGATGGCAACAACTATTGAACAGCTCTCATTTGACTCAACTTTGGAATCAGTTTTAGAAGGATTAGATTTGGGGCTTTCATTGAAACATGAGCAGGAAGAGGCTCTACGTTCATTTGTTTTTAAGAAGGACGTATTCACCATTTCACCGACACGCTGTTTGTTCACACTCCCCCACCATCTTTCTGTCGCTCTTCCTACGTTACAGTCAGTTGCGCTCATTGGTCAGAGCGTTGGCCAATAGGCACAGACAGCGGTTTGAAAGACATCGCCACAACACTTCTGGATAGGCTCGGTTCCATTCTCCCTGATGACCAGAGAAGCAAGCTCATTTCCCAAGCTTACGATGGTGCAAGTGTCATGAGAGGTGTTACAGGTGATGTACAGAAAATGATCAAGGATGTCTATGCTAATGCACACCATGTCCACTGCTATGCTCACCAATTTAACCTCATCATGCAGCAGGTGACATCCCACACCATTTGACATCATCTGATTTACACAAATAAGGTACCAACACATACATAGACCACACAGAGTAAAATGTGGCACACTGATTGGTGGTTTCACAAGGGGTATTACAGCTCCCTCTAGTGGTTCTTATTTGAAAGTTGTACAAATAAAGACAGACAATATCATCTTTTGAGATGTAGAAGAAACGTTGGCTAATCCTAAATAAAAATGAATTATAAAAAAAAGAATTTTTTGTCTGACTGATATCTGTTTGAACTGGAAATAAGAATCAAAAAAGTTGTGATGAAGAAGTTCCAGTAATTTCTGTATTACTGGTCATTTTCTATATGTAACAACATTCTGTCATATCCCTTATGTGCTGAACAAAGGAGTGCACAGAAACAACACTACAAATCACAAAAAGATCACTGCAGTAAAACATGGCAGTGGTAGGATAATGACCTGGGATCCCGTTTCTTCAAATGGAACTGGGAGTTTGCCAAGGCGGATGGTATGATATAAAATAATTGCTAAAAAAATCTCTGAACAGTAATTTGTTCAATCCCAAAACCTTTGAAAGTTCCCTCGAAAACTCAGGACGAAAAAGGATTTAGTTTTTAAGTTAAAGCATTTTTCCACAGAAGAAAAATAATCTTTCTGAGAAAAATTAGCATGTGAGCAGGACTGTGGACAAGATATTTTCTTTTATTCTTATTTGAGGAGATTTTGACTAAAAAAGCATTAAAAAGTTATTTATTATCATTATTATCTAGGTGATATTTTTCCTCTTCTGTCTCTAAAAAAGATCAGTTGCAGGAGAGCTAACCAAAAAAAATATCAATAAACTCAGTGCTTGGCTCAATTAAGAGTAATTCTAGGTCCAAATAGAATCTTTCAGAGATGAACCTGCTTGGTGGATTATTTCTAGATTACAGAGAACCACAGATACGTACCAATGGTGACTCTTTGTTAAAGGGTAAAAATCAACAGTTTTAAACAAGAAAAAAAAAACAGTGGAGAGGAAAAACTCCCTTAACAGGAAGTTTTTGTTTACTTTGTTTTTTCCCAAGGGGGGTGCGTTGTCTAAGGCACACCGAGAACTAGCAACCCCATTAATTAATAATCAACCTGTGAATGGGGAATAAACTAAAGTTATTCTTTAAAATTTATAACTGCACTATCTGATAATGATCCGCTAAAGTGAAACCTTCTTTTGGGGGAGGAGAACTCTGTTAAAGTAACCCTGTAGGTTATTAAAAAGTGATCAGAGTGGACAGGGTTGTGAGGAAATAATGTTATTTCTTCATCTTCAATGCCATATGTTAGCACAAGTTCCAAAATATGAAGATAAGAATGTGTCGGACTATTCACATTTTGAATAAAGCCAATAGTGTCTAAGATAGCATATATATATATATATATATATATACAGATATATATATATATATATATATATATATATATATATATATATATATATATATATATATACATATTTTTGGAAGGGGGTAGGCATGTCCACTGCACGTTTTACTGTCCAAACACAATATTACGCTACACAGACATTTGTCTAATGATGAAATATAGACAGATGTATATATCTGGGAAAAGCCAAATAAAGGAAGAATAAAAACAACAATCATGATAACTTTGAGCTCTTGTGTACAAGAGTTATTAAAATATAGTTTCATGTGACGACATTACATCAGTTTGAATGGGATGTTAGACAGGAATCTAGAGAGGAATCCTTTTCAAGCGAGGACATAAATAAATGATGGTCTATTCAGATAAAATGATTTTAAATTAATAAGATGGAGCTTTAAAAAGGAGAACTGGAAGAAAATGTCCAAAAAATAGTTTTCTTGGTAGTAAGAAAACAGAAAACTAAACAAATCAGGTAACAGAATGTGATCAGGAATGTAGAATGTATCAGAAAAAAATAGGACAACATAAAACAATAATTCTTGGTAGAATTATGAATTTGCAGAGCTGTTAAAGAGTATCACAGGGCATTTAAACATTTAGGGGAAATGTAACCAAAGAAACCTGATTTAATTTCAAGAAAAAAAAAAGAAACTAAGTTTCCATGCTAGTTTCCATGCTAGTTATATGCTAATATATAATGAGACTAAAACGGATGTTAGTGTGGACTTTAACACATGAGTTCAGTTTAGGTTTCATTAGACTGATTATATATACACCTATACCAACTTCATTCTCCATTTAAACATTTTATATAAAATAAAGCAATAAAGCTGTTGATACTGTTTACAAAATCTGAATGATTGTATGCCTGTTTAACGGTTGAAGTTGCTTCTTAATGAGTGGGTGGGTGGCCCTGAAAAGGGCCTTTGATTGGTGGCTGGAAGCGGAGCAGTTTAACATCCGAAGCCGTACAGGGTGCGGCCCTGCCTCTTCAGAGCGTACACCACATCCATGGCGGTGACGGTCTTCCTCTTGGCGTGCTCGGTGTAGGTGACGGCATCGCGGATAACGTTCTCCAAGAAGACCTTCAACACACCGCGGGTCTCCTCGTAGATCAGACCGGAGATGCGCTTGACTCCTCCACGGTGAGCCAGGCGGCGGATAGCAGGCTTGGTGATTCCCTGGATGTTATCACGGAGGACTTTACGGTGACGCTTAGCGCCTCCTTTGCCGAGTCCTTTACCTCCCTTTCCTCTGCCGCTCATTGTGTCTTTCTCTGTGGATCACAAAGTCAGAAATGCTCAGCAGCTGCTGAGTATAAGGTATTATGTGTAAGCTGCAGACGTAGGAGGAGACATGCTGAGCACCGCCTCCAACATGTGTCTGACACACTGGGGACTGTTCCTCTCTTAAGAAAAAAGTCTGAGATTTTAACCCTGTCTCCTGGTTTTAGGCTGGGCTACTTTGTGTCTTGGTTCCTAACCAAGTCAGAGGTGTCAGTAAAGGGTGTGGCTAATGACTATTTCCCCGATCTTTCCAAGGTTCCTGAGGAGCATCGCAATTTCCGAGAGGTTTTTAAGAAGAGCAGGGCCACAGCTCTACCTCCTCACAGCCCTTATGCTTCTGGGATTTATTTGTTGCCAGGCACCATACCCCCTAGGGGTAGGCTATATTCATTATCCACCCCTGAGCCTCTCGCTAACGACAAATACATTTCTGAGTCACTAAGAGCAGGCGTTATTCGTCCTTCATCTCCGGCTGGTGCAGGCTACTTTTTTTTTTGGAAAGAAGGATGGTTCCCTCAGGCCATGTATAGATTACAGGATGCTTAATGACATTATTATAAAGAATCGCTATCCCATCACTCTGATCAAATCAGCTTTTAATTAGATTCAGGGGGCCAAAATCTTTCCCAAACAGGACCTCTGTAACTCTTATCACCTGGTTCACATCCGTGAGAGTGACAATTTGAAGACTGCCTTCAACACTACCACCAGTCATTATAAATATCTGGTCATGGCTTTTGGGCTCACCAACGCTCCCATGGTATTTCAAAATCTGGTCAATGACGTGCTCCGGGACCTAGTGGGACATTATCTTTTTTTCTATCTTGATGACATTATTATCTATTCATGGGATTTGGAATCTCATAGGTTACACGTCGGATCTCTTCTTCTACGTCTGCTTCAGAGTCAACTGTTTGTCAAAGCAGAGAAATGTGAGTTCCACGTTTGCACATTGTGTTTTCTGGGTTTTGTGGTCTCCAATGATCAGAGCTCCACGGACCCTATGACGATAAGCACAGTTAGCGACTGGCCGGTTCACGGGGATAAGAAGCAACTACAGAGGTTCCTGCGGTTTGCCAACTTTTACCTTAGATTTATCAGGAACTACAGTCCGGTGGCTGCACCCCTTCATGGTCTCACCTCCTCCAAGGTTAAGTTCTGTTAGTCTGAAAAGGCTGATCATGCTTTCCAAAGGCTAAATTCTTCGTTCACCTCTGTGCCTGTTCTCCAGATCCTGAGAGCGAATTCATTGTGGATAGGGATGCTTCTAGTTCAGTGGTTGGGGCGGTTCTCAGGCGGGAGGCTAAAGATGGGAAGATTCATCCCTGTGCCTTTTTCTCCAAGAATCTTTCAGCTGCTGGACGGAACTTTGATGTCAGGGACAGTAGAGTTGCTGGCAGTTAAGCTAGCTCTAGAGGAATGGAGATAATGGTTGGAGGGCTTCAAGATTCCTTTTCCGGTTTGGACAGACCACAAAAGCTACAAGTATCTTAAGTATGCTAAGAGATTCAGTCCTAGACAGGTGAGGTGGGTACTTTTCTTGGCCACTTTAATTTTCCTCTGTCTTACAGGCCCGGGACTAAAAATCTTAAACCCGATGCTCTGTCCAAGGTGTTTGAGGTGGATGAGGAGAGTCCCGTTGGTGCTGAGCAACCTGTGGTGCCAGAGTCTGTGAGATGTTCAATTACTGAACATCTGGTTATTGATCAGGAAGACAGGCAGGCTCTCCTTAACCAATCCTCTCCTAGTGACTGCCCCAGTGATCACTCTTTTGTCCCCTTCAAACCAAGTTGAACCAGCTGGTTGTGTTTTGTGAACCCGCCTGTGGAAGCAGATGAGAAATCTACCGAGTTCTGGTATAACCAATGAGCAGCCGATCTCAATTGCTGTGATGTCGAGGAGCCACATAAGCTGCTCAACCGTGCCACACTATTCTGCGGCTGCTCCAGGAACCCAACCTGCTTTTTCACCTAGTCCTGCAGCACAAGGAAATGAGAGGTCTATATTGCTATGAGCCAGGCAGTTTGAGGCAGGTCAGAAGGCTTACAGAAAAAACGCTGTAGGAAAGAGCCCAGAGGTAGAAATCCAGTAGGACGGTATCCCGTTGAGGTTTTTATTGAACACAGGGAATCATGCTAGGACTTTGACAGAAAGTTTCTTCAGAAACCACCTTCATGGAGAGGACGGAGACTTGCACCACACTGCTAAGTGGTTCAGTAATGGGGCTTATCATCTCAGAAAGTGGTTTTACTCATACTCAAAGATGATGACGCAAACAAACCAGACTCTTTACCTGGCATCATTGGATTGAACATTGTTAAATGGTGCAGACAGTGAATACTCTCCGAGTTTGACACATTTATAAGGGATGATCTAGACTTTGACTGCAAAGAGGCAGTTGAGTGAAAGAAGCAGAGTTTGTTCAGAGGATGTTTACAGTTCGGGTAGTAGGAAAACACAAAGTGTATGTGCCCAAAACTCTAAACAAAAGGACTCAAAATGCAGTCCATCGATGAGGTCAATATTTTGCTTGAACCAGGGACCACTCCACTTTGGATTTAATTGATTATTGCTCCTTATAGTGATATTGTCCAAAAATAAATATTAAAATAATAATATTTACTGTTAGAGAAATACATTTTTCACCACAACATGTCTGTCTGTCCCTGAAGTCCAGGCTTGTCATCCTTAGTCAATGTGTTGAGGGGGACTTCTTTAAGGTAAAGTTCCAATGTGACACTAAAACCCCTCCACCATGATAAGGTGGCAGCCCAGGGAAAGGAACAAAATCATAAAAAATTTGAAATTAAGAGCTGATAGATGAATTAAATCTGCAGATTTATTTTCTGATACAGAAATAGAATTATTTGTAAAATTATCTCATTCCCGTTTCAATTTGTTTTTCAATATTTCTGTTTTAGAACCATTGACATTTGTTAAAGATATTGACTCAGAACCCATTGATATAAAAAAGCATGTTTACTTCTCTCTCTATAGACTTGTTAGAAGTCTAGAAGAATAGTGTGTAGCATGTTTGTACTGCAAGATTTTATTAGAAGAAAAAGAATAGATATTTTTATGCGAGGTAAGTGCTCACCTAAATCTGACTTTTCCCTTCTTAAATACCAAGATAAATAAATGTATCATATAAATTTAGGGTGATTTTCTTTTTCTTATTCCAATATTATCTGTCTCTTACAGAGGCATGTTTCTATTGTGTCTCTCGCTGGCACTTAAGACTTATTGTGAACTCTGTGTAGTATTTACTGTGGAGTACATTCAGACTAGCTTTGTTGTCTCTTTTTTTAAAACTATGAATAACATGTAAATTTAAACTAAGAACTAAAATATTGTCAGGATATGGTAAAAAAGTGACAGAAATTCACTTTGCTCTTAGAGAAATATTTAATTTGTTGAATCAAAACAACAGAGTCTCATGATCTTGGCGTTGATGGTTCGGTTTTTTCCTTTGCTCATTGCTCCCCTCTCTAATTGGTTCTGCGGCTGATTAACGGCGATCATTTCCACCTGGTTCCTCTTTTATTTATGTTGTGTGCTTTCCTCCCATCAATGCCAGGTTATTCGAGAGTTTTGGCGAGACTAATTCTAGCATTCTTTAGTCTGTTCTGTTTTCCTGATTGTGACCCGTTTCTGCCCTGTGGATTCCGAGTTTTGCCTTGCCCCTGCGAGATCCTGAAGTGTTTAAGGGGGATCCTGCAGAGATTTAAGGGGGAAATGCAGAGATTTCCTGACTAGGTGCGAGATTCATTTTGAGTTACAGCCCTCCGCTTTTCCTTCTGATCATGCTAAGGTGGCCTATGTAATCTCTCTGTTAGCAGGCAAAGCTAAATTATGGGCAACGTCAAAGTGTGGCTGAACAATCCTGATCTCTGTAGCTCTTACAATGATTTTTCTGTGGAACTAATCCGAATTTTTTGCCCAGTTATTCCTAGTAGGAAAGCCTCCTGGGGATTTTGACACTCAGGCAAGGAGATCGGTCCGTGTTGGAATATAATACTGACTTCCACCTGCTGTCTGCGGACTGTTCCTGGAATGAGGATGCCCTCATGGATTTTTTTTTCTTTGGCCTTCGTGAAAGTATCAAGGATGAGCCGACCCGCGACTACCCCCGGACTCTGAAGCAACTGGAACCAGATTGACCTTCGCCTCACAGAGGGTGGCAGGGAAAGGAGGGCACTGACGACGGCCTTTCCTCAACCTGCTCTTCACTCCTCCCCCTATGCACCTACGTCGGCCCCTGGTCCGGCTCGGTTGCCGGAGCCCGAACCGATGCAGCTGTGACGCACATGCCTTTCCAAGGAGGAGAGGGCTTGACGCATCAGCTTTCATCTCTGTCTCTACTGTGGCAGTTATGGACATTTTCACAGGCCTTGTCCTTCAAAGGGTAAAACTAAGCTGTGACGCACCAAACTCTCTGCCTCCCCAGCTCTCCTGTTACCTAAGACTGGTGTGGTTACTTCCAGAACCCCAGATCCTCCAGTAACCTCGGCCCAGCGCCCCCGGACCCTGATCCGGATTATTTTTCTCCCCCTTCTTCTGAGTGTGGTTTGGTGTATGTTTTATTTTTTTTTATGGGGATAGGGGAGACCTTTTTCCCTTCTGTTCACCTCCACCCACCAAATTCAGAGAGGGGGGGGGCTGCCTTCACAGTCAGCCATCTCCTCAGGTCTAGGAGGACGGGCAAGGGGCTCCCGTAGACTGGGAGGCTTATGGACCTAAGGAAAGGTCCTGGATTCCGGCCCAGTTGATCTGGGAGGAGGACTTCCACGATGTTCATCCTGATCAGCCCGTTTGGGTGTCTAGAATCCGCCCTTGAAGGGGGGGTTCTGTCATGATGTTGGCGCTGATGGTTTGTTTTTTTCCTTTGCTTGTTGCTCCCCTGTCTAATTGGTCCTGCGGCTAATTAACAGCAATCATTTCCACCTGGTTCCTCTGCTTTTTATGTTGTGTGCTTTCCTCCCAATAGCGCCAGGTTATTTAAGAGTTTTGGTGAGACTATCTCTAGCATTCTTTAATCTGTTCTGTTTTCCTGATTGTGACCTGTTTCTGCCCTGTGGATCTCGAGTTTTGCCTTGCCCCTGTCTGCTCTGTTTGTCAGTTCTGTTTTGGATTTATTCCTGGATTCTACTGGCTTCTTAACTTGGAGATGTCTTCTGTCTCCGGCTTTGGATATCCCCTTAGGACTCGGTTGCTGATCGGCGTTGGCTGGCGCCTGCTCCGCTCGCTCTCTAGGGACTCTGGGGGCGACGCCCGCCGCAACTGCTGCCTAACTTCCCATCTGGATACATCTGTGTTCTCCCTGAAGTGACTGAACTTTGAATCAGGTCAGTGACTTTGCTACAAGTTGTGATCAGCTCCGCATCAAGTCACTGACCTGTATTCTCCTATCTCTGCAGAGATCCAGCCCGCAGCTGACGAGCAGCCCCGTAAACCTGTTTGTTTTAATAAACACTTTGAACTTTCCCACTGCCTGTCTCGCCTCGAATTCTGGGTCCAACATTCTGAGATAATTACACAGAGGTTCCACAATATGGCTCCATGTAAGAACTATCATTACCTGGGAAAGAAGGGGTTAAATGTAACATTAGCAGACTGGCCTGTCAGTCTTGGTTGTGGTTGTTTTAAGAAAAGGGACCTGCCTATGTTGCCTACAGACTTTGCAAAGCTATTCAAAGTTCCATATACATAGTTTTGCATGTACAAGATTGTACAAGACTGGGTACAACATCAGCACTTTCTACCGCAGTCCTCAGCGCAGCATCATGATGGAGAAGATCTTGTTTGGACTCTTGTTTTTTCTAGGTAAGTGATATCATGTTTATGCTGGTATTGAAACCTTTGTAGCAAAGCGTCAAAGAATGATGAAAAATAAGATTTTTAAATCTATCTTCCAGACTGGGTGGTCCTTTCCACCTGCCTCGATCATCAGTACTATTTTGTTGATCAATCATTGAACTGGACTGAAGCTCAGACCTACTGCAGAAAGAAGCACACAGACCTGGCCACTATCCTAAACCCTGAGGAACAAAACCAACTTAATAACACTCTTACATCTGCTGGACACAGCTCAGATGTCTGGATTGGTATGTTCAGTGAAATCAACTGGAAATGGTCTGATGGTTACACTGGGAGTGGAGCTGATTACAGACACTGGACATCAAATCAGCCATATATTACTAACCCTGATGAGTATTGCGTAGGATCAAATCACAACAGGGGATGGGCTGATTATATCTGCACAGGGAAGCACCACTTTATGTGCTACAAAGGTAACAATATGAATGCAGACACACAATTATTTTAAGCATTATTATAAAACATAAAGTTTTTACTGCACTTCTTCCTACATTGTTGTCATCAACAGGTTCAAACTTAGATCCTGACTTTGTTTATGTGAATACAGCAATGACCTGGTCTGATGCTCAGATGTACTGCAGAGAGAACTTTCTGGACCTGGCCACCATAAAAAATGACGCGGAGAACCAGCAGGTCCAGAGCCTGACAAATGAATTAACATGGATTGGTCTATATAGAGAGCCAAATCTTCTCTGGTCTGATGGGAGCAGCGTCCTCTTTAGAAATATTGATTCCATCAATATGATGATTGGCTCAAAGACAATCATATGTGGAGCTGCAGCTACTGGGAGATCAGGAAGATGGAAGGGTTTGCCCTGTGAAACAAGATTGCCATTTGTCTGTTATGGTCTTCCTGGTGAGTGTTTTTTTTAATCAAAAGGAGAAAATAAGAAGCTGCATTACATGGGAATCAACCGTGTCTTATTAGGTGTACTTTCTATACTGATATCTGGAACTATGTTTGAATGCTTTGCTGATCTCTAATTTCTTATTTCACTCTTCGTTCATCGTATTCCAGCTTTTACTGGCAAAGAAAAGTTTCCATCTGGAGGAAGAATATATGTACTTCTCCAATATAAGTTACCCAGGTTAAGACTGTAATGTTTTCACAATGTAATACCTCATGGTCTATCTCTGTGTTGCTGAGCTCAACCCAAAGAATCTGGAAAGGCTCTTCATGCAGGCCCACCACTTGCAGACAGGAATGTTAAGATCAGCTGCCATTTAATCTGGGTGGCAGTGGAAGGCAGGACTCTTGGTCTGCTAATTCCTGGAAGCCAAACCTGCCTTTGATGTAAATAAATTCAACAAATTAAAGTGACAAAAGAAGAAAACAACTCAAATTCATTCAACATTTATAAATTATTTTGATTGAGATAGAGCACCTCTTTATTTACAAGAGCAAGATGCCTCAGGAACTGAGATACCTTCTTGTAAAGACATTTTTATCATGTTTTTTTTTAGAATAGATTGGAACAGCCCTAAATAGAGTTATTAATTTTAAACTTACACTATAAAGTGTTAAATTATGCACTACTTATTCCTTTTAACATATAAGAACATGTCTCTAAAAAGAACACTCAAGCTCTTCATTATTTCCTTTATTTTAATTCAGCAATGAAAAAACAAGTGGTGAGGCTCAGGTTTCATGCAGATGGCTCTGTGGATTTGAATGACCCTGTTTTAAGAGGAAAGATCCTGAAAAAGGCAAGTCTGAAGTCAATACTGTGCACCTGATCTCAAATTTATATAGAGATAATAAAGAGTCTACGTTTTTTATGCCTTCCAATTTTATCTTGCAGCTCCAGAAAAAACTGCAGGAGAACGGAGTGAGTGGAGTTACCCTGAAGTGGAGATAACAGCCTGATGGGAAAGTCTTCAAATCAGAAGAAAAAGGAGAAGAAAGAATTTCAAACCAAGAAATATGAAACCTAAACTACTTTTTATTATTCAGTAATATAGTGATTGCTAATAACCTGGTTGCTACGATGCTAATCCATTATTGTAATGATGTGAAAGATTTCTAAACGATGTCAACACAATATGTTCTTCATCTGTAAATGTAACGTTTTTTGATTAAATGGTGGTGGTTTTAAGTGTAATATGTATAATAGTATATATAGTATACATTTTTGATCCCATTTAATTTTAATTTAGAGGTGTTTGTGTTTTGCTTTTCAGTTATTTGTTTTTTTATTATAGTATTTTAATTAGTAATGGGCATATATCATTTTTATTCTAGATTAATCTCACTGTAATCTTGGAATTAATCAAGATTAATCTAGATTAAAATGTCTCATATGAATTCTGATAAAGGGCTTCAGGAACTAGAATCAGAATTAATTTATTAATCCCTTAAGAGAAAGTCTCCTGCGGTTTACAGAAGAGGGAAAAATAAGATTGAAAGTACAATAAAGATATAAAAATAGAATAAGGTAAGGAGGATTAGTGTGTGCTACCTAAATAATAATTAAAAGTAAGTCTGGTGGGGCATTAGACCAGGGGCTCATTAAGAAACCTTTTCTATTATAACTGGCGATGAAAATAAATAATATTCAATAAGATGTGTTTGTGTTTAATAAGTGTTTATGTAGATAAACCTGAATTCTGAAGTGTAGGCCTACATGGTAGGTCATGATAAATGTGTTTACAGTCAGTAGCTTTGTGTCAGTCAGTCCAAGCTCTATTTCTTCTTTTTCCATAAGTCACTCATTGTAATGTCCTGTGAGCCTGGAGTAGCCGCAAGGTCTGCTGGGTAATGTCAAGATGTTGAAAATAATCACTATTTTATACTAGTTTTGTTTTAAAGAGGGTGGTTTATGTTGGTAGTCTGTTCATGCTAAGCCAACATTATGTTCTGGCGGTTGTAGTTGTAAGCTGGTGAAGATTCTCATTCATCCAGGTCATAGTCATTCCAAAAAAGTAAAAAAATGAATCCACTGGACTTTGTTTTCAAGTTTGAAGACGTTTCATTTCCAATTGTTGTGCCATATGCCATGAACCTGCTTTTTGGACATTGGGAACCAGTGTCCATATTTCATCTTGACATGATGACCAGAGAAGGAAACGCAGCATTGGTGAATTAACAGCTATTAGATTTCTCCAACCCCCCCTTTTAAGCCAGGCCTCCACAGGACCTCCCACAGAGGTGTGACTTGCCAGCCCCCTCTCTGTGAGAACGGAACAAAACCACAGAGGACCCAGGATCTCTTTTTGCCTCCTCTCCCTTGCCCACGAAGCTGGGGTCTGCTGGGGTCTCCTTCCACCACAGTGGAGATCCAAGGCCCAGGGGAAATCCAGATCTCCAGAATCCTCAAAGATAAGTCATCATGGACCTTTCAGAACCAAACTGCTGCAAAACAGACCTTTTGCAACACATTTCTCTTGAGGTGGTAGTGAGTGTTATATTCTGCCTTTAATAAACTCAAACAGACTACAGAATATACCTTTCTAGCCCCACAGGGCTGTCGATTTATTAACACGGAACCGGAGTCACAAACATGAGTGTCCTCCCTGGCTAAGTCCCAGGTGTAACATACAAAAGGGTCAGTGCGGAAAACAGTTCCCATTGATACAGTAACAGGCTAATCCTTCCTCCTTACTCCATGTATAGTACATGACGCAGGATGCACGGTTAGGCTAAGACTTGGCCTGATCCAAAAAATGCTCGCATGACTGGAGAATCGGCTTAAAAAGGGTAAAAAAAACTCTTAATAGTCTTTATCAGTCTGAGCGTGTTAAAGTTCTGCTCTACAGATCATGGCCATGGGAAGTGGGTTTGCTGGGGGTGCTGCGGCACCCACTATTTTATGTATTAAAAATACTTTGCACAATTTATAAATTTCTTATGAATATTTTGGGAAATAATTTTGACTTTTTTAAAATTTTACTATTGCGTGTATTTAAATTTGAATTTAATTATGTTAAGGGCCTGATCAACAGAAGTTTATAGGAGTTATGTTGTCATGGCAACATCAACCAAACTAGTGGTAACCAGTTTGCCAATTGTCCACTCATTAGAGACTTTATGTCCATGAGCCAAAGCGCCCCTCAACATTTTGACACCTGTCACCAGAGGACTCACCTGTAGCTCAAAGTATAAGGACAGTGCCACCGCACACTTTCATATCTATTTGTGTAGTTTAATGTATCCATAGTATTTTAGAGTGTTATTTTGATCTTGGGTTGTTTGTGTAATGACTATGGAGAACTTCAATAATGTTTAAATACTATAATTATATAAGTATTTCCTTGTGGTTTGTGTAAAAGGATTTTGGAGCTAATAGAGTCAAGTGTGACACAAACACAGTGACTCAGGTTTATGCCAGCTGACCAAATCTATGTTATAGTTTTATTATGAAGTTTACTTAATAGCACATATATTCACCTCAGAACTGAGGATGTCTGTGTCTTACAGACTCTGGTTGCGTGCACTGAAGTGTATAAGACAATAACGTAATGAATCTCAGTCTGTTTACATATTTATTTTTATTGTATTTTCAATAGGCCTATAGGCTCATAGGTGTCCAAAAAAACAAAACAAAATTCACAGCGCCCCCTGTTCAAAAGTACTTCCAGCGGCCCTCCTTGCAGGTGAAACTAACAAAGGGAAAATCTTTTTTCAGTCATTAAATAGCATAACTCAAAAATATGAAATAAAAGAAATCTATATTTTCCGACCACAGACCTCAAACATCTTCAATCGTTTCGTCCTTTTAATGTTGATGCTGTTTTAATCAGTGATATTCTACCATATCTCTGAGCCCCCTTCAAGATTGTCAACTAGGTGTTCAAGCTTTCAATTTCTCTTGTGTTAATTGTCTTTTGTTTTTGCCTTTTACACTTTTACACCTGCTTTCGGTAACCACATTGATTTACATAGTAACTAATGTTCAACATTGAAATTAACTTGGAAGAATAACATTTATCCATAACGCATGTTTTGTGATTTCATGTTTCCCCTTCCTGCAGACTTAAGTACTACCTGTGCTTATACTTGTCTCTTCAGTTCATTCGAGAGGTTGGCTCAAGTCATTGGCTGACGTTGGCCAAAGGACTATTTCAATAGAAACATCAGTAATGTATTTTACTTTCCCCTTAAGACTAAACACACTCAAGAGCCACTTAGTGCTCATCGAGCGCAACAGTCGCTTCAGGGTAATGATATAGAGCTCAGTGTCAGTTCTAAGTTCAACACAATGGAACCAAATAAGCTCACTGAGAGGAAATGTGGAAGACCAGACCAAAATCTAGAGAAAGGAAAGCAGGCAAAGGAATTAATTACCACAGATAATGCGGAAGGAGCTGAAGTTAGAATCTATGAGTTAAAACGTCTAAAGTAAAAAAAAAAAATAATAAAGCCATGTTTACAGAAAACAGAAATTAAGAAACAAAACTTAGAGAAATTAACCTATATTAAAATAACATATTGAAAAAATAAAGAACCAAAACCAGCAAGACTTTACTCACAATCATATACGACCAAGAAATTATTTAAAAAAAGAACAGAAAGGTAAAAACCAAACTCACACAGCTGTAAACAATGACAAAAATATTTGTTTTCCTCATTTATACCAACTCTAAACCCCCACCATATTTAAGGCACTCAAACTTGAAGAAGTGTTAACATACTTATTATTGTGCTAACATAATTGAGATATTTTTCATGCTGTCACAATAATTAATTTGCACAGCAGCAAACAGGGTATTAGTAAATCACATAATTCTAAATGATACAATTGTTTTATTCAGCCTACGAAGAAGCAAACAGGTTTCATATTTCTGAGTTTAAACTGGATTCTTCTCCTTTCTGAAGACTTTCCCATCAGGCTGCTCTCTCCACTTCAGGATAACTCCACTCACTCCGTTCTCCTGCAGTTTGTTCTGGAGCTGTAGGATCAAATTGGAAGACACAAAAACAGAGACTTTTTCATTTTGAGAAATTTCATTATTCATTTGGCAATAAAAACAATCCTGATTTCAAACTTGCCTTCATCAGGATGCTTCCTCTTAGATCACGGTCATTCAGATCCACATAGTCCTCTAAATGAAGTCCAAGCCTCACCACCTGTTTTGTAACTAATTTAAAAGAAGGGATTTTTCATTATAGTACATTTTTTTATACATTGAAATACATAAGTATAAAATACTTTCACAGGGATGTAAGTTATAAAATTAGTAATTGTTTTAAGGGCAGTTAAAATCCAGTGTCATATTCCCTTGATGTTATTTTCTCAACAGGATGAGTATTTGTAGTTTTTGATCGCACTTTACGTGTCTCAAGCCTCTTGTTCCTGTGGATGAAGCTACTCTTTTAAAATCAAATACATTTTTTTGCTCAAAGCCATAAAAACTGAATAACATGTACATGATATTTTCTTACCATATTTTCCAGACTATAAGCCCCTACTTTTTTCCAGAGGGCGGAAGTTAGAGTTGGAAATCAAACAAGAAAGGGCTCATTTTCATTCAGCACAAGCAGGTTCTTGCAGTCAGCACAACAGAGAACAAATGTCTAGAATTCACACATTGTGACATTTATTTGTTGCATTAAAGCCAATCTATAGACTATGTGCTGCTCCTGTAGAGCTGAAATGAAGAGCTGACGAAACCCTATCTTTCATTAGAAGCTCTTACATGCTTACTAAAAAAAAAAAAGCTCTTACTGCCGCAAGCCGGGAAGCTAATGGACATTAGCATTCTTGTTTTTTTCTACATTATGGGTGATATATAGAGCTCCCCTTATGGGTTGGAGGGGGGCAGTTCAGTAGATATCTACGGATTATAGCCATGTTTGGCTTATGTGTGTACATTTTAAGTTTAGAGAAAAAAAACTTTGTTGAGAGGTGTGATCTAAATTCCAGAAATTATGGTAATTAAAAAATGGTCCTTTCCTCCTCTTTTGTTTTTACTGTTTGAATTTGTTCCCCTCACGGGCAGGTTAGGATTCCAGGAATTAGCAGACCCAGACTGCTGCCTTCAACTGCCACCCAGATTCAATGACGGCGGATATTGAAGTTCCTCACTGCAGCGGTGAGCCCAATTGGCAGGCCTCTGTACGTAGTTTCTTTAGGTTTAGAGATAGACCACCAGCTATTGTAATGTGAAAACATTACAGTCTTAACCTAATTAATCTATGTTAGATAAATGTATTGATTCTAACTTTGAACAACTCCAGTTGGAAACTTTCCATTTCCGTCAATAAAATTTGGAATAACAAGAACAAGAAGTAAAATGAGAAGTAAATTATAAATCACTAGTAAGTCAAATTTAGACAGCAACTCAGTCTGGAAAGATACATTTCTGCCAGAAACAGAACAAAATAATAATACTCATCAGGACATGCCTGATACTTATTAAAAGCAGCTTCTTATATTCGCTTTTTAAATTTAAAACACACTCACCAGGAGGACCGTTGCAGACAAATGGTAATCTTGTTTCACAGGACAACATTTTCCATTTTCCTGATCTCCCAGTAGATGTAGCACCACATATGACTCTCATTGAGCCAATAAAAATACCACTGGTATCCCAGCTGGTAAAGAGGACACTGCTCCCATTAGACCATTGAAGATTTGGCTCTCTATATAGACCAATCCATGGATAATGACCATAAGGTATCAGGCTCTGGACTTGCTGGTACTCTGTGTCATTTCTTATAATAGCCATGTCAACAAACTTTTCTCTGCAGTATGTCTGTGCATTGGACCAGGGCATTGTTGTACTCACATAAACAAATTCAGGATCCAAGTGTGAGCCTGTTGGTAACGAAAATGTAGGATAATGTTAAGCAGAGATTCTATGTTTTATAGTAATGATTTAAAGAATGGTGAGTCATAATTGCTATTTCTACCTTTGTAACATAAAAAGTGGCGATGATCTGTGCAGGTAGCATCAAACCATCCCCCATGGTAATGTGATCCTACACATAAGTCATTAACATAATACCATGTTGGGTAACTCGAATACCAGTTTCTGTAGTCAGCTCCACTCCCAGTGTAACCATCAGACCATTTCCAGTCGATTTTACTGAACAGACCAATCCAGACGTCAGAGCTGTGTCCAGCAGATGTAAGCGTTGCAATTAGTTGGTTCTGTTGCTCAGAGTTTAGGATGGTGGCCAGGTCTGTGTGCCTCTGCCTGCAGTAGGTCTGAGCTTCAGTCCAATTTAACAATTTATTAACAAAATAGTAGTGAGGAAGGAGGCAGGTGGAGAGGACAACCCAGTCTGGAAGATAGATTTTAAAAATGTCATTTTTCATCATTCAGTGATGCTTTCCCTAAAAGGTTTAAGTACCACCAGATTTAAATGCTGGCTAAGATTCTCAGTCATCCAGGTCATAGTCATTCCAAAAAAAGAAAAGTTTGGAAACAAAAACAAAGAGAAAAAGCGCATTATTTTGAGGGGCAGAATGTTCACATTTTTGACAGAGGTGGTTTGAGAGGGGCTTAAAGGAGGCCATCTATGTTAAGAAAGAAAAGATAACCTTAAACAGAGGGGGTGGACGCTTTTTAAAACCTACAATGCAGCAATTGAGTTAATCACTTCACACTACGATCACAGCCCTCGCCTCTGTACAGGAGAGTGGAGGCCCTTGACTTTTTAGCCAGGCCAGCAATTCCCTTTAACTACCTCCCTTTCAGAGACTTAGACAGGTATGGGGAATTGCAGTTTAACAAAAGAAGCCAAACGACCCCCATTCCAAAGGGGTGGACCCCTTTATCCGTTTCAATTTGTATGTTTTCAAAACAAAAACAAGGTTTTGATAGGCTACTGTATAAAGCCTCGAACTCAACGCTATTCCCAACATTTTGAATTGAAAAAGCTTCCTGGATGGGAAACAAAACGTCTTCAAACTTGGAAGCAAATTACAGTGGATTGTTTTTAATTTTCTTTTTTGGAATCACCAGATATAAACTCAAAGTCACTCACCTAGAAGAAACACGAGTCCCAGCAAGATCTTCTCCATCATGATGCTAAGCTGAGCACTGCAGTCGAAAGCGCTGATGCTATAATCACTCTCTAAAAGGCTTTCTGTTTTATACAAGGGAAATTATCTATTCTCTTCAACATGCAAAGCTGGTTGCCATGACAACCTGTAGGAAAATGATGTCTATAAAACACTGAGCAGATTTGCAAAGTCTGTAGGCTACACAAACAATTATTTCTCCTTAAAAAGAAGTATTACAACGAATGACACATCCAGCTGCTAATGTTACACTGAACCCCTTCTTTTCCAGGTTAGTTCTTCAAAACATGTGGCAATAAAATGGACCGTCTGGTGTTTTGGTTTTGGTCATCAAATATTGTCAAAAATTATTTTTAGAGAAAAGTATTTTTTTTTCTTTTTTTTTTTCCATAACATAACAACATTTGGGTTCTTAGTTGATTTATTTATACTAATTTGCTCTAGTAGAAATACAAATTCAGTCTTAAAACACCTTGCAGTAAATATTCTATACCAGGGATCAGAAGCTGTTACATGGTTCTTAAAAATAAATATTATAATAAAGGATCAAGTAAATATGCTCAGGTTGCATATGGAATCTGCAATAGACTGTGAGGTAGTTATTCATTATTCTAAGAAAGGTGGACTTTTTTGAAAGAAGGCATTTGCATTGGAAACACTGAAGACCTGAGTGAAAGCACACCTTTGTTATGAGAGGACACTAACATTTGCTTGCACATTGTGCCATTGTGTCACACGTTTTGCATCTAAAGCCTTAAGGCTTTTGTAAAATTTAAAAGCTAATTTGGTAGCCCCATATTCTGTCTTCATTACAGTTGAAGTTTCATTTGCAGGTCTACACTTAATAATGATAGAATCATAGAAAGAAATGTTTGAGAGACTTAATTTAAAGAAACAAGTATTTAACAAATGTGATGTCTTGTGTGCCAAATGGGAAAAAAAAAATTAACTAACAGCTGTCATCATCTCATACGTTTCACTCAGAGATTTTTTAACATATCATAGTGTCTTGCCACTATATAAAATTTCTCATAAACACGTGAATGTTCTCGGCCAATCAGGTTGTTAATAAACTTCTTAGGCTCCCTCCCCTTTTTCCTGTAACTGGAGACACAATCTGATGATGATAGATTGAACTATTCCCCATGGATTGTCTTCAGTGCATGAGTACAAGAATGATTTTATTTATTAGGAATACATGACTTTTGGCAGAAGTAGTTCCTTTATTAACAGATGCCAGATGTTTATTTTTAAGCTAAGCAAAATAAATCACCAGCAACAAAACTGCAAACTTTATAACACTATAGTAGTATCTTGTCAGCAGCTCAACCAAGTAGCAAAAAAAATAAATAATAACATTGATTGGAGAAGATGCCTCATTCCTGTGCAGAATAGAATAGCATACCATAGAAAATCCCTTTATTGTCCCACAATGGGGAAATTCTTGGGTTTACAGAAGCAAAATATTATAGAAAAAATGGTCACACAAATGTGGACCTTGGAAAAATATCTAAGAATAACATAACTTTTAAAAGTTAAGAGATAAACAATAAAATATGGTAGTATAAAGTGTTTTAATAATATGAATACTGTGCACCTGGAGAATAAATAACCAATATCCAGATATGGACGTTTTTGCAGTAATGGATATTTAAAAATAGCAGCAACATCAGAGATGTACAAAAAGACAGCAGCATGTAATTTAACTCGCTAAGGTAGAAACTTTACAAAATCAGCATGAATGTAAAAACTTATTAAGGTTTTTGGAAACACTGGTGGTCATAAAGTCTTGCAGCTGCTGGGAGGAAGGATCTGTGATAATTATCCCTGGTGCATTTAGGGGGCAGCAGTCTGTCACTGAAGGAGCTCTCCAGCTCTGCAACAGCTTCACGCATGGGGAGGGAGACAGAGACGTTTATTTAGTTAGGATCTGTTTTTTTCCCACCTGCACTGAGTCCAGAGGGCCTCCAATCACAGAGCTGGCATTCCTGATCCGCTGATCCAGCCACTTTCTCTCAGCTTCAGATAAGCCACTGATCCACCAGTAAAACTCAATAGAAACTGATGCCAAGTCATAGAAGGTCTTAAGGAGCGCCCCCTGCACTCCAAAAAGACCTCCCTTTCCTTAGCAGGAAGAGTCTGCTCTCACCTTACTTATACAGAGCCTCAGTGTTGTCTAGTCTAGTCTAGTTTGTCATTTAGATGAACACAAAGGTACTAAGAAGAGTCCACTATCTTAATGTCCAATCCCTGGATGTTTACTGGTGTCACTGGGGTGGAATCCCCCACTAGCACCTTGGTTTTGTCTGATTCTAAGTTATAACATTTTGACTGCCAAGTAAAACATGGTAACTTATTATGCTAGATGAAAATACACTGTAAGTCAAACACTAGTTAAGAAGTTTATGTTTTATAAGTGTCTTCAACAAACGCGTTGTTTTAAACAAAACCTATAACGGTGTAGCAAATAAAAAGGCTGACTTTAACAGGGTTGGATAAATGATAACAGTTAATCGAGTTAGATTTTAGTTTAGTTCTTTGAACAAACAAGAGCAAAGGAAGCAAAACACTATATATGTAATTTGTAAGAATGGGGTTTAAACTACATCACAATTAAACTGATATGTTTGACGAATTTAAAATTCCTGGGAGTGAATCCGGGCGGGTCTGGAACAAACTTTTGGCCTTTTGAGCAGAGAAAGGCCCACCTGGTACTGATGAAAGGACGGTAAATAACATAAACCTAGAGATCTGGACAGAGAAGAATGGAAGCAAAACATGATTATTGATGAATGAGTAATGAATGATTAAAAGTTTATTTGTCTGAATGGGACTTAAGGATATTTCTAACAAACATTTAAGTGTGCTCATCTCATCATCCATCTCTCTGTGCTATTCAACCTCTATACCGTATCTCTCTCTAATATGCTGCTCTACTGGGGAGTGTGGATCAGTCTGGTTAGGCATACATGTAGTGAAATGAAATTAATAATTGAGTTAATAAAGGTAATAACACCTTTCCTTTTGCTCATCATTGCCCAATTTGCACAAGTATGGAAGTAAATCTGTGTCGCTGGGATTTGAATTAAAAATGCCACTGAAATTTAAATGTTGTATGTTTGTACTTACTGTTTCAGTGTTAAAATGTATTCAGTTTCAATTGTCATTATTTGTACACAGTTGAAATTTTTATTTGTTATTTTCTCTTCAAGCTAAAAATTCACATTACTATTTCAAAGAGATTACATTGTCAATACTTATTTTTCAGTTACATTTTTCAGTGTTAAAAAAATCTGCATATAAAAAAATTCAACCTTTCAAAATTCAAACTCAATATTTTCAGCCTCCTGATATTCAACTGGATCTATTTCACTGTGTTCAATTCAGCGTCTAAATTCAGTGTAAAAGGGGAAGGGTTACTTCAGGTCACAGACATTAGCAATGGATTGTGGTGTCCAACACCCAGCCAATCCCGTTACGTTTTCTTAGTCACGTGACGTGACGCTTGTGGTGCACATACGGAAGGAAAACCAGCATCATGGAGCCGGTCATGCAAGCTAAACTTAAATTGGAAAAAAAAAAAAAAAACAATTGCAAAAAATCCCACATTTTAATACAAACGGTATTTATAGGGTGACCATATTTTCATTTGGGAAAACCAGGACACCTTGGAGCGGGGGGGGGTTTGATTGTTAGAACAAATGTCTCATTATCGGGATTTGCTCCGTGATCAGTGGAAAGAACAGTGGTGAAAATTGTGAATAGTTCCGTCTGAAAAGAATGAAAATAGTTGATTTAATGGTTATTGAGTCAGATATGTGGCGGTAATGTTTGGTTTATCTAAAGGTTTTTATCTGTTACTGTGTAAATGGGTTTGGCTGTAATTTAAGGACAGATTCTAATAGATCTGCAGTGTGGGGACTATAAATCTGATAGGAGTTTAATTTTTTATTGTTGTTTTGCACAATATGCTTAACTAAGTATTTTTTGTTGATGAATATTAGAGATTTTGCAGATATATTTTGTAGATACATTGTTTAGATTTACTTATATATTTCTAACCCTTTTATGGAATAGAAAATCCCTTTATTGGACCTTAGAAAATGTATAAGAATAACATAAGTAAGAGGGAAGAGTTAAAATATAAAAAATAAAATACTGTAAAGTGTTTTTAACAATATAAAACTGGGGAATAAATTCCAACATGCAGCTATGGACATTTTACAGTAATGGATATTTGAAAATAGCAGCAACATCAGAGATGCGCAAAATGACAGCAGCAGGTTATTTACATTTGCTTTTATTTTTACATTTGATTTTATTTGTTCCTGCTCCCGGTGGTTGGAACCTTTATTCCACTCTTGATTCTTGTGAGTGTAGTCTTTTTTCACTATAAGGTTTTAAAAATAAATAAATAAAACAAAACAGTTTTGAAAACCTCGGTATTCATTCTTTCCTGCTTTGTGTGTCAACATTCACGGTTGCTAAGCAATAGAGCATACGGCGGTAAAACGCGCTGAAGGGAGGCCCTGTTCGAATTTACAGCCAAAACTCTTCCGGGTCTCCTTATTTTCAAGGACTTCGGCGGATTCAGTCCAAGTAGATCAAGGCTCTGGAGGATGCAGCCCAGGTTTTCTAACACAGCCTCTGATTAAGAACAGCCGCTGCACGGACGCTGCTCAGGGATTACGTCACACGGAGCGCGTCGCGGCGCAGTGAAATCAGTGACATTTCCTCACTTTCTAAAAACTCCGGTCGCCCGTGACAGGACGTGAAATACGGATATGTCCCGGAAAATACGGTTTGGTCACATTCTAGTATTTATGTACTCACCAGGTGGGAACATGTTCACATAAAGCTTCATGAACTATGTGGATTGTTGAAGCAATTTGGCAAAATGGTTCAAATGCCTCATGAGGCTTCATCTCACCATCACTACATCCTAGGTAAACAGAGCACAGGTTAGGTCGCTGTAAAAAATCTCCCAAAACAGCAGAGATTATTTCCACAAAACATGTTTTATCACATCTACCAACTAAAAGGTGACCATCAGGCAGTGAGCACACAGGAGGCCAGGTTTTAAGTAATGCTCCAGATGAAGATCAGTCTCAGGTGTGTGAAGCCTGCTCCTCTCCAAGCCACACCTATCAGAGAGGGAACACAACCAAACTGCACCCAAACAAACTCACACCACAGTTTCAAACCAATCCATTAATTTCCATCCCTTTAAGTAGAAATATAAGTAACTTGCTAAATTGTGTATGATTATTGAACTGAGTATTTGGCAGTGTTACAGGCTGTATGTGTCAATACCGTTAATCCCACTCTGAAGGTAATGTTTCGGCTAAATGTAGTTTAAAGCCCCTTATATTAAAAGAGATAGATTTACGTAGATTTATTAGATTTCTTGTAAACATCTAATCATTTATATGCTGAGTATTTGTCTGCCTCTTGTATGGTTTCAGTTTCACAGTCTTAATTACATTAAATCCGTTTTGTGTGTGAATAAGCTAAAATACATTAAATCTCAAAAAAGCTCTGTTCCCTAGAGCAGCAGTCCAAGAACCACCGGGCCGCTGACCTGTAACTGCACCGTCCATCGGGTCATTGTCAAGACAGAATATATATGAGTACTGTATATATAGTATATATATATATATATATATATATATATATATATATATATAAGGTATATATATATATATATATATATACTTTATCCACAATCAGAGTCTGAGTGATGTTTTATTTTGAAAAATATAAAAAATTGGGGTATTTTCTCTATCATTTTATTTGATCGTAAATAACCCCCACACTTTAAAGGCCAGTCCGTGAAAATATTGTCTGACATATAACTGGTCCGTGGCGCAAAAAAGGTTGGGGACCGCTGCCCTAGAGGAAGTGATCCGACAAACCTTATGTATGGCTGTGAATCTCAATATAGGACATGTGGCCACAACATGTGCAAAAGTAAAAGCAGGCTTGTGTGTCATTGTTTGTTGTGTCATTGTTTTTAAAATGAGTGACCTGTTTGTATAGCCTACAGACTTTGCAAATCTACTTGGGATTTTCTATACATAATTTTCCTACAGGCAGCCATGACAACTGGGTTTGCAGGTACAAGAGAAAAGATAATTACCCTTGTTCTAAACAGAAAGCCGTCTCAGAGACTAATTATAACAACAGGACTTTCTTTGCAGTCATCAAAACAGCATTATGATGGAGAAGATCTTGTTTGGATTTTTGTTTCTTTTATGTTAGTTTACATCTGGTGTTACTGACACAGTTTTTGAATAGCCTCACTGAAAATACAACTTTTAAATCCATCTTCCAGACTGGGTGGTCCTCTCCACCTGCCTCCTTCACCTGTACCATTTTGTTAAACAGTTAATGAATTGGACTGAAGCTCAGACCTACTGCAGACAGAAACACGCAGACCTGGCCACCATCCTAAACTCTGAGCAATAGAACCAACTTATCTAAACTCTTACAGCTGCTGGACACAGCTCTGACATCTGGATTGGTCTGTTCAGTGAAATCCACTGGAAATGGTCTGATGGTTACACTGGGAGTGGAGCTGACTACAAAAACTGGAGATCAGATCAACCAACTATGTATAATCCTGATGTGTTCTGTGTGTGGTATCATTTCTTTTTGGGGATGGCTTGATGGTAATTACCCTTGCTAAATTTTGTGCTGAAAAGGTAAAAATATGAATTTTGACACACCATTTCTTAAAGCGTTAATCTAAGATCTAGAACCTGTACTCAACTTCATTCTCCATTCAAGAAAGAAAGAAATTTTAGGAGATAAGATCTCTACTCACCTTCATCTTCCTTTTTTTTTGTCAGAAACACATTTGGATCCAGAATTTTTTTATGTGACTACATGGATGACCTGCTCCGTTGCTAAGATTTAATACAGGGAGAACTTTACTTACTTGGCCACCATAAAAATCAAACAGAGTACCAACAGGCACAAAACCTGATACCTACAAATCAGCATCCAGGGATTGGTCTATATAGAGATCCAAATCTTCAGTGTTCTGATGGGAGCAGTGTCCTCTTTATCAACTGGGATTCCATCAATATTCTTATCGGTTCGAAGACAGTCATATGTGGAGCTAGATCTAATGGAAGATCAGGAAAATTTGTCTGTAATTGCCCTCCTGGTGAGTGTGATTTAAAATCAAAAGGACAGAATAAGGAGCAGTTCATAGGATTCTCAGATTTAAGTTCTGAGAATACTTTTTATCTTTCTATACTGAGTTGCTGTCTAAAACGTTTTGTAAAGGTAGACAAACATAAAGCCTATTGAAATCTTTTAGGATTTAAAAGTCTATGTATTTTCTAAGTAGTTCTATATCTAGAATCACTGGTCTGCTAATTACTGCAAGCCTAACCTGCCTTAGAGAGAAATAGATTTAACAAGTGAAAATAAAGTAGAGGAAAAAAAACTCACATTTAATTAATAAAGCAACATTTACATCATATTCAGTTTTACTGGCTGAGCACATATAAACTCATATTGATTTTGATATATTAATTGTTGAACCACAATAACAAGAGCTTTCAGAGGCTGAGTGTGGTCAGGTACTACGGGTACCTATCCTCTATTCCTATCCAGAAAATTACATCATGGGAATATCAGAATGGATTTTAAAGTTAAAGTGGAGGAAACATGGACACTGGTTCCCAATGTTCAAAACCAAGATCATGGCCCATGGTAAAACTATATAGAGGACTCTGCAGACCTGAACAACCCTATTCTAAGAGCAAACATACTAAAAGGCAAGTTTTTATATTTAGACTTCTTTCACTGCCAAATGAATAATTAAATTTGATTTATCTTTCTTCTAATTTTGTCCCTACAGCTCCAGAACAAACTGGAGGAGAACAAAGAGAGTGGAGTTAGCCTAAAGTGGAGAGAGCAGCCTGTTTGGAAAGTCTTCAAAACGGAAAAGAGAGAAATATAGACACAGAAATATAAAACCTGTTTGCTTTTTCCTAGGTTGAAAAACACCAAAGCATTTTAATTCATTCAGATGTTTAGTAATTGGTCAATACTTGCTGCTATGTAAATCACTTATTGTAGCAGTGTAGGTCCAAATGATGCAAATACAATCTTTATAATATGCAAGTTTATGTGCCTTAAGTTTTGTGATCTAGAGGTGCTTGTGTTTTGTTTTGAACTTTGTCTTTTTGAACATTTATGGGTTCTATCTCATTATTATTAAAATTTTCTTGTTTCCTTTTTTCATTATACTCTTAGAAGTTAATTTCTTTACTCTTAGTTTCTTTCCTCTATATGTTTTGGGTTATCATTTATTTTACTCTTAGGCCTTTACCCTTTTTAATTTTTAGATATAATTTCATATCTCTCTGCATTATCTATATTAATTTTTCCTATTCACTGGTTTGGAGTGCAATTATTCTGCCTCAGATCATTCCATCATAAATTCCTCTCTCCTCTTGTTCCATGGTAATTCTTCTTCACTTTCCTCAATATTTAACCTCCTCACTTTTGAAGGTTGTTGATAAATTCTTTGGTACTCACTAACAGTTTCCATATCCTGCTCTTCTCATGCAAATACATGAAGGTTATTCTTTTCTATTGTTATTATAGACTCACTTCATCTCCATCAGTGCCCGTTTTTGGTTTTGAGTCTTATTTTAAACCACAACTATATGAGTCAGCTGTATTATGCACTGTTAGAGAGATGAACTACACTTTCTCCAATATAAGCTGAATGTTCCTCAGGACCAAGGATTTCTTAGAGCAGAGACCGCTGGTACTTTGCTGTGTTAAAGTATTCAACCCCCTTTTTGACTTTATGTCACATTTCAGGCTTCAAGCATAAAGATATAATAGTTACATTTTTGTGAATAACCCACAACAAGTGGGACATAATCATGAAGTAAAACAAAATCTATTGGATATTATAAACTTTTTTTAACAAACAACTGAAGAGTGAGGTGTGCAAAACGAATCAGCCCCTTTGCTTTCAGTGCGGAAAACTCTCTCCAGAAGTTCCAGAATATTTTTGGTCTGATTGGAGCAACTTTCTCTTTAGCAAATGGAAATCTGTTGGTCATAGATTTGGCGTAATAATTGCCATATGCAATGTTTTACTCTGTGGCAGATCAGGAAGATGGAAGTTAATGTTTTTGAAAAAATATAAAGATTTACTGTTTATCTGTCAATTATTCATTGGGTCAATAGTGTTTATTTTTCTGCACTTCAGTCTGAGAAATGAAAAAACTATTTTTTTTATTCACTGCAATTTGTTGTTATTGCCTCTAAATCCTTTAATTTTTGTTAAAAATACACAAACACACATGGTATTCTTTTCTGCGAAAACTTCATTCTGGAAATAATGCAGTCTTTTTGTAAAAAAGGTTCCTTCTGGAGAAAGGTTTGATGGAGATACAGATTTCATTTTTCATCCAGGCTTATCACCAGCTGACACTAGGAAAGGGCTGGTTAAATGACTATAGAGTGACTCTGCTTGACTGGACAAAAAACAGACACGAAGCTCTTATAGACTCTAAACATGAGGTTTTTATTAATCAAATTACAAAAAGTTTGCCTCAAAATATTCCGTTCTTTTGATAATAGATCTGCATATAATGTGTTTTCACTTTCAGCTTGAAAAACAAGTAACGATAGATATTGATTTTTGCAATATATTGACATTTTAGTTGTGAGGACATAAAATTCTGGATGACTCTTAACTTTCTGCTTCTGAATGTAGACAAATCAGAAGTTATTGTGTTTTTCAGCCGAGTCTCTGAAAAAGATGCTGGTGCTGACCACTAGATGGAGCTCAAGCACCACCTATGAAGCTCCTAAAATGTGTGATGTTTTCATATTGCATTTATATATATACATACATATCTATGTTGTGCTATTTTAACTGTCTAAATCAGATGAAGAAACAGCTGTTATTCTATTGTCAGACAAAAATATTTTACAAAAACCAGTAATTCAAAACACACGATAGTCACAGACAAGTCTTACTTGGCAGTTGAGCAGATACGACAGGACATTCAAATGAAAGAACCTTAAAATAGCTCAAAGTAGTAAGTAAAAGGAGCTCAAAGTAGGATGAGGTGAGGAGATTAAATCTCATTATCTGAGAAAGATTTTGATATTAAACATGTATTGTAGGCCACATACATACATACATACATACATACATACATACATACATACATACATACATACATACATACATACATACATACATACATACATACATACATACATACATACATACATACATACATACATACATAACAGGAAAAAAAAAAAAAACAATAGACACTCTTCTCCTTTTCTATCCCTATCTCCCAGAGGTGTGAAGTAAGGAAGTACAAATACTTTGTTAATGTACTTAAGTAGACTTTTTAGGTTTCTATACTTCATTACTTATTTTTCTCCCTACTTCTGAGTTCTACTCATTACATTTTCACACAAGTATCTGATACTTTCTATTCCTTACATTTTTAAAACAAATGTTACTCGTCCCCCTTAGCTTCGGTTTAATGCAGAGGTCACGGATTAGCGGACCACTGTCCGGATCCGGATCCACCTGCTGGTTAATCCGGACCGAACCTGGCTTAAAACATTTATACATTTCCAGATGTTGTCTGACAACAGTGTGTAAACGTCACTTGTGCTGCTTCTCCTGTTTCCCTGAAATCCCACATCCTATGTCTCCACTCCACCCCATTCCGCTCCAGACCTCCTGCGCAAAGCAAAGCCTACAGCCTCTGCTGTTTCTCCCATATTGCTGCACACTGACTTATCCTCAGAGCTTGAGGAGAGCATGCGCAATATTATCATTAAATTCATAGGAGCAAAACATGCAGAAATGCTTTATTTAATATGACATATTAAAAAAATCCCCATCAGCATCCAACATATGTGCGGTTTCTGATGGAGATGAGAAATCTGCTTCCTGGGATGTTGAAGTACCAATACCAAAAACAGTGTTTAGTTTTTTTTAAATGTATAAGAATTATGCTCTAATTTGTAGTTACCTATCTGTTGTTACTGAATTTTAATTTGACAGACAGGATCTTCTCGCCACTCTTTCTCCTGTTTGGTGCGATTGCAATAGCGGATCTTGACCTGGCCAGACCGGAGTGGACCCTGCACATTTAGAGGATGTCTAGCTCAACCTGCTGCTGTGAAGCAGGATTCTCCACCATGAACAGAATCAAAAATAAATCTGGATCCAGGCTCAAAATGAGCACCTTGATATGTGCTTGAGAATGGCTTAGTCTCCATTCAAACCCAGGTTTAAAAAGCCTTGCAGGGCAGCCTAAAGCCCACTGCTCTCATTAAGACAGAAAAAGAAAGAAAATAACAAGCGGTCAGTTCAAGTGTTTTATAAAACATGTGAATCAGGAAATTATCTGTATACCAAACTGAAAGATTGTTTTTCTCTATTTCAAAAAACACTTTAGATTTTAAAATAGATTTTTTTTTTTATTATTCAACGTATCACATGGATGCAGAAAAGATGTTGAAATGTCTGAAAGGTCAGAAACAGAAAAGAGCATATCAGGAGATGGAGACCAACAAGACCTCCCTGATCCTTGGACCTATCTCAAAGAATTTTTCGAAATTGTCATAAAATTGAGCTTTCAATTCATATAGTGGCTGTCGTATTCGTGCTTGATAAAGCCATCCAAATCATCCAAATTCTGCATGACCAACTGTAACTCTCTGTCTTTAGCTGTTGCCTCAACTATTTGCTTCAACTTGCTATCTGACACAGGCAACACAGTGGACACCATGTTCACATGACGCTGAATATTCTCTTCAGTTGAACTCACCCCATTGTCTATAGGAGCTCTAGACATAGCATCAGCAAGAATCAGATATTTTCCTGGAGTGTAAATCAGTGTAAAATCATACCTTTGCATCTTCATCATAAGTCTCTGAATCCTTGGTGACATCTCATTCAGATGTTTTTCCTGATGGCAACCAAGGGTCGGTGATCTGTTTCAGCTACAAAAGATGGTAGACCGTACACATAGTTATGAAACCTTTCTAGTCCATAAGCCAGCCCCAAGCATTCTTTTTCTATTTGAGTGTATCTGCATTCAGCTTTGGTCATGGCTCTGGATGCATAAGCCACAGGCTTCCATTGTTCATCTTCAGCTTGAAGAAGAACTGCTCCAAGTCCATCTTTTGAGGCATCTGTAGACAGTTTAATTTTCTTAGATGGATCGTAAAAGGTAAGTACTGGTTCTGTAGTCAAATATTTTTTCAGTTCCTTCCACTCTTGTTCATGAACTTCTGTCCACTGGAATTGATTATCATTGTACAAGAGTCTGCGAATGTTTGTCATCTTTGCACTCAGATTGGGAATGAATTTTCCTATAAAATTGATCATGCCCATGATGCGCAAAACACCTGTTTTGTCGACAGGCTGTGGCATCTTCAAGATGGCTTTTATCTTATCTTCATCTGGTTGAACACCTTGGGCAGACAGTTTGTCTCCGAGAAACATAACTTCTTTGACACTAAACTCACATTTATTTTTATTGAGCTTCAGTCCATTTTTCCGTATGCGCTCCATGACGCGTCTCAATCTGTCATTGTGTTCTTGAGCTGTTGATCCCCAGATGATGATGTCATCAATGTAGACTCTCACTCCCTCCAAGCCTTCGATGATCCGCTCCATCGCTCTATGGAATATTTCTGGTGCCGATTTTATTCCGAAAGGAAGTCTCAGAAAACAGTATCTTCCAAAAGGGGTGTTAAAAGTACAATACTTGGTACTGCTTTCATCTAACTTTACTTGCCAAAACCCTTGTGCTGCATCCAACTTGGTAAAATAACTTGCTCCAGCCATCTCACTGATTATTTCCTCTCGAGTGGGTATTTGATAATGTTCTCTCCTGATGTTCTCATTCAGATCTTTTGGATCCATACATATTCTTAATTCTCCATTCTTTTTCTTGGTAATCACTATGGAATTAACCCAATCAGTGGGCTCTTCCACTTTCTGAATGACTCCCAACTTAGTCATTCTGTCCAACTCATTTTTCAACCCCTCTCGCAGTGGTACTGGAATACGACGTGCAGCATGCACAACAGGCTGAGCGCCCTCTCTCAGCTGGATCTTGTATGTGCAGGGTACAGCACCTAATCCTTGAAAAACATCCTCATATTCTTGAATCATGGCATCAACAAGGTTATTAGGTTCAGTCAATTCAGTGTTTATGTGATAGACTCTTTTCACCAGTCCAAGTTTTTCACAGGATTCATCACCTAAAAGTGACTCACGATCCTCTTTTACAACTGAGAAGAACACAAGATGTTTTGTTCCTTTAACTGTCATATTCAGCTCACATGTGCCAATGCACTCAATTGATTGTCCATTATAGTCTCTTAGGCCCGACTTAACTTCTTTTATGTGAGGTTTCACTTGCATTTTTTTAATATCAGACATGCTTATGAGATTAGCCTTAGCACCTGTGTCCAATCTGAACTTAATTGTAGTTCCATTGATCAACAAAGGAATTGTCCATTTATCATCTCTGTCAACACACTGCACTTTTTCTGACTCATTTTCACAATTCACAACACCAATAAAGAATGTGTCACTTAAGTCAGTTTCATCTACTAAGTTTACACGATTCCTGCTCTTTTCTTCTTTCCTCTTCATAAAGCATTGTTTTGCAAAATGATTCTTTCCACGGCAATTCAAACACTGCTTACCATAAGCAGGACATTGTCTCACTTTATGCCGTGAACCACAGCGCTTACAGTTGATAATGGCTTCCTCTTGCAGTTGCCTCATCTGAGCATGGCGTTTCTTTTGGCAGTACACCGCTCCCACTGCCACTGCTCCGTCACTGAACTGTGAAGTAGTTCCTGTTGAAAGTTCAGAAAATGTCCTCACTTGCTGTAGAGACAGTTCGCTTGCCCGGCACATCTTTACAGCTGTTTCCAGGGTCAGTTCCACTTCTCTCAGCAGTCTTTTCTCTGAGCTTCCCATCACGTACTCCAAAGACGATCTGATCTCTGACCATAGAGTCCTTCAGCAGGCCAAAATTGCATGACTGAGCTTTTACTTTCAAATCTGTTAGAAAGTTATCGAAGGGTTCATGCTGGGTCTGCATTCGAGAACGAAAGACGTATCTCTCACAGCATTCATTCTTCTTGGGTGAACAGTGAGCATCAAATTTACTCAGCACAACATCCAACTTGTCTTTGTCTTCTGCTTCATCAAACACAAATGTGTTGTAGACTTCCAAAGCCTGCGCTCCCGCTATGGTCAGCAACATCGCTACCTTTCTTGGTTCCGGCTTTGTCTCCAATCCCATTGAAAACACGCCAATTCTCATCAACGTTTCCCGTCAGCTTCAAGCTCTCCGGTGGTTTAAGCTCCATGGTCGGCTCTTAGTTCACTCCTGACACCATGTCGTATTCGTGCTTGATAAAGACCAGACGTTGTATAATGCTCAGATACTTTTATTGAAGCATCTTTTAGAGGTCTGTTTACACAGCTTGTTCACAGGTGTGTCACATCTCCTTCTATTGTTCCATTCTCTACATTTATACATTCACGTGAACTCATGCTTGCCACCTAGTGGACATAAACATAATTCATTCAATCATGACAGTGGCGTATCTGGCTTTTTTTTTTTAAAGATTACTCTTTATTATTTTATACTTTAAGTAGTTTTTGGAGCCCATACTTTTCACTTTTACTTGAGTAAAGAGGTCAAGTTGATACTTCAACTTTTACCAGAGTGTTTTTAAACTGCAGTATCTATACTTCTACTCAAGTTACAAATGTTTGTACCTTTGACACCACTGCTATGTCCCTTTTCCTTTCTGTGACCAAATGCTTTTAACTTATGAGCTGATGCAGTTAATAGTCTTCTGTATTGAAACCAGTGTGAGAGTCCTTGTTCCACTTTTCAAATTCAACCCAAAGCTTTGCTTGTTTCATATCTCCTGCTTGTTTGATTGTTAATTGTTCTTGGGATCAAATGTCAATGATGTAACTGGAACTACTCCACACTGAAGGAGTAGTTCTCTTGCAGAGTTTTTAAAACAAACCACTTCAACTTTCTGTTGCTGATGGCTGCTAAAGGCTAGATTGAAGCACTAGATTTCAGTTCTCCTTAGCTGAAGGCTACACTAAGCAGCAACTAAATCCCTATGGAGTGGACTGTGCTTGATTGTAGTGCCTGTTTATTTTTTTTTGTCATTCAGAAGGATCTGATAATATGTTTTTTTCCTGTTTTTTTTTGTTTTTTTTTCTTCATGCAACTCAAACCGAGTTGAACGTAGCATAACCAAACCTAATCCAGCTCTGACCTAAATCTAATGGCAGAAGGAGCAAAGGAGCAAAAGCGGTGCCAAATCCTTGAAAAACTGTTTGCCAAGGAGCCGTTAGAAGCTCCTGACTGGTGCTTGTCCATATAATAACACTTTGTGATTACTAGTTAATAAAGGTAGAATTGTATTCTAACCTGTGGTCTTTTGTGATTATTTTACACAGTGAATGATTTATCGCTCAGGCTGGATTCACTCTTCTTTCAGTTGCATCTGAATGAACAGAAACAGATTTATTTGGTTGGTAACTCTGCTGATCCCATAGTTTGAATTACTGAATTGGTTAAAGGTAACAGAATTTTTAATGGCCGATTCAGGAGTCCAACCCTTTTGGTAAGAGACCAAGAACATTGGACAGTAAGAAAATTACTGTTATAATCATTCAACTGATAATAATTAATACCTTAACCCTTAATTTGAATCACTATTAATAAACTATAACTTCTAGTTCTAGTTATCTAATATATTACGTCTGCAGCAAAGCACATTTCAGGCAAGTGTGCTGCAACAGATAATCTCAAACATGCAGAGCAGTGGTACTAGAGGACAAGGCTTGAGAACGACTAGTGACTGATTATGATGATGATGAGGATGTCATGATCTGCCCTGATAGCTGGCCTTAATTGTTCATATCATTCACCTGCTTTATTCTGCCCAGTCTCTAATCATCTCTGATCTCATCCACCTCTAGGTTCTGCTTTATATTCTGTCCAGCCCAGCTATTGAGGGCAGATCAATGTTTGTTTGCTGTCTGTTTGTTTATGCCTATTAGTTTGTCTGTTTAAGTAGTTTAGTTTATTTCCTTGTTCGTGTCCTGGTTCCTGGCGGGT
Source organism: Cyprinodon brontotheroides (assembly GCA_018398635.1). NCBI lineage: Eukaryota > Metazoa > Chordata > Actinopteri > Cyprinodontiformes > Cyprinodontidae > Cyprinodon > Cyprinodon brontotheroides. The sequence continues at coordinate 25,110,127 of JAGKQL010000028.1, read as the reverse complement.
AGGGGATTGAGAGGTTTTTTGTGTTTGTCTTGTGACCTGATCATGCCCTGGTCGTTCTCCGGAGAGCCCTCAGGTTTTTGGCTCGGAACGCAGGGAGGATCAGTTTTATTCCTGTAAGCCTGACTCCGGTTGGAGACCGGTTCAAAGTTTCCTGCAGAAATCCCGGTACCATGTCTCATCTCTGTCCCTCAACCACTGAGCCTGCCTCTCTGCATCTGTGCGTGTCTGTCTGGGCATGCTTCCGGACCCTTCTGTCTCTTAACCAGCCCTTACGCTTCTGTTCCTGTTTGGATCGCAACTTCTGATCAGCTGAGAACTCCTGGATTCCTATACTCTTCCTTCCTGCTCTGTTTCCCACTGACCTGGTCCGGCCACCTGTTTGTTCCCTGGGACAGCAGCATCTGGAATACTCTGGCCGGCCCACGGCGCGTCTAGTTGGCAGCCCATCGGCTGGATTGCACCCCTTTCCAAGGAGATGGACTTAATTGCAAAACCAGGTAAGGGACTCACTCATGTCATAGACATAGACAGATTTATTTTGTCATCATCTCCTGTCAGATGATCATGGTCACTTACCTGTGTTTGTCCCTCCAGAGAGTCTGAGATGGGTTGTGCCCTCACCCCCCCTGCAGCCCCTGCGGTCTTCTGCTCCACAGTTTTGTTTATTTAAAAAACAAAGCTCGCTGCTGTCTGACGTCTCAGGTGCTGTAATCCATCCTATTGCTGTCAGTGATCATGCTGAATAAATAAAAAAATAGCCCCACAAAACAAGAGCTGGAGATTAAATACGTCACTGCTTAAAGATGAAGAGTTTCTCAAATTTTTCAAGGAAGAGTGGGTGTCATGATGGGTTTCAGAAAAGCCCAGTATGCAGAAAACCACGGAGACTTATGAAAAGTTTAACAATGTTTATTGAAAACAAGCACATGGAATAAATACTGGAACTGGTTCAGGCCTGGGGGCAGTTTCACTGGAGTCTGTGAGGATGACAGTTCAGTTAGCTTGGGAGCAGATGAGTTTTAGTTTGAGAGTTTCTGAAGGATACCTTGAGGAATCCGGGTTTGGCTTTGAGAGAGGAACTGTTGGGTCCAGAGACTGTTTAGTTCAGCAGAGTCCAATAACCGCTTCAGCGTCTTACTTCTAGCTTGAGGGCAGACCTTGGTTTTGGGTTTCCAGCTCTTAGTCCAGAGCTGCATGGGAATCCAGAGAAGAGTCTTCAGGTTTGGCTCAGAGGGCAGGCTCGGCAGGTTAAGCTCATCCAGAGCTTACAGAGAAACACGGATTCCTGAAAGCAGAGACAAGGGGGTATTAGAATCCAATCTAGATCAGAGACAACAAAGATTCTCAGGTGATGCTAGGCTCAGGTGCTAACCACAACTGGATCAACACTGCGCGCATTTAGGCAAGGTCTGAAGGCGGTTATAAAGGAGAGGATCCTCTGATGACGAGATGCCTCAGGTGTGTGGGAGGCTTAGCTCAGGAGGATCCACGGCGCACGCCTCTGCTGGAGAAAGGTGGAACAGCTCCAGATCCCAACAGTGGGCATCATACTTGGAGTGCAATGATTTACCAGGAACATCAGCATCTATACTATGGGAAGCAGGGAAAGCAGTGATGAGAGGTAAAATTATTTCATTCTCATCTCATAAAAAAAAGTTAGAACAAAAAAAAAAAGATCCAGGAATTAGAGGGAAAAATAAAGTTACTAGAAAGCTCGCTAGATGAGGAAAAATTAGGGGAAATCCGTAAAATAAAACTAGAACTAAACGAATTTATTGAAAAACAAAATAAATTTTTTAATTCAAAGACTTCGAATTGAGAACTTTGAACATAACAACAAGTCAGGAAGTTTCTTAGCTAATCAGCTAAAAATAAACAAAGTAAAAACGACTATATTTGCAGTTACAGATTCAATTGGTAATACATTAGAGGATCCGGAGGATATTAACAATGCCTTCCGAGATTTCTATAAATCTTTATATACATCACAGTTAAATCCATCAGATAATGATATTAAGCGATTTCTGGATAAAATAACTCTTCCTAAATTATCAGAGAGTCAAAGAGTGACCCTGGACTCACCGCTGTCTACAGCTGAAGTTCAGGAAGCATTAAAAAACATGCCAAATAATAAAGCGCCAGGTCCAGACGGGTTCCCTACTGAGTTCTATAAAGAGTTCTGGGACATTCTGGCCCCAACGTTCCACAGAATGCTGCAGGAAACTCTAGATAATGGCAAATTTCCAGTTAATATGAATTCTGCCACCATTAGTCTCCTGCTTAAGCCAGGCAAAGATCCTATGTTTCCGACCAGCTATCGTCCCATATCCTTAATTAATGTGGATATTAAAATAATCTGTAAAGCTTTAGCAAAACGATTAGATAAAATCACTCCTCTCATAATCCACCCTGATCAAACTGGTTTCATTAAAGGAAGTGTCATGATGGGTTCTCTGTTAGCGACCCAAGTATGCAGAACACCACTGACTTACGGACACAGGGATGAAAGTTTAACAAGTTTATTTTGCACAAGCACACAGACTGTACTGGTTCAAGTTCGGGCCTGGACACTGGTTCACCGGAGTCTGCGTGAGAGACAGTTCAGTTAGCGTTGCCAACAGAAGGCTTGATTTCCTGAAGATTACTGATTGTACCTTGAGGGTTCTTGAGGTTAGCTTTGGGAGAGTCACTGTTGGATCTGGAGAGGAGTTCATCAGCAGAGTCCGCTTGCTGCTTCAGCGTCTCACGTCTATAATGAACAGACCTTGGTTTTTGGGTTTTCCAGCTCTAGTCCTGAGCTGCTTGGAGGTTCTCTGAGATTCTTCAGGTTTTGGCTCTGAGGGTCGGCTCGGCAGGTTAGCTCTTCCAGAGCTTCACAGAGATGAGACACTTTCTTCCTGGAAGACAGAGACAATAGTTGAATCCAGGCTGGATTCAAAGTCACAGAGGTTTCTCTGAGGATCTAGGCTTAGGCGCTGACCAGAGTGGATCAACACTGCGGCGTTGAGGCAAGGTCTGAAGATGCTTAAGTAGTGGATCCTCTGATGATCTTGATGAGCTGCAGCTTTGCAAAACAATTAGATAAAGTCACTCCACGGCGGACTCTGCCTGAGAAAACTGGAACTTCTCCAGCTCCCAAAGGAAGGCAGTCAGCTGCTAACACACGCAGACTGCTGAATTTAATAGATTATTCCTACAGCAAAAATCTTAAATCCTATATATTGTCTTTAGATGCAGAAAAAGCATTCGATAGAGTAAACTGGAAATTTTTATTTGCTACTCTACATAAATTTGGCTTTGGCAATTCCTTTATAAATTGGTTAAAAATATTATACAGCTTCCCAACAGCCTGTGTCAGGACAAATAATCCAACATCTTCCAGCTTTTGTCTCCAGAGGGGCACCAGACAGGGATGCCCACTCTCCCCCTCACTTTTTGCTATTTTCATTGAGCCTCTAGCTGCTACAATCAGACAAACAAATATGATTAAAGGTATAAAAGGCATGAAAATAGAGCATAAAATTAGTCTTTACGCAGATGATGTATTACTTTATCTCCAGCACTCAAACACTTGCCTCTCTCAAGTGATTAGTTTACTAGAATCTTTCTCAAAAGTCTCAGAATACTCTATAAATTGGTCTAAATCTGTAATACTACCAATTAATTGCTCTCTACAGAATCCCTCAGGTCTACAATTGCAATCAGGAAATATCAAATATTTGGGAATTACTGTGTCATCTAAATTAGCTGAGTTACCAAAACTCAACCACATCCCTCTTTTAAAAAAGATAGAAGAGGACCTAGAAAGATGGAAATCGCTTCCGATCTCCCTTATGGGTCGGGTAGCCTCAATTAAAATGATGGTCTTACCCAGAATTAACTACCTATTTTCAATGATCCCAAATAAACCATCAACCGAATGGTTTAAATCTCTAGATTCTTCCATCTCTAAATTTCTTTGGAAGGACAAACCCCCTCGTATCAGCTTAAAGACATTACAGAAAACTAAAGACAGAGGGGGACTAGATTTACCTAACTTCCAACACTACTATTTAGCAAATAGATTACAATACATCTCTAAATGGATAAAACATAATCCCTTAGATGAGCCCTGGATAGACACAGAACAGGATATATGCAGTAATATCATAATTTCAGATTTGCCGTTTATTAGCTCTAAGTTCAAACGGCACCCATGTTTTAAAAATATTAACATCAGCTCTTCCCTGACAGCATGGTGGGAATTTCTAAAAATAACGAAGTCATCACTTATCCCGTGCAGTCGTACACCCATCTGGAATAACCCTGACATTCTACAAAACAATAATGTGATAAACTTTCTGTACTGGAAGAATAAAGGTATTACATATCTGGATCATTTGTTTGAAGGTACGGAGTTTATCACATTTGCTAGATTAAATTTGCAATATGGCATTAACAAAAATAAATTCTTAGAATATGAGCAAATCAAAGCTATAATTAGAAATAAATTTAAGCATATTGATGGAGGTTTAATAATAATTCCAACTGAAATATCAGAGTTTCTAGAGTTAACCCCCCCAAACTACTGTCTAAGTTATACAGGACACTGACTAAACTGGATGATACAATATCTCTTCCTATTACTAAATGGGAGGAGGATTTATCAGTCATCTTTTGAACAAAACATCTGGGCTCAGATATGTCTAAGAACTTTTAACATGACTTCCAAGCGCCGGGCGCGGGCGGGAGCGCTTGGGGTCGCTCCTGCTGCTTTTTTTGCTGCTTGTGCCGGCTTCTGGCGGCTGGGGGCGGCCTTTGCTGCTCTACGTTCTCTGGCGTGGCGCAGGGTAAAGGGGCTGCTCCTGTCTCTTGCTTTGCCTTGGCGGCTGTGTTTGCTGTGGTCGGTGGGGCTGGAGTGGTTTCGTTGTGTTTTTGGTGGGGGTATCCGCCAGGGGCTTGGTTGGTGCCGCCGTCGGTTCGGTCCATATTGGCCTTCCGGTGTTTTTCTGTTGGGGCCGCTAGGGACCCCCGCACGATGCGGGGCGCTATGCTGCGCCGGGGGTTCCTGTTCGGGCGGCTTGTTTGTCTCCTAGGAGGGCAGGTATGTTGTCGAAGGGGGGGTGTGCTGGCACCGCCTATCTCCCGGAGGGTGGACTGTGCCGGACACCCCCTCTTGGTACTCCCAGTTTTAATTGTATCTGAGTACAACGCGCAACAACACCACATTCGAGCGGGCGCGGTGAGGGTTGGGGTCTTCACACCCCCCTGTTCCTGCCGCCCCGGGAGTCAGGGGCCAGTCAGCGCCGGCTGCGCTGGCTGGCGCTTGGACTGGGTGACTGGCATTGTGGAGCTGCTGTTGTTCCCGCTGATCGCTGGCGGGGTGAGGCTGCGGGGCAGGTGGGGGGTCGGAGTGGCTCTGGCCGGCGCTGCATTGGGGGGCCGGGCGGCGCGGAGCTGCTCTGGCAGCGTGTCAGGCCTGGTGCGGGCGGCGGGGGGCGGCGGACGGGCTGTGCTGCTTTGGCTTTCGGGTCCGTGGGGGCGGCGTGGCAGCGCCCCGCTTGGCTTTGTGCTGCCCCTCGGGCTGCTGGGGGGGTGGTTGCGCCGCTGCGTCTGCTCTTCTTAACGGTTCTTCTCGCCGGGCAGCTTTTCTGCTCTTGGGTTGATTCTGTGCGCCGTGTGTGTCGCGTTGCGCGCTGTTGGCGCCGGTCTTAGTGGGGTGGGGCTGCTGCGCTTTTGGCCGGGGTGTTTTAGGGTCCTCGCGGCGCCAAGGGCGGATGCCCGCCTGTGTGTTTTCTCCTGGGTGGTGCGGTCGCTGTGGAGTGTGCGGCCGTCGCCGGGAAGCTGGTGCCGGGGCAGGGCATGTTTCTCGGTGCTCTGTAGGGCTGGGGCGCTTCGCTCGGTGCCGGGGGCTGGTGTTCGTACCTCGCCCCTTCAGGGTGGCCGGGCTGCCGCGGGGCCTCGACCTCGCCCCCCGCTGCTCCCCGGGCGCCCGCATGGCGGTGGCTGGTCGGCTTCTTCGTGTATGTCTCTCCTCCTCCCTTGGTGGGGCTCCGATTTCGGGCTGGCCCCACTTTGGTGCCTCTCACTCTGGGGTCCCTTTGGGCGCTTGGGGCTTCTTTGGGTCTCCCCCCGCTGGACTCAGTGCTCTGGGGGTGCCTCCTCGCCTCACAACCACTATTGAGCATTTTTTTGTCTATGGTTAAAACTTTACATGCACAAGTTCACCCTCACAAACAACTACAGGTGCTAGGCTTCAGGTACTTAGAGATTCACTTCCAAACAGAAACCCCCACATTCATGTCTTCAGAGTGGATGATGATGATGATCACATATAAAGAAGTCTCATTATGTGTTGTAAAATACAGTTGTAAGTTTATACCACATTGTAGTGT
>JAGKQL010000028.1:25053260-25069541 GCA_018398635.1 Cyprinodon brontotheroides | reverse complement strand
TGGCAACAAGCTTATCAGACATAACAGTTTCCAGCATCAGCTTGGGCCTTACACTGGAGCTTATGGAATATCTGTGATGATACGTGGCAGAAATAAGAAAAACAAAATGGGAACAAACAGGAACAGACACTTAAGAGTCATAAACTGTCAGATGCAGCCTGCTACAGAGACAACATCAACCACTAATTCATATAAACTGGCTTTATTAAACATTAGATCTCTGTCAGGAAAATCCCTTTTAATTAATGACTTTATTATTGACAATAATGTTGATGTTATGTTTTTTAACAGAAACGTGGTTACATGGAGTCAATGAAACATATGTTGCAACTCCTCCATAACTACAATTTTCTTTCTGCGAGAGCAAAGAGCAAATCAGAAAGGTGGAGGAGTGGCAACATTGTTTAATGACTCACTGAAGTGTAAAAAGGTGTTTTTTTGGGAAAATTTGACTCTTTTGAACATTTGGCTCTGCAGGTAAAGAGCCCGGTATGAACTATGTTTCTAAATGTTTACAGGCCTCCTAAGTCCACGTCAAACTTTTTAATGATTTTAGTGACCTCCTGTCTGTGATATGCGTTGATTATGACTGTTTAATTATTGTGGGAGACTTTTAATTTTCACGTTTGACAACCCTGAAGACAGAAGTGCAAAAGAACTGTGTGACACACTTAGAAACTTTGGTTTAACTCAACATGTTAAACAACCAACGCACAAACAGGGACATATTTTAGACTTGATCATCACTAAAGGTCTGAAGATTTCTAAAGTCAGTGTTACTGATGTTGCCCTATCCGATCACTTTTCTGTTACCTTTGAGGGCATCATTTCCAGTGACTCATTTAGCCAAAGGGACATCATAAGAAAACGCACCTTTAAGGAAAATGCCACAGAAACTTTTATTCAAGCTTACTCTGCTACTTCAACCTTGGGGTGCAACTCAGTAGATGAGCTAGTAGATAACTTTCAGTCTAAAGTCTCAGACATCATTAGCTGCATTGCTCCAATTAAAGTGAAAGTCTTTTCCGGAAAGAAAAAATCTCCTTGGAGAAGTGCTCCAGCAGTTAGAAGTGAAAAAAGGGAGTGTCGAAAAGCTGAACGCAGGTGGAGAAAGACGAAACTCCAGGTTCACTATGACATCTATAAAGAGAGACTTTACAGATATAGCTTACAACTGAAAAATGCAAGAGAATCTTTCTTCTCTGAAATCATTAACAAGAACATTAATAATACTCGTGCTTTATTTGCCACAGTCGACAAGCTAACAAATCCTCCTGTGTCCGTGGCTCCTGAACTCCACTCCACCCGGGCCTGCAATGAATTTGCTAATTTCTTTACTGAGAAAATCCTAAAGATCAGAGGATCAGTTTATACATCCATATCAAGTTCAGTACCAAAGTTGTCTCCAACTGGAATTGATCTTGACCAAATGTCCCAATTCAGCCAAATAAACTATAAAAGCTTAGAGGAAATCATTCAGCAGCTAAGTTCCTCCTCCTGCTGCCTTGATGTTCTACCCACAGCTTTCTTTAAGAAAGTTTTGCCTGTCATAGCATCTGATTTGACTCAGATAATAAACACGTCCCTTCTGTCAGGTGTTTTCCCGCAGTCCCTAAAAACAGCAAATATCAAACCACTGCTGAAAAAGAACAGTTTAGACAAACTACTACTCCAGAACTACAGGCCCATATCAAACCTCCCCTTTATCAGCAAGATTATTGAAAAGCAGTGTTTCAACAGTTAAACACTTTCTTAGATATGACCAGCCGCTTTGACGTGTTCCAGTCAGGTTTCCGTGCTCACCACAGTACAGAGACGCCCTTATCAAGGTGTTTAATGACATCCGTATAAATACAGACTGCGGAAGAACCACAGTGCTGGTACTATTGGACCTCAGTGCAGCATTCGATACTGTAGATCACTCCATCCTGTTAGAGCGCCTGGAAAACTGGGTCGGCCTCTCTGGTACAGCTCTCAACTGGTTTAAATCATACTTAAAGGACAGGGACTTTTTTGTGTCAGTAGGCAACTTTACATCAGAGATGACAAAAATCACATGTGGGGTTCCCCAAGGGTCCATTCTGGGTCCCCTCCTATTCAATATCTACATGCTCCCTCTTGCTCAGTTAATAAAAAACAACAACATCAGCTACCATAACTATGCAGACGACACACAGCTTTACATCACCATGTCACCAGGTGACTATGAACCAATTCAAGCACTGAGGAAATGCTTAGAAGAAATCAATGCCTGGATGTGCCATAATTTTCTTCAACTGAATAAAAACAAAACTGAAGTAATAATCTTTGGACCAATAGAGGAGAGATCTAAAGTTAGCACACAGCTTCAGTCGCTTCAGCTAGTAACCACTGATCAGGCCCGAAATCTAGGTGTAGTGCTGGATTCAGACTTGAACCTCCAAAAGCATTTAAAGACAATTACAAGGTCGGCTTTCTATCACCTGAAGAACATTTCCAGGATTAAAGGACTAATGTCTCAGCATGATCTGGAAAAACTAATCCATGCGTTTATTTTTAGTCGAATTGATTACTGCAACGGTGTTTTCACAGGTCTGCCTAAAAAGTGGAGAACTAAACATGGAGAAGCAGCATTTAGTTCCTATGCTCCACTTATCTGGAACAAACTTCCAGAAAACTGTAAAAGTGCGGAAAGCCTGAGTTCCTTTAAATCAAGACTAAAAACACATTTGTTTAGGATTGCCTTTCAACTGTTCTAGTTAAACAATTCAACAAAAACATGTTTTCTTTAATCCAACTGTTTTTAATATTCTTTTTTTGTTTTCTGCATTTTTAATTTTATTTTTATTTGTTTTTATTTTTTCCTACTTGCTTTGATTCTGTTTTATCTTCCTGTATTTTTTAATCATGTAAAGCACTTTGCATTGTCTTTGTACTGAATTGTGCTATACAAATAAAATTTGCCTTGCCTTGCCTTGAGAGCCGTTAAAAGTCAGTTGATCCGTTATTAAACCTAAAATTAATAGTTTATGTTTTTACAGCATTGCAAATTAACATTGATCACATTAAAAAAGTTTGCACAAGTATTGATGGCTACCATATTTAAAAATGCTGAAATCATCTTGCCAAGTGCATGAAAAACATGAAAGAAAATGTTTCTATCCTGAAGGGCCAGGCAGTAGAGGCTCAGGGAGGGGAGGGCAATTGACATAGTTGGACTAACACAAGATCGTTTTATAACCAAAGTAAACTCTAAGGGGGTGCATTTTGCATGCAAAAGCTGTCTGCTTAGGGCCCTTGAATTTTGAGGTTTTGCACATGCGTTGCACATGCACTAACTTTATATACATATTCTATCTCTATAATTTTGACTTGTGTAGATTAAAGGAAACCGATGATTTAACAACTTAACAAAATGGGAACAATGACATTGTCATTTTATGGTAATCAAATCTGGTAGTTGATGAAATCTGTCTGTATTTCTTAACATTAAGACTGTGTGCAAGACCTTCTTGAGGTCAACATTTGTTTACACAATGATAAATGCAAATGAATCAGAATGAAAAATGCTGACATTTACCTGCAGTCAGCCACCATGCAACCAAGATTTCCATAAGATGCTTGTTGCTGGCCAAGGTAAAAATATTATTCTGCACCATGTAGAATAAGTGGAATTTACCTTTGTATAGTTGTGTTAGTTTAATTTTCTAAACAGAACAAGGTAATTTACCTTTTCCACTGGCTAAACCTATGTCAGAAAGACATTGATTTATCTGCCTGACAACTGTCAGACAACTGTTTTCTTTGTCTGCTACTATGTTCACATTCAAATCACATTTTAGAAAATATTGCAGAACAATATTCTCTGTAGAATTCACACCTTTATTAACAGGTTTTTGGTCAATAACCCTTGCACGGCTCCGAAGCGATTCTGGTCCGCCATCCGGCGTCTCAGGAGAGAGGAGCGGTGCAGCACCAACACTGTTTATAGTGGGGATGGTGTGCTGCTGACCTCGACTCGGGACGTTGTGGGTCGGTGGGCGGAATACTTCAAAGACCTCCTCAATCCCACCAACATGTCTTCCATTGAGGAAGCTGGGCCTGGGGACTCTGTGCTGGGCTCTCCAATCTCTGTGGAGGTGGCCGAGGTGGTTAAAAGCTCCTCGGGTGGCAGGGCCCTCGGGGTGGATGAGATCGCCGGAGTTCATCAAGGTCCTGGATGTTGTAGGGTTGTGTTGGCTGGCGACTCTTCAACATTGCATGGACATCGGGGGCAGTCCCCTGGATTGGAAGAACTGGGGTGGTGGTCCCCTATTCAAAAAGGGGGACGGAGGGTGTGCTCCAATTACAGGGAAGTCACACTCTTAAGCCTACCCTACAAGGTCTATTCGGGGGTGCTGGAGAGGAGAGGAGGGCCGTCGGAGATAGTCAAACCTCGGATTCAAGGAAGAGCAGTGTGGTTTTCGGTCCTGGTGGGTGGACAGCTGGACCAGCTCTACACCCTCAGCAGGGTCCTGGAGGGTGCATGGGAGTTAGCCCAACCAGTCTACATGTGCTTTGTGGACTTGGAGAAGGCGTTCAACGTCCCTCGGGGGTTCCCTGTGGGGTTCTCCAGGAATACGGGGTGCTGTGCCCTTTGATACGGTCTGTCAGGTATGGACCGGTGTCAGAGTCCTGGTCCGCATTGCCGGCAGTAAGTGGGGCTCGTTTCGGTTGAGAGTTGGACTCCGCCAGGGCTGCCCTTTGTCACCGATTCTGTTCATTACCTTCATGGACAGAATTTCTAGGCGCAGCCAAGGTGTTGAGGGGATCCGTTTTGGTGGCCTTAGGATTGCATCTCTGCTTTTGCAGATGATGTGGTCCTATTAGCTTCATCGAGGTAAACATCTGCAGCTCGCTGGATGGGTTTTGCAGCGAGTGTGGCGGCCAGGATGGGGATCGAGTGCCTCCAAATCCGAGGCCATGGTCTTGAGCCGGAAATGGGTAGAGTGCCTTCTCCGGGGGGGGGTGTCCTGCCCCAAGTGGAGGAGTTTAAGTATCTTGGGATCTTGTTCCACGAATGAGGGGAAGAAGGGGCGGGGAGATCGACAGGCGGATTGGTGCAGCGTCTGCTGTGAAGCGGCTCTGTTCGGTCCGTCGTGGTGAAGAGAGAGCTGAGTCAAAAGCGATGCTCTCGATTTACGATCGATCTACGTTCCCCTCATCTATGGTCATGAACTCTGGGTCATGACTGAAAGAAACGAGATCGCCCGGATACAAGTGGCCGAAATGGGTTTTCCTCCGTAGGGTGGCTGGGCTCTCCCTTAGAGATAGGGTGATAAGCTCGGTCATCCGGGAGGGACTCGAGTAGAGCCGCTGCTCCTCCACGTCGAGAGGAGCCACTTGAGGTGGCTTGGGCATCTGTTTAGATGCCTCCTGGACGCCTCCCCATGGTGAGGTGTTCCGGCACGCCCCACCGGGAGGCCCCGGGAAGACCCAGGACATGCTGGAGAGACTATGTGTTTCGGCTGGCCTGGGAACGCCTTTGGGGTTCCTCCTGAAGAGCTGGAAGAAGTGGCTGGGGAGAGGGAAGTCTGGGCCTCCCCTTCTTAAGCTGCTGCCCCCGCGACCCAACCCCGGATAAGCCGGAGGAAGATGGATGGATGGATGGATGGATGGATGGATGGATGGATGGATGGAACCCCTTGCAGATTGATCCTAGTTATTAAACAATACACTGATCTTTAGCTTATTGTTTGGATTGGTGAAAAGATTTCTAGTTTGATTGCAGTAAGTAACTGATTTGCAGCATCCAGAACACAGTGAAAGAAGTGAAAGGCTGATGACAGGCTGATGGAGATCCCAACAAGGAGCAGAACTCCCCCCAGAATTGGGACAGAACCTGGGGACCCCTGTCAGAAATGATATCTGTGGGGAGGCCACAAGGACAAAAAGCTTCTTGTATGAGAACCTCCCCCATCTTCTTGGCAGAGAGGAGTTTGTACACCGGAACCAAGTGGACCATTTTGAAGAATCTTTCAATAACAGTAAGGATGACGGTGTTACCTTTGGAACTAGGTAACCCAGTGATAAAGTTCATGCCAATATGGGACCACGGTTGAGACGGGATGGTCAGAGGTCGGAGAAACAAAGACGGAGGCCTTTTGAACATCTTGAAAAGGTTGCAGAGAGTACAGGATGCCATAACACCCAACATCTGCAGACAGAGAATGCCACCAAAACTGAACCTGAACAAATCTGATTGTGTTGGAAAAACAGGGATGAAAGAACAACCAAGAACCATTCAAAAAATCCAACACTTTCTTCCTGAGACCACCGAGAACAAAGAAGTGATTATTGGGGCTGTCACTAGGAGAAGGTTTGTTAAGGAGAGCCTGCCTAACTTCCTGCTCAATGTCAATCACAGTAGTGGAACATCTTACAGACTCTAGCAACACAAACTCCCTCAGTACCACTTGATCTGTGCTCGTCCACCACAAAGACCCTGGACAGAGCATCAGGTTTAAAATTTTTGGTCCCGGGCCTGCAAGACAGAGAAAAGTTAAAGCGGCCAAAAAAAAGCACCCACCTTGACTGTGTAGAATTTAATCTCTGAGTAGACTTAAGATACTCCAAGTTTTTGTGGTCCGTTCATACTTCCGTTCATGCTTCTTATCCACGGGAACCAGCCAGTCGCTAACTGTGCTCTCCTTCATAGGGTCCATGGAGATCTGATCAAGGGAGACCAAAAAACCCAGAAAAGACATTGTGTTAACATGGAACTCATATTTCTCTGCTTTGACAAACAGCTGGCTCTGAAGCAGACATAGTAGAACACATCTGATGTGTAACCTATGTCCCTCTCCTCTGCAGCAGAGCCAGAACTTGAGTGTGAAGTGATGATCCCTTTCATCCTTGGAAAGACACGTGTGTCTCAGCTGCATCGGTTCAGGACCAAAACAGAGTAGGTTTCGATGTGGTCATGTAAGCCATCTAATCTGAAGAGGAGGTAAAGAGATGATCAGCATTTCCAGGCTCTCTGCGTCACTCATGAAGGTTAAGGTCGAACCAGGTCAGCAACAGAGCTCATCCTTGATCTTCTCGATTAGTCCAGAAAAGAACACATCCATTAGGGCTTGCTCATTCCAGGCACTCTTGGTAGCTAGGATGTGTAAGTCGATTATGTAAATGATATAGACCGGCTCCCCTTTCTGAGAGCCAGAACACCTTGTAAGGGTTCTCTGCCCGGAAGAATAGGGCTGAAAACTCTGCTGAATTGCTGGGAGAAGCTCTCAAACGAGCTACACAGGGAGGAATTGTTCTGCCCCTCCAGTTAATAATGAGATCACATAGGCCACCTTGGCCATCAGACAGAAGTGCCGAAGGCTGAAGTTAAAAGTGGATCTCGCACTGGGTCAAAAAGGCTTGACATTGTTCCAGATCACCCCTAAATAACTACGGGGCTGCAGCTCTTGGCCAACCGCTCTGGCCTTAGAAAGCATTAGTGTTTTTTGGGGTTTGGCAGTTTAAGAGGAATCAGGAACAAGCTGAACGTGCATGTAAGTGAGAATATCCTGCGCACCTGCCTCTAATTGTTTTTTACTGTGTTCAACATCCTCTCTCCACTCTAATCTCTGTCTGCCAATGGATCCATGTTAGGCCAGGATATTCTGTCAGCAGGCTCAGAATGTAGGACTCAGAGGCAAGACAGACAGTGATATATTTAAAAGGTGTTTATGCAACGTAGCGTGTGGCTGCTCGTCTGCTGAGGTGGACTCTCTGGACACTCTGCAGGAAACTCAAACGAAGAATGACTATGAGCATGAAAGCCACCAACCTGGCAAAATTCAGTCTGTGTCCAGAAGAGAGACTGTTGTCCAAAGGAGCAGAACTCCGTTGTTTGTTACAGAGCTGGGGACAGATATTCAGGATGGAAGAGAAGCAGAGTCTTGCGGTAGCCAGTTCACACAGAGGGAACAGAGAAATAATCTAAACTTTGGTCAGAGGACAGGTCAGAGGTTTACAACAGGCGGAATTCAGGTAACAGCCTCGAAATACAGGACAGGCAAACAGAGCAAACAGGGGTGGCCAAATCTCAGAACTCCCCGGGAAGAAACCAGTCAGAAACAGTCGGAAGATGATACAAACAGGAACACTAGAATTAATCTCACTAGGAGCTTAAATAATCAGCCATAAAAGGCTGGGAACCAGAGGTATACACTGCATGAAAAGTGAGATTTTTAGCGTCCCGTAAACCCCCGTAAACTCCCTGCAGATCTGCCTGATTTTTCGTCAGTTTCCGACAATTTGCAACCCGTGCTTGTCGCGTTTGTCGGTTACCACAAATTGTCCGAGGAAGCGGACAGTGGCGTAATGTGGAGAGCGATCAGCTGTACTAATGGCCCTAATTAGCATATAGATGCAGCAGCAAACCCAGCGGCTGGCCAGGTCTGGCTTGAATAACCTTCTCAGTATTGGCTGAAACCACTATTCTCAAAACAAATGAAATGGCTCGTGATTGGCAACAAAACCACACGTGGCCACGCCAGGCTTTAATTTTCTTACTGAGTATTGGACGGAACCACTTCTTTTTTTAAACAAGTAAAGTCGCTCGTGATTGGTTGGCATATATATATATTTACATATATATATTTATTCATATATATATATATATATTTTATTCATTCATATATATATATATATATTCATATATTTATTCATTCATATATTTATTCATTCATATGCTGTGTATTTATGTTATCCTACACTACTACACAATTATTGTGCTACCATCAAGGACATGAATGAATTTATACAGAAATGAAGATTTACCAGGAAGCTGTTTATGCAAAGAAAAGAGCTTTTATTAAAACACACACACAACTATATATAGCGCGTATCCAAACACATGCGTTATCTAAAAATTACAACTCCGTGAGCGGTCCCGTTTGCTTCCTCCGGGGTTGGAGGTAACAGGCAGCATTCCCTCCGAGGCAGGTCCGATGTGCAGAGCGCCTACTGTGCGTGGCCTTGTACTTGGACATCGCTTCTAACCGGGACTGCGGCTTAACACAGAGTTCAGTGAGATCCGGCCTACAGAAATGGCGGCGACCGTACAATCCATCCAGAGACACCGCCCGGCGACGCCATCTTCTTAGGTAGGACATGAGGTCGGCGGTGGCCGGACTTCCAAAGTTCCACTTCCTCATCTGCCAGCACACTCTGCCTTGCCGCCTTCAGCAGCTGAAAAAAAAAGCATGAATCAGCGCACTGCATATGGACACAACACATCTATCAATGCACCTGAAAAATAGTCACCAAATAAAGTCTTACCCTCTTTCTTCTGGCCCGACTCCGAGCAGATAGCCTGGCAGCCTCCTCATGACGCAGTGTGCTGGCTAGCAGCGCGCGTGTATCCTGAAGCTCCTGCATACCGTCTCATAATACGTCTTACAGGCAGCTGGAAAACAATTAAATGAGAGTGGTATGAATAAAAAAATAAAAAACATCAAGCGCAAGTCACAGTAACAAGGAAGGAGAAAACATTAAAACAAGTCACTTTACACACATGTGGAGTCTTTATCAACATGGGTGCAAATCCGAGCAAATAGGAGGTCCACGCCTCATTGTGAGGCGACTGACTGTAGTCTGTGAAAAAGAAGTACAGCCCATGATCGGGTATCCATCCATTATCCATGTCCTTTTACCGCCCAGAATGAAAGCATATTCTTTAAACCTTACCCCTGCGGTTCATAGCGCCTGCAATTAGTCTCCGAGGTTGTTAAGGCGGCATAATGCTTCCCTGTGAATCTAAAAATACACTTTAGTAAAGCTTTAGGCTGGGCTGCTTTTAGCTTACCTAGCTAGGCTAGGCTAGGTTTAAAGCTTGCCTAGCTAAGCTAGAAGCTGCTTTAAGCATAGCTACCAATAATCGCAACATATTTACACGCTAGCGTGGCGTTTTGTGCACCGTCTTCTCTTCCTGGGGTTGGTATATCCCGCAAAGTTGCTCGATAGCCAGATAGGGTGGCCAGATGTCCGGCTTTAGGGCGGACAGTCCGGATTTTCATTGCACTGTCCGGCGTCCGGCGCTACACCCGCAGGACGTGTATTTGTCCTCCTTTACCCCCAGATTCCACATACTCCGTCAGCGCTCCGCCCAGCTCACGTACGAATTACTTGTCTATCTTCTTCTTCTTCTTGTCGAGGTTTTATGGCGGTTGGCAACAAACTGTTAGTAGCATTACCGCCACTTACTGGTATGGAGTGTGGTTAAGTGATGGTTTAAATATTGATCCTGATACATTCTACCCTAACTTCTTCTAAACATACATTCACACATTCACACTTAAAATATAAACATATTTGTGCACAGCTTTTGTATATCATTCCTTCACTCACAAACACACTTACTATAATTAAATTCTATGGAATAATTTCGTTTTCTTTAGAAATCGAATAATTATTTGTATGTGTTTACTCCCTAAATTTTCCTCAGTATATCTAATAAATTAACCTTCTCCTTAATCGTCTTCAAAACTCTCTTTATATATATCTTCTCTCTTTTTCATATTTATGACATTCTAATATAACATGTTCTATGGTTTCATATTTATCACAGAAATCACATTTGCCCGTTTTTATGTTTTTGTATTTTTAAAAGTGTATGATTAAGTCTTATTAAATGAATTATTACCAAATCTTAACCTTGTTGCATCACTCTTTCATCCTTTCTATTTCTTCTTCCATTTCTTCTTTCTCCTACCATCTTCTGAATTTTATAAACCATCTTCCTGTTTTTTCTTCATCCCACCTTTTTTGCCAAATTTCCATAAGTTTCTCTTTAATAATACTCTTTCCTTCTGATTTACTTATTTTAACTATAAAACTAATAGAATGTTTAATTGCCCTTTTTGCCATTTTATCTGCCCTCTCGTTTCCTTCCACCCCAATATGTGCTGGAACCCACACAAATGTAACTATCAGCCCCATGTTTCGTATTCTGAACAGTGTATGATTTATTTCTAATAAAATGTCCATCCTACTATCTGTATTACTTGTCTGTCATGTAAATCAATGAGAGCTGTTCCACATCCTCCGGCTGCGTCACCGCCCACATCACGTCTTCTCCGTCCTTCACCGTCAAAATACGGAGCTGAGCTATTTTTTGCTCCCCTCCGGTCCGCCCAGATCAAGACCCGCTATTGCAATCGCATCACAAACAGAAAAAAAAAAGAAATGCAGAGAAGACCCGGTTTGTCAAATTAAATTATAGTAAAAAACAGATGGGTATCTAGAAATTAGAGCATAGTTTGTATATATTCCCAAAAAACTCTAAAACAATAAATTTAGATTTTATTTCAAAAAAAAATTTGGAATTTTTAATCAATATTCTAATAATTGTAAATAAAGTATTATATCCATAAATGTCGCTATGCAAAATGCTCCCTCCCAATCTCTGCTCCTCAAAAATGAACTTTCCCTTTTCAAAAGATGTCTGAGAAAGATGCAGCCATTTAAATGAAATTAAATTGTTTGAGTTAATTGAAGAATTTCAGTTGGTAGTCCCCACTGATTAATTTACTTTAACTACTATTATTATTTTATTTATTTTTTATTTATTTTATTTTATTTTATACTTTGTTCCAGCCTGTGCATTTAATTTTATTTTTCAAAAGCAGGGAGTTGTGATATTTCTTCTTTTGTATTGAAATATTTGTTATTGACTTGTTATTTGAGATTGTTATTGTTTCTTCTTTATATATTCAATAACAACAAAAAAAAGTGGAAATCTAAAAAAAAATTAACCATTACAGCCAACTGATTCTGATTAAAACTAATTTTTTTGAAGTAAATTATTTTTATGTTGTATTTTTACATAACATTTGCATACACAGTAATCTAGCGTACTTTAATTAAATAAATCAATTCAAGCTAAAATGTAAGAGTCTATAATTAGGCTATACTGGAGCCTGATCTATTTCTACCATCTATTTGGGGGATATTTATTGCCACACTTTGGGCCACTTACAAAACCAATTTAGCATGCTGACCTATGTCCTTATGACCACAGTGTACCAATATCTTCTGATGGCTACTTCCAACAGGATAATGCTACCATGTTATAAAGTGAATCATCTCAGAATCATTTTCTTGAAACTTTTCCACTTACCAAGTAATTGTGAATTGAGCATATTGACAGACAACATTTTATTTTTTATCTTAAATGCAAATTTAAAAAAAATAATTACTGCTCTAAATGTATTGCTCTGTCAGCTAAAGATCTGTTTTTGGTCTCTATACTTCCCTTTAATTAAATAAATCAATTCAAGCTAAAATGTAAGAGGCTGTACCCGGATCTCTTTGTATCAGAGATTTTCTTACACTGGGTTGCAGGGGGGGGAAACCCCCCTGCAACCCCTGGTTTGTATTTGGCAGCTCTGCTGCAGCATGTCTATTTACATGTTAAAGCCTCCCCTAAAATTCCATGGGGGGAGGCATGGGGGGAACACTGCCTAAGCATTCCACGTCAATTTCTGGACAATTTACGGGAGTTTTCGTCGAAGCCTGCAAATTGCCGTGATACTGCCGCTAACCTGAAGTTCCACGACAATCTACAGTGCCGTATATTGGTCTAAAATCCCACTTTTTCATGCAGTGATAAATAGCAGCAGGAACAGGTGGATATAATAAGAGATAAGGAGCGCAAGGCAGAGCAAAGCAGATAAGAGAAAAAGGAGCAAAATGCAGCCTATGGTGCCAAGATCATGACAAATGGACATAACAAGGGGTATTCAGATGCGGTCTTGCAGTGGATGGACGAGAGACAATTTTCCACAAGACATATAGGACACTGATTCTGCAAAGTGACTCGCAGTTCTTTTTTATAATTTTGTAAGCCAAATGAATCTGCTTGGTTCACCAGCTTCTCCCAGACAAGAGATTAGGTGAGATGACGTTCTGGAACACAGACAGAAGCAGCAGGAAATCAGAGCAAGAAAATCGTCTGACAGAGCACCAGAACTAAGACAAGGCAGTCAGGTGTGCCTCCCTCACAGCGGGAGATCAACAAGGACAGTGGTAGGTCAAAGAAGTTCATAGGGCAGATGGGGCACAAGAGTAAGCTCAGTAAGCTAATTAAAAAGCTTGTTAAGTTTGCAGCGGAAGGCTTTGTGTAAATATTGGCTACAAAATCATATTGCTTGAAAAGCACTCATCTTCCACATTAACTTCAGAAATAAACTCATGACTGCAAAAAACAGTGAAGAATAAAGAATGCATTAATTAAATAACTAATGAATATATAAAATGTTAACCATAACAAAGACAAGCTTCTAATTTATTTTTTATGACTTACCATATTAATATGATACAGTTTAGTAAGTTAGCAATGTTTTATCCAAAGCTAACTAACCTGATTAACTCATGTAACATCTGACTTCAGCAGCTGAATGTGTGGTTTCTCATAAAATGATGATCGAGTATTTATCTTCTCATGGATCCATTTTGATTTTTTGCCATTTAGATTATAGTACAACCAGTATTGTACTGATTATATATAAATAAACTAAAACGAGCCAAAATCATGAATTATCAAATTAACCAAATACGTTTGATGACACATTTTAATAACACCAACCACACCCATTTGCGTGTGTGGACTCGGTGGAATACTGACGCCATAATGACTTCCAAAAGAAAAAAAGTGCCTCACCTGGCTAATAGAACTAAAAAAGCACAACAAACAATTTGAATTGAGCTCAAGGAGATAAAAGAAACAAAGGCTAATGGGGAAATGATTCAAAACTGCAGCTGGAGACACACAAACCCATATGTAAATATGTTTAAAGAAGCTGAAAAAGTCAAGAAAAAAAAACAAAAAACATTTGAACTTTTTCCATTTACTCCAATCTTTAAAACTTGTGTTTAATGATATGTTCCCATGCAATATGATATCATTAATCATATCATTAACTAGTATTTCAATCTGAAAAACTCACACAGAGAGAAAAGATAATTAGAAGAATTTATTGATAGAAAGTATAGTCTTTGGCGCTCAGACCTCGGCAGGAACATTCATGCTGAATTATGCTTAACATGCATGAGTAGATAAATGAGAAATAGGGATGTTCCCGGACTGGCCTGAAACTGGTGGTGGTTTAGTCGGAGCTGGTTGACAAGGTGATCTGCTGAGCAGAATGTGGGACTAGAAGACTGAGGGAGCTGGCGCCAGGCTTCACTCAGAGACTTCGGGGAACTGTCCATGATGAGCAAGCATGAAGCGGAGACAGTGGAGAGGAAAAACTCCCCGCAGGGAAGAAACCTCTGTAGCAGGCCCGGGCTCAACATGGTGGTCTTCTGCGGACCAATGCGGTGAGACAGGGATGGTGACAACTGGGATTAATACTCTCTGATGAGGTTGAGGTGAAGTCGAGTCATGGGGACGATTCAGCTGCGATGGCGGGGAAGGGGATGGAGGTGGGTGAATTGTCGTCTGAATCGAAGTCCGACATTGCGATTGCAGGAAGCGGCTGGGATGAAGATTTGGAGCGTTTATAAAGTGAGAGCAGGACGCTGATTGGGCTTGCGGTGGAGTAGTTCGAAGCTGAATGGCTCGCTTCAGAGATGGATTGCTTCTGATTGGATGGTGGTAAGTCAGAGTTTCTTCAATTGAACTTCCGCTAGAGCTTCATTATTTGGCGAAAAAATCATCAGGATCTGTGTTTGCCAAGAAACCTCAAATAGCTTGGTGTAGGCAAACCTAAAGGTGAGATTTGCCTTTAAGCACCCACTGTACAGCATGTTTTCCATAAAATATCCAGAAGCACATGGAATTTGTTTTGTTTTTATAAGAAAAATAAAAAAGCTGTGCACATATCCATGGTTAGGAATGGTGAACTTAAGTAAATTGTCCACAGGGTTTGTGATTGGTGCAGATTGGACAGGCTTCTTGAGAGATCTATGTCTTTATTGGTCTGACAGGAGTGCTTTTATGTAACACTGATCAGCTTGTCTGCTTAAAAACACAATGACTGGTGCTCTGCACGGACCATTAATATCTGAAACTGAGCGTTCAGAAGGCTGAGTGAGGCTGTGCCTTCTATGCAAACTTTAAGGTACAGCTGTGCCTGGCTGGCTGGTGGGTCCTGCTGCCGGTCCCGTGCCCCCGGGCTATGGTGAGGTGAAACTGGTGGGGCCCCCTTCTCTGGGGGCTCTCGAGGAAACGGGGTGCCTATTGGAGTCAGCGGGGAGCTGGCTCCCTGGGAGTGCAGCAAGCACCCCAGTCCTTTGCCCCCATCCCCGAAATCCTCCCTCTGCCTGCTCCATCACTCTGCCACACATGTGTCAGGTTTTTGGGGAGAGGGTCGTTACTGGAGGGCCACACCTTCTGAAGACGTCCCCCACACCAATTTTATTTTGCATTTTAGACACTTCCATCTACATCATTTTCACAACACACATCTATGTAGGGCATTTTTGGAGGGTGGGGGTCAGGGGGCACTGGGGGGGGCTTATTTTATGGGCCTCACCACGGTGGCCTCCCCTCCATCCCCTCTCGTGATCTCAGACTTTGAGGGTTGAGGGTTGTCGAAGGGGATGTGCTGGCACCGTCTATCTCCTGGAGGGGGTGTGGAGTGTTGCCGGACACCACCTCTTGGTACTCCCCAGTTTTAATTGCATCTGAGAGTTAAATAAGCAACAACAATTCACATTCGGAAATGGCGAGTGCGAGGATCGAGGTCTTCTCACACCCCTGTTCTCCGGCTGCCGCCTGGAGTCTGGGGCCTGGAGGGAAGAGCAGGCCACCTGGTTCGTGGTTTTGGCTGGGGCTGGCTGGGGGGCCTGGGTGGCCTGCCGGTGGCCGGGGCTGTCACCTCTGCTGAGAGCCTGGTTGAAGGTTTTTTTTTTTTTTCTCTTTCTTTTCAAATTTGGCTGGGTGGCCGGGCGCTGATGGGTGGGATGCCCCCGGTCCCGGGGCTCTTGCTGGGGGTGGTCCGGGCCGGGGGGGGGTGGGGGCCGGGCTTGAAGCAGGAAAGAGATGGGTTGGTGTGGCGGTGTCGCCGCCTCCTCACATCCGGATTTTAGGTTCACTTTATGGGGTCATCCGATAGTCCCTGGACCGACCACCGGTGTCACCGGATTTTTGGTCCTGGTATTATATTGGATGTCAGTGTTATGTGTGAATGTGTGTCCACGCGTTATTATTTTTATTTATTATTATTATTTTATTCAATTTTTTTTCTGTGGTACAAGTGGGGCACTAGGGAGGGAAGGCATGATTGAGATGGTGTGTTTTTTTTTTTGTTTTTTTTTTTTTTTTTT
>JAGKQL010000028.1:25030764-25048260 GCA_018398635.1 Cyprinodon brontotheroides | reverse complement strand
AAAAAAGTACTCCAGAGTTTTGTTCAGCATGGGGGTGAGTAGAAAATGAAGGCTAATCATGTTTTGGGTGTACTATTCCTTTAATATATGTGAGTGGATTTATATGTGGGAAACTGGTCAGAAGCCATCCTGCTACTGGTCTTGGAAGAGAAAGTATCTTGGAGCAGTGATCCTCTCCATCATGCAAAACAGCTCAATGTTAGGACAAGTCCATCAGGTTACCCTCTGTTACCACTGTCATGATGGGATTTAGGTTCCTAACCCACATGCAAAACACACAAGGAGTCAGATGAAAAGTTTGACTGTTTATTGAGAAAACACAGAGTTAAATAAACTTGAAGCTGGGAAACAGATCCGGGGCTGGTTACACAGGGTTCTCTGGAGAGAGGGATAGTTTGGTTAGCCAGGATGCTAATACTCTTTGTCAGAGAAGTTGTGCAGGTCTGTACATGTAAAGTGATTCAGGCTGAGCGGCAGAGGGAGGGAACCAGGAGGGTCCAGAGGCAGGAGAGTCGGCTTCAGAGCAAATCAGCAAATGGTAAATGGCATGTATATTATATATATAGCGCCTTTATTCAAGTTAGGAGACTTGACAAAGGCGCTTTACACTACATTCATTCACCCATTCACACACACACTCACACACTGATATTGGCAAGCTACATTGTAGCCACAGCTGCCCTGGGGCTCACTGACAGAAAAGCGCCGGCTGCACACGCACTGGCGCCACCGGGCCCCTCTGACCACCATCAGTAGACAATGCAGGTGAGGAAGTGTCTTGCCCAAGGACACAACGACACTGAAAGTCAGAGTCGGGGCTTGAACCGTCAATCCTTCAATTTCAGGGGCAAACTCCTACATCCAGCGCCACTGTCACCCCAGGCTTATCGGCAGTTGCCGACTTCAGACTTGTCAGTGTTCAAGTTCTGAGTTTCTTCCAGCTCTCTTCTTGAGAGCAGACAGGCAGGTTCAGATAGTTTGATCCACAAAAGTGCTATTGAGAGCAGACAGGCAGGTTTCAGCTGAGAAACTCTTCCAAAGTTCCTGTGTACAGTCAGGTTCTTCCTGCGAGGCAGAGAGGACAAAAACAGGGTAGGTTCAAAGTCAGGTTTTCAGGGGAGTCAGAGAATCAGACAGGCTGGTTGGCTCAGGCTTGCTAACCGTAACTGGCTTAACACTCTGGCACTGGAGTGTTGTCCTGCCGCTGCTTAAAATGCTGGTCTCCTGATGAGCCAATGAGCCGGAGGTGTGGTGCGTCAGCTTTAGCTCCAGGGAGACCTAGGGTGCCCTCTACTAGAGAAAGGTGGACAGACCTCCAGATCCCAACAGTACTCTCAACGACCGCTCTCCTGGCGGTCCAGAGGATGTAGAAGGCAGAGACTCATGGCAGTCGTCCATCAGGGAGGGATCCAGGATGAAGGATCCCCTGTGGTTTCCGGAGATCAGGAGTTCAAGTGGCTGAGTCTGGTGTGTAACTTGATGTAATTTCTTTCCATCAATAGCTAAGACTCTAAGAGGTTTCTTCAGAGGGATGGTGTCAATGTTTAACTGTTGAACCAGGTTAGAGTCAATAATTTTTTTCTCACAAAGTGAGAATCAGTAAAGGCAGACAAGATGAGAGTCTGATCAGAAACAAACAAGGTAGCTGGTAGCAGTAGATGAGGAGACTTTTCAGATTGCAGATGGTCCGCCAGACTCCTCATATCTTCTGGCGGACCCTGGCTTTTACCTTAGCAGGGCAGGTGGAGATAAAATGGCCGGGCTCACCACAATACATGCATAAGTTCCCCTTGTATCTCCTTTGCCTCTCCTCAGTTGAGATTCTGGTATGACCAATCTGCATAGGCTCTACATCAGAGGTTTCTGTGGAAGGAGAGACGCCATGGGTGAAGGAAGCAGGAACAGAAGCTGACTGGTTACGATTCCTTGGCATGGAATCAGTCTCAGGTGGTGCAGAAAAAACAGAAGAGCTGTTAGTCATTGGGGCAGTTACAGAGAAAACATGGATTGTTAATCTGATTAATTCCTCCAGGGTTGCTGGTTTGTTGATTGTGGCGAGTTCATCCTTTATTTCTTCGTCTAGAGCCTTAAAATAGGCGCTTTTGAGTGCGCATTCATTCCAACCGGAAGCTGCACCCTTTGACCCCGAAGTCGATCGAGAAATCGGCTACAGTCCGATTTCCTTGTGTAAGATTTAACAGAGCTCGAGAATCAATTGATTGGTCTGAGTCTTGATTAAAGACTTGTGAAAATTCCTTGATGAATTGATCAAATGTGCACCTAAAACTGGATTCTGAGGGGAATCTGGCTTCAGCCCATTCGAGAGCTCTTCTGGTCAATTGAGAGAGTATGAAACAAATTTTTCTCTTATCGTTGGAGAAACTGGATGGTGAGTGTTCAAAAATCAATTTACACTGGAATAAAAATCCTTTGCACTTACTCGTAATGCCTGAGAACTTCTAAGGAAGTGACAGACGGAATTCCGGAAATGACGGAACAGGTTCTGACCTTTGAGGCGGATCTGGCTCCGGAACCGGAAGTTGAGCTGGCTCCGCTGTGGGAGTAGCATTTCGGAGATAGCCGGCTAATTCCTGTAAAGTTTGATTTTGTTGTTCTGTTAGGTTTTATTATTTATACATCATGTGCATTGTTATTTTGTTAGTCAGATTAGACAGAGCAGAAGGCCTTCCTTCACATTGTGGATGTAACGTGTGTAATGGAGGTCATCTAATCAGGACAGCCTTTGTGTCTTTAAGAATACACAGGATATGGGGCACATCTTGGAGATGGTCTGATAGGAGAGGTGCTGTATCTGTAACCCTGAAGCATAGAAGCAAGCTGCATGGAGTTCAAGACAGGGAAGGCGTGTCAGTTTCTTATCTGCGGACAGCTAAGCATCCACATGATGCAACACAAGACTCAGAAGGTATAAGAAGCAGGAGATGGCGCTTGTTCGGGGCTCCAAACTTTTGCCTGGACGCTTGCGGGGCGTGATTTTTGAGACCACAGCTGTGCAACGCTCTAAGCATTTTTCTCTGTCCTGTAAAGACCTGATCTGGAATAAACTCCTGTTTTATAGTCCTTTTTATATGGTTTTACCCAGTTTGAGTTAAGAGTAGTAAATAACTTGCCTCCAGGAAAAGAACCGGTGAGAAGGTGCCCCCCGGGGCGCTACAGCTTTCCTTCCAAGGGGACAAATCCTTCTCACTTTAACAGTTCAAAACGTGTGTTAAACTCACGGAGGGTGGAGTCGTGGCCTTGAATCAAAGCTCCTTGTTCCTCAATCATCCTCCGGAGTTGGACTGCTGGGTTAGGTTGTTGGCCAGAGTGTTCTGTCATGATGGGATTTAGGTTCCTAACCCACATGCAGAACACACGGAGTCAGATGAAAAGTTTGACTGTTTATTGAGAAAACACAGAGTTAAATGAACTTGATTCTTGGGAAACAGATCCGGGACTGGTCACACAGGGTTCTCTGGAGAGAGGGACAGTTTGGTTAGCCAGGATGCTGAATACTCTTTGTCAGAGGAGTTGTGCAGGTCTGTACATGTAAAGTGATTCAGGCAGAGCGAGCGAACCAGAAGGGTCCAGAGGCAGAGAGTCGGCAGAGGGCTAGGCAACGGCTCGACTTCAGACTTGTCAGTGTTCAGGTTCTGAGTTTCTTCCAGCTCTCTTCTTGAGAGCGGACAGGCAGGTTCAGATAGTTTGATCCACAGATGAGCTATTGAGAGCAGACAGGCAGGTTTCAGCTGAGAAACTCTTCCAGAGTTCCTGTGTACAGTCAGGTTCTTCCTGGGAGGCAGAGAAGACAAAAACAGGTTAGGTTCAAAGTCAGGTTTTTCAGGGGAGTCAGAGAATCAGACAGGCTGGTTGGCTCAGGCTGTTAAGCAGTAACTGGCTTAACACTCTGGCACTGGAGTGTTGTCCTGTCGCTGCTTAAATGCTGGTCTCCTGATGAGCCGAATGAGCTGCAGGTGTGGTCGTCAGCTTCAGCTCCAGGACACCTAGGGCGCCTCTGCTGGAGAAAGGTGGACAGACCTCCAGATCCCAACAACCATATCAGCTTTGAACCACAAGAGTCTTGGGGCCCAGGTGTCCCCACACCCCCTGAAGGATAAGTCTTTATTGGTGTCATCAGCAGTATCACATAGAGGCAGAAGGAAACAGAGCATCAAAAACGGCGTTCCTCCCTTCAAGAGGAAATGTCATATTGAATTGTTAATCTGCTCAGAGTGCAGGATTGTACTCTGACTTGCTGCTGCGTTCCCCAAACTCTGCAATTCACAGTTCCTGAAAATGCTGAAACCGACTGCATTGTGCAAAGTGTCAATAGTCCATTGAAAATGTTCTCCAAAAAAAAGTGCTATGATGAAAAAAATAAAATAAAAACATAATGGTAGTTTTATTGTTTTTTTATTTGAATAGTATTAAATATGATAATTGCTTGGAACAGGGAGTTAGTGTGTTTAATAGATTTCAGCAAAGATAACGTGGATGTGTCTGGTTAAGAGGAATCATTCTTCTGAATTAACAGTTTAACTATATTGTCATGATGGGTGCACTGAAAAGTGCCCAAGATGCAGAACACCACGGAGACTGAGGAAAAGTTTAACAAGTTTATTGTTCACAAGCACATGGAGATAACACAGGTACTGGTTCAGGCCTGGGGGCTGGTTCACTGGAGTCTGCGTGGGAGACAGTTCAGTTAGCTTGGGTTCAGTTGAGTTTGAGTTTGAGAGTTTCAGGTTTGTACCTTGAGAAGTCCGGTTTAGGCTTTGAGAGAGGAACTGTTGGGTCCAGAGATTGTTTAGTTCAGCAGAGTCCGATAACTGCTTCAGCGTCTTACTTCTAAGCGTGAGGGCAGACGCCTTGCTTTGGGTTTCCAGCTCTTAGTCCAGAGCTGCATGGGAATCAGAGAAGAGTCTTCAGGTTTGGCTCAGAGGGGGCAGGCTTGGCAGGTTAAGCTCTTCCAGAGCTCTCAGGAGAGAAACAG
The DNA here is from genome assembly GCA_018398635.1 of Cyprinodon brontotheroides. Lineage (NCBI taxonomy): Eukaryota > Metazoa > Chordata > Actinopteri > Cyprinodontiformes > Cyprinodontidae > Cyprinodon > Cyprinodon brontotheroides. Next base: position 25,043,267 of record JAGKQL010000028.1, on the reverse strand, counting down.
GATTCCTGAAAGCAGAGAAAAGGATTAGAATCCTATCTGGATTCAAGAAGCAACAAAGGTTCTCAGAAAATGCAAGGCTCAGGTGCTAACCAAACTGGATTTAGCACTGCGGCGTCGAGGAGCAAAGGTCTGAAGGCAGGTTATATACTGTGGATCCTCTGATGATGAGATGCGCCACAGGTGTGTCGAAGGCTCAGCTCAGGAGGATCCATGGCGGGACTCTGCTGGAGAAAGATAGAACTTCTCCAGCTCCCAACATATATAGAGACATTTATGATAGTTTGGTTAACCTTGAGCTCAGTGGGCCCTGTACTAGGCCCATCTGATACCTACTCATGTTGATCTATTTATAGAAATGGCCAAAACACAGTCAAGTTTATTTTTTCACAAATACTTTTTGTTTTATAGCTGTGTAAAAAATAAAAATGAGATTTAAAATTCCACCTGACACGGTGTGTGACCCTGTGGGAGTACTGTTACTACGTGCACTAGATGGAGTCTCCACGCTTTTATCCGGGAACCGGTTAACGGGGGCAGCAGACTAGCAGAGACTCCCCAGACTTCCCTCTCAACGAGACACCTCCTCCAGCTCTGCTGGGAAAGCCTAAGCGCCCCCAGGCCAGCCGAGAGACGTAGTCTCTCCACGTGTCCTGGGTGGTCGTCCCTGCAGCCTCCGCCCAGTGGGGCGTGCCTGGAACACCTCGAGGGAGGCGTCCAGGGGCATCCGGAAGAAGATGTCCTCAGAGCCACCTCAACTGACTCCTCTCGATGTGGAGAAGCCGCTCTACACTGAGCCTCTCCCGAATGACCGAGCTCCTCACCCTATCTCTCAAGGGAGAGCCCAGCCACCCTGCGGAGGAAGCTCATTTCAGCCGCTTGTATCCGGGGATCTCGTTTTTCGGTCATGATCCAAATTTCATGACCATAGGTGAGGGTAGGAATGTAGACCGAGCAGTAAATTGAGAGCTTTGCTTTTTGGCTCTCTTCAGCTCTCTCTTCACCACGACAGACGGTGCAGCGTCCGCGTATTGCAGCAGCCGCACCGATCCGTCTATCGATCTCCCCGCTCCATTCTTCCCTCACTGCGTGAACAAGGACCCCAAGATACTTGAACTCCTCCACTTGAGGCAGGGACTCTCCTCCAACCTGAAGGGACAAGCCACCTTTTTCCTCATCGAGAACCATGGCCTCGGACCTGGAGGAGCTGATTCTCATCCCGCCATCACTGCTGCGAACCACCCCAGCGCACGCTGTAGGTCTTGGCAGGAGGGAGCCAGCAGAACTACATCATCCGCAAAAAGCAGGGATGAGATCCACTGGTCCCCAAAGCCAGACCCCCTCCGGTCCTTGGCTGCGCCTAGAAATCCTGTCCATAAAGTTATGAACAGGACCCGGTGACGAGGCCCCTGTCGGAGTCCAACATGCACCGGGAACAGGTCCGACTTAATACGGCAATGCGAACCAGAACTCCTACTCCGATTGTACAGAGAAGCGGATGGCTCCTAATAAAGGGCCACGATCTCATACTCCTGAAGCACCCCCACAGGGCAACACGAGGGACACGGTTCGAATGCCTTCTCCAAGTCCACAAAACACATGTGGACTGGTTTGGGCAAACTCCCGAGAACCCTCAAGCACCCTGCAGAGGTGTGTAGAGCTGGTCCACTGTTCCACGGTCAGGGCGAAAACCACACTGCCGCTCCTCCTGCAGCCAGGTTAGGCAATCAGCGGACTCTGCTCTCAGCACCCTGGCATGAGCTGGGCTTTCCGGGGAGGCTGAGAAGTGTACTTGATAGTTGGAACACACCCTCCGGGACCCCTGGAGGGGAACCACCACCCCAGATCTGCCAATCAGGGGGACTGTTCCCGACCTGCGCGATGCTGAATAAGGCACGATAGCCAACCATGACAGAGCCAAGCAACATCCAGGAAACTTTACAAGATACTCCAGGGCCGGATCTAGAGTCTTACCGCACGTTGAGTTTGAACACCTGGGTGACTTCAGCCTGGGTGATGAACGAATCTGACCCCAAGCACCCGTCTCTTCTTCCCCCATGGAAGACGTGTCAGACGGTCTGAGGAGATCCTCAAAGTATTACCTTCCACCGCCCGACAATATCACTCATGCTAGGTGGCATCTCCCCTCCCGCAGTTTATTGTTAGCGAAGCACTGCTTTCCCCTCCGGAGGCCCCGGAGGGGAAAGCAGCAAATGATTCAGCTGTGCATCAGAATTAAACTTCAAAAATGATGCAGCACACGCGTTTTTGCTGCCCCTGCTGCTTGCGGCGTGAACGTAGCATAAAAGCTGCATACCACAGCTGGAACTGCTCAGTCACTGCAGTACCCTGTGGGAGTATTGACTTTTAGCCACACTCCCAACACAGCCGGCATCATTGGAAACTAGAGGCTCAGACCTTTCCAGGGAGGGGTCAGAGGTCATTGTGCGACCATTTCAGGTGATGTAATCAGCATGCGTTACATAAGTTTGGCTTCTGACATTATTCTTACGCTTTCTATTCAGTTGGTGGTATGGGTATTTTGTGTTGCAACGTGGTTAATCTAAATGAAACAACCACACTAAATCTCAGGAGCAGGCTGCTTTGCCTTATGCAGAAAGGTCTCAAATAATATCAATCAGCAGATTTGTCTTGCCAGTTCCCCTTTTTGTGTGAAAAAATGCATTTGGCACAATTTGGCCACTTTTGCCACCACTGCAAAAATCACATTTCCTCCTGGCACACTGCCCACTAAAACCTTTGTGGAACAAACCTCCTTACACTTATGCAGTCCAAATTTGCTTGATTTATAGTCAAGATATGGATCTATAAAGTCTGAGGGTTCATCCAGAGTTTCAAATGGATTTTCATGGTGTTTTGCAGGGTTTATGTTGGAAAAAATTTGGCGAGGATAATTCTCTCTTTTTTTTTGTCTTTGTTTACTCATCTAAAATCAAACATGGTGACATTTGAAATAATGGTTCCACCTGAGAAACATTCCTCAATGCCTTCCTGTCATTCAGATACAAACAATTGTATTTCCAATTTATAGTTTGGGAGCTGTACTTGCTTTAACTTACATATGTATTTTAATTCACATTTCAATTTGCTCCTAAGACCATCTTGGCTGAAAGGGGTGAATAATAATCACCATTTGCAGTTATAAATTAGAATTCAGAAAACAAAACCCAAGTCCTTAACTGGTTTAATACCCACAGTTCTGATAAATTGAGTAAATCTTAAATGGTAATCAACATTTTCAGTTATAATTCAAAACAACAAGTCCTTAATGGAAAGTATTTAAAATATCTGTAAGGTGTGGATAATTTTGACTCTAATGCATAATTAACTAATATAATTCCCAATTATAATTTATGGAAAAATGTCCACAATCACATAAAAGTAATTGCATGCCTTAAGAAAACTACTGATATACTTTGCGAGGCTTAAAAATAGTGAAATAGAACCACTAACGCCCTTTAATCCAGGAAATTAAGAGTATTCGCTAAGGAAAATTAGTACCAGTTTGGTTTTATTTCTAAATCACCCCTAGTTTCCGGTTCCACATATACAATGCAAATAAAAGTACCAATGATCTGCCTTTATGTAAACGTCGGTGCCTTTGAAAATGTAAACGCAACCCGAACTTCATCCATCTGAATACTTGAGCCGCGAGAAAACGTGCGCTCTGGTGGAAAGCATCCCCCTTAGAAAAATTATAGTACTTTAAAAGTAACCCATTTTCCTTTACATCCCACCTAATTTTCCATATCTTCTTGCTTTCTCTCCAAGCTAAACTTTTCGATCACTTTAAACTGGCATTTCAGCATCTTTTTTAATTGGTGTATACTTGTGTTGTTTAGTTTAAAAGGAAATAGTACACCTCAAAACAGATGATTGGCGGCCTGCTTATTTTAAGCCCCCAGTAAAGTGCAAGCCCTAAAATGGTGAACAATGGGCTTGACCAGGCAGGTGTGAAAAGTTCAAAGGTTTATTTAAAGTCCTTAAACACAAGATGCCAACAGCCGCTTTCCCCGAGGCTGGCTTCGGCCTGGGGAGCCTCAGCGACAGGGACTGGAGACTGTTGGTTAGCGAGAGTCCATGAGGAGCTAGCTGCATCCAGCTTCATGCTTAGCGCCTGGCTGGCCTAGATCCTCGGCTTCCAGCCTCACTGCAGAAAACAACAGGGGATTTACACGAAAGTTGGCCGGGCCGAAGGCTTTCCAGCTCACTGCTGGGGATTTCACGCATAAGTTCTTCAGGCTGAACTTCCGGCTCACCAGCAGGAACAACAAAGGAAAGAATCCCACAAACCTCTAAGAAACTCCACCTGCCAAGTCATCAGGTTTTCACATCCACGTGGAATCACCAGATTCCGGCTCCGCCAGGGGATCACCTGCGTGCACGCTCTCCCAGGAAAGCTGAGACCAGGGGCTGAGTTCCAGTGAGCAGCTCCTGCGAGCTTCAGACCAGGAACGGGCTCTGAGGGCCTGGAGCAAAGGAGATTAAAATCTGATCTCACACAAGAGACTACCAAGAATTAATCTGAAACAGAGGCTCTGGAAGCTAACCAACAAAGATCAACACTGCGGCGTGGAAGCAAGGTCAGGCAGGAGCTTATAAAGGAGAGGTCTTCTGATGAGAGGATTAGCAACAGGTGTGCAGGAAGGTTCCAGCTCCAGAAGACCCACGGCGCACTCTGCTGGAGACAGAGGGTAATCTCCAGATCCCCACAGTAACTCCAGCCCTAAGGGAAAATAGCAAAGAGCAGAGGGGGATCCTCGGCGCCCTCTGGTGGGCAAGCCTGAGGATCCCAACAGATTAGCCTTCATTTTCTACTCATCCCCATGCTGAACAACACTCTGGAGTACTTTTTTGATATCTCAAATGCATCTGGAGATCTGGGAGGCTTCTTGCTGTCTGCTGACATTCAAATAATGGAGGTCTATGGTGCCCGAGGCAGAAAGGTCCATAAAAGTCCACAAAAAACATGTCAATATTCCTCAGTACTGCTCGTCCAATGTATTCACAGTGTCCTGAGTGGGTAGCGTCCATGTTTGCTCGAAGCGAAGTCATTTAGAATGTTTTGAAACATAAACAGTAGTGTATAGGGTTTTCCTAAAAGCGTTCACCGGTCTGAGGAACGCTGACGAGATAAACCAGACGAAAGTGGGCATTCAGCGTCTGCTCTTCACTCATGCTTTTCCTCAACACTGAAGTCATAGACGTTTTCTTTAGATTGTTTCTTTCTTTGCACAGGTAAACAAGCACATTTCTTCTTCTAAACACAACGGCCCGGCAGAGCAGGCAGCTGAATCGAAATTCATGTGCTGAAATATTTTGAGAAATATATATATATATATATATATATATATATATATATATACACACACACACACACACACTGGGAGCTTAATGCAGGATACATTACAATAACATCACTTATTTAAAAGAAAAACCTTCTACTTAGAGTTACTATAAATAAGTTATTTGCCAAAAAAAGGCAAGAACAAAAAATAATAAATAAATAAATGCATTGATTAATAAGGTATTATTAAGTTATTTAACAAAAACCGGCTGCTGCAGCCACCAAAACGGTGTCAGTAAACCTGGGAGTCGCTCGGGAAGCCTACTGGCAGGACAGCCGGACTGTCATCATGGTGGTCGCTGCCAATATGCTGCCAACGGTGGTGCCCGCTGCCGGCAGATGCTGCCATCGGAGAGGCTGATTGTGGGCTGCTCATGGGCGGTTCTAGACAGGGGCCAATGGGAGCCAGTGCCCCTGTAAATTATGTCCTGGCCCCTGTACTGAAGAAATAATGCTTATAAGAAATTATAATGATGATATGCGCTGGAACAGACTTGGTTACTAATGGGTCCTTTGGATCTATTTCATTTTTTTCCTTTACTAATTATTTAAAAACAGTAAGGTGATAGCTTCAGTCGTATTGAGATAGGATCCCATTTTTCATCTGCTAAATGTTTTTTTTCCAAACAAATAAAAAAAGGTACTAAATCAGATTTAATAGAAAATGGTAATTTTAACTTAAGTAAATATGTAAAATTCCTAAATTATGAATGTATATTGACCTCATAAGAAATACAATTTTTATTGAACCTAATTGAAAAGAAATTTCACTTCATGCAGCTCTCTTAATATATTTAAATCCCTTGCCCTGTTTTTTATTTCATGCTTTTCTGTGCCCCCCATGAAAACACGCTGGCCCTTCCTGGCTCCCTGGTGCATTTGATCTAGATTCATCACGTTGCTGCTGCCGGCAGAGCTTGCCATCGGAGAGGCCGATGGTGGCTGCTGCCGGCAGAGAAGCGTAGACTTATTAGCAGATAAAAGTACTCCGTTCCATCAAGTAAATGTGACATTATATGTGTGTGTGTGTGTGTGTGTGTGTGTGTGTGTGTGTGTGTGTGTGTGTGTGTGTGTGTGTGTGTGTGTGTAGTAGTTTCATGTTTAAAATGACAAGAAATATGAAAAAGCTTATGGTCGGCAAGTTGTAGTTACTCTCATATGACAGCAGATGGCAGTGAAAGCCCAAATTCATGAGATTAAATGTTTGAAGTCAATTTTTAAACGTCTGTCCAACAATATATTTTTTATTTTTTTTGAATCATCATGTAGGCTATAGCCTGAAAACAGGACTGGTTGTTTTGTCCGGTCAGCTGTGCTGATAACCGTAAAAATGTTGAATCTAGCATCTGAAGCTATGATTTATTAGTTAATATTCAATGCTAACATTCTTCTTCCATGTTCTGTTCTTTCTCACAGATTGATCCATCTGTGATACCACTAATGAGTGATGGTGACTTGGCAGAGTACATTCCTAAATCAGGGGACCGAATAGCTGTGGTGGCCTTTTGTAGGCGATCCAGCACAGCCAGTAATTCAAGAAGAGACCATATACTGACTCGACTGCGCCGAAGACTATCAGCACCAGGTGTGAAGCCTTCAAAAAATTCAACTTGGATTGGGAATAAGAATGCAGAAAAAAGAGAGAGGCGGATTGAATTAGGATGGATGGATTTTGATTCTAAGCAACAGCAGTACAAGCAGGTGAAGGCCATTAAAGGTGGAGGAACCAGACATTTGACCATTGATAAAAACCTAACAGTGGAGGAAGTAAGGGTCATGGCAGAAATTGTTTTTTTTCCAGATGGGGTTATCAAAGAACAAAAAGCTCTCATGTTACCATTCTGAAATTCAGTCGTCACAGATTGAAGTGGAGATATCAAGCACTATTGAGCAACTGTACAACCTCAGTCGTGTTCGAATACTACGACTGTATCTCTGCACCAAGTTAAGGGATGTACAGATAGAAGAAGACATCCATCCCAAAACCCCGCAGAGCTCAACTTCAGTTGCAGATGTTGCTGAAAGTTCTTTTGAAGTCAGGCAGTACTTACCAGAACCAGATGACGACTATGTTGTCAACATCGAGATTCCCACAGACAATAACATGGACGACACAGTGGTTTGGACTGGCCAGTACACATTAGCAGGAAATGAAGCTTCCCCTGTTACAGTGTCTCTTGTTGTAGATAATATGACCCCTGCTGATTCATCTCCATTGGCACAGCCTGTCAGTGATCCTAAACCGCCTCTAAGCCAACCATTAGTTACAGGGGTGGAACCCACAGTTGCAGGAATAGGCCTACTGCACACTATCTCTTCAACAGCCAGTGAATCCTTGCCATGTAATTCTGTGTATTCCTCAGTTTTTGACCTGACCACTACTGAATCTCCTCCCCAAGACTCTTGGATGTTGCAGCCTCCTGTTGCAGACTCTTTCCCTGAGTCAGACAGTGACCATGTGCCCAGTGTCACGTTAATCATACGTAGAGGACACTGTCTCGCTGATCTTATCAAGGCATTTAAAGATCCTCATGTTTTAGAGTCAGAGATCTACATTAAGATGCGATTGCCTAATGGTCAGCTTGAAGAGGGAGAAGGGATAGGATTGCTCCGTGATTGCATCACAGAATTCTGGACAGAGTTCTATGGGAGATACACAATGGGCCGTGATGCCAAAGTGCCTTTTATCAGGCACGATTTTCAAATTGAAGAATGGAAGGCTGTTGCTAGAGTGCTTGTTTTGGGATGGAAACGTGCTGGGTACTTCCCAGTGCAGCTAGCAGCCCCATTCCTGGAGGAGGTGCTGTATGGGTCTGCAGTTAGCAGCTGCAAGGATGGATTTCTACAGTATGTGTCAGATCAGGAGAGACAGATTCTTCTCAGGGCCTTGGATGACATTGATTCAGTCGAAATGGAGACTCTGCTTGATCTCCTTGATGTCCATGAGTGTCACCAGGTGCCAAATAAAGATAATCTTGTCCCATTACTCTCACAAATGGGTCATAAGTCTATAGTCCAAGCACCAATGTACATCATTGAATGCTGGCGCCCCGTAGTTGATACCTTAGCCCGCACTCTCCCGATCGATGAGCTGCATAAACTGTTAGAGCAAAAAAAACCAACTTCGAAGGCCGTGAAGGAGCTTCTCCAGTTCCCAGATGTGATGACCGCAACACAGCATGCAGTTGCTCGCCATCTGAAACGTTACATTGTGGAAGCTGACCATCAAACTTTACAAAACTTCCTGAGGTTTTGCACTGGCTCAAATTTGGTTGGGCATTCCATTAAGGTTGAGTTTACTGAAACATCTGATTTTCAGCGCAGGCCTCAGGCTCACACATGTGGGTGCATTCTTAAATTGCCTGTTGGTTACTACAATTACCCAGACCTCAGGAATGATTTTAATAGTGTGCTGACTAGTTCTGTGTGGGTAATGGATATAGTGTAGATTGTCTCATCAGCTACATAATGTCAGTTTGCAGTTCTCAATAGTTTGGTTAGCTTTATGAAAAACTGCCATGTCTCAAAAAAGGTGACAAGTTGGTAAGCTGTTCTGATACTAAATAACTCAGGTTATTTATTTGTTAAATAATAATAAGTAAACTGAATATTGCAAAACATTTTATTTTTGAATGACACATTTTGTAAACATTCCTGGATAAAACAGATGTCAGCTTTCTTAAGTTCTTGCACAAGTGTTTAAAACAAGCAGTTGTGAATAACACATTTACAGGTTTTAGTCTAGTAAAGAAACAACAAATCTTATTTTGTTTTATTATGCCTAAAAATATTTTTTTTTTCTGAACCATGTGCAATGTTTTACATATGGGCAGATGTTTTTTTCAATTAAGAGCAAACATTTTTAACAGGGTTCTTTATATATTTAGTATGCCCTGTATTCCTTGTCATGATGAGGAACTGTTACTTGTTCAACTGAAAAGCAGTGCGTTTTAAACAATAAATGTTGTTTTTGCAGAAGTCATCTTATGTGTACTGTGCTTTTTATTACTGTATTTAAGCTGGGGGATACATTATGTGTTCAAAATAAATAGATTCAGATCCTAGGCTAATTCTCTTCAGATTTGCTGTAAACACAGGTGAAAGAGATGTGTTTGTCTCTCTCTACAGCCACCTACTCAATTAGTAGTGGACGAACAAAGTCCCTCAAAGTAATGTACAATTCCTGTGCCTGTGGACAGTTTGAAGAAAACTCCAATCCCCTCTCCAACATCACATTTGCGCAAAAATCAAATATTTCAGGATCGCATGGAACAGAACTTAAGAATGTGCAGTTTTCCTTACATACAGCTAAATCGTCTGCATTAACAGGCACGAGAAGATCATCAGCTCCCCACAAATGTGATGCCACATACATCAGATCAGGTACGCCAGACGGCACAGTCGCGTTTGTAGAGGGGCGGATGCAATGTGCGTTCCAGATGTTCATGATGCTGTTTAACTCGTCCTGAAAAAAGGAAATACACATAGGTCAGTGATATTTAGAATCCCAAGAAAACCCCGAATGTTTGGATGAAAGAAACGTGCCGTATTTTAACAACTATAAGGCGCACATAAACTAGGGTGACCATATTTTCATTTGGGAAAACCAGGACACCTTGGAAAGCAGGGGTGGGGGTTTAGCGGGTTTGATTGAAAGAACAATGTCTCATCATCAGGATTTGCTCCGTGATGAGAGGAAATGTTACTTGTTACTAGTTGTTTTAATGGTTATAGAGTCAGATATGTGGCGCAGTAATGTTTGATTTGCTGGTTTTTATCTGTTACTGTGTAAATGGGTTTGGCTGTAATTTAAGGACAGATTCTAAGAAATCTGCAGAGTGGGGAACTATAAATCTGATAGGATTTTAATTTTTTATTGTTGTTTTGCACAATATGCTTAACTAAGTATTTTTGTTGTTGAATATTAGAGATTTTGCAGATATATTTTGTAGATACATTGTTTAGATTTACCGTATATCTTTCTACCCCTTTATAGAATAGAATAGAAAATCCCTTTATTGTCCCACAATGGGCAAATTTACAGCAGCAGAAAGATTATTGAAAATGGTCACACAAATGAGGACCTTAGAAAATGTATAAGAATAACATAATAGGGAAGAGTTAAAATATAAAAAATAAAATTCTGTAAAAGTGTTTTTAACAATATAAAACTGGAGAATTAATAACCAATATGCAGCTATGGGCCATTTTTTGAAAATAGCAGCAACATCAGAGATGTGCAGAATGACAGCAGCAGGTTATTTAACTGACTAAGGTTTCTATCATTACATTTTGATTTGATTTGTTCCTGCTCCCGGTGGTTGGAACCTTTATTCCACTCTGGATTCTTGTGAGTGTAGTCTTTGTTCACTTTAACTTTTAAAAAAATAAATAAATAAACAAACAGTTTTGAAAACCTCGGTATTCATTCTTTTCCTGCTTTGTGTGTCACCTTTCACAGTTAGTTGCTAAGCAACAGAGCATATGGCGGTAAAACCTACCGAAGGGCGGACCTGTTCGAATCCTTACAGCCACAAAACTCTTCCCGCCTCCTTATTTTCAGCAAGGACTTTGCAGGATCCAGTTGGAGGTAGCACCGCTGGCCCTTGGAGTGATGCGCCCCAGGTTTCTAACAGAGCCTCTGATTAAGAACAGAGGGCTGCCCGCACTGACGCTGCCTCAGGGATTACGTCACACAGAGCCAAGTTGCGCGAAAGTGAAATCAGGACATTATTTCCCTTACTTTCTAAAACGGACGCTTCTCGACAGGACGGAAATACAGATATGTCCCGGAAATACGGACTTTTCTGGTCACCCTAACATAAACGTCTTATTTTCTCCTCAAAATGTGCGGTGCTACCCTATGTGTGTTGTAACTGCGTACTTTTGAGACCACCTCATTGGAGGAGATGATGATGAGCAGTGACTGAGGGAGGTCTATGTGAGGAGCATTCAGGTGTTTTTTTCCACTCATCAAAAATCGCTGTTAATCTGACTCCATGCGCGCCCATCTCACAGCTGATGTGAAATAAATGAATCATGTGCTCGCTGTGAAGCAGCGAAGTTTACATACAAAGTCGATGGTTGACGCCAGCTGTGAGCAGCGCAGCAAAAGGCTTCCGCGAAGCACGCTTTGAGCAGCAGGTGCAGCGCTGGGCCGGGTAGCGCTATCTGGATCGCCAGCCGGCCAACGCCAGCTGCTGCATGCTGAGATGGAAAAAATTTAAGTTTTGCTGCTGGAGGACGCCCAAGCATCAACCGGACGAGAAGCGGATCTGGGAGCTTGAGACACAGACATTATCGCTTCTGATGACATATGATATTATGGGTAAATGAAAAGGGCTGGATGGATGAGGAGGGACTCCATGCGCTCCCATCTCACAGCCGATGTGAAAAATATGGTGAATCAAAGGAACGCTGTGCTTGCCGTTATCCCGGCCGGGAGGTCTGGACAAAGGGAACTTCAACCGCTCGACATCGGGTGTGAACCGGCCTTTCAAAGTAAGGCTGCGAGCTGCATGGGAGCTGGGCGATGACAGACGGAGAATTACAGAGTTTCACGAAAAGTGGGAGGCAGCGCCGGCGCAAGTTACGCCACCGCTTGGGCGGATGGATTGTAGATGCTTTTGAACTAACGTGTGTCTGCTGGCTCTGTTGTTCGAGCTTTCGCAAAAGCCGGCATCATTTCTGAGGAGCCGTCCCGCACGGAAAGTGACTCTGACAATGTAAGAAGAAGGGGAAATTGGCATGTCTGGATTTAGCACAGCTGTTTAATTCAGAAACAGAGGATGATGACTCTGATTAATACTTTGTAATAAATACTTGAATAAAGTACAATCATACTCAGTTTTGCTCCCACTCCATTTTTCTACCTGAAAAACTTAATTCAACAGCAGCCTCCGGCTTCATAAGTACGGTAGTGTTTTTCATGAATTCAAAGAATATAAATCTTGCAGCTATATTTGCTGTGATCAGTGGGAATAAAGTAGTTTTAATATGTATTTAAGATGCGCAGTAAAACAAAATCACTACGGACGGTGAAAACTTTCCTTTACAAACAATGAAGATGCTCTCTATCTCTAGGCTATTCAGTCCCTCTCTTTATTTATATCAGAGGTTATCTAATATATTACTGTGC
>JAGKQL010000028.1:24960611-25020764 GCA_018398635.1 Cyprinodon brontotheroides | reverse complement strand
CTCTCCCTTAGAGATAGGGTGAGAAGCTCGGGTCATCCGGGAGGGACTCGAGGTAGAGATGTTGAGATGGAGGATCCAGTTGAGGCGCTTGGGCATCTGGTTAGATGCCTCCCGGACGCCTCCCCGGTGAGGTGTTCCAGGCATCCCACAGGGGGGAGGCCCCAGGAAAGACCCAGGACGCTGGGAGAGACTATACTGCTGGCCTGGAACGCCTTTGGGGTTCCTCCTGAACAGCTGGAAGAAGTTGCTGGGGAGAGAGGAGAAGTCTGGGCCTCCCCTTCTTGAAAGCTGCTGTCCCTCGCAATTCCGACCCCCAAATAAAAGCCCGGAGGGAAGATATATGGATGGATGGATGGAAAAATAAAGTTATTAAAATTAAATTAAAGAGACAAACAGAAAATCTAAGTAAATCCGTTAGACAAATTTCACAATTAAATTAAATATTTATTGGAAGAAGATTCTACAACTCAGATGACGGGGTATGAGATTTGCTTTTGGGTTTAGATTTATTTTTAAAGCAACATGTAAGGAAGACAATTTTATATTTATTTATGCTTTTTTTTTAGTATGTGAGAAGATCTACTGAAATTCCAACTTTCCCCACCTCAGAATAATAAATTAATCCTAAGGAGGAAAGGAATTACTTCTAGGAGTTAGGATTAGGATTCCAGTGTATTTGATAGCAACCTATTGAGCCCCTATTGGCACAATCACGGAAGCCACTCTATGGAACTGATAACCACTAATAACAACCATTTATTGAGATTTGTGGTAACATTAAGGATGTTAATGGCTGTAAAACAAACACGTCAATGTTTATTGTGCATGAAAGACAAGAATAAACTGAGGGGCTCATGAAATTATGAACAGATCTTGGCTTTAAAGAACATTTTTATTCTTCATCTTCACCTGCTGCCAGATGATTTCACCCATAAATAGATACATTGATCAACTACCATTTAAGAAATAAACCCGTAATGTTATTGTGATCACAACAGACTACGGCAAGTCATTTTGACATGTATTAGTTATACTGAATATGTATTCCTCATATCTGAAATAATTTCCTTGTCAAAATGACTAATTTAAACTAAATGACATTCTTCACATCTAGAATAAACATTCTGGATGTCTAGAAATGTATTTCAGACCTCCATATTCCTATTGTTAGTGGCAGCATTTGCATTATTTTGACCACAAAGAAATGAATTTCAAATATCAAGAATACATATTTAGTCAAGATGATAAATGTCAGAATAGACACATTGATTCATTATTCTTATAGACACTTGAGACCCCCTAGTTGCCCTGCGGCCCTAAACATTTGTTTAGTATCCATATGCACTGATAACCAGGGTTTTTTAGGGTGCTTAAACATTACTCATGAAATTCCACTGATCATTTAGCCTGAAACTGCACTACACTTTCATTCCAACAGGTGGTAGTCATGAGAAGACAACTGGTTCTCCTTTTACTTCCAGCTATAGGTGACTCTTAGCTCCTAAAGGACTTATATTTAAAGACCATACTTTATCCAGAAATGATAAAAGAAACAAAAAACAAACACACCTGTAGATGATAACAAAGCAAAACGTTTTGCAGATTTATACTATGATACATAATGCACCCAGAAACACCACCATTTAATTTTAAACACTCAAATTTGAAGATTAAGAGATTTTTTTTCTCAAATAATTTAGAAATGTTTCACAACAATGTAATACATACTAAGCATAGTAGCAAACAGGTAATTAGTGATAAATATGTGTTGGAATGTAAATTTTAATCTAGCAAACATTGTTATATTTCTTAGTTTATAATTCTTTCTTCTCCTTTTTGAAGACTTTCCCATCAGGCTGCTCTCTCCACTTCAGGGTAACTCCACTCACTCCGTTCTCCTGCAGTTTGTTCTGGAGCTGTAGGATAAAGGTAGAAGACATAAAAAATATAGACTTTTTGGATTTAGGATATTTATTATGCACTAAATACAATGGCAAAGGTATATAGAGGGCCGATCTTTTATTTTCCAAGGTGGATCATCCTAAATAGTTGGTCCTTCTAATTTGTCAGTCATTCTGGTAATATGTTTACATAAGGCCGTCCCACTTTGCTCGATCCCATAGTAGCTTTCTTTTTTCTGCCCATGCGCACTTTCAGACGTATATCTGTGGTGAGCTACGGTTTCAGACAGTGGTTGAAGCTCACCTTGCTTCTCACTGCATTTCTAGCTGAAAATGACACGATGAAATTATAAGAGAAAAAAAGTGTCTACCCAAAGTCTATGAGAGAGAAGAAAAAAAGGGAAAGGCACAAGAACAGTCAGATATATCCCAGATGTCAGGAAGTCCCAGTTTGTGTGGTGCTGCTGTTGTGTGTGTTTCCTTTCCTCCTCCACCAGGTGGTGCCCCGTCCCTCATTGGGTCTCCCCTGCACACCTGCAACTCATTACCTCATTACCTCTGTGAAGTGTTCTTAAGCTGCTGACTGCCAATACCTGCGATACCTCGACGCCAGAGTGTTTGCCAATACATGGTACTCTAGCCATGCTTAGTTTAGCAGAGTCTGACCTAAGTCTTTGTTTTGCCAATACATGGTACTCTAGCCAATGCTTAGTTTAGCAGAGTCTAACCTAAGTCTTTGTTTTGCCAATACATGGTACTCTAGCCAATGCTTAGTTTAGCAGAGTCTAACCTAAGTCTTTGTTTTGCCAATACATGGTACTCTAGCCATGCTTAGTTTAGCAGAGTCTAACCTAAGTCTTTTTTTTTTTGCCAATACATGGTACTCCTAGCCATGCTTTTAGTTTAGCAGAGTCTAACCTGAGTTTTTGTTGGCCAGTTTTGGACTCTATAGTCAAGCTGAGTTTTTCTGAGTCTTAACTTTGTTTTTGTCTTTTGCCTCTCGGCAGGACGTCATCCTGGAAACTGGATTTGTTCAGTCCTTCTCTCTCTGGAAGGTTCAACTGAGCTTCTAACTGAGCTGGGTTTCCAAACAGGAAGTTTGGACCCACTTTCCCCAAGAGGTCGTTTGAGCTACACACCAAGCAAAGGTTTCTTCAGGACTACAGCCCGTTCAAGTACTGCAGGAAATCAGAATGGCAGTAAGCTTCTCCATTCACCAAGGAACAACTGCAGTCTGAGTGACCAAGTCCACCCATCACCAAGCAAGCCACTCTCTGGTACAATCCTCTCACTCAGGATTCCATAAAGGACACCTTTCCCTGGAGAAGTGAATCTGCAACCTTTTCCTCCAATTTTAACCTAAGACTCAAATTTCCCACTGAGCCTGAACTAACCGCAGTGGCTGCTTATCGCGGCTGTGAAGCAAGCAAAAGGTCTGAGGAAATAAAAAAAATTAAATTTGAGCTCGGAATAACCTATGCTGAAGCTGCAAAAAGGATCCCATCTCAGTTAGAAAAACCCAAACCTACAGTTCAACACACGGCAAATTCCAAACCTCTAGAGAAATCTCCAAAAATTGATGAAGACTTACTAATTGTTAAAAAGACAAATTTTGTTCTTTTCATGGTGGAAGTGATTAACTGTACTGCACAGACGACAAAAAAAAACAGAAAAAATCAAAATAATAGTGAAGGCTGCAGAAAAATATCTGGACGTAAAAGATTTGAACTGGGAGATGGTTGGAAGCATGATGGGAGAACCGATGGGACCATCAGAATCTGGCAGAGTTACGATGACCTAGAGTAAATTAAAATTATACGGGCCAAAAATGTGATTTAGTATTGTATTTAAGTTACACGGGTTTTAAGTTACACAGGTTTTTTGGGGTGAATGGTTTCCTGTTTCCTTGCTTTTACTCCATATCAGTTGAGTGGCGGTAATGCACATTTCACAAGTTTGCCAACCACCATAAAATCTAAGAAGAAGAACTAACCGCAGTGTCTTCCCGTCACCTTTCAGTCCCTGTTGAGCACTGTTCAGAGCAACACTGGACTCACTCCCTAGTGCTCAGAGAAGCACAGGATGCATCACCATACTCTTAATAAACCTGTTAAACTTTAACTCTGTGTCTCTCTGTTTGGCTTTCTGCATCTTGGGGTCAGACCTTAGATAAAATCATGACACCAGAATGCTTTGCGTGGAGAGATCTCCTCGCACAGCAATATGGGATTTGCTGTCACGGCAGTGCGCTGTCGCCATAGGCTGTCACTACTGGACAGCAACGACTAATAACAAAGATGGCGCAGGCACCCTGCAGTGGACCAACTGGGAAGTGATCATCTGTCCAAACCGTAAGTTGGCTGAGTTCACCATAACGTCCCTGCCCTATATAGGGATTTAGGGATTTAGGTGTTAGGGAGAACATTTGGATGTCATAAGCTTGTATGAGCTCTGAGAACAGCAACTTTTAAACAGAGCGTGCACAAGGAGAAATGGGCTCTTGCACGCTGTCGTACATGTACTGTTTTTCAAAGTGGAGAGGAAAGTTTTATTTTTTTTAAAGATTCGACAAAATCCTCAACAATACTTTTAATTACAAACTTGCCTTTTTCATGATGCTCTCTCTTAGAACAGGGTCATTCAGGTCCACAGAGCCGTCTGCTTGAAGTCTGATCCTCACTACCTGTTTTTTCATTTCTGATTTAAAATCAAGAACATAAAGATTAATTTGAGCGTTCATTTCAGTAAAACTGTCTTATACATTGAAAGAAATTACTATACACAACAATAAATATATGTATTTAAGTTTAGACTTAATAACTCTAATTCAGGCTGTTTAAATCCAATCTGATATTTCCATGATGTAATTTTCATATCCGGATAATTAAATGTATTTTCTGTCAACACTTAATTTCTGAAAGCATTGTTCTTGAGGATAAATAGTTACTCTTTCCCAATCGAAATCAGCTTATATGTGCACTGAAAAAAATGCACCCGTTTTTGGTATTTATTTAATAATATAAACTTGCTTTAACACAATTGTTTCATGTCCTACCATGCTAACAAGAAAAAATGTGTTAAAGTAACTGAATATAATTAAGTAAATGCCAAAAACGGATGCATTTTTTTCAGTGTGCAGGGTCAGCAAAACTCTACATCATGGGAATGTTTCCTTTCTTGTGGATTTTATTGTTGAATTTATTTTCCTCAAAGGCAGGTTAGGCTTCCAGGAATAAGCATAACAAGACTTCTGCTTTAAACTACACAGATTCAATAAGAGTTGATCTTGATGTTCCTCTCTGCAAGTGGAGGGCCCACATGAAGAGCTTCTGCAGCTTCTTTGGGCTGAACCCAACAAACCAGGGGTTTACACCTCTACGTTCTATTGCATTGTCATATTGAAGAAGGATATTGAATCTTAGCTGAAAATAATTTAGTAAGAAATATCCCTTTGTTTCAGTGAAAACAGGATAAAGAAGCACAAATAAGCAAAATTAAAAATGATTTAACACCATTGGTCAGAGACTTTAGTGAAATACTAATCAAACATGTTTTAATCTACAAAAGATAGATAGAAATATACCTATTTCTAATAGTATTATTATTATATTTTCTCCTTTTCATTTTCAAACACACTCACCAGGAATGTCATAACAGACAAATGGTAATCTTGTTTCACAGGGCAAAAACTGCCATCTCCCTGATATCTGAGTAGATGTAGCACCACATATGACTGTCATTGAGCCAATCATATTAATAATGTACTTCCAGTTGGTAAAGAGGACACTGTTCCCGTCGGACCAGAGAAGATTAGGATCTCTATATAGACCAATCCATGCATGGTCATCCTTAGGTATCAGGCTGTGGACCTGCTGGTTCTCTGTCTCATTTTTTATGGTGGCAAGGTCAGTAAAGTTTTCTTTGCAGTAAATCTGAGCATTGGACCAGCTCATCGCTGTATTCACATAAACAAATTCAGGATCCAAAGGCGACCCTGATACAGACAACAATGGAGGAGGAAGGGTCAGGTTCTAGATCTTAGATTAATGCTCTAAGGAATTTTGTATCATAATTCAAATTTTTACCATTGTAGCACACAAACTGGTGATCCTCTGAGCAGCTCGCATCATACCATTCCCCTCTGTGGTGAAAAGCTGTGCATAACTCATCTTCTTGGGAAAAAGCTGGTTGATTTGTTTGCCAGTCTCTGTAGTCAGCTCCACTCCCATTGTAACCATCAGACCATTTCCAGTCGATTTCACTGAACAGACCAATCCAGACATCAGAGCTGTGTCCAGCAGATGTAAGAGTGTTGATAAGCTGGTTCTGTTGCTCAGAGTTTAGGATGGTGGCCAGGTCTGTGTGCTTCTGCCTGCAGTAGGTCTGAGCTTCAGTCCAATTCAATAATTGATTAACAAAATGGTACTGAGGAAGGAGGCAGGTGGAGAGGACCACGCAGTCTGGAAGATAGATTTAAATATTTTATTTTCCATCATACAGTGAGGCTATTTAAAAACCATATCAATACCATTAGATATAAACATGAAGTCACTCACCTAAAAGAAACAAGACTCCCAGCAAGATCTTCTCCATCATGATGCTGCTCTGAGGACTGCAGTAGAAAGACCTGGTGTTATAATCAGTCTCTGAAAAGGCTTTTGCAACAGTAATGGTCTATGGTCACTAAATGGTCATATATATGCAAAGCTGGTTGCCATGGCTGCCTGTAGGAAAATGATGCCTATAAAGGGTATGCATGTTTGCAAAGTTTCAGCTTAGATAAACAAGTATCTTAATAAAAACAGCCATAACCCCTATCAATATTTCAAGCTGCTAATGTTACAGTAAACCGCTCCTTTATGGTGGTTCTCAGATATACAGAAAAACTAACAAAAAAAGTAGGATTAAAAATGTGAAATAGAACATTGATCATTTTTATTTACTTCTGCCTTTTAGAGCAGGGGATCTCCATGAGAATGAAAAAGTGCTATGGTCATAACAGAAAGTTTCATTTGAAAAGAAACAACATTGAGGGATTTCCTACATTCAGGGCTACATTGTGTTTTAGGGGGTTATACTTTTTAAAATTAGAGTAGATTTTTAACATTAGTCCCTGCTGAGTTGAAAAAGCTCAAACATCAATTATTTCACTCAGAGGGATCACTTCCTGTATTAATAAGATGCAATCCTGGCATCAGCTTCCAGCTTTATTGGAGCCCAAACATTATTTAATTAAAAGATCGAACTAATCAAATTAAATGACTTCAGCTCAGCTTATAACACCATTATTCAACAGTATCTGATAGGAAAACTGGAACATCTGGGCTTCAGGGCACCCACACTGTTGGGAAAAGTAAATGGCAATTGTTGTTCTAACACACAATTGTATTGTAATCCCACTCAGAAATATAAATTTTTGACATCTAACAAATAATACGTTTGCCCAACTCAAATTTCTGTGAAGTTGGTTTAACAAAGAGTTTTTAAATCGGCCTGTCGGTCTCCGCCAGAGGAGCGTCAATTGTTTAATACCTCGGGCGTACACTATGCCTTTTTACGCCTAAAATAGGCGTCTTCAGCAACAAATAATCACGCGGACTGACTGTGAGACCGATTTTTCCTAACCCGCCCCTGTTTTCCGGGCTTATGTTAACTGTAATGATTCTTATCTTGGACAGGCTGCTATGTAAACAGGCCTTTGGTCCTTCGTTTAGCTATATGCTGCGTGTTGTTACACTACACCTTTTACACCTAAAATGGCGTCTTAGCAACAAAAAGTCACGCGTGACTGGCGGAGACCGATACAAGATTTTTTGAGTTCCTCAACTGTAAACTCATGGGCATGCGCAACTGCTTATGTTCATGGACATCACTACTGCACGGGTTTCCTTATCCCTTTCTTCACGGGCACAGCCTTTTTCCCTCGGGTTTGAGAAGATTGGCGGACATTGTAGATTTTATGCATCTGGAGAACCACGGAGGAACGACCCGGACCTTACTTCCAGTTTTCCCTGTGAGTGCTGCAAAGTACAGACAAAGTTAGCTGTTAGTCTGAGTTAGCATTCCCTTGTGGTGTATTGCCACCGAGTTGAAGCATGAGTTCACATGTTTTTCACGTTCTGATGAAAGGAAGTGCCAAGTACGTGTTTATAATGTGTGCGCGTGCGTGTTTATGCCGCGCATGTGCGGGTGAGTGTTTATACAAAGAGAAAAGAGTGCTCGTTATTTTCTATTGTACAAAATGAAAAAGAGACATTAAGTTGAGTGTAATAACTTATTAAATTTCTAAATTGTTTTATGTAGTGCAGTGTTGTTGCACTCAGCAGTCAGAATATTACAAGACTACATTATTTTACTTTCTTTAACCATGTGGGTATTTACTGTTGTTTACATTATTTACATGTGATTTTTGCTTTCATATATGATTTTTATTTGCTTTACAAGAAAACAGTGACATTAACATTTTATATGTTAACCCTGTAATGCAGCAGTTAATTCAGAATGAGTTGTGAAAAGTTACATTACACACTGAAATTTATCATACTTTGGAGAGATATAAACTGTACAGTTAAGAACAAGAAGTGAATGGATTTAACTAAGCCCTGTTGTGCTATGCAGGCTGGGTTTTTGGATACCACCCTGGATTCTGGATTCTCTTCCTTAAATGGAGATGGCGACCAACCGTGAACATCTGGATTTGACTGAAGAGAAGGATTTGGACTGAAGAGACTTTTCTTTCGTTGTATTCACGGCTCCAAGTCGGATTAGGTGGGACTAAAAAGAAAACTCAGAGATAAAAGGGAAAACCTTTTCTTTTCGTTTGGGAAACAAGACATTTTATTTTCATTTTATTTTTTTAAAAGGGTGCACCCAATTTAAAGAGACTACAATTGAAAAACAAACTGAAGGCGATCAAATTTGTAAACTGTTATTTTTTTCATATATATAATACATCTTTTTCACAAAAAATTACTCGTGTGTTTCCTCTCCTTACTAAAAACTGTTTTTTTTCCTCATCATCACTCTACTTAATCTAGAACATTCTGGTCCAGTGTCAGTTACTTTTGATCTGTGCAGTTAAGATTATGTTGTTGAACATGGTTTTATACTGTATCTATTGATGCAATGTTTGAAACCCTTGAAGCAATAAAAATGTTGTATTAACATAATTTTTGTGTGTTGAATGATTGGTAGTGAAGACGATTTGGTAGGGACTAAAGGCTTTGAGTTTGATAGAACTCAACTTGCAGATAACACTACAAAATCTGAGGTTTTGTAGAACTCAAAAATCTCAATGTCAAACTCTCATAAAACAAAGTTGATAGAACTCTCTCAGAACTTAAAAGGTGAAACTCAAAAACCCAAGTTGGTAGAACTCAAAATTCTCCCTCTCTAAGTGTAACACTCCAAAAACCTAAGTTGGCAGAACTCAAAAATCTTGTAAACTCAACCACAGTGAATTTAAGTAAGGAAAACTCAAAAACCAAATGCATCACGTTGCCTAGAAAATGTAAGTTCTGTCAACCTCTATTTTTTTCAGTGCATTTGCAATTGGCTGCTGGACTTCCCAACAGCAGACCCTTCAGTCAGTCTGGGTTAGACAGAACAGCTCTGATGTCATCACCTGAGCCAGGGGTCGGCAACCCAACCTGCTCAAAAAGTCATTTGGACCAAAAAAACAAAAAATAAATCTGTCTGGAGCCGCAAAAATTTAAAAGTCTTATATATGCCTCTAATGCCAACACTGGCTCTAAGTGCATTATCCCACTATAGGAAAGGACTATGTGGGCTTAAAAATATAATGAGCATTAATGATTAAACGTTTATCCAGGAGCAAATGTCACATAGTAGCATGAGGTGACGCCCCTTTGCGGCACGTCGCTTTAACCGTCCGCTTAACCGCCATTTACCGTACAGTTTAAGTTTTGTTACATTGATGAAATTACAGAAACACAACAAAGGAATCTTTCTATGGTGGACATGTTTCTGATGGGAGGAGTTGATTGAGTCATAAGGAACCAAGCAGGAACTGACAACCAACAGAGCAGAGCTCTCTTACCCCGAAATCCCACATCCTCCGTCACCATCGTTCCTTGGTGCGATTTATATTTTTAGGATTTAGGAAAAATTGAAGAAAGTTCCCATCCCTGCATCAGAGCGCTACCTGTTTGATCTGTGGACGGTTTTCCATCCTTGCAACAAAACTAGCAGCAGTGGGGAAGTTTGGAGATGCAATCCACCTCTTAAATCTCTCTTTGCGCTCCTCTAATTTACCATCTGCAGTTCCTGCAAGCTTGGTGGTCGGCCGCATATTTAGCATTCCCTGGAAATGACTTTCCAATTTTTTCTTTTTTTGACAACCCCTCATTACAAGCAAAAGCAAAAAAGCAGGCAATCCTTCCGCATTGATAATGAGGAAATCCTGCTGATAGTCCGCCCATTAATCCTCCGGTCCGACGCTTTTTCTACCTGTACTTCCAAACGTGTTCCTATTCTCTGATATCCCACACAGACTGGATTCAAGGACTGACTAAGGCCCCCTCAAATGTGAATCACTCACCTGCATAATCTTTACAACATCCAAGATTCCTACGGTGCCTAAACTGATTTCTGTGAACTTCCCTTCTCAGTTCCAGTTCCGGTTCACCAGTTCACTGAGTTTCAGATCCTACCCCTGTTCTCATGCCACAAATAAACCTGCTAAACTTTTCCCGTGTTCCCTGAGTGGTTTCTCTGCATGTGAGTCAAATTCATTAAACTAATCATGACAATTGGGATGCAGTTTGTCTTTAATGTCACTGATGTGTAACTTGCAAATTTTTCACAGTCTGCAATGTTTTATCACGTTATCCCTTTAATGTCGCAACCATGTTTGGGTTTCTGTTGAGACTTTTTTCCTGTTTATAGTTTATAGTTTTTGTTCCTCAGAGGAGAAATATGGCACTCTTTCTTTTGCAGTCATGATTGTAATTGGTCTGCTACCTTAACCCCGCCCCTTTATATGTGTAAATTCCCAAATTCATGATCAGTCAAAGCTGGGTTGAGGTAGCGAGTTGATAACTGGCTTGGTGGTACCACTAATCCTGATTGCTGTTATTGTGGATTGATAAAGCTTGATATGCTGGGAGTAATGAATAGCTTGAGGCAAGGGCGTAGGTTTGATTTGAACTTTGGTAGGGACACTATTGGTCTGGTGTCATTGGTGCTATGCAATATGCATGCCCTTTTTTATGCTCGATGTGAGCATCCGTACTGATAAGAGGAATTCATTGTTAAAAGAGAAAAACAACATTTTGCTCCATTAATAAAAATGTTATAAGCTCTACACTCATTAGATGCTGTTTATCAATGTTTGAAGTATCACCAGCTCTGATGAACGTGGAATTAGGACTGTTTTCCACTTTGAAAACGGTTTGCATTTGACCATCAAGAGAGAAGGTAAATACAGTATTTTCTTTTGAAGACTAGAATTGTGCAGAGTTAACCCCACTCTAATATTTGTACCTACTATTTCTCTCTCTCTGTATCAATCAAAATAATACATTCATTAAAATATTAATCCACTATAAAAGTTGAACATCTGGCTGTAGTTACTCTGTGTAGCCCATTTCATGTATTTCATCTGGGCTGAAAAAAAATGAATCATATTAATTGATTATTTCAATAATCGTGAACTAATTTAGTACGGATTCATCATTAACTGTAGAATAGAGACTTTAAACATACAGTAATATAAATGTAAATGTGCCTTTCCATACAGAGCAACCTTAATTTAGATCAGTATTTATAACTTTATTCAAAATAAAACAAAAAAAAATGAAAAACAGTAAAATCAACTAAATATCGGTCAAAAAGGAAACCTCACATTTTTTAGCTGGCTGTGGCTAAGAATCAGAAATGTTGATGCTTACAGCCTTTATTTGCACAAAATTTCTCCAGCAGTCTTCAGAACTCCTGGCTGACTCAGTCCAGGATTTCTGTTTTATAAAAAGAAAAAAAAAAGGTTTTTGTTTTTAGTGTACATGATATTCATTTATTTTTATTGGGACTAGTTTGTAGCCTAATATTAATTGTAGTAACCGGCTGAATTATTGTGTGAATAAATTTCAATGTTGTGCTCCAAGCACACACTAAAAAACAGCCAACCAGAGAGAGAGAAGGTGGAACTTAAGGCAGAACAAATCCAATGAGAGTGGAGTTAAACAGCGCAGCACAGTTCCATGCGCTGCTAGGGTGAAAGGGGACAGGAGAGACCAGGCAGAGGAGCTGCGAGAGGAAAAGAAGCCACTGCTGCAACAACTACTGCTGGAAATTATAAACATGTTGCTCACATCCAATTATTGGTAGGGACAATTAGGTCGGTTCAAAATTTTGGTAGTCCCTATGCAAACCTACGCCCATGGCTTGAGGTAGCTCCATGGGATGGGCTTTAGGCAGATACTGAAGTCTTCAGGAAGAAGAAAGCAGGAAAGACTGAGTTTTTAAATAAGAACCCAGAGACATTAATGTTTCTTTAAGCTAGCCTCTGCTAATATCTTCTCTTTAGTCCTTGACATTAGAAAACTGTTATTTCATGTCACCAAATGTGCTGTCTTTTAATAATTAATGTCACGGTGAGAAAAACATTCAAATGCTGTGAGCAAAATATTTCTATTGTATTGCAGCACAACAAAAGTCTCTGCAGATTTAAACAAACAATACTCCCTAACAGATCTATTCCATCATAATACATTTGATTATTAACTTTTGCATGGAAAACATTGACACCTCTGCCTGTAGATGCATGTTGGTATAGGAAAACAGGATTTGCATTTTTTTTCACTAACACAAAAGCAAACACTGACATGAAGGACAAGCTTGACAAGTTTAATGCCGTCTAGTTATTCTTAGAAACCCAAACTGAATTGTTTGGACATCTTGATGTGTAATTAAAATAGTGACTGTACTTAACAGCATGTTTTCATTCTGATTGGCTCTTATACGTATGAAAACACCTTTAACAAATCTATCATGGATCAACACTCAGAGAAGTGCCACAGGAAAATAGTTATCTTTAAAGTGATACAAGATTTTATGGGATTAGCCATCAGGCCCACTTAGCTTTTCAGCAGTCTGAAAATTAGATTTCTTAGCCTGAAGAGAATCCCATTAAAGAATTCCTACCCAATGTGGTCTCTCTATGTTCTCAAAAGCAAAGAGAATGGGTGTAGGGGTCATACTGCCTTAATACTAAGTGCAATATTTGTGGCGTCACATGCTGCTTTGATGTGTCTCTGTAGGATTGTTTTGCAGAGGATCTTTATTCTTTAGAGTTGGCATAGAAAACCAACATAGACATTGGTTCTCTATGTCCAAAATTAGTATTATAGGTTATGGCATAAAACTAAGCGCACATATCTAACATAATAACTTTATTTTTTTTTTTTTTTTGTAAAAGTGAAACATTTGTGTCCTCCACCAGTTTTGGTAGTTCGGCATTTTATGTCCCACCATTATCCAGGTACCAAAAGCTTGCATAAAGATCTGCGATAACTGGTTCTATTTTTTCAGGCAGAAATAAGTTCTTAATCCTTCTGATATTAACAGTTTATATTTTTTTTTGTACATTTAACGATAGGAGAAGCTAGTGAAGAACAAAACCTTTAATTTCCTTTAAGATGTCCAGTAGAAAACCTAAAAAAAATACTGATTGCAATCTGTATTTCTTGTGTTAAATATTTAATCCTATATATTTTCATGTACAGCTTATGCCATTCTAAAAGACATGTTTACAAAGTTCTTAATCATCTAAAATGTTCTTTTCTTAAAATAAGTCTATTAGAAAATTCACAATTCAGATTAAAGTTCAGAGTAAAAGGAAAAGTTACAACCATAGCTAGTGTCAGGTTTCCAGAGGTGGGTGGAGTGGCTGTATGTCTTTTCCCTTTTTTCTCTCACAGGGTGGCAGGCTAATTGAGTCCAGCTGGGTTCCATTCTCTCAATCAGTGGTGGCCTTTAAGAAGGAGCAGTCTCCCTCAAGCAGACGGCAGATGGATGTTATACTCAGAGTGGTAACAAGCCAACTTAAGAGAAATCTCAGTATTGTGTTTTTTCCCCTCCTGTTGGATCTTCTCTGTTTAAGACCTTAATGTCCTTCTCTGCTTCAGGATCCCTTTGGATCTACTGTTGGATCTACCTCCCCCAAGGCTTCCGTTCTGCTCCTTCCTCAGGCTCACCAACTTGGCCTTCAGAACCCCTCGCTCAAACCTGTCCACCCTCATCTCCAAAAAAACTGAAAGACCAGTGTCTCCATTCTCAACCTCCAACATCTACTTCCAAGCAGCAAGACCGGGCTTCATGGACTCCTACTCAATGCAAGCTGACTTAAACTACTTAAAACAATCTTCCATAATCCAACCATCCCCTTTAAACAACTTGTTTTCCCTTCCAGTGCCTGCTCCCAGTCCCTGCTCCCTCAGTTTTTTCCAGACTCAGTTGTCATCACATTATTCTGAAAATAAACTGTTTAAATCTGCTTCTTTCTGTGCGTATGCCTACTTAAGAGTCCAAGAGCTAGAATTATGATAGCTAGAGTTCTATTCTCTCCTCCTTGACTGCCAGAGGCAACGCTTTAAGCAGTGAATGGTGGCAAATGATGACTTTGAAATACGGGTTAATATATATAAGCATAAAACACCAGTCCCTCAATCCTCTCACTGAAGCATGAGGAACTGAGCTGAAAATCTCAATCCCCATGTTTGCCTTCCTTTAGAAATTGCTCTTTATAATTACATAGGAGTGGGTTTGCATTTAAGGAGGCCCTTTTGCCCTACAGCAGCACAATGTAACTACGGCAAGTTATGGACCTATATACAATCTTACACAGAGTAATAAAATACTGTTTATTAAATTATATGTGTAAACTACTTTTACAGAGGCCACAACCGGCAACCGCCCAGTTATAATGAAGGTGACTAATTTAAATGGCCAGTTGTTGAGTTGATGATGTCGTAGTTAATTGATAGATCATTCAAAATGGAGGGTAAAACTAATTGAATGTTATTAGTTGAATAGTTATAACTTTAATCCGCCTACTAACCAGGGTTTTTAGCCTCTCACACTCCAGGTGGGCTTCTGGACCGACTGATTAAAATCCAGTTATCTCTACAACTTAAGTAAATTAGGCAATGGCTATTAGAAGAATTATTACCAATATTACCAATCAAAGAAAATTGTTTCTATTTGCATGCTACCAAAAGGAGGCTGACTTTGACCTGAGCAGAGATGGCAAAAGTACTCACTTTCCGGGTACTTGAGTAAAAGTACAGATATTTCTGTGTTAAAAAAATCCTCTGGGTAAAAGTGGAAGTACTGATTAAACTTCTTTACTCAAGTAAAAGTAACAACAAAGTACAGGCTTGTAAATTTCCTAAAGTATAAAAGTAAAAGTAGAAACCACTTTTTCATGCCGTTTCCTTACATTTTAAATGGATGTCTGCCAATAGAACGGGATCTCCGTTGTGTTCATTTTCAATCATCTCTGCCGTCCATGCTACTATGCTAACGCCACCGGCCACCAAGCTGCAATGATTTGTCAGCGAATGACCACGTAATCTGTCGATTCATCTTGTAGTGGTGCGTCAAATGCAACGTAGATTCCCCATCCAATTAGATTGAATTTGGTATTGATGACGGAAAAATAATAACGTAACTCCATTGAAATGATTCAAACTAAAGTAACGCAGCCAATTTTTTAAAATGTAAGGAGTAGAAAGTCCCAGATATTTGTGTAAAATGTAAGGAGTAGAAGTAAAAGTCACCATAAAAATAAGTAGTAAAGTAAAGTAAAATATCAGAAAAACTCTATTTCTAGAGTACAGTAACTTAAGTATTTGTACTGCTACTTCCCATCTCTGGACCTGAGTAATAAATCATTCGCTGCACAATAAACACAAAATACTAGAGGTTAAAAATGATGTCTTTATTTGTAACAAACGAGGATTATAGGAAATCTAACATCTATGCAAACACCACACACAACTAGAAAACAAACCTACATTCTTCTAAAACCCAGCTATAGAGGAGCTTTACCAAGACAAAGAGTCATAAAAACAAATGGCTGACTCCTACCATACAGTTAAAGGAGGTGGAGCAGCAGATGTCACTGCCATGATTTGCACCTGCTATCTCTCCAATGCTGATAACTAACAACTAGATTCTCACCCTCTTTGTACTCACATTTGCAGGCAGCCTTGTTGGCAACAAGCTAAGTTTAAGATTTCATGTGAGCTTACAAACACCTACAGTAGGTGTCTGGAGTGGACTATGTTAGCTTTAATAGAACTTTGTAAGAAGTTTTCTTGGTTTGCCTTTTGGGAAAATAATTTGTGAACAGCTGCTTTCCCTAATTCTAACCTTTTTCTTTTTCATTTCTTCTTGTGGTATCTTGGTTTATGATTTTTGGGTAACGTAATGTGTCGCCCCCCAGGTCATTTAATCCAGGCTCATGTCATTGCGGTCGCTGTCAGGCGGTCTAAACCATTTTGTGCCTCCAAGAGGGTTGGAATGTCTAACATGCTGGGTGGATTGTACATAATGTTGGGGTAATTTGAAATAAAACATTAAAAACAATAAAAAAAAACATGAAAAAGAAAGCAATTTGACATTACTGGTGAGGGACTTTAGTAAAACACTAATTAAGTAGTAGGTTTTGAATTATTTAAAATTGAAATAAACTGGTTTATCAAAGTTAAAAGAAAAGGTTTTAGAAAGTAACTAAGTATCTATTTCTAAATACCAGATATGCCAAATAATATTCACCAGAACATGCCTTCCTTTGAAAGGAGTTTCTTATTTTCTCTTTTGAATCTTGAATCACACTCACCATTAGTGTCATAACAGACAAACGGTAATCTTCTTTCACAGGGTAAAAGCTTCCATCTCCCTGACCTCCCAGTAGATGTAGCACCACATATGACCGTCCTCAAGGCAATCTGAATAAACGTGGAATCCCAGTTGGTAGGTAGTGGCGCCAGCAACTTAAGAGCACTCCATTAACAAGGTAACCCTCCGCAGGTGTGTGAGGAGGTCTGACCAGGACCAGGCGCCGCCTGGTGGAGGAAGGAAGACAAACACACAAAACACAAACCACACAGACAGGAGTCCTAACATTGAGTAGATCTGCAAAGTCTGTAGGCTACACATAGGGGCGTTTTCACCCACGAAGAGCCGAGCAGTGCATTTCTTGCGCTCTGCGCGGAAGTCCGATTCTTGGCGAGAATGCAGGAAGATCGGACTTGACGAGAACGCGGAAAGCACGCAAGTTAACGTATGTGTATTGGAACAGACAGCGTACTGCGTGACGCCATCATCACATGCAACGTTCTTTAGCATTTCTTTAACAGTCAAAACTATTTATTCCCCACACAAAACATTTTGAAAACAATATTTTTAATTTCTAAAGCTTAAATTACCGAACCGCAAAAACCGCCATCAGAACGAAAGCGGTAGTTCACACATAACTAGACCGAGAGAAGTGCACTACAGACGGGGTAAATTTAGCCCTGGCTGCGTTACCCTCGAGGTCTGCTGGTCACTCTGGTCCGCTCAACGCCGGACTTTTTTTTTTCAGCACTTAACTCTGTAAACAGGCCACACAGGGAGGCTTCAATGTATAATGTTATCGCCTCAAACGATTTCAAAACGTACTTTTGAAGAACAACAGCAGCAGAAAAGGGAATGTTTAATTTAACACTGTGAGCGCTGTCTCGAATCAAGCAAGCGTGCCGCGGGGCATTCTGGGGAAGCGGTCAGTCCTGAAGAGCATCAAGTCTGCTCTGATGCATGCTCGATAAAGAAGGGAGGGGGATTTGTTCGCGTTCACCGATCTGGCGTTCTCGAGAATTGGAACGGTACTGGGCTGAGGCTGATGACGTGTCACGAAAATACACGAGAACGCCAAGAACGCATATTGAGAAACGCCCATAGATGCCCCTCTGCTTGAAAACAAGGAAAACCATAAATGACACGACAGCCTGCTAATATT
Organism: Cyprinodon brontotheroides; assembly: GCA_018398635.1. NCBI lineage: Eukaryota > Metazoa > Chordata > Actinopteri > Cyprinodontiformes > Cyprinodontidae > Cyprinodon > Cyprinodon brontotheroides. Next base: position 25,002,839 of record JAGKQL010000028.1, on the reverse strand, counting down.
ACATTGATTCATTTCTTTCCAAAGCAAGTTTTTAGACAAATTAAGCTATATCATGGACCCTCTGATGTTTTCATTTTGCAAATCAAATATTGTCAGATATTTCAGAGCAATACTTTAACCTTAGTTTATAAATTTTGTAGTGTGCTGTAGTAAAACAAATCACACAAACAAAGTTGGTCTGAACACCTTCTACAGTAAATATACTATATCAGGGGCAGGACCCAAAAATGGCTCTTTGGACCTTCACAATGTCATGATAAACATGATGAAAAGCGGCATCTAAATCCAGGTTTGAGCTGTCACATATCATCATCTCATTAAAGGGGTCATAGAATGATTCTGTAGGGTATTTGGTGCTGGTCCTCAAGGTCTCTGAATAGGGTGTGTAACACTGGTTGGGCTGAAAATGGACTCATCATAGCAAGGAGCACTCCTTCACTGAAATATTGAAATTGTTGATATGGTAGGGTGACCAGATGTCTTCTTTTTCCCGGACATGTCCTACTTTTCATACCTAAAAAAATGTCCAGGGGAGTTTCAAAATCGTCATGACCAACAACTTTAACAGGCACCGCTATCCATGACTTTTGGCTTTATGTCACACATGACCACGTAGAGATCACTCTCAACTGAGAGGAGTCAAGATCTGTATTTTTTTCATGTAATAACCATTTTTTGGAAGCGACATACTTTTGTACGTTTATATTTTACAAACATATTAGTCTACCCCTTTAAATCATCTTGGGACTGCATTTGGGGTTGGGACCCCAAGGTTGAGAATGGCTACTTTGGGTGACACATAAAATGCTTTTAAGTCCTTCCTTTTCCTAATTAAGCAAGAAATTTACTATTGTACTGATTTACTAATCTTACTATTTTGATTGAAGTAGGTGAAAGTTAGAGATGATGAGAAAGTAGAATGATCTGGCATTGAAATTTTGTCAAGTTGTAGCTATGAATGATCACATTTTTCTTTGTTACATATCCTGAGAATATCCATATATAACTAATATGATTGAAACATCAAAGACCTGCAGCAGGTCAAGATGAAATCTAAGCACAGAGTATATTTAAATTTATAAGTGTATATTCAGAGCCTTACCTGCTCTCAGTAGAATGACTTACATCAAGAAGAGATACAACAGGTTGCATGAATGTGTCTACACATCACAAAAGACACTTGAGAAACATTTAGATCAGGTTTTTTCACTTTTTGATTCTGCATTTCCTAATGTTATTGATAAGCTGGAATGCACAAACGTTTAGATATACCGCAAAAAGTAAGCCTGGTATTAAACCATCAGCTCTCAGATCTGCATGTTACTACAATGTTAGCTTCAACTGTTAGTGTTTAAGTTTACAGTTGTTCATTTGAAGAGATGAAAATTAACTTCTGAAATTAAGAATCATTTCTAAGAAAGAAAAAATTATTTTTTATGCTGTTTAGGCATCTTTTGTTTGCAACATCTGTGAATCTATGATCAACTTAAAGGAATAGTACACCCAAAACATGATTAGCCTTCATTTTCTACTTTCACCCCCATGCTGAATAACACTCCTGGAGTACTTTTTACATTATCTCAAATGCATCTGGAGATCCCGGGAGGCTTCTTGCTGTCTGCTGACATTCAAATAATGGAGGTCTATGAAATTGAGGCGAAAGTTGTCCATAAAAGTCCACAAAAACATTTCAATATTCCTCCAGCACTGCTCGTCCAATGTATTCCAAGTGTCCTGAGTGGGTAGCATCAAGAATTTACTCGAAACAAGTCATTTTAAGAATGTTTTAGAGCATAAACAGTAGTGTATAGGATTTCCTGAAAGCGGCGCTTTATGCGCGTCACAACGCCACGAAGCCGGCAGACCAAACCCGAAGCGCATTCAGCTCGGCAAAGAACTCATGCTCTTCCTTAACACTGAAGTCCTGAAAGACATTTTCTTTCGTTGTTTCTTTTCTTTGCACAGGTAAACAGCACATTTCTTCTTCGCTTTGCATTATTGGAAGAGCAGACGCTGAATGCGCACTTTCATCTGGTTTTGGTCTGCCGGGGCTTACGATAGCCGCCTTGATCGGCGCGAGGTGCTAGCGACTCAGGAAATCCTATACACTACTGTTTATGCTCTAAAAACATTCTAAATGACACATTTCGAGTAAATTTCTGGATGCTACCCACCTTCAAGATACTTGGAATACATTGGATGACCAGTATGGAGGAATATTGACACGTTTTTGTGGACTTTTATGGACCTTTCTCGGGCCTCGGGCACGATAGACCTCCATTATTTGAATGTCAGCAGACAGCAAGAAGCCTCCCAGATCTCCAGGATGCATTTGAGATATCAAAAAAGTACTCCAGAGTGTTGTTCAGCATGGGGGTGAGTGAAAATGAAGGCTAATCATGTTTTGGGTGTACTATTCCTTTAATGTCTGTTTAAAGAAGGTAGAGGAGGCGCATTTAGATGGATTATGAGAAGTGTGGCTTGACATAGCCACACTTTGACAGCTTTGGTTGGCCTTTGTAAAATGGATAAAGCTAGAATACAGTGATAACAATACATCAGAGGTGTCAAGTAACGAAGTACAAATACTTTGTTTCTGTACTTAGGTAAAATTTTTAGGTATCAACACTTTACTCCATTACTTATTTTTTCTTCCTACTTCTGACTTACTCATTACATTTTCACACAAGTATCTGTACTTTCTATTTACATTTTTAAAACAAAGGCGTAATACTCTCATTTACTCTATGGTTTTCCTAGTTTAATCTTTTATAAATATTTATTTCCCGTCATGTTCGCCATCCAATGCAGATCATTGGCTCCACCCACATCTAGTGAAAACTAGTGTGATTAGATGAGTCATATAACGCTAAAAACACTCATTGGTTAGCTAAAGGAAATCATCAGAAGCAAGCAGGTGTTCTTCACACTGCTAACGTGAATTGTCTATGCCATGCTACAATGTGGGATTCAGAAAAAGATGTTGAAATGTCTGAAAGGTCGGACACAGGCGAGAGCGAGCGAGATCGGAGACGGAGACCAACAAGACCTCCCTCATCCTTGGCCCTATCTCAAAGAATTTTTCAAAATAGTCAAAAATTAAGCTCTTAATTCATATAGTGGCATCTGGCTGTTTATTTTTAAAGGTTACTTTATACTTTTTTTATTGTTACTTCACGAAAGTGTTTTTAAACCGCGGTATCTATTCTTCTACTTAAGTAACAAAAGTGTGTACTTTTGACACCTCTGCAAAAGATCAAGCCTTGCTTTAACTGTTATCAATGATTTCTTAACCCTGCTTATGTAAAAAAGCCCTCTGAGAGAAACAAGATTTACAAGCAGATTCACTCCATCATGAGGCTCCACAGCAGATAAGAAACCTTTACATTATAGGGATATTTGCTGTTTTTATGCTTTAGGATAGAAAACATTTGAATATGATCCTCTCCATGCAAACTTTATAGCAACTGTATCCTTTGCAGGAGGCCATTTGCATGTTTATGTTTGCATTTTTTCCCCTTAGGCATGAATGGCGTGGTTCTTTTAAAACAATAAATGTATCAGAAAAAAACTGTCCATCTCTCCAGAGTCCAGCTAAACAAATGGTGCATCTTATATATTGATAGGAATATTCTTTTATAAGAATCATAGAATTCTTTAATCCTTTTTTTCAGGCATATCCTTCATTTCAAAGATTTAAACACTGCAGATCACATCAAAGATGTAAAAAAATATTACAGTTTATCAGAAATCGTATCCTTAACATGCTTGTTATTAATTACTATGAAACATTTCATCTTCTTGTGTTTTATTTAACTAAAAAACTTGAATGACATATTTCAACATCCCTCTATTCAACAAGAAGTAGTATTTTTTTTTTTGTAATATTTATCAAACTTACATTTTATTTGACAAACATCCTTACATTTTAAATAGTTTACCACTTAATCTCTACACAGACCAGAAATATGATTGCAACAGTTTTTATCAGCTGAACCCAATGATGTAAGATCTTTGTTTATGTACACAAAAGGCTTTTTTCCTGTTACTGTATACTAATCCCTCTTAGTCTGGTACCAAGCACTTTATCTTTAGCCAACATAATCCATCCACTTTTTACATATGAAAATGCTGTTTAGACAGCATGATTATTGCACAGGTGTGCCTTAGGCTGACCTAATACCATAAATTTTTATTCTCTCCAGGATGATGTCACAGCCAAACAAGATTAGACAAGGCGAAGCTACTGTGAGAAAAAGCAGAGAGAGCAAAACCTTAGAGATTTTTAAAGACGTTAGAGATTCTGCAGAGTGGGAGAATAGAATAAAGCAGAATGATGAAATAGGGGACCCCTATGTCCTCCAGCAGTCTTTTAAGCCTATAGCAGCATAACCATAGAGATAGCTCAGGATAACATATAGTTCACAAGGGGCTGAGGTGGGGGTCTTCTCCTGAAGTAAATCACCATCCTGTTGGTTTTCCAGGTACTTTAACACAGGTGGTTGTTCTCTCACCAGTCCACAAAGTCCATCATAGCACTGTCATGGTTCAAAATGGCTTCTGCAACATCCTCATCACCTATCTCTTCAAGAATTGACAATGTTTTCCTACATAGATCAATCTAAAAATAATATTCTATTACTCTGCGTAGGATATAGATTTTATATAGTCCTAAGTTAACGAATATAGCACTTATTTGTTTCACATCATCATGTTTTAGTAAGCTCCTTAGCACAGTGATATAAACATATTCCTTAATTGTAGTAATTTAGTTTGACAGTGAGTTTCTGCTGGTTGTAAGTATATATTCCTCATTTAATGAGTCCAAGAGTTAACTGTGGCATGAGGCTTATTAAACGAGGTCGATGGAGAGGATGTATTTATGAAGGGCAACTTCTAAGGTAACGCAAACACAAAAAATAGACTTTCAGTTCATAGATTATAATAAATAAAATACCTTTATATAATTTATTACACTTCTTTTAGAAAATCTGTAATATTAAACACTGATGACATAAGCAGGAAACAACGTAAAGGTGTAGGGCAGTGGTTCCTGAAGGCCAGCGTTGAATATCCTCTCTTCAGCTCAGTTTTTGGATACTTGTTGCTTGAGACTCCAATCATAAACCCTACTAAGTTTTACTTTTTTATGTTTTTTTCCAGATGTCCTGGGGTTTAGATTAATGAAAAACAGCTTTGTTGACTATAAAAAGCTGCACATTTAAGATTAAGACTTCTATCATTTTAGTTTGTGAAGAAACTTCATCTTTCATGTTAAAGTCATAGGGAGGTGGCTGTTCCAACGGTTGCAGTTCAGAAAAAGAAAAGTTAAATTTTCTGAACTCCAGCATCAGACGCTCAGATACTCCGATGCTTGGATGTACTGCTGGACCTCTCAATACCGCCCTCCATAGACACAAAAATCAGACGCTTTAATCCCCAAACAGCTTTTGGTATGAATGCACTATTACAGTCATTTGAGAGACACAGGGGAGCAGTTCAAGTTGACCCATCTGTGATTAACGGAGGTCTGGTAAATGTTCCTTCTCTGCAGCCAGTTCACTCCCATCAGTCTGTCTATCACAATTTTCTCCAATGTATCCTTCTTGTTTCTCGTATCAGGCTAGACCCCACAAACTTTTTTTTAAATGGATAATTATTTCTAAATGATAAGATATTACATATTGTATAAATATTGCACTGTTCTATTATGAAAGTGTGTAAATTATTATAGATATTGAAAATAAATGTGGAATTTTGCATGCTCTTTGGGGCCCCTAGCCACCCTTGGACCCTAAGCAGCCACTTCATCTCTTTCTTCCCTTTGCCGTGTATAAAACTACTCTAATTCTGTAATTCAACAGTTGTCAGGAGCTTGAAAGAGTTAACTGAATGTGCGCCTGCTTACATTAGTTACCCATTGATGTTTAAACTGAACTAGAAAGTTTTTGCAAAACTGGATCCAAAATTATTAAATGCAAATTTGTTAGAGAGTTGCCAAATATTGAATATGCATATTAAAAGGAAAAAGCAGCAGTAATTTACTGAAGTTAGCACTGAATGTGTGACAAAACCAACAAAGATGAAAGGAGCAAGAAGCTGCAACTGCTCCATGTTAGAACTACTCATCACTCCATGACCCACGTTGTGTTTCAGCATTAGCTCAGCTTTTTAGAACACAGGAAAGTCCAAACTGTTCTTAAACCACTCTGGGAAAGGGAAGAACAGTGTAAAGGTTTTAATTATGCTTGTGATTATATATATTACAAAGAGATTAACATATATTACTCAAATTCAAAGAGAAAACACATTTTATAGATATAGTGAAATGTTATTGGCTTTTATTTCTTGTAATTTGATGATTATGGTTCACAGATAATAAAAAATAAGTAACGTCTGAGTCTCCAAAACTCTTAGGGCTTCAGGTTTGGTGAGTTTGCTGCTCAGTAGGAACAGTAACACTACAGTCATTAAAGCCGATTTAAGGAGTAAAGTCTTACTGAAAAAATAAACTGGAGGAGAGAAATCTGTGGAGAAGTAACAGAACAACCATTAACATGCTCTATCACTTTTTTGATTCAAACAGGAGAGACAGGATTAAAATCTCAGGCTTTTTTTCTTCAGAGAGGAACACCCTCAGTGTGTCAAAATTATGTGGGAGGCGGTGCTCAGCATGTCTCCTCCTACGTCCGCAGCTTACAGATAATAGCTTATACTCAGCAGCTGTTGAGCATTTCTGACTTTGTGATCCAAAGAAAGACACAATGAGCGGCAGAGGAAAGGGAGGTGAAGGACTCGGCAAAGGAGGCGCTAAGCGTCACCGTAAAGTCCTCCGTGATAACATCCAGGGAATCACCAAGCCCGCTATCCGCCGCCTGGCTCGCCGTGGAGGAGTCAAGCCCATCTCCGGTCTGATCTACGAGGAGACCCGCGGTGTGTTGAAGGTCTTCTTGGAGAACGTTATCCGCGATGCCGTCACCTACACCGAGCAAGCCAAGAGGAAGACCGTCACCGCCATGGATGTGGTGTACGCTCTGAAGAGGCAGGCCGCATCTGTACGGCTTCGGAGGTTAAACTGCTCCGCTTCCAGCCACCAACCAAAGGCCCTTTTCAGGGCCACCCACCCGCTCATTAAGAAGCAACTTCAACAATTAAACAGGAATACAATCATTCTGATTATGGCATCAACAGCTTTATTGCTTTATTTAATATACAGTCTTTGGAGCAGAGAAAACTTCTGGTCAACAAATAATCGCAGACGTGTGTTTAGAGCGGCTTGAACCCTTTGTTATACATGCGGTCTTTAAAGAAGTTTGTAAAAGTATATATTGCATATAATCAGTCTCTATAATGAAACTTATTTCTAAACTGAAGCCGTGTGTTGCTGTCGCGTCACTAACAATTTTATTTGTCATGGCCTGTAAAAGTCCTGCAAAATCCATTTATGTAATTAATTTCTTGCAAGTTTCCTAGAAAAGTGTCTATTTTTTATAAAGAATATTTAGTAATTTTATCCCATATTTCTTTTTATTAAATCAGGTTTTTCAGGTAGATGTTTTAAATGCCTGTTTATGCTCTTAAACAACTCTGCAGATTCATCATTCTACAAAGAATTATTTTTTATGTTGTCCTATTGTTTCTGATACATTCCTGCTCACATTCTGTTACCTGATTGGTTCACTTTTATGTTTTCTACTACCAGAAAACTATTTATTGGACATTTTCTCCCAGTTCTCTTTGTTTTAAAGCTTCATCTTTATGAAATATTTTTATCTGAACAGATCATTTATTGATGTCCTCACTTGAAAATGATTCCTCTCTAATGTAGATTCCTGTCTAACGTCCCATGCACACTGATGTAATGTCGTCACATCCAATCACAGCCGAGGGACGCAGCAGCTCAATCTGAGTGCCTGCTGGATTAGTGCAGCTTCTCCTCCTCAGCAGCTCATTCGTTGTGTCAAACACCGAAGATCAACATGCCTGAACCCGCCAAGTCGGCCCCTAAGAAGGGCTCCAAGAAAGCCGTGACCAAGAGCGCCGCTAAAGGAGGCAAGAAGAGGAAGAGGAGCAGGAAGGAGAGCTACGCCATCTACGTCTACAAGGTGCTCAAGCAGGTCCATCCTGACACCGGCATCTCCTCCAAGGCCATGAGCATCATGAACTCCTTCGTCAACGACATCTTTGAACGCATTGCCTCCGAGGCCTCCCGTCTGGCTCACTACAACAAGCGCTCCACCATCTCCTCCAGGGAGATCCAGACCGCTGTGCGCCTCCTGCTGCCGGGGGAGCTGGCCAAGCACGCCGTGTCTGAAGGCACCAAGGCTGTCACCAAGTACACCAGCTCCAAGTAAACGGCTCTGCTCTCAAACCCAAAGGCTCTTTTAAGAGCCAACCACTCCATCTAAAGGGCTCTGATTTCCCTACTTGATGTAAGAAGGAATGATGATGATCTAATGTGGAGTTGGATATAAAAATATCTATAAAATCTAATTTAAATTCATTCATACTGCTTTAGTGGTTATGCTGTACTCCATTTCTCAATCAGTGGGATTAAGGTTTATGGCATGAAATCCCTGAAGCCTGATTGGCTGCTTCATACTAAGAAAGCTTCTAGAATTCCTCACAAACTGCTTGAGAAAGCTTTTCTATTATGCAAACTGATGAAAATAAATGATATTGGATAAGGTGTATTTGTGTCTTATAACTTTTTATTCAGATAAACATTAATTCTGAACTGAGCCTACATAATAGGTCATTTTTCTTTATCAGTCAGTAAAGACAACATGGATGCCTCCAGTAAAGCAAATTCAAATTAAATTACTCTTAAATGAAAACACTTATTTATTGAACACTTTGTAATAATTTCATATTGAAAGTATTTTCAGAAGTTTAAATTCTGAACATTACCGGACTTTTCCTTTAATTTGGACCTGGAGTCATGCTTAATTAAGCCAAGCATTGAGTTTACTGGCCGTTTTTATGTTGGCTCTCCTACAGCTGATCTTTTTTAGAGAAAGAAGAAGAAAAAGGTGACCCAGATAATAATGATAATAAATCAGAATGAAAGAAAACATTTTGTACACATTCCTGCACTCATGTTAAATTATCTGAGAAATATAATTTTTCTTCTGTGGAAAAAGGCTTTTTACCTAAAAACTCAATCGTTTTTCGTTCTCTGTTTTCTAGGAAACATTTAAAGGTTTTGGGATTGAACTGATTACTGTTTAGAGCTTTTTAGCAATCATTTCACATCCTTCTACCCACATTGGCAAACTCCCAGTTCCATTGAAAGAAATGTGATCCCAGATCATTATCCTTCCACCACCATGTTTTACTGCAGGCATGTTGTTTTTTTGTGTAGTGTTGCTTCTCTGCACTCCTTTGTTCAGCAAATGAGGAATATGGCAGAATGTTGATAGATGTAGAAAACGAGCAGTGATACAGAAATTACTGCAACCTCTTCAGTGCTACTATCAAAGGATGCAGATGTCGGTTAAATCCTTCAAGGAAAGTAAAAGTTTATTAGAGAACATCATAAAACGGTGTCAGGAGTTAAGTCAGGAAAACTGGAAAGTAAAATATCTTTAGCGTATTTAAACAAAGACATTATTATACCTTTTATTTTTTTTATGTTACAGAATATATTAAACCTTTTCAAGCTAAAACATATATTTTTAAATTTTTTTTTTTAGGTTAGCCAACGTTTTTTCTACATCTCAAAAGATGATATTTTCTATCTTTATATGTACAACTTTCAACTAGAAACCACTAGAGGGAGCTATAACGCCCCCTGTGAAACCACTAACCTGTGTGATATTTCCACATTGTACTTATGTGTCGTGTATGTATGTTCTGGTACCTTATTTGTATAAATCAGATGAGCAGTGATGATTGAGTACTTATTTATTCTTTTTATTGATATCTGAGGGCAGAGGAGGACAAATTAAACATCCTAAAAAAGACTTTTTATGGAGATTTTCTACAAAAAAACAACACTTGTAGAAATTGTTATTAAAATGTTATTATCCTTGTCCAACCAACACTATATCTTACGTCATTTTGGCAATGTTCATCCTAGCATATAGTGTAATGTCATTGGCATGTGCAGGTCCCAGGTAGATCTGGTGCCTACACTGGTAAAGGGCCCAATGACTTTAAAGGCCAAAGCTCTCCCTCAGCTGCTAACAAGCTTTGTGCAATCTTAAAGTTCACAGTTCTACTAACAATGGTTCATTTAAAAGTCTTATATAATGCTTTGCAACACACAGTCTTAATTACATACATATGAATCATCCTCATTAGCTGATACATTTTCAGCACACTGAAACTGTTTTCTAAAGTAAAATTGAGCTGATGGATGATAAAGTAAAGAACAAACAAAGATAATCTTTAGTGTTTTATTTATTAGGACTGCAGTGCTCCCATTTCAACATGTGACCCTTATTACCTCCGACAAGAAGGTCATGTTTTTAGTAGAGTTTGTCTGTCTGTGTACAGGATAACTTGAAAAGATAAAATTGGATTTTAATATCATTTTCACCAGAGGTGCGCCTCATGCCCAGGAACAATCCATTAAATCTTGGTGATGATTCATATCATAATCATTTGTTTTATGGATTCTTTAACACTGAGAGAAAAAAAAGCAGTTCTCCTTTAAACCAGAGGATGGAAGCAATGATATACAGCTTCAGCATTCTTCTCTGTTGTGATAATTAATAGCTATTAAATAGATAAATCAATATTGAGGGTAAAACCAATTTGATGTTATTAGTTTAATCATTGTAACTGTAATCTGACCAGACATTTCGGCCTCTACCTCACAGGTGGGCTTCTGGACCACCTCTTCAAAATCCATTTATCTCCATGAATTTAGTAAATTAGGCTATGGCTATCAGCAGACTTATTAATAACCAACCGAGAAAAATGTATCTGTCTATTCAAATTCAATTCAGTTTATTTCTATAGCACCAATTCACATCATGTCATCTTAAGGCACTTTACAGTTCAACCAGATCATCCAGTCAAATTAATTTAAAGTTTTCTATCTAAGGAAAACCAGTTGATTGCATCAACTCATTGACTCTTCAAGCAACCCTCACACTAAGCATGCTTGTAGCGACAGTGGAGAGGAAAACTCCCTTTGAATAGCAGAACCAGGCCCAGTGTGAGGCGTCCGTCTGCTGAGGCCAACAAGAGGACAAATGGTACCAAGTAGAGGGTGAGTCTGACCTGAGTGATAAATTGTTTGCTGCACAATAAACACAAACTACTACAGGTTAAAATATTGATGTCTTTTTGGCTAAAAATCAAGCATTATAGAAAATCTAACATCAATAAAAAAAAAACACTACTATAAAATAAACATGAGGTAGATCAAACTAATAATTCGGAAAGAGGGAAAAAGGGGTCTAAGAGTCCATTTAAATGATTTCTTAGGGAGTGTCCAAGTCAGGTCAGATGTATCAATGCTTTCAATTCAATTCAATTCAGTTTATTAATTCATCAATCTCTGCCAATCTCTGCCAATTCACAACACATGTCATCTCAAGGCACTTTACAGTTCAACCAAATCTTACAGTCAAATTGATTCAGTTTTCTATCCAGTTGGATTGCATTGACTCATTGACTCCAATACAATCACTCACTAAGCATGCTTGCCCGCGACAGTGGAGAGGAAAAACTCCCTTTGAACAGGAAGAAACCTCCAGCAGAACCAAGCTCAGTTTGAGCGGCCATCTGCTGAGGACATTCCACTGGGGTTCAAGGAGACAGAAGCAGTAGTGTCCGTTCAAAATAGCAACAGGTATATGTGAAATGCATTAAATAATACAGTACTGCAACACATTGGTTAGCCTAGATACACTTAAGACCCAGCTAGAGGGTGGAACTTTGCTGAGACAAAGTACCATAAAACCACAAAATGGCTGCCTCTACCATATGGTAAAAGGAGGTGGAGTCAACTGCTGGAAAGCACAATGGAACTGGGTTGCCCAACAAGATATATACCACTAGAGGACCTTGTAGCAGCAGTTGCCACCTTTCTTCTCTTTTCAGCTGGTTAATTCTGTTCACTTGTTCCTTCTGCATAGTTGTCTTCCAGATGCTATTCTGTCAGCAGTTCACAAACAATCTGAAATATAGAGATAAAACATAATAGGTTTAACCCTATTCCTATTGATCAAAGTATGTTCCGGAAGTCCTCAGCTACACTTCGTCTAACGGTCTCATGTGTTGACAGAGCTTTCATGTGCATCGAAACAAGACTATGGAGTTTATTCATAGACTCTAAATAAAAGCTCCATATTTTAAACCATACAGTGACTGTAATTCCAAAACATCTGTATATTATTATATATATATTTTTTTATTATTGTTGCTGTTATTGTTATTAAACCTATTCCTCAAAGTAAAATTTGATATCTGTGCATTAATTTTACAATTTATGAGATAAAATTATATATCATATGATCTATTTTTTTTCGGAGCATCAAAAATATGTATGTTTGAAACATACATACCATAACCGCCTCAGTTGCCTGGTAGTCACTGCAGTCATATTCAAAACGTTGCAACCTCTTAACAATAATTTTTGGCCTGGTCTAAATAATAACTTCATTTAACAAAGATAGAAAACAAATCCTTAACAGAGACTGCTAAGTTTTTTCGGTCATCAGAGTGCTTATATGCTATGATCGCATGCTCAAATAGTCCAGACTTTCTGCAGGTGAGACCAATCCAAAGCTGTTTCTGTGCATTTCTCAGGTCAGAGCCACAATACTGTTTCTGTATTAGAGCATTATGCTGCTGTCTGACCCAGAACAGAGGCGAAAATGTATGTTTTGCATTTTCCTGTCTAGCTGCAGTGCAGTGAGCCTTATGTCGTTTACCGGAGCTGCTTGATAAACTTTAGAGATGCTGCATCAGTGGCATAAACATTCAGAAGTATAATCAGAAATTGATGAATTAATGGAGAGGTATTCAGTTATCAGGGTTGCTGATTTTAATGCTCATGGCCCTCTGTGGGAAAGTCAAGATATAGATTTTAATGGTATGGTGGTTGAAGAATTTTTAGACAGAAGTAACTTAATTATATTGGATGATGAAAATCCTAAGCATATTAATACAAATTTGGCTTTTGCTATCTTCAGCTACCGCTAGAGTAGCAGAATGGAAAGCTGTGAAGAAAGACACAGTTGGAAAATATCATTTTGCAGTTATTAGTACATTTAAAAGTGTCATTATTTTGGCACTGATGACTGGCTTCATTATTCATTCCATTCACCTGTCTGCTCTGCCCGGTTGCTCATTACCTGTCATCTGATCCACCTGCGTCTGCCTCTATTTAAGGGGCTTTTATCCAGCTATCAGGACAGAGTTTCTTATTCTTGTTTTCACTAGTGGAGAGAGGGTTTTTAACATACCATATTGTTTATGATTTCCTGATCCTGACCTGTTCTGCCTCTCATCCACTGAGCCTGACTGTGCTTGACTAGTGGACCCCTGAACCAACCTGTTCCTGTTCTGATCTGCGTCCCTGTTTGGGTAGGATGTCCTGCAAAATCGTCTAAAATGCTTTTGTTGAAGGTTTATGGTGAAAAAATGAATCTTTAATTCACAATCAACAGCTCTGGTGAACATTCCTGCAGTAAAAATCTGTGGAACTATTCTTTGTGAGAAAAATGGGCCTTTTATTATGGTCAACCTGTGCAATAATTCTGCTGTCTAACAGCATTTTGATGTGTAAACTGTGAAGTGGATGGATTATGTTGGCTAAAGATAAAGTGCTCGGTAACAGAGAGAAAGATTTTTATACAGTAACAGAGAAATTAGCCTTTTGTGTACATAAACAAATCTTAGATCTTTGGGTTCAGCTGCAAAAAAAATGTTGCAATCATATTTCTGGTCAGTGTATAGATTAATTGTTAAACTGTATAAACTTTATACATGTTTGCTAGTATAAAATGTAAGTTTTATGAATTTACCAATATTAGCATTAATTACCATTAAAACACATGGAGCTGAAATGGTTCATAGTGATTAATAACAAGCATGTTAAGGATACGATTTATGATAAGCTGTAATATTTTTTACATCTTTGATGTGATCTGCAGTGTTTAAATATTTGAAATTAAGGATTTGCCCGAAAAAAGGATTAAAGAATTCTATAATTCTTATAAAAGAATATTCCTCTCAATATATAAGATGCACCATTTGGTTAGCTGGACTCTGGAGAGATGGACTGCATGCTGAGGAGACGACATACTTGTTCCTTCTGTTTGTTTTAGCTTTTTTTATGAAAAACCCTCTAGAAGAGCAATTGACCCTTCATACATGGACAGGTTTTTCTGATGCATTTGTTGTTTTAAAAGAACCATATCATTCATGCCTAAGGGGAAAAAATGCAAACCTAAACATGCAAATGGCCTCCTGCAATGGATACAGTTGCTGTAAAGTTTGCATTGAGAGGATCATATTCAAATGTTTTCTATCCTAAAGCATGAAAAAAGGGAATTTCCCTAAAATGTAAAAGTTTCTTATCTGCTGTGGAGCATCATGATGGAGTAAATCTTGTTAAACTTACACAGATTATTTTGTCATTTTGTATACACAAGAGTAAACAAAAAAAAATTGTTAAGAACAACTCTCTAGACAATTTCATTTTGTTGGTTGTTGTCGTCTCTGATGAGGCCCACCACCGTGGTGTCGTCTGCAAACTTCACCATGTGATTGGTGGTGAACCTGGGGACGCAGTCATGTGTCATCAGGGTGAACAGCAGGGGGCTCAGGACGCAGCCCTGAGGGGAGTTGGAAATCTTTTGGGAATCTTGTTTCTGTCAGAGGGCTTTTTTACGTAAGCAGGGTTAAGAACATTTAAAGCTAGGCTTTATCTGTTGTTATCACTGCATTCTAGCTTTATCCATTTACCAAGGCCAAGCTCTGAAAGTGTGTCTATGTCAAGCCACAGGTCTTGTAATCCATCTAAATGCGTGTCCTCCAACGACTTTAACCAGCCATTAAGTTGATCATAGATTAACAGATGCTGTAAACAAAAGATGATCAACTAAATGCCTAAACAGCATAAAAATACAATTTATCTTTCTTTGAAATGAATCTTAATTTCAGAAGTTCATTTTCATTTCTTCAAAAGAACAACTGTAAACTTAAACACTAACAGTGAAAGCTAACACTGTAGTAACATAATGATTTGACAGCTTATAGTTTAATACCAGGCGTACATTTTTTGGTATATCTAAACGTTTGTGAAGTCCAGCTTACCATTAACAGTAGGAGATGCAGAATAAAAAAGAGAAGAAAAAAAATTTTCCTTGATCAGCATTTTTCACATAACTTTGGAGATGGTTTAAGGTTGCTTGTTCTCTTTGAGAAAACACCACCTTAATAGTTTCAAGCAGTTGCATCACTCTTTTGCCTGTGGGCCTCTTTTACTCATACAGACTCAACACACTTTCCTTATCTGGTAGTTTCAACAAGCCAATACCAACCATATAAAAGTGACATGGGTTTGGAGAAGCAATCAACTATAAACTTTGGCTCCTTTAGAATGGCTTTGTGAGCCATTTGTTTTTATGGCAGGCTTCATGTTGTTCTCTGGAGGTAAGAAATGGGAACCCATCCGTGTGAAAAGGTGAAGCAAGTCTCTTGATCACTTTCTTTTTATGTTCCCTGGCGAGCCTTTCTTTAAAGCTGATCTCTCAATGGGAGGGAGGTAGTTGAGAAACAATGACATCAAGATTTCTCTATCAACGTGGTTAATTCCATTGATGCATGCTAAAATAACAGCCATTTATTGCTTTACAGGCACAACACCATGGTCTACAAATCCTTTCAGCCAAATGCATCCAACTGCTTCACATCCAGCCTCAGAAGAATCTGGCCTAAGCCCAGGAACTCGCTTTGTTTCTCCTTCACACTGCTCCCAGAAGGTGTTCACCTCTCTTGACACTCCAGCATCATCAATAGCTTAAAGTCATATTCTTTATGCTGCTGTCAAATAAAGCAAATAAAGGCAAAAGATCATCAACAACCTTTATCCTGCAAATTGAAGCACGTTGTGTGGTGAGGTGACTTCCTGGGTTGCTGGCTGATGTGGATGAAGACATCTGGCTTCTTGAATCTGAGGGAAAATCAAATTTAACCCACCGTCCAGCTAGAACAGGGGTTGCAACCTGCAGCTCTGGAGCCGCATGCGGCTCTTTAGCCTCCCCCTTGTGGCTCCCTGGAGCTTTTTAAAAAAATTTAATGAAAGTTTTCCAATGCTGTAAACATTTGTACTATGAATAAATTTAAACAATAATTGGCGTCATAGCCATAGAGATCAGTGGTCATAACTTGGAACCACCGTGGCGCGGTGCCAGGCAAACAAAGTGGTGGGTGTGTCTCGGAATATGAATCCCAAAGGGAAAAAGAAAAATAGTTGATAAGAAATGAGGATTCAAATAGACCGAATCATTTGCTTTTATTATCAATGCAGAAGGATTGCCTGTGTTTTTTCTTTGTAATGAGAGGTTGTCAAAAAATAAAAAGAAACATTTGGAAAGGTATTTCCATGAAAGGATAAATCTGCAGCCCACCACCAAGCTGGGAGTGAGAGAAAAAGTGCGATTGTAGGATAAATTAGAGGAGCGCAAAGATAGATTTAAGAAGTGGATTGCATTTCCAAACTCCACTACTGCTGCTAGTTTTGTTTGCAAGGATGGAAAACCGTCCACAGATCAAACAGGTAGCGCTTTGATGCAGGTATCTGAACTTTCTTCCATTTTTCCCCAAATCCTAAAAATATTAATCAGACCAAGGAACAATGGTGACGGAGGATATGGGATTTTGGGGTTAGAGAGCTCTGCTCTGATGTCACTTCCTGTTTGGTTCCTCATGACCCAATCAACTCCTCCCAACAGAAACACGTCCACCATAGAAAGATTTCTTTATTGTGTTTCTAATATTTAATCATTGCAAGAAAACTTAAACCACGCAGTGAAGGTGGTGAAGCGGCGCTCGGTAAGCGGTGTGCGATGGGAGCGTTCACTGTTCCACAGTCACCTCAGGCTACTATGTGACATTTGCTTCAGGAAACATTTAATCGTGAATGCTTATTATATATTTAAACCCATATAGTCATTTTCTATAGTGGAATAATACACTTACAGCCCGTGTTGCTATTGTCGTGTATTATCTCTCTTCTTAACGACTTAAAGATTGGGACTAAGTTTTGTAAAAATTCAAAGTTCTTAAAAGCTGTAGAAAAAGTCTTCAGACACTGATAAAAAAATTAGGCAGAGGCAACTGAGTCCAGGTCCAGAGTGCTTTATTGCAAAATACAGATAAAACACCTGAGATGCGTACCGGTCCACATCTGACTTACAAACGGAGACAGTCCCACTTATATTCACTCCCGGGGCTCGGGGCTCTTTCATCTTGGTGGAAGACCCTCCTCCAAACCATATTTTATATTTTTAATTGAAGCCTTTCTTTGATTTATCAAAGCTTTTTCTTTCACAAGTCATAGTGACATTACTTGTAGATCATGATGACATTTGTTGCTACTAAATCATAGTCTTAATCATCAATATGTCAAAACAATGTTTTCATCCAGTATGACTTATGATCATAACATCACATTAAAAAAGGTCAGCATGAGTTTAAAATTCAAGGTCCCAGTAAAACCCTCACTTTCTGTGCGACCAGTACTGCATAGTGTGCTTTGACGATGACAACTCAATTTATCACAATTAGTTCAGCTTAGCTGTGCAGCCCTGAACAACCCATTCTCAATGCGTCTGTCTTACAAACAGGACTCATTTCTGCACCCTGGTTTTCAGAGGCCTCAAATGGCCTTGAATTCCCTGCAATGCTCCTGTTCTTTCGCTCACTCTAGGTGTTTTCCCACCCTGGCCTTATCTTTCAGACTTCAAGGTTGTGCCCCACAGCTGCAGCTGCAGAAGCCTTTTACACACACACACTGCTTCTGTATCTCTCCATATTCGGTGGTGCACATTCTTTTGGACTCTGTGACCTGTATAACATAAATGTATTTAGTGTAAAACATTTATTCAATATGTAAAACATGTATCCAATATATTCTAATCATTGGTGTAGATTAATTTACTTCATCACTCCACAGGTATGAGCAACAGTCCTTCTGTTGAGGCCCGTTTCAGCATTAAAGCTAAACATAATTTCCTCTACACATATAACTGAAGAACCTGTGCAGGATTTTCTCAGATTTTCCTTGATCAGCATTTTTCACATAACGTTGGAGATGGTTTAAGGTTGCTTGTTCTCTTTGAGAAAACACCACCTTAATAGTTTCAAGCAGTTGCATCACTCTTTTGCCTGTGGGCCTCTTTTACTCATACAGACTCAACACACTTTCCTTATCTGGTAGTTTCAACAAGCCAATACCAACCATATACAAGTGACATGGGTTTGGAGAAGCAATCAACTATAAACTTTGGCTCCTTTAGAATGGCTTTGTGAGCCATTGGTTTTATGGCAGGCTTCATGTTGTTCTCTGGAGGTAAGAAATGGGAACCCATCCGTGTGAAAAGGTGAAGCAAGTCTCTTGATCACTCTCTTTTTATGTTCCCTGGCGAGCCTTTCTTTAAAGCTGATCTCTCAATGGGAGGGAGGTAGTTGAGAAACAATGACATCAAGATTTCTCTATCAACGTGGTTAATTCCATTGATGCATGCTAAAATAACAGCCATTTATTGCTTTACAGGCACAACACCATGGTCTACAAATCCTTTCAGCCAAATGAATTCAACTGCTTCACATCCAGCCTCAGAAAAATCTGGCCTAAGCCCAGGAACTCGCTTTGTTTCTCCTTCACACTGCTCCCAGAAGGTGTTCACCTCTCTTGACACTCCAGCATCATCAATAGCTTAAAGTCATATGCTTTATGCTGCTGTCAAATAAAGCAAATAAAGGCAAAAGATCATCAACAACCTTTATCCTGCAAATTGAAGCAGGTTGTGTAGTGTGGTGACTTCCTGGGTTGCAGGCTGATGTGGATGAAGACATCTGGCTTCTTGAATCTGAGGGAAAATCAAATTTAACCCACCGTCCAGCTAGAACAGGGGTCGCAACCTGCAGCTCTGGAGCCACATGCGGCTCTTTAGCCTCCCCCTTGTGGCTCCCTGGAGCTTTTTAAAAAAATTTAATGAAAGTTTTCCAATGCTGTAAACATTTGTATTATAAATAAATTTAAACAGTAATTGGCGTCATAGCCATAGAGATCAGTGGTCATAACTTGAAACCACTGTGGCGCAGTGCCAGGCAAACAAAGTGGTGGGTGTGTCTCGGAATATGAATCCCAAAGGGGAAAAGGAAAATAGTTGATAAGAAATGAGGATTCAAATAGACCGAATCATTTGCTTTCATTATCAATGCAGAAGGATTGCCTGCGTTTTTGCTTTGTAATGAGAGGTTGTCAAAAAATAAAAAGAAACATTTGGAAAGGTATTTCCAAGGAAGGATAAATCTGCAGCACCACCAAGCTGGGAGTGAGAGAAAAAGTGCGATTGCAGGATAAATTAGAGGAGCGCAAAGATAGATTTAAGAAGTGGATTGCATTTCCAAACTCCACTACTACTGCTAGTTTTGTTGCAAGGATGGAAAACCGTCCACAGATCAAACAGGTGGCGCTTTGATGCAGGTATCTGAACTTTCTTCCATTTTTCCCCCAAATCCTAAAAATATTAATCAGACCAAGGAACAATGGTGATGGAGGATATGGGATTTCGGGGTTAGAGAGCACAGCTCTGATGTCAATTCCTGTTTGGCTCCTCATGACCCAATCAACTCCTCCCAACAGAAACACGTCCACCATAGAAAGATTTCTTTATTGTGTTTCTATAATTTCGTCATTGCAAGAAAACTTAAACTGCGCAGTGAAGGTGGTGAAGCGGCGCTCGGTGAAGCGGTGTGCGATGGGAGCGTTCACTGTTCCTCGGTCACCTCAGGCTACTATGTGACATTTGCTTCAGGAAACATTTAATCGTGAATGCTTATTATATATTTAAACCCATATAGTCCTTTTCTATAGTGGAATAATACACTTACAGCATATAAGACTTTTACATTTTTGCGGCTCCAGACAGATTTTTTTTTTTTTTTGCCGGTCCAATTTGGCTTTTGAGCAGTTTGGGTTGCCGACCCCTGAGCTAGAAGAACAAGAAACACACATTAAAATCAGAATTGTCAATGAATAAAGCAGAGGCCAAAGTATCCTAGGTTTTGACATGTTTGTCCCAAGGTTACAAATAGAAAATTTCTGTATTGTCTCATAATGGGGAAATTCTGGTGTTTACAGCGGCAAAAAATAGAAAATATGGTCACACACGTGTTATAAGAATAACATAATAATAAAGAGTTTAAAAAAAATAAAAAATAAAATAGAATACTGCACTGTAATGTGTTTTAACAGTATAAACAGTTTTCACACATTTAGTGCGCACTGTAGTGCGGCTCTAAATGTGGAAATGACACATTGTTTCATCTTGATGCATCTAAATAATCCAGGTAGAAAAATCATCCCAAAACATAGTAAATCCTCTGGATGTTTTTTTAAGGTCAAATGCAAAGCTGGGCTCTTCAGTCTACTCCAGTTTATTGTGCGTTAGAGTCCGATTGTGTTTTCATACTGACCCAAACAGAACCAAATTTAAGCTAATCTAAATTTAAATTGACATAAAGCTGCAAGTGAGAAAACACTCCAAGACAAGAATTCCTTTAATGTCCCGAAGTGGTGAAATTTGAGTTCCAACTAAGCTAAAACTATAGCCTATTTATTTATAATTATGTCACATTTATACTCAAAGGGAAAATACACAAAAAATTGGAAGATATTGGGAGATAGATAAGATATTTATTTATATTTTTTTATTTTCGCTAACAATTTTTAGTTCTCCCCACTAAGGGGTTCTGTAGCACCCTCAGCACCCTGAGTTCTCATGGCCTTGATCTCAAACATCTTTTTAATAATAATAATTGAATAATAATTTAACTTTATTGATCTCGCATTTGAGAAGTTTACTTCTGCATATAACCCTTAGGGAGCAGTGGGCTGCCACTTTACGATACAGTGTGGGGTTAAGGGTCTTGCTCAGGAACCCAAAGTCGAGGCTGTGGAGATTGAACCAGGTACTTGCAACCTTCTCAGAGCAGAAGCGCACTGCTCTAACCACTAGAACAACACTCCCCCTTCAAACTGCTTTCTGTTCAAAATTTGAGATCTCCTACCCCAATAATAGTTAACACTGATAACATAAATTTTTTTGAAGTGGTGTGTCTTACCTGGGAAGTTTTGCTTAGTATAGGTAGGCCGTCACCTGAAGGGAGTAGAAGCTGTATCACCTGTGTAGGTGCTCCACCCACCTTTGTGCTTTGTAGAATACAATAAAAGACAGCAGATACAGTAACCCTAAAATCGATTATCTATTTTCTTTTTTTTATTCCTTCTAGTCAAAATCAGCAACACTTCAGACAATGTTAAAAAGTCAGCTTAAGTTTTAGGAATGATAAAATGAAAGAACTTGCATAGTAGAGGCACAACAGTTAATAAAATCATAAATCAGAGTTACAATTACTGCACAATCTCTGGAATTAAATAAAAAGAACTCAACTGACTCCCAATTTTATTAAAGATAACAATTAGTATTTGTTTTAAATAACCCACCAAACATGTGATATTAAAATTAAAAAATACATTTTTATTAAGAAATTCTAAACAAAACATTACCTGTGTGACATCCTCATCAACATGTTTTAAATTCACAACCACAACGTCATCGTCAGAATCCCACAGAAGTGTATGTACCTCATCAAACAAGGGGCCTGGTTGTGGTAAAGTGACATCACTTGTGTTTTCTGTCATAATGGGCTTTAAAGATCTGACCCACATGCAGAGAACCACTCAGAGACCAAGGGTAAAAGTTTAACAGGTTTTATTGCAGGTTAGCAAACACTGATGGAGGTTGAAACTCTGTGGGGAAACAATGCTGGAACTCGGACTGGTGAACCGGAACCGGAAACTCTGAAGGGGAGATCACAGTGATCAGTTCAGGGACAGTGGGAAAATAGACTGAGGCTTGAATATTGCTGGAGAGGCACTCACTTTTGGGGGGCTCTTGGTTCATTCTTGGATTCAGTTTGTGGGGGTTTAATCCAGAGAAGAGAGAACTCATTGGAGAGCAGACATAAATTGGACCCAGAGGAGTAAAGGAGCGGACTGTCACTTGGTTTTTTCAGGAGTCATCATCAGGAGTTCATCTGGGGTTCCACTCAGTGATCCTCTTTTCTTTGTTTCATTTTGCATGCCTCTATTTTATATTTCAATCTCTGTAAAAGAGTGTGCTAGCACAGCTACTCTGTCACCATATGAGGTTATTTTGTCATTTGCTTATCAGTCATTATGCGCAACACTGCCTTGTATACCTGTAATAACGAGAGAGAGAGATAATCGTGTCTGAAATCTAAAAAATGTCTTATTTAGTTTTCTACCTGGATTACTGAGATGCATCAAGATAATCCGAAATTTAGTTTAGCACATATTAAATGCCATTTGTGTATTCCATGGTATTAACTTATTCAATGCAGCCACATATTGATCTTGAAAAGTTTAAATTTTATTATACTGAATTATACTGTCTTGACAAACGTTCTGACGCAAAGTCCACTTTTGTGCATTAAAACAATTGCAATAATCTCTGCAATTAATGCACTATTTAATTTGAAAGATAAGGATTCCTTGATTCAACGTGGAAAACTTAAAAACTTCTCCTGGGGTTTAGGCTTCACATTTCATAGGCCAAATAAGTTTTGTGTCCAGGTTATCTCAATCTGAATGAAGCTAAAAGCTGACCCTGTGCTGGTTGAGCTATTTAACTAAAACTCAACCTATAACAAAGTATCTCATAGACACATATAGAGTAATCTATGAATTTGTATACAGAACCAATTTACTCATTTGAAAATTAATGCATTTAATCAACATTTATCTGTATGATTAATCCTTTAAATAATTATAGTATAAGTATTTGCTGACTTAAATATGTAAATATTGTCAGGAATCCAGTTTGTGTGGTCTTTTTTGTTTCTGTCTCTCCCTCCACCACCCGGTGGCGCCCTGTCCTTATTGGTCCTCCCTGCACACCTGCGGCTCTTTGGATCATTATCTGGAGGAGTATTTAAGCAGTGGACTGTCACTACCTCAACTCCAGAGTGTTTGCCAGTTTTGGGTACTCTAGCCATGCTTAGATTAGCAGAGTCTAACCTGAGTCTTTGTTTCACTGAGTCAAACTGAGTCTTTGTCTCTCTGAGTCTAACCTTGTTTTTTGTCTTTGCCTTTGGCAGGAAGTCCTCCTGCATACTGGATGTTTGGCCTTCTTCCCCTGGAAGGATTGTTTACCGAGTTCACACTGAACAGGGGAGAAACCTCCACATGTGCCGTTCAAGTCCCTCGCGGAAATCCAAGTGACAGTCCACTGCAGTGCTCGTCTGGGTCCAAAGAATGTCTACCTGTCCACTCTTCAACATGTTGCCTCTTCTCTGATCAACCCACACAGACTGGGTGCTAGTGAGAGAAGAACCCCCCCTAACACATCCAAGTTCCTGTTCGCCAGCTACCTGATTTCCAGATCACACTTCCCCTGTACCCCCATCTCAGTAAAACTGTTAAACCTTTTTCCTGGTTCTCTGAGTGGTTCTCTGCATCTTTGGGTCAGACCTTTAAAACACATCAGGACAAATATGTTCTTTAAATTTATTTGAAATGTCTTCAACATTAATTAATGAGTTTCAGAAAGGTATTCATTCTAATAAAGTAAAAAAAATAGTGCTCTGTCAAGGATCTTTATCCACTTGTTATTTATTCATTCTGTATTTTTATTCTGATGCTTAATAAAATAGTCAGGAAGTGCAGAATGGAAAGGTGTTCGAGTGCTTGCAAGGGTTACTTTACTAAATTAAACTTCAAGCAAAACTGACAGGACAAGACTTGCCCTTTAAGCCACCTGTGCCTCAAAACCATCAGCTCTAATCATTTCACTAACTTTACACTACGGTCAATAACTGGTAAGGAACCATAACCAGCTGGATATGACGATACAGGTTTTCTGATATGAAAATCAACCAGACTTTTCAGTCTACAGTATGCACGAAGAAGCCAGGACGTCCAAAGTTACTATGGTAACCAGTTTCATCCTCTAACCCAAGTTTTGTGAGATCATGTTATCATTGTTATTAGGCTACAAATTATGCATTCACTATAATAAAATGAAAAAATTATGCATTTCTACAAGTCTGCTAATATTAGCAATATTAGGTTACGACAGCATAGTATTCACTACAACTTCGAATGCTTTGTTGCTAAATTTACGTTATTTACTGAATGGATTGTATATGGACCTTGTTTCTGTTGTTGGGAGCTGGAGAAAAATCCCATCTTTCTCCAGCAGAGTCCACCGTGGATCCTCTGAGGGAGCCTCCTGCACAGCTGCAGCTCATCTAGATCATCAGAGGATCCACTATATAAGCTGTCTTCAGACCTTGCCTCAACGCCGCAGTGTTGTTCCAGTTGGTCAGCGCTAAAGCCTAGATCTTTGAGTATCTCCATGACTTTGAATCCAGGTTGGATTCTAACCACTATCTCTGTGTTTCCAGGAAACCCGTGTCTCCTCCGTGAAAGCTCAGGAAGAGCTAACCTGCCGAGCCGACCCTCTGAGCCCAAACCCTGAAGATTCTCTGAGAACCTCCAAGCAGCTCTGGACCAGAGCTGGGAAACTAAGCTAAGGTCTGTTCAAGCTAGGCGTGAGACGCTGAAGCAGCAAACGGACTCTGCTGAAAAGACACCTCTCCAGAACCAACAGTGACTCTCCCAAGAGAACCTCAAGAACCCTCAAGGTACAATCAGAGCTCACTTGGAAATCAAATCCTGTCAGCAGTCCTTAACATTTCTGTCTCTCACGCAGACTCGGTGAAACCAGAAACCCAGGCCCTCGTAACCTGTCATCCAGAGTACATTCTGTGTGTTGTGCATAATAAACGTGTTAAACTTTCATCCCTGTGTCCGTCAAAGTGGTGTTCTCTGCATAATTGGGTCTCCATTTGAGAACCCATCATGACAGAACACTGCGGCCAAACTCAAGGCCCAGCAGATCACCAACTCCGTCGATTAGAGGAACAGGCTGCCCAAATCCATGGACATGGCCTGGCTCTACGTGAGTTAAACACCCACATTGAAAGACAGAATCAAGCAATCCAAGGTTTTGTAAATTACTTCAACAGCGCTAATGCTGCGTCTGTACAGCAACCATTTCCTGGTCCAGTCCCTCTCCCCGAGGTCACAACCTGTGGCGTCATCAGAGTTCCAGTTCCGTCCTAGTCTTCCAGAGAAATTCTCCGGTAACATGAAAGATTGCAAAGGATTTTTATTCCAGTGTCGGTTGATTTTTCAGAAACTTTCTCCTGGTAGCTTTTCCACAGATCACAAGAAGATAACATTCATTCTTTCTCCCAGTTAACAGGAAGAGCCTTGGAATGGGCTCAGGCAAGATTTGCCACTGACGACAGTTTAAATTGCCGTTTTTCTGACTTCATTGCTGAATTTACCCAGGTTTTCAACCAAGAAACTGACCAAACTATTGATTCCAGAGCTCTTTTCAGCCTTAAACAAGGGGAAATTCATCGGTGGCTGATTTTTCAATAAACTTCGTGTTAAGGCGGCAGCTTCGGATGGAACAAAGCCCTTGAAGGGAGCCTTTTCATGGCATTAAATGAACAGATTAAAAGATGAACTAGCAACCCTCGGCGAACCAGCTTCCCTCGAGGATTTAATCTTGCCTCTTCCATTAGACTTGGATAATAGGATTCGAGTTTCAGAAACAGTTCTAAGAAGCAGTAATTACCTCTCCTGCCTCACTTAACGCGGACTGTGTGTTCTCCCTCTACAGAGCAGAGCGCCCACTCCAGAGGTCTAAGTCCCACCTCTACCTTTGCCTGTTCAAGCCTCTCATTCGGCGAAAAGGGATTTTGAACCTATGCAGGTGGGACACACTAGGCTCACCCAGAGTGAGAGACAGAGGCGCTCTAAGTAAGTTATGTGTATCTACCGTGGCTTAAAGTGACACTTCATCACTTCCCGTCCGCTAAATTGCCGGGCCCGCCAGAGGATCTGAGGAGTCTGGCGGCTTAACACAATAAAATCTCCTCGCTTGTTGCTGCCTCACACGCCTTCTGTGATAACTACAAAAGCTCCTCTTTTCTCCTGGCCATCACTCAGGCTGTGAGCGAACTCAATTGACTTCTAACCTCGCCCAGCAACTCCAGATTAAAACCGCTCCTCTCAGCCTCCCTTGTGTGTCAGCCAGGAAAAAGACTCCACCGCGGTTACCCACCAAACCCAGCCCTTCGAAAGCTACTTCTGTCAGGTAACCACCGAGACAATAACCTTCTTTGTGTTTTCCCTCTGCCTGTTCCCCGCTGGTCCTCGGGTTCGAGTGTGGGGGTGGAGAAGCATAACCCTCACATTAATTGGACTAAACGCCTTCTGAATCATGGTCCACTACGCGCCACGAAACATGCCTTCGTCTCTGCTGCCCCTGTGGTGGGCCTCCTAGTGGTGGGGGAGATGGACTCTCCTGACCTTCTGCCCCTGAGTACCATGACTTAGCTCTCTGTCTTCAGTAAGGTCAGTGCGACGCCCCTACCTCCACACACAATAAGTAGTACTATAATGCATTGCGCCATTGAACTTTTTACCTGGTGCACCCTTCCTAGCATCACATTGTATAACATTTCCGTACCATAAGAGAAACAAATGGAAAAATACATCAACGTAATCCTTAGCTGCTGGAATAATTCTTTCATCCCTCCATTGCTCTCTTCTTTCGTCGCGGCAAGAAGGGATGGTTCCCTGAGACCTTGTATTGCACTATCGAGGTTTGGAATCAGATCACAGTTAAAAATAAATACCCACCTTACTCGCCTCTGCTTTTTGGAACCTGTGGTTCAGGGTGCAACAGCAGTTTTCAAGCTGGATTTAAGAAACGCCCTATCATCTCCTTAGGATACGCAGAGGGCTTATGAATGGCAACCGTTTTAAGACGCCCCTTCGGTCAATTCAATACCTGGTGATGCCCTTCGGTTTAACAAACGCCCTGCTACTGCTTTCAGGCTTTGGTTAATGATGTTCTCAGAGATTTCCTCAACGTGTTTGTTTTTGTGTACATTGATGACATTCTCATTTATCTCCAAGTCTGACCCTCCAGGGAACACATGAGACATGTCCTTTTGCTCCTTGTCTTACGAGACTACTGGAAAATAAAAGCTGTTAGTTTTAAAGTCGAGAAGTGCGCTAATTCCATCAACCTTCAGTCACCTTTTGGGGTTTGTGCTCTGGGTGGCAGGTAAAACCTTCAGAAGACAAGAGATCAAAGCAAGTTTTTAGACTCTGCCAGTTCCTGAAAACCAAAACAGCTACAGAGTTTTTAGGGTTCTCTAACTTCTATCAGCCTCATTCATCAGAAATCTAACAGTCAAAACCCGCCTTCCATTAACCTCCTCTCTGACTTCCATTAAACAAACTTTTCAGTGGGACTCCCTCAGACATATAGCTAGCTTGGAGAAACTCGTCACTTGTTTTCTAAGAGCCCCGCTCTGGATTCAACTCCTGACCCAACAAAAGTCAGTTCATCCTAGGAGGTGGATAACTTCGGATTCACAGGGAGGGTTGGAGCTGCTCCTCTCTCCCAGTGAGGCTCCCACTGCTGATCCGCAGAAAAATACACCCATGTGCTTCTCTCGTGAGACTCTTCCGCAGGAACAGAACAGAACTATGACGTGGTGCTGATCTGAGAGCTCCTGGCTTGCTATTAAGTTGGCGCTGGAAGAATGGAGACATTGGCTGGAGGGAGCTGAGCATCCGGTTCTTGTGTGGACTCGACCACAAAGAACCCGGCTTTACATCCAGTCAACAAAGCAGGCAAATCCCTCGCCAATCCAGGTGGTCAATCTTCTTCTCTCACGCTTCAACCTCATCATTTCCTACAGACCGATCCAAGAACGTAGAAGCCCATTCTCTCGTCTCTACTCCGTCGATCATCCAGAAACACCTGAACCTGTCCTTCCAGCTTCATGTACCATTGGAGTGGTCAATTGGGAGATAACGGACCTTATCAACGCTGCCCCAGCTAAGGCAGAACCAGATCCAGGTACCCAGGCCCGCCTAATCTGAACATATGTCTCTCATCTTCTGTCAGGTCCCGCCTGATCCAGTGGATGCATGCCGCACAAATTCCCCGCTCATCCGGGAGTGAGTAGAATTGCAGTTGCTCTCATCTCCAGGCGCTTCTGGTGGCTCCACACTCCCACAAAGACGTGAAGTGAGTATGTGTTGGCTTCTGCCCCACGCAGTGCCCAAGCAACAAAGCCTCACACCAACCTCCTTCTCAGGCCTGCTTCAACCACTCACCTGTTCCCTCGGCGTGCCTTGGTCCCACATAGCCATTGATTTTGTCACCGGGTCTCCCCTGTCTCCCCGCCAGGTATGTCCACCATTCTAACCATTGTTGATCATTTCGAGGTCCTGCCATCTATAGTACCCCTCAGGAAACTTCCCACGGACCTTCGAGACAGCCCAGCTACTTATTAAAAACATGTTTTTCCGCCGCTTCATGGCATTCCCCAGGAAATCCTCCCGGACAGAGGTCCACACTTCATCTCACAGGTATGGAAGGCTTTCTGTTCTGCTCTGGGTTGCAAACCATCCCTCACTTCAGGTTACCACCCTCAATCAAACGGCCCGGGCAGACAGAACGTATGAACCAGCAACTGGAATCCAGCCGCCTCCGGCTGTCTCACATCCAATAACCCCGTGGATTGGAGTCAATACCTACCGTGGGATAGAATATGCCCACAACTCTCTCTCGTTCTGCATCCACTGGACAGTCCCCTTTCCAGGTCAGTCTCGGATACCAACCACCTCTTTTCCCCGCAGATGAGAGAGAGATATCGGTGCTGTCCGTCAACCAACACATCTGTCGCTGTCAGAGAATTTGGAGGGAGACCATCGCCACACTCAACCAGTCATCCGTGTCAGTAAAAACGTTTACGGCGCCAAGAGACGCCCCCGCCCAGTATTCTGAAGGCCAGGAAGTGTGGCTCTCCACTTCAGACATCCCTCAAGGGGATGTCTCAAAAACTCTCCCCGAAATTCATTGGACCCTTCAAGATCTCAATGAAGTCATCAACCCCTGCTGCTGTTGCCTCCAACTGCACCTCAGTCCCTCCGGAATCCACCCCTACATTCCACGCCTCCTGTGATCCAAGCCTGTTTCTTCGAAAGCCCTCTGTGCTCACCGTCCCGGCTCCCCACCACCCCCGCCCCTGGAGGTCGATGGCCATCCGCCTTCACAGTGCGCCGCAGGTGATTGCAGGTGCCTCCGGCTGCACTTCGGTGCGCGATGGCAGTACCTCGCCGACACGGGGAGGCGCTACGGACCGGAGGATCGCGTCTGGTGTGGAAACTCCCAGGCTCGCATATCCTCGACCCTACTCTTATCGAGGAGTACGGCCATGCTCCTGCCCATCTACCTCTTCCGGCACCGCCAAGGGAGGCGTGTGCGCTGAGGGGTACTGTTGGGGAGCTGGAGAAAATCCCATCTTTCTCCAGCAGAGTCCGCCGCGGGATCCTCTGAGGGAGCCTCCTGTGGGGCACAGCTGCAGCTCATCTAGATCATCAGAGATCCACTATATAAGCTGTCTTCAGACCTTGCCCTCAACGCACAGTGTTGTTCCAGTTGGTCAGCGCCAAAGCCTAGATCTTTGAGTATCTCCATGACTTTGAATCCAGGTTGGGATTCTAACCACTCATCTCTGTGTTTCCAGGAAACCCGTCTACTCCTCTGTGAAAGCTCAGGAAAGAGCTAACCTGCCGAGCCGACCCTCTGAGCCTAACCCTGAAGATTCTCTGAGAACCTCCGAAGCAGCTCTGTGGACCAGAGCTGGGAAACCAAAGCTAAGGGGTCTGTTTCAAGCTAGACGTGAGATGCTGAAGCAGCAAACGGACCTCTGCTGAAAGACACCTCTCCCAGAACCAACAGTGACTCTCCCAAAGAGAACCTCAAGAACCCTCAAGGTACAATCTGAAGAGCTCACTTGGAAATCAAATCCTGTCAGCAGTCCTTAACCGCTCTGTCTCTCACGCGAGACTCCGGTGAAACCAGGGAGTCCCAGGCCCGAACCCTGTCATCAGTACATTCTGTGTGTTGTGCATAATAAACGTGTTAAACTTTCATCCCTGTGTCCCGTCAAGTGGTGTTCTGCATAATTGGGTCTCCATTTGAGAACCCATCATGACAGTTTCTCTACATTCATGAATACCCTCTTTTGGGACTTGTTTAGAATCTAAGAACTGCTCCAAAAAATCCTCCCTGGTTGTAGCTCACATAAGGGCATATTATCCTTTAGTAGTGATGCAGTTTGCGCCTCCACTGTTGTGTGTCTGTTTTGTCTGGTTCACTGACATAGGAAAACCTTTTGCGGGATTTTGCCACACATTTGTGGGATCTTGCAATATTAACAAAAGTCTATTTTTTTCCCATCTATGTCCCTTTAGGGGCTCTGTACTCAGGAAAACATAGTTGTTTAAAATTAAAGATTAGCTGTTTTTGCGATGTGTTTTGTTAAAGTTTAGCAGATGCTGTTATTGTGTTATTATAAAGAATGTAAAAATTGCGTTATTTCTATTTTAAAATAAAAGAATTTAAAAAGTTGAGAACACATGCTCCAAATAACCACAATATTAATTCTAGTGATCAAAACATTACTAAAAAAGAGGATAGATGCATTTTCTTAAAGAGAAGATGATATGTGACAGCTCAAACCTGGATTTAGATGGTTCTTTTTAGAATATTTATTATCAGGAGCCATTGTGAAAGGTCCAAAGAACCGTTTGCGGCTCCTTTCCTGATATAGTTTACTTATTCTAGAAAGTTTTCAGACCAACTTTGTTTGTTTATGTTGTTTTACTACAGCACACTACAAAATTTAAACTAAGGTCTAAGTATTGCAGCTTTGTCAAACTAAGTTTCTGACTATATTTGATTTGAGAAATGAAAAAACATCAGATTGTCTATGATATAGCTCCATATATGTAAAAACTTGCTTTGGAAAGAAATGGTTCAATGTAATATTAGCAGGCTGTCGTGTCATTTGTGGTTTTCCTTGTTTTCAAGCAGAGGGGCATCTTTGTGTAGCCTACAGACTTTGCAGATCTACTCAACCCTTTCTACATATCATTTTACTACAGGAAGTTCTGGCATCTAGGTTTGCATGGAAGTGAAAAAAGAACATTACCCATGTATCAAACAGACAGTCTTTTCAGAGACTGATCGTAGCATCAGCACCTTCTACTGCAGTCCTCAGAGCAACATCATGATGGAGAAGATCTTGTTGGGATTTTTGTTTCTTTTAGGTGAGTGACTTCATCTTTACTTCTGGCGCTATTAAAAGCTTTGCAGCAAAGTGACACAAAATGATGAAAAATATCATTTTTAAATCTATCTTCCAGACTGTGTGGTCCTCTCCACCTGCATCCTCCCTCAGTACTATTTTGTTAATCAGTTAATGAATTGGAATGAAGCTCAGACCTACTGCAGACAGAAGCACACAGACCTGGCCACCATCCTAAACTCTGAGGAACAGAACCAATTTAATGACAATCTTACATCTGCTGGACACAGCTCTGACGTCTGGATTGGTCTGTTCAGTAAAATCGACTGGAAATGGTCTGATGGCTACACTGGGAGTGGAGCTGGCTACAGAAACTGGAGACATGATCAACCATCATGGCAATATTCTGATGACTTTTGTGTGGGATCATATTCTTATGGGAGTTGGTTGGATGATAACTGCACAGAAAACCGACCATTTTTGTGCAACACAGGCAAAGCTATCAATTATGACACACATTCTTTGAAGCATTATTGTAAGTCATAGAACATCTACTTAACTTTATCCTCTATTGTCGTCACTAACAGGTTCACAACTGGACCCTGATTATGTTTATGTGAATACACCGATGAATTGGTCCAATGCTCAGATCCACTGCAGGAAACACTTTAATGACCTGGCCACGATAAAAGATAGCACACAGGACCAGCAGGTCCAGAGCCTGATACCTGATGGTGACGAACCATGGATTGGTCTATATAGAGATCCAGATCATCACTGGTCTGACGGGAGAAGCTTCCTCTTTACCAACTGGGATTCCACCAAAATTCACATTCAATCGAGGACGGTCATATGTGGAGCTACATCTACTGGGAGGTCAGGGAGATGGAAGCTTTTACCCTGTGAAACAAGATTACCATTCGTCTGTTATGATCCTCATGGTGAGTATGTTTCAAAATCCAAAAGAGAAAATAAGAAGCCGCTTTTCAAAGGAAGGCATATTCTGATGAATAGTATTTTTGTCCTGAAATCTGGCATTTAGAAATAGATATCTATAAATAGATATCTCTCTAAAACTTTTTTTTTTTTACTTTGATAACCCAGTTCTATTTATATATTAATAATTACAAAACAAAGACGTAATTATTATTTTACAAAAAGTCCCTCACCAGTGATGTTAAATTGTTTTCTATTTCTTTATTTTTGTTTATGTTTCGCGATTTTTATTTTCGCATGAATTGGATAACATCTAAATAAAGCTTTGCAGTCTGTAACATTGAGAAGAGAGCAGACTTCGACTGAAAATTTGAAGAAAACAGGTTTCACGCCACTCCCCACCCTCTCTGCTTCACTCATGCCCCACCTCCAAGCTCCACCCCCTCTCACAGCACCCTGCGCCGCTACCGCGATAGCGACCACAAGATACTTAAGCAGTTAGCGACGCTGCATGGGAGTGTGAAATCCGTAAGAGCGATAACACTCACCTCCAAGCAGCTAGATATAAGATGCTGGTTATACCGAAGTTTGCCGTGTAAGCAGATGTGTGCGGCAGGGGCAGTAAGGGCAGTTTCTCTTTCGCTGGTGGCTGTCACTCCGCCATGACTTCCACGCTGCCGTCCTCCTGACTGCAGCAGCAGGCGGCTGCGGCAGGTTAAGCGTGATGACTGGGGAGCTGTGATTGACACTCCATCAGACGCCCTCTGGCTGTGATTGGTTGTTTTGACTACTCCCGAAGTCAATTATTCTTTCCAGATTGAAATACAGGCAGTATGCGGGACCAATTGAAGCAGTTTTTTTTCACAGGTTACATATCACATGTACTGCTGTCTGGGCATAGGGACAGTTTTAGCCAATATGACAAAAGTGATTTTTAAAACTTACAGACTTCAGCTTTAACAGAAGAAATGAAATTAGAAAATAAACATTATGTACAATCCACCCAGCGTGTTAGACATTCCAACCCTCTTGGAGGCACAAAAACGTTTTAGTCTGCCTGACAACGATCGCAATGACCTGAGCCTGGATTAAATGACCTGGGGGGGAATTATGTTACCCAAAAAAGATAAACCAATATATCACAAGCAGGAATAAAAAGAACAAAGGTAGAATTAGGGAATGCAGCTGTTTACTATTTCTTTCCCAAAAGGCAAACCAAGATAAATTCTTACAAAGTTCTATTAAAGCTAACATAGTCTATTCCAGACACCTGCTGTAGGTGTTTGTAAGCTCACATGAAATCTTAAGCTTAGCTTGTTTCCAGCCCGGCTGCCTGCATCTGCAAGTATAAAGACAGTTAGAGGCCAGCTGTTAGTTGTCAACATTGAGCAGTTTGAGAAACAAACAGGTCCTAGCACAGCCACAGCAACTGGAACAGCAGTGGCCGGTCCTGGCAGCTCATCCAAAGATAACAGTTAGAGCTTATAGATGAGCAAAGTGAAGGTGAGATCGAGCCAGGCTCAGTCAGGCAATCTGTGATACAGGGCGTTTACCCGGTTGGCCGGCCTTAATTTCTCTCATTTCAGCCTGCGAGGGCCGGCCCTCCTTAGATCATATCGGCCCCAACACTTAATCTCCGTCCAAAGCGACAGTAAAAAACTCTCGGAGCTCAAGAAGTAACCCATTGTTAACTACCTAAATGATGCATGCAGTATATAAAGCCCTTCCTTATCATGCACATCCTTATGACGGTTTGCCTTTGGTGTAATTTTCTATCAACCTGACTCACACCAGAGATGGATTTGTTCAAGATATCCATCTGGAAACCTTCCGCTGAAGTAATTTTTGGGAAGGGGCTAAAATACTGGTTAGCTGATTGGCCTATGTTGGTGATAGACGGGCCAAATAAAGCCAATCAGAATCAACGGCATATGACGTACTAACAGAGCTTAGATTTGTACGAAAACACAACCACAGTACGCCGGAGCTACTCTTTGCGCGGGGAAATCAGGTGTCGGGAGAAGAGCAAAAAACATCTTTTCCTCTGAGAGAAAAGCCTCCAAAGCAGTGTTTTGCTCTTCTTTTCAGTGAAGAAATTACTCTGTAATTCCGACAAAACTTTACGCGCTGGATAGCCACGCTATGCGCTAGTTTTCATCTTGAAGCTGGTATGTGTTCTTTAGAGCTGAACTGTCAAACTATTTTATCCTCTACTCAACCGCCTCCACCCGACTCAAAAGCCAGCAGCCCCGATTGAGACGGATTGGTGATTGCGAGCGACTCCAAGTTTTCTGTAAGCAGGAGAGTTTCCAGAGGCTGATCTGCGGTGAGGAAACCTTGAAAGCTCTCATGAGATCAGGGATGAAGTCATCGGTGCATTTTGTCTACTGAACAAAAGAAACTAAAATTATAATAAAACTGCAATGCTTTCTTTTGACTTAAACTATGATGATTCCTCTTATATTTACCAAATTTATGTTTGAGAGCATGTTGCGAAAATATGTTTGGGAGCAGTTTAGGATGGCACGTACTATGGGTAAAAATTTTTTTCTTTAGATTTTAGGCCTAAATTGGTAGAAATAGGTGTTGTTAATAACCAAAGCCAGTGAAACCACATTATATAAGTCTTGGTGATGGTTGTCATTTGATGCTTGGAGATATTAGGGGGAGGGAGGGGCCAAGCTATAGAAATATAAGATATGATAATTTCTTTGAAATTATTTTCTAATCTAACCCGCAATCATTATCCATAATTTAATGAATTTATGGGTTATGTCAGGAAATTTGAATTAAAGGTTACATCTTTATTCAAGAGTTCAAGGATAAGCTGTGATAATATAATGACAGTATTTGTTAATATTCTCGCAATAATTTAATTAATGATTTATGATGTTTTTTGGGGGGGGGTTGTTATTCTGTCCCTTATTTTAAAACAGTCGTCGGACAACAGGTAGTGAAGCTTAGATTTCTCTTCAAGGACCCGGTGGATATGTAGACCCTGTTCTAAAAGAATCCTGACAAAGGCATTTGAAATGAGTAATTATTCATTTTTTGTTCCAAGTGACTTTCAATTTGATCTTGAAATTATAGTTTTCCTTCTTCACTTTTATGCTACAGCTCAAGAGCAAACTTGCGGAGAATGGACTGAGTGGAGTTACCCTGAAGTGGAGAAAGCAGTCTGACGGGAAAGTCTTCAAAAAGGAGAAAAAGGAATTATAAACTTAGAAATATGAAGCCTGTTTGCTTTTTCCTCGAGTGAAATATACTTTTTGTCATTTCGAAGTGCAGTAATTGTGAATAATCTGCTTACTGTTATGCAAATGAATTACTGTAATAGTGTGAAAAATATCCAAATGATATGAACCCAATATGATTTAGACTGTATACATTTGGGAAAGCTTTCTTTTATCATGATCTATTGTCCTTTGGTTTTTTTTTCTCTGTTTTCTGTTTTTCCCTTGGTAAAGTCTTGCCATATTTAGTTCCTATTTTTTTTCCCTATACTCTTGGAATATATAAGTTTATTTCTTTGTGTTTACTTTTTGGGTGAATTATTGTGTTCTTTCCTCTTTGTATTATGGTTTTATTCTTTAACTTTAATTTGAGATGGTTTTTTTCTTATTCATTTGTAGATTTTAAGTTAAAATCTGTGTGAATTGGTTCCCTTCACTGGTTTTCCTTTTCAGGATTCTGTCTCAGGTTTTCCACATTTTTTCTCAGTAATCTAACTTCCCTCAACATTTAATATTCAAGTATATGTATATTTTTTTAATAAAGGTTTCACAGTTTTTTCCTGAGCTTCAAAAAAAACTTTTTTTTCTAAATTAACAGAATATTATATTATGTTTAAGATTACTTCGTTTTATTTTATTTCATGTTTTAAATAACTAATATCTGTTAATTTCTATATGTGTTCATGTTCTGTGTAAGTCGGCCAAAACCAGAGAGGCTCCAGCATCACCTTAGATGGTAATGCTGAATGCTGTGTCAGAAGGGCCCAATGCTGACTGGGGGCTTTTGGATAAAATTGAAAAGCGTGTAGAAGCTCAGAGCCATTTGTGTTGGTTCCTCAGCTGATTGGTCAAGATGTAAAAAGGGCCTAAGATAGAAGGTGAGATCTTCTGCAATTTGTGCTTAAATCAATGATTTTATTGACCAAGACTGGAATAAATTCTGTTAATGCTTAATTATGTTTCTTTCTTTGTGTACACTATCTGAAATAGAGATAATCGAGGCTCAATGTCGTTCTTTTGGTTTTAACAGCCATTTATTGTGGACACATCTTAAAAGGTCCCAAAGAATGCCGTCAGAACTAAGAAGGGAAACAGAAACCCAAATTAGCTCAAAACAAATATAAAGGTTTACACAAATAAATACAAGTAAAACAAAGTCGTACCTCATTGGCCGCATAAACTCCAGAGGAATAAAGATAACTTATACAGCTTTTCTCACAAAAAAAGTTTTAAAGCTTTCTGTTGAAACTTCTTGAAAAAACAGGTGCAAAAAAAAAATTGTGTCAATCAATTTTTCCCATGGGCAACAACGTGACATTCTAGTATGGAGGATAAAAAGTGCCAAAATTAAATAAATAAATACAGCATTAAATAAATAATTAAATGTGTCAATAATTAATTAAATGTGGAATTAAATAAATAAATGTGTCATTCATTAATTAAAACCACTTCACTAATATAAAGTGACACATTTAAATACATAAATACAGCGATAAACAATTAATTAAATGTGTAATTCATTAAATAAATAAGAATTAAATATATAAATGTGTCATTAATTTAATAAAAATACGTCTTTATTTTATTTAAAAAAATATATATATATAATTATTTCAGTGTGCATTTAATTATTTCATGGTCCTGTGTGCATCGGTGCATCCGAAACCATTAAAGAAGAATCTGTCAAACTCACCCATCAAAGTTGGGGGGCGGGGTTAACTTGTGAATCCGAGGTCTCTGTAATGCGATTTGCTTTGCTTTATCTTGGGGTGACCAATCGGGTGTTGAGGTAACCAGCTTTGATGGGTGGTGTTAATGCTAACTCCATTTCGCGAGCTACATATTCGCATTTCATAACAAATAAATACTATAAAAACTAATATTTAATAAAATGATTATTAAATAATGACACATTTATATATTTAATCCCTTATTTAACTAATTACATTGAAATAGTACACCCAAAACATGATTAGCCTTCATTTTCCTACTCACCCCCATGCTGAACAATACTCTGGGTACTTTTTGATATCTCAAATGCATCTGGAGATCTGGGAGGCTTCTTGCTGTCTGCTGACATTCCAATAATATATGGAGTCTATGGCGCCCGGGCAGAAAGGTCCATAAAAGTCCACAAAAAAACGTGTCAATATTCCTCCATACTGCTGGTCCAATGTATTCCAAGTGTGTCCTGAGTGGGTGGCGTCCAGAATTTACTCGAAAGCGAAGTCATTTAGAATGTTTTTAGAGCATAAACAGTAGTGTATAGGATTTCCTAAAAGGCGGCGCCTGCGAGGTACTGCGACTCTATGGAGACGCGCGGCAGACCAAACCAGATGAAAGAGAGTCGCATTCAGCGTCTGCTCTGCCGATAATGCAAAGCGTAGAAAGAAGAAATGTGCTGTTTACCTGTGCAAAGAAACAGCAGACAACGAAAAGATGTCTGAGTGAAGACCTTGGAGTGTTGAGGAAGAGCATGAGTTCTTTGCGAGCTGAATCTTGCTACTTTGGTCTGGGTTTGGTCTGCTGCGGTTTCCGTAGACACTGCCATGAAAGGAGGAGTGCAAGGATTTTAGATGTCAATATACGGACACTGTAGATTGTTGAAAGGTGGAACTTCAGGTTAAGCGGACGGTATACTGACACGACAATTTGCAGGCTTACGGCGAAAACTCCCGTAAATTGTCAAAAGTGGCGTGAGTAGATTTCTTAGGCAGTGTTCCCCATGCCTCCCATACGGAATTCTAGGGGAGGCTTTTAACATGTCTTTAAATATGAGGCTTTTATGCTGCTGAGGCTATACAAATGCAAACCAGCGGTTGCAGGGGGGGTTTTACTAAAGCAGCCCTAAGAAATATCTCTGATACAAAGAGATCGGGTACATAAGCCTCTCTTACATTTTAGCTTGAATTGATTTATTACAGGTAAAGTATACGAGACCAAAAGAGCTTAGTCTTTAGCTGACAGAGCAATTACATTTTATAGAGCAGTAATTATTTTTAAATTTGCATTTAAGATAAAAATAAAATGTTGTCTGTCCAAAGTCATGCTCAATTCACAATTACTTAGGTGGAAAAGTTTCCAGAAATGATTCTGAGAATGATTCACTTTTATAACATAGTAGCATTATCCTGTTGGAAGTAGCCATCAGAAGATTTGGTACACTGTGGTCATAAGGACATAGGGTCAGCATGCTAAAGGTGGTATTAAGTGGCCCAAAGTGTGGCAATAAATATCCCAAATAGATGGTAGAAATAGATCTTTCTCAGTATGGCCTAATTATAGACTCTTACATTTTAGCTTGAGATTGATTTATTAGTTAAAATTCAAGCTAGCGTTACTGTGTATGCAAATGTTATGTACAAAAGGAAGAGCTACTTCAAAAATTGGTTTTGGAAGCTTCAAAAATTAGTTGATAATGGCTGTAATATGGTTTAAGCTTTTTTTTTTTTTTTTTAAGATTTCCACTTTTTTTTTTGTTATTTATTTGTGCCATATATAAGAGAAAAAAATAACAATCTCAAATAACAAGTCAATAACAAATATATTTCAATACAAGAAGAAATATATCACAACTCCTGCTTTTGAAAATAAAGTGATTAAATGCTCTTTAGGAACAAAGGTATAAAAATAAAAATAAGAAATAAATAAAAATAAATAAAATAATAACAGTAGTTAAAGTAGAGGTAATCGGTGGGGACTACCAACTGAAATTCTTCAATAACTCAAACAATTTAATTGCATTTAAATTCAGCATCTCTCAGACATCTTTTGAAAGGGGAAAGTTCATTTTGAGAGCAGAGATTGGAGGGCGCATTTTGCATAGCGACATTTATGGATATAATACTTTGTTACAGTATTAGAATATTGATTAAAATTCCAAATTTTTTTCTTTAATGGATAAACCGAATTGAATGTTTTGCCAGGAAATAAAATCTAGAATTTATTGTTTTAGTTTGGGAATATATACAAACTTATCTCTACTCCCCAATTTCTAGATACCGTCTGTTTTTTACTATAATTTGAAATTTAAACCGGATAGCTTCTCTACATTCTTTTTCTGTTTGAGGTGCGCGATTGCAATGGCGGTCTTGATCTCTGGGCGGACGGGAGGGCAAAAAGCAACTCGGCTTCGTATTTTGGCCGGTGAAGGGCGGGAAGGCGTGCGTGGGGCGTGTGGCGGAGGATGTGGAACAGCTCTCATTACGATTTATGACGAACAAGTAATACAGATAGTAGGATGGACATTTTATTAGAAATAAATCTTTACACTGTTCAGAATACGAAACATGGGGCTGATAGTTACATTTGTGTAGGTTCCAGCACATATTGGGGTGGGAAGGAAGCGAGGGGCAGATAAAATGGCAAAAGGGCGATTAAACATTCTATTGAAGTTTTATAGTTAAAATAAGTAAAATCAGAAGGAAAGAGTATTATTAAGAAGAGAAACTTGTAAAATCTGTGGCAAAAGGTGGGATGAAGATAAAACAGGAAGATGGTTTTATAAAATTCAGAAGATGATGGGAAAATGGAAGAAATAGAAGGATGAAAGAGTGACTAACAAGGTTAAAGATTTGGTCATACAGGACTTAATCATACACTTTTTAAAAATACAAAAGAAGCTTATAAAAGCGAGGGGCAAATGTGATTTCTGTGATAATATATGAAACCATAGGAGCATGTTATATTAGAATGTCATAAATATGAAAAGTATATGAGAAGAGAGTTTAGACATTAAGGAGAAGGTTAATTTATTAGATATACTGTGAGGAGAAAAGGGTATTTGGGGAGCAAACACATACAAATAATTATTAGATTTCAAAGCATTATTCATAGAGGCCCCAGTATAGTAGATATTGTTTGTGAGTGAAGGAATGATATACAAAGCTTTGTGCACAAATATGTTTATATTTTTAAGTGTGAATGTGTGAATGTATGTTTAGAAAGTTAGGGTAGAATGTATCAGGATCAATATTTAAACCATCACCGAACCACACTCCCATACCAGTAAGGGTAAGCGGTAATGCTACTAACAGTTTGTTGCCAACCGCCATAAAAACTTCGACAAGAAGAAGAAGAAGACAGACAAGAGTACTCCGTCACTGGCGTGTTGGCTATTGTGGGGTATGTGGAATCTGGGGGTAAAGGAGGACAAATACCGCGTCGGCTGGGTGCAGCCACGGGCGCCGGACAGTGCAATGAAAATCGGACTGTCGCCCTAAAGCGGACATCTGGCCACCTATCTGCAGTGTCGAGCAACTTTTGCGGGATATCACGAACTTCGAGGAAGAAGCGGTGCACAACGCCCGCGCTAGCGGTAAATATATGTTAGATTACTGGTAGCTATGCTAAAGCAGCCTAGCCCAGCTAGGCAAACTAAAAACAACCCCCAACCTAGCTAGGTAGCTAAAAACCAGCCTAGCCTAAAGCTTTACTAAAGTGTATTTTTGTGATTCACAGGAAGCATTATGCCGTCTTAACTTTCGAGGAGACTAATTGCGCAGCTATGAACGGCAGGGGTAGGTTTTAAAGAATATGCTTTCATTCTGCGGTAAAAGGACATGGATACAGGATGGATACCGACCACAGTTGTACTTTTTTTTTGAGACTACAGTCGCCTCTCACAATGGCGGTGACCTCCCTATTTGCTTTCGGATTTGCGATGTTGATAAAGGCGACATTGTGTCAATGAGCTTGTTTAATGTTTTCTCCTTCCTTGTTACTGTGTGACTTGCGTTTGATTTTTTATTTTTTATTCATACCACTTTCTCATTTAATTGTTTTCCAACTGCCTGTAAGACTTTATTGAGGCGGTATGCAGGAGGCTTCAGATACACGCTGCTAGCCAGCACACTGCGTCTTGCGAGGCTGCCGAGCTGTCTGCTCGAGTGGGGCCAGAAGAAAGAGGGTAAAAACTTTATTTGGTGACTATTTTTTAGGGTGGCATTATTAGATGTGTTGTGTCCAGGTCCATATGCTTGATTCATGTTTTCAGCTAAGCTGCTGAAGGCAGCAGTATTAGCACAACAAGAGATGAGGAAGTGGAACTCTGAAGTCCGGCCTCTCATGTGGTCTAAGAAGAAGGCGGTGTGTCTCTGATGGATTTCCGTGCGGCCGCCGCCATTTAGGTAAATGGATCTCACTGAACTCTGTGTTCGGTGCAGTCCCCGGGATGTGCTTTCATGCCGGCGGCTACAAGGCCACGCACGGTAGGCGTCTCGCACATCGGGACCTACCTCGGAGGGAATGCTGCCAGTTACCTCCAACCCCGAGTAAAACGGACGTTCCTGAGTTGTAATTTTAGATACGCATGTGTTTGGACACGCGTTGTATATAGTTGTGTGTGTTTTAATAAAGCTCTTTCTTTGCATAAACAGCTTCTGGCAAAATCTTCATTTCCTGTATAATTTCATTCATGTCCTTGATGGTAGCATAATAATTGTGTAGTTATTGTGTGGGATAACCTAAATACACAGCATATGAATGAATAAATATATGAATGAATAAATATATGAATATATATATATATGAATGAATAAATATATATATATATATATATATATATATATATATATATATATATATA
>JAGKQL010000028.1:24942652-24960111 GCA_018398635.1 Cyprinodon brontotheroides | reverse complement strand
TCCTCATGGGAACCTCTTGGGGAAAACTCCACAGCAGGTAGCATCCATGTAGGATTCTTGGGTTGGCTCACCAGGGCAGATTAGCAGGTTAGCTTTCCTAGAGCGTCAGGCTTGGGACTGGCGCTTCCTATGGTGCAACTCTCCCAGAGCTGCAGGCCAGAGACAGGT
This sequence comes from Cyprinodon brontotheroides, assembly GCA_018398635.1. NCBI lineage: Eukaryota > Metazoa > Chordata > Actinopteri > Cyprinodontiformes > Cyprinodontidae > Cyprinodon > Cyprinodon brontotheroides. The sequence continues at coordinate 24,959,943 of JAGKQL010000028.1, read as the reverse complement.
TGCCTGAGAGACAGCCCTTCCAGGAGCTTCACAGAGGAAGCAGGAGGTTAAGCTCATCCAAAGCCTTCGAGGAGGCAGGTGGTTAAGCTCATCCAGAGCTTTCACGAAGAGACAGGAGGTTAAGCTCATCCAGAGCTTTCCACGAGGAGACAGGTGGTTTAGCTCATCCAGAGCTTTCACGAAGAGACAAGATTCCTGTGAGGCAGAGACAAGGAAGAATTAGAATCTGATCTCACAATGGAGATAACTAAGATTCATCTGTAACAGAAGTTCAGGAAGCTAACCAACTACAAGTTCAACACTGCCGGCGTGGGATCAAGGTCAGGCAGGAGCTTATAAAGGAGAGGTCTTCTAATGAGAGGATTAGGAACAGGTGTGCAGGAAAGTTCCAGCTCCAGAAGACCCACATGCGCATCCTGCTGGAGACAGAGGGTAATCTCCAGATCCCTACCACAGTAACTCCAAACCTAAGGGAAAAACAAAGAGAGTAGAAGAGGATCATTGGCGCCCTCTGGTGAGCAAGCGCATCCAGGATCCCAACAGTACCCCTCCCTCAAGGGCGGATTCCAGACGCCTAAAAAAAAAAAAAGTCTAAAAAACCGCCCACTCAGGGTGGGCGGAGGGGGCACTAGGTGGAGGAGGGCCAGAGACAACAGAAAATAGAGTTCCAGAAAACAAAACAACCCACCCAGGGTGGGGGTGAGGGGGAAACAGGCCAGGTGGGCAGAAAGCAAAAACAGAGTCCAGAACAAAAAACGATCCACTTACGGTGGACGACAGCAAAAGAAAACCCAAAAACTTTCTTGGGCAAAGTCTCTGATGGCCGGCCGAGGGACCGGCAGCGGGGCAAAGTCTCTGATGGCCGGCCGAGGGACCGGCAGCGGGACAGAGTCTCAGGTGGGCTGCCGTGGGGCCGGCAGCAGGACACAGTCTCAGGTGGCCGGCCGAGGGACCGGCAGCAGGACACAGTCTCAGATGGCCGGCCGAAGTACCGGCAGCGGGACACAGTCTCAGGTGGCCGTCCGTGGGGCCGGCCGCAGGACACAGTCTCAGGTGGCCTGCCGTGGGGCCGGCTGCAGGACACAGTCTCAGGTGGCCTGCCAGTCTCAGGTGGCCTGCCGTGGGGCCGACGGCGGAGGCATAGTTGCTGCTCAGGAGGTCGACCGTTGAGAAGAAGGTGGAGCAGCGTCTTAGGGGGACCACCGCCGGGCCAGAGACACGGTTGAAGTTCAGGAGACCGGCCTACGATCCGGCAACGGAGCAGAGTCTTAGGTGGCCGGCAGCGGGGTTGAAGGCGAGACGCTGATACTCTGGGGGTCTGCCACGGGGTCGACGGTGAAGATGATGCTCCGGGGGTCTGCCGCGGGGCCGGAGGCGAAGCTGACGCTCTGGAGGTCTGCCACGGGGCCGGAGGCGAAGCAGCTTATCAGGAGGATGACGCTCAAGCTTCAGCAGGTACCCCGCACGGGGTACCCCGTCCCCTCCTCGGCAGCTCAGGCTCTGTAGCGACCGCCGACTACTGCGGTTCTGGTGGAGGCTCTGGGGATACCGTCGAGTGTGGCTCTGGAGGAGGGGGTTTCGAAGAGGCCGCCGACTGCGTGCTCAGGGAGAGGTGCTCTGAAGAGGCACGCCCGGCCGCGTGACTCAGGAGGAGGCTCTGAAGGAAGGAATTTTCTCAAGTTTTTAACCAGGATTTGGATCAAACAATTGATTCCCGGGCCTTGCTTAGTTTGAAGCAAGGGAACCTGACGGTGGCAGAGTTCTCCATCGACTTCCGGGTCAAAGCCGCAACTTCAGGCTGGAACGAGTGAGCACTTAAAAGTGCTTATTTTCAGGCCTTAAACGATAACATCAAGGACGAACTCGCCACAATTGATGAGCCAGCTAGTTTGGAGGATTTAATCCGATTAACCATGAGATTGGATAACAGACTTCGGATTAGAAATAAATCTAGACAAACAAACCCAGGAATTTCTGCTTCCACTCCTGCAGCTAACCACTCTTCTGTTTTTGTTAGATCGTTTTGTTAGATAGATTTGTTAGATAAAACAAAACTCTACTGACAGAAAAACAGAAAAAAGAGAAAAAGAAAACCAAAGGACAATAGATCATGATAAAAGATCATTTGGATATTTTTCACTCTATTACAGTAATTTATTTGCTTAGCAGTGGGCAGATTATTCACAATTACTGCACTTCTGAATGACAAGTATATTTCACCCGAGGAAAAAGCAAACAGGCTTCATATTTCTAAGTTTATAATTCTTTCTTCTCCTTTTTGAAGACTTTCCCATCAGGCTGCTCTCTCCACCTTAGGGTAACTCCACTCACTCCGTTCTCCTCAAGTCTCTTGTGGAGCTGTAGGATAAAAGTGGAAGACATAAAAAACTATAATTTCAAAATCAGATGGAATTTTTCATTTGGAACAAAGAAGAAAAAGTACTCATTTTAAACCTGCCTCTGTCAGGATTTTCCCTTTTTGAACAGGGTCCTCCATAGCCTCCATGTCCTCAAAGTGAAGTCTAAGCTTTACTACCTGTTTTCTGATGCCTGATTTAAAATAAGGGACATCAGTCGCAAAAAAACAAAACAAAAAAAACAAAACAACATAAACAATAAATTACATTATTGCTAGGATATTACCAAATGCTGTTATTATATTATCACAGCTTACCCTTTAACTCTTTAGCAAAGACCTTACTTTGAGATTTAATTCCTTCATCTGTTGTGACGTTGTCAGGACTGGAGACTTTTCCTCCTGTGGCCAGAGAAGTGACATTAGTGACAAAATAACATAAGCAGTAAATTCAGTAACTGATGGATTATGATTGAAGGTTGCTGTCATGATCTTGGCACTGATGGTGGGATTTGGCTCTTTTCTCCAATCTTCTTAGCTGTGCGCAGCGATAATTGTCATTCCTCAGATAAACCTGTTCCTGCTTTCTATTTAAGCCACCAGATTCCAGACATCAGTGCCAGAATATTTGAGCCAAGTGTGAGAGATTTCTAGCTATCTGTGAGTTTCGGATTACCTGCTCCTGACTAGTTTTCGTCCCTGGACTTCTGAGTTTTGGTTGCCTCTTTTCTGCTCTGTTGCCTGATCTGTTTTCAGACTGTTACCTGGATTCTACCTGCTAACGACCTTGGACCTGTCTTCATACCCCGGCTTGGATATCCTTTCGGCACCTCTTCACAATTCTGATCTTCTGGCCTGGAAACCTGTTTCTGCTTCCACTCTGCCTTCAGATTGTCCCTCTGGACTATTCTGCTCCTGTGCATGCTCTGGCTTCTTCTCATCACTGCTCTGCTTCCCTCCTGGAAGAAACAGTCCCTCGGACTTCACCCCATCTTCTGGGCTCAGTCTGAACTTTACCAGGTTAGTGACTCACACACCCATTAGCATTTCCATTCTGAGTTCTGAAGTCACTAACCTGAGTGTCCCTGCAGAGTATCCAGAGAACCTGTCCCTGCTTCCTTTAATAAAGGCTTGTTTTGAAATTACCATGATCCATCTGCTTGAATTCTGCGTCCTATGTTCTGAGCTTTTGACAGTTACATTAGAAAAACTTGTTAAGGAAATTGCATTAAATTATATTTTCACAGCTCGCCTTCAAATACTTGAACAAAGATCTAACCTTGACTTTGCTCATCTGTAACTCTTACATTCTGAAAGGCTGCCAGGAACAACCACTGCTGTTCCACTTGCTGTGGCTGTGCTATGACCACTGTTTGTTTCTGTAACTGCTTACTGCTGCCGCAGGGCAGAGCTCAATTTATGGAACTTCTGGTGTCAGTTGGATCTAATAATGACACTTCCAGCGGCACTTTCATAGGCACTTCTATTGCTGTTTATGGTTATACGGTATGATTATATAGGACTGTTAGTCTATAACTGCTTTCAAATAATCATATTTTATTTATCTTATTTCTAATAAAAGCTTGTGGAACTTTTACCAGCCCCCTGCCACAAGGTGTCAGAACACCAGCAGTCCATCTGCCTTAACCAACGGCACATCCTCCAGCACATTGTGGCAGCTGCAGTGGCATGGTCCTGCCACCTGGCGCACTTCTATTGCTTTTAATGCAAACGTTTAATGTTGGGGTTATTTAATGCTTGCTCTATATTTACTTTCAATTAATGTAATGGCAACAATACACATTTACATACACATACACATTGCCGACTTAGCGACATCTTGTGCCACTGGAAGTGCCAATACTCTCCAAGTGTCACTGGCAGTGGTACCATTAGATACAGCTGCCATAGGAAGTGCCACTACCAGATGCCATGTCATGACTGTATGTCATGGAAATCAGTGGGAGGCTGTCTGGCACCCTCTTTGATAGAGTGGCAGGACATGGAAATCAGTGGTAGGTGTCACTGCATCCGCTCCTGTGCCACAGCAGGTGATAAGAATTAGTGGCAGGCCGACTGGTACCTCCTCCACTGCCGTGGTAGGTGCCATTGCCATTATTTGCACCTGCTATCTCTCCAATGCTAATAACTAACAACTGGCCTCTCACCCTTTTTATACTCACATTTGCAGGCAGCCTGGTTGGCAACAAGCTAAGTTTAAGATTTCATGTGAGCTTACAAATACCTACAGCAGGTGTCTGGATGGGACTATGTTAGCTTTAATAGAACTTTGTAAGAAGTTTATCTTTGTTTGCCTTTTGGAAAAATAATTTGTGAACAGCTGCTTTCCCTAATTCAACCTTTTTTCTTTTTATTTCTTCTTGTGGTATCTTGGTTTATGATTTTTGGGTAACGTAATGTGTCGCCCCCCAGGTCATTTAATCCAGGCTCATGTCATTGCGGTCGTTGTCAGGCGGACTAAAACATTTGTGTGCCTCCAAGAGGGTTGGAATGTCTAACACGCTGGGTGGATTGTACATAATGTTCAGGTATTTTGAAATAAAACATCAAAAATAATAAAAAAACATATGAAATAGAAAGCAATTTAACATCACTGGTGAGGGACTTTAGTAAAACACTAATTAAGTATTAGGTTTTTAATTATTTAAAATTGAAATAAACTGGTTTATCAAAGTTAAAAGAAAATGTTTTAGAAAGTAAATTACATATCGATTTCTAAATACCAGATATGCCTAGTTATACTAATCAGAACATGCCTTCCTTTGAAAAGCAGCTTCTTATTTTTTCTTTTGAATCTTGAAACACACTCACCATTAGTGTCATAACAGACAAATGGTAATCTTCTTTCACAGGGTAAAAGCTTCCATCTCCCTAACCTCCCAGTAGATGTAGCACCACATATGACCGTCCTCAAGGCAATCTGAATAAACGTGGAATCCCAGTTGGTAAAGAGGACGCTTCTCCCGTCAGACCAGTGATGATCTGGATCTCTATATAGACCAATCCATGGTTCGTCAGCATCAGGTTTCAGGCTCTGGACCTGCTGGTCCTGTGTGTCATTTTTTATTGTGGCCAGGTCAATAAAGTTTTCCCTGCAGTGGATCTGAGCATTGGACCAATTCATTGGTGTTTTCACATGAACAAATTCAGGGTCCAAGTGTGAACCTGTTAGTGACGACAATAGAGGATAAAGTTAAGTAGATGTTCTATGACTTACAATAATGCTTTGAAAAATGTGTGTCATAATTAATATTTTAACCTTGGTAGCACAAAAATGGTCGAATATCTGTGCAGACATCATCAAACCAACTTCCACTAGAAAATAATCCTACACATAAGTCATCAACATAATGCCATGATGGTTGATTTATGTGCCAGTTTCTGTAGTCAGATCCACTCCCAGTGTAACCATCAGACCATTTCCAGTGGATTTCACTGAACAGACCAATCCAGACGTCAGAGCTGTGTCCAGCAGATGTAAGATTGTTATTAAATTGGTTCTGTTCCTCAGAGTTTAGGATGGTAGCCAGGTCTGTGTGCTTCTGTCTGCAGTAGGTCTGAGCTTCATTCCATGTCAATGATTGATTAACAAAAAGGTACTGAGGGAGGATGCAGGTGGAGAGGACCACGCAGTCTGGAAGATAGATTTAAAAATCTTATTTTTCATCATTCTGTGTCACTTTGCTGCAAAGCTTTTAATAGTGCCAGACGTAAAGATTAAGTCACTCACCTAAAAGAAACAAAAATCCCAACAAGATCTTCTCCATCATGATGCTGCTCTGAGAACTGCAGTAGAAGGTGCTGATGCTACGATCAGTCTCTGAAAAGACTGTCTGTTTGATACATGGGTAATGTTCTTTTTTCACTTCCATGCAAACCTAGATGCCAGAACTTCCTGTAGTAAAATGATATGCAGAAAGGGTTGGTGTCATGATTTTATCAAGAGCTCTGACCCACATGCAGAGAACCAATACAGAGAGACCAGGGGAAGGTTTAACAGGTTTATTGAGGGTGTTGGGATGAATCCGGTGTAGCTCTGAACACTGCTCAACCGGAACTGGAAAGTGAGGGGAAGACACTGCGGTTAGTTCAGGCTCAGTGGGAAATTTGATTATCGAACTTGAAGAGGAGAAATAGATTGCAGACTCACATTTCCAGAAAATGGTTAACTCTTTGACTCCAGTCGGTGTGGGGGTGTTCCAGTGTTTGTCTCATTCGATGGAGGGTGGACAGCAGTGGCGTAGTCTATGTGATGTATAGCGCCGTATACCCACTAGAAAAGCTTGTGAATTTCCGTATAACCACCTTTGAAAGTGCCCAATAATACTGCGTTCACGGACGCCGAAACGTAGCAGGCGCAGGGGAGCAGCGAGTTTACATGCAAAGTCAATGGTTGGCCGCGTCCAGGAGCAGCAAAAGGTCCATAGCCCGAGCTGAGCATATGGCTGGCATCTCCAGGCGCCGTAAAGCGGCTGCTGCTCGAGATGGAAAAATTTAACTTTTGCTGCTCGACACGCCATCGCATCAACCAATCAGAGAAGCTGATCTGGGAGCTGGCAGGGTGACAGACACAACTGATGCTGATGATCAGAGGCTATGATCACTCCTCTGAAACAGTTTATTGGCGCCTAAATTAACTGAAAATGCTGAAATCTGCCGACAAAGCATCTTTGCTTTTATTATCCTGGTGCCTGCGGTTTCAAAATCGTTCATGAAAACTGCTTCCGACCGCCCATGGCCGAAATGTCCGGGGGAGTTTCAAAATCGTCATGACCCACAACTTTTACAGGCACAGCTGTCCATGACTTTTGGCTTTATGTCACACATGGCCATGTAGAGATCACTCTCAACTGAGAGGAGTCAAGATCTGTATTTTTTTCATGTAATAACCATTTTTTGGAAGCGGCATACTTTTGTACATTTATATTTTACAAACATATTAGTCTACCCCTTTAAATCATCTTGTGACTGCAGTTGGGGTTGGGACCCCAAGGTTGAGAATGGCTACTTTGGGTGACACATAAAATGCTTTTAAGTCCTTCCTTTTCCTACTTAAGCAAGAAATTTACTATTGTACTGATTTACTAATCTTACTATTTTGATTGAAGTAGGGGAAAGTTAGAGATGATGAGAAAGTAGAATGATCTGGCATTGAAATTTTGTCAAGTTAGCTATGAATGATCACATTTTTCTTTGTTACATATCCTGACAATATCCATGTAGAAATAATATGATTGAAACATCGAAGACCTGCAGCAGGTCAAGATTAAATCTAAGCACAGAGTATATTTAAATTTATAAGTGTATATTCAGAGCCTTCCCTGCTCTCAGTAGAATGACTTACATCAAGAAGAGATACAACAGGTTGCATGAATGTGTCTACACATCACAAAAGACACTTGAGAAACATTAAGATCAGGTTTTTTCCGTTTTTGATTCAGCATTTCCTAATGTTATTGTTAAGCTGGAATGCACAAATGTTTAGATATACCGCAAAAAGTAAACCTGGTATTAAACCATCAGCTCTCAGATCTGCATGTTACTACAATGTTATCTTCCACTGTTAGTGTTTAAGTTTACAGTAGTTCATTTGAAGAAATGAAAATTAACTTCTGAAATTAAGAATCATTTCGAAGAAAGAAAATTAAAATTTCTATGCTGTTTAGGCATCTTTTGTTTGCAGCATCTGTGAATCTATGATCAACTTAAGGCCTGTTTAATAAAGGTAGAGGAGATGCATGACAGCTTTGGTTGGCCTTTGTAAAATGGATAAAGCTAGAATGCAGTGATAACAATACATCAGAGGTGCCAAGTAACAAAGTACAAATACTTCATTTCTGTACTTAGGTAACATTTTTAGGTATCAACACTTTATTCCATTACTTATTTTTCTTCCTACTTCTGACTTCTACTCATTACATTTTCACACAAGTATCTGTACTTTCTATTTCTTACATTTTTAAAACAAACTTTACTCGTTACTCTTGGCTTTAGTTTAATGTTTATAAATATTTATTTCACGTCATGTGCTCCATCCAATGCAGATCATTGGCTCCATCCACATCTAGTGAAAACTAGTGTGATTGGATGAGTCATATAACGCAAACACTCATTGGTTAGCTAAAGGAAATCATCAGAAGCAAGCAGGTGTTCTTCAAACTGCAAACGTGGGATTCAGAAAAATATGTTGAAATGTCTGAAAAGGTCGGACACAGGCGAGAGCGATCGGGAGACGGAGACCAACAAGACCTCCCTCATCCTTGGCCCTATCTCAGAGAATTTTTCGAAATAGTCAAAAATTAAGCTCTTAATTCATATAGTGGCATCTGGGTGTTTTTTTTAAAGGTTACTTTATACTTTTATATTTTAAGTAGTTTTTGGAGGAGAGTGTTTTAAACTGCAGTGTCTATTCTTCTACTTAAGTAACAAAAGTGTAAACTTTTGACACCACTGCAAAAGATCAAGCCTTGCTTTGACTGTTGTTAAATCAATTATTTTTTAACCCCGCTCACGTAAAAAAGCCCTCTGAGAGAAAAAAAGATTTCCAAGCAGATTCACTCCATCATGAGGCTCCACAGCAGATAAGAAACCTTTACATTATAGGGATATTTGTTGTTTTCATGCTTTAGGATAGAACACATTTGAATATGATCCTCTCCATGCAAACTTTATAGCAACTGTATCCATTGCATGAGGCCATTTGCATGTTTAAGTTTGCATTTCCCTAAGGCATGAACAAGGCATGATTCTTTTAAACAACAAACGAAAACCTGTCAATGTATGAAGGGTCATTTGCTCTCCTAGGAGGATTTTCATAAAAAAACAAAAACAAACAGAAGGAACAAGTATGCAGTCTCCTCAGCATGCAGTCCATCTCTCCAGAGTCCAGCTAAACAAATGGTGCATCTTATATATTGAGAGGAATATTCTTTTATAAGAATTATAGAATTCTTTAATCCTTTTTTTCAGGCAAATCCTTCATTTCAAAGATTTAAACACTGCAGATCACATCAAAGATGTAAAAAATATCACAGCTTATCATAAATCGTATCCTTAACATGCTTGTTATTAATTACTATGAAACATTTCATCTCCATGTGTTTTATTTAACAAAAAACTTGAATGACATATTTCAACATCCCTCTATTCAACAAGAAGTAATATTATTTTTGTAATATTCATCAAACTCACATTTTATTTGACAAACATCCTTACATTTTATATAGTTTACCACTTAATCTCTACACAGACCAGAAATATGACAGTTTTTATCAGCTGAACCCAAAGATCTAAGATCTTTGTTTATGTACACAAAAGGCTTTTTTTTCTGGTACTGTATACTAATCCGTCTAAGTCTGGTACCAAGCACTTTATCTTTAGCCAACATAACTCATCCACGTCACTTTTTACATATAAAAATGCTGTTTAGACAGCATGATTATTGCACAGGTGTGCCTTAGGCTGACCTAATACCATACATTTTTATTCTCTCCAGGATGATGTCACAGCCAAACAAGATTAGACGAGGCGAAGCTACTGTGAGAAAAAGCAGAGAGAGCAAAACCTTAGAGATTGTTAGAGACGTTAGAGATTCTGCAGAGTGGGAGAATAGAGATAGAATAAAGCAGAATGATGAAATAGGGGTCCTATATGTCCTCCAGCAGTCTAAGCCTATAGCAGCATAACTATAGAGATAGCTCAGGATAACCTATAGTTCACAAGGGGCTGAGGTGGGGGTCTTTTCCTGAAGTAAATCACCATCCTGTTGGTTTTCCAGGTACTTTAACACAGGTGGTTGTTCTCTCACCAGTCCACAAAGTCCATCATAGCACTGTCATGGTTCAAAATGGCTTCTGCAACATCACCTATCTCTTCAAGTATTGACAATGTTTTCCTACATAGATCAATCTAAAAATAATATTCTATTACTCTGTAATGAGTTTCTGCTGGTTTAAAGTATATATTCCTCATTTAATGAGTCCAAGAGTTAACTGGGGCATGAGGCTTATTAAACGAGGTCGATGGAGAGGATGTATTTATGAAGGGCAACTTCTAAGGTAACGCAAACACAAAAAATAGACTTTCAGTTCATAGATCATAATAAATAAAATACCTTTATATAATTTATTACACTTCTTTTAGAAAATCTGTAATATTAAACACTGATGACATAAGCAGGAAACAACGTAAAGGTGTAGGGCAGTGGTTCCTGAAGGCCAGCGTTGAATATCCTCTCTTCAGCTCAGTTTTTGGATACTTGTTGCTTGAGACTCCAATCATAAACCCTACTAAGTTTTACTTTTTTATGTTTTTTTTCACATGTCCTAGGGTTTAGATTGATGAAAAAACAGCTTGGTTGACTATAAAAAGCTGCACACTTAAGATTAAGAATTCTACCATTTTGCTTTGTGAAGAAACTTCATCTTTCATGTTAAAGTCATAGGGAGGTGGCTGTTCCAAAGGTTGCAGTTCAGAAAAAGAAAAGTTAAATTTTCTGAACTCCAGCATCAGACGTTCAGATGCTCCGATGCTTGGATGTACTGCTGGACCTCTCAATACCGCCCTCCATAGACTGTGCACAAAAATCAGACGCTTTAATCCCCAAACCGCTTTTGGTATGAATGCACTATTACAGTCATTTGAGAGACACAGGGAAGCAGTTCAAGTTGACCCATCTGTGATTATCTGAGGTCTGGTAAATGTTCCTTCTATGCAGCCAGTTCACTCCCTTCAAACTGTCTATCACAATTTTCTCCAATGATTAATTTTTAAACTGATTCCTTCTTGTTCCTCGTATCAGGCTAGACCCCACAAACTTTTTTTTAAATGGATAATTATTCCGAAATGATAAGATATTACATATTGTATAAATATTGCACTGTTCCATTATGAAAGTGTGTAAATTATTATATATATTGAAAATAAATGTGGAATTTTGCATGCTCTTTGGGGCCCCTAGCCACCCTTGGACCCTAAGCAGCCACTTAATCTCTTTCTTCCCTATAAAACTACTCTAATTCTGTAATTCAACAGTTGTCAGGAGCTTGAAAGAGTTAACTGAATGTGCGCCTGCTTACATTAGTTACCCATTGAAGTTTAAACTGAACTAGAAAGTTTTTGCAAAACTGGATCCAAAATTATTAAATGCAAATTTATTAGAGAGTTGCCAAATATTGAATATGCATATTAAAAGGAAAAAGCAGCAATAATTTACTGAAGTTAGCACTGAATGTGTGACAAAACCAACAAAGATGAAAGGAGCAAGAAGCTGCAACTGCTCCATGTTAGAACTACTCATCACTCCATGACCCACGTTGTGTTTCTGCATTAGCTCAGCTTTTTAGAACACAGGAAAGTCCAAACTGTCCATAAACCACTCTGGGAAAGGGAAGAACAGTGTAAAGCAGTGGTTCCCAAAGATTTTCTTCTGGGCCCCCCTTTGGATTACAATAACATTTCCACGCCCCCGCCCTCCCCCCCCTAAAAAAAAATAAAGAATCAACTGGTCACACACATCATTCAACCAGATATAATAAACCTATACACATATTTTGTTTTCAAACTCCACTAAAGTTTATTTCACACTTCAGGTTGCAACAAAACAAACTACACCATCTGTAGGAACACTTGTGTAACTGTATTTTTTTAATAGTTCTATACTGTAGATTAGAAGAGGATTCTTTGTTGTCTGTGTTATTTTAAACATATTTTTTTTTTTATTTGTAACAATATTTAACTTTGCTATAATCTATACATTAAAAAGCCTCTGTGCAAAATGGGTGAAAACATTGAACAGCTCCCTGAGAGTTTTTCTTTGTACTTTAATCCTCCCATCTTTTCAGTGGCTGCTAGTGAGCCTGCTTGTTGCTGTGCAGATCTTCTCAAATCTGGGTTACAGTGTCACAACTGTCCATTATGCTCAGTCAAGCAAGCGCTGTGCTTTTTTTTTTTTTTCTTCATTCATCCATACCGCTTCCCGCGCCCCCTGCAATGGCATTGCGCCCCTAGGGGGCGCTACTTCCACACTTTGGGAACCACTGGTGTAAAGGTTTTAATTATGCTTGTTATTATAGTCTGTATCCACTGGGTGGCAGCATGGTGCTTTGAATACTGAAAAATCAAACACAAAAAAGGTCAATATATTACAAAGAGATTAACATATGTTACTCAAATTCAAAGAGAAAACACATTTTATAGAAATATTGAAATGTTATTGGCTTTTATTTCTTGTAATTAGATGATTATGGTTCACACATAATAAAAAATAAGTAACTTCTGAGTCTCCAAAACTCTGAGGGCTTCAGGTTTGGTGAGTTTGCTGCTCAGTAACAGTACAGTCATTAAACCCGATTTAAGGAGTGAAGTCTTACTTAAAAAATAAACTGGAGGAGAGAAATCTGTGGAGAAGTAACAGAACAACCATTAACATACTCTATCACTTTTTTGATTCAAACAGGAGAGACAGGATTCTTCTTCTTCTTCTTATGAGATTTTATGGCGGTTGGCAAACTTGTGAATTGTGCATTACCGCCACCAACTGATATGGAGTAAAGCAAGAAAACAGGAAACGAGAGACAGGATTAAAATCTCAGGCTTTTTTTCTTTAGAGAGGAACACTATGTGGGAGGCGGTGCTCAGCATGTCTCCTCCTACGTCCGCAGCTTACAGATAATAGCGTATACTCAGCAACTGCTGAGCATTTCTGACTTTGTGATCCAGAGAAAGACACAATGAGCGGCAGAGGAAAGGGAGGTAAAGGACTCGGCAAAGGAGGCGCTAAGCGTCACCGTAAAGTCCTCCGTGATAACATCCAGGGAATCACCAAGCCCGCTATCCGCCGCCTGGCTCGCCGTGGAGGAGTCAAGCGCATCTCCGGTCTGATCTACGAGGAGACCCGCGGTGTGTTGAAGGTCTTCTTGGAGAACGTTATCCGCGATGCCGTCACCTACACCGAGCACGCCAAGAGGAAGACCGTCACCGCCATGGATGTGGTGTACGCTCTGAAGAGGCAGGGCCGCACCCTGTACGGCTTCGGAGGTTAAACTGCTCCGCTTCCAGCCACCAACCAAAGGCCCTTTTCAGGGCCACCCACCCACTCATTAAGAAGCAACTTCTACCGTTAAACAGGCATACAATCATTCTGATTATGTCGTATCAACAGCTTCATTTGATATACAGTCTTTGAGCAGAGAAAACTACTGGTCAACAAATAAAAATCGCAGACACGAATTCTCGTTGACTGTTTTTAGAGCGCGACTAAACGGCTTGAACCCTTTGTTATACATGCGGTCTTTAAATAAAGAAGTTTCTGAAAGTATATATTACATATAATCAGTCTCTATAATGAAACTTATTTCTAAACTGAACCCTAGTGTTGCTGTCGCGACACTAACCATTTTATTTGTCATGGCCTGTAAAAGTCCTGCAAAATCCATTTATGTAATTAATTTCTTGCAATTTTCATAGAAAAGTGTTTGTTATAAAGAATATTTAATAGAAATTTTATCCCATGATTTCTTTCATTTTATTAAATCGGGATTTTCAGGTAGATGTTTTAAATGCCTGTTTATGCTCTTAAACAGCTTTGCAGATTCATCATTCTACAAATAATTATTTTTTATGTTGTCCTTTTGTTTCTGATACATTCCTGCTCACATTCTGTTACCTGATTGGTTCACTTTTATGTTTTCTACTACCAAGAAAACTATTTATTGGACATTTTCTCCCAGTTCTCTTTTTTTTAAAGCTTCATCTTTATGAAATATTTTTATCTGAACAGATCATTTATTGATGTCCTCACTTGAAAATGATTCCTCTCTAATGTAGATTCCTGTCTAACATCCCATTCACACTGATGTAATGTCGTCACATGAAACTACATTTATAATAACTCTTGTACACAGGAGCTCAAAGTAATCATGGTTGTTTTTATTCTTCCTTTCTTTGGCTTTTCCCGCCTTTCTTTTCCCTCCTTTTTTCAGTCTGAGCGCAACATTTGAAAAAGCACGTGATTGAAATTCAAACTCCTTCCAGACTGAGCGGCTCATCCAATCACAGCCGAGGGACGCAGCAGCTCAATCTGAGTGCCTGCTGGATGAGTGCAGCTTCTCCTCCTCAGCAGCTCATTCGTTGTGTCAAACACCGAAGATCAACATGCCTGAACCCGCTAAGTCTGCCCCTAAGAAGGGCTCCAAGAAAGCCGTGACCAAGAGCGCCGCTAAAGGAGGCAAGGAGATGAAGATTTAAATGTAAAAATTTGCATTGAATGAATTTTTACTGCTTCAGTGTTCATGCTGTACTCCATTCCTCAATCAATGGGATTAAGGTTTATGTCATGAAATCCCTGAAGCCTGATTGGCTGCTTCATACTAAGCAAGACTCTGGTGTTGAAGGGCAGCAATTTATCTTAAGTGTTTATCACAAAATCTGCAGCTCTGGACACCATGGTCACGTGTTTATCTGTTTATCTCCTGCTCCAAAAATGTGCAGGAGCGAGCTCTGCAAGTTGCAAAATAATCAGAGGAATATTCAAAAGCGTCACCAAGGAGAGGTGGACTATTATCACATTTATTGGATTTGAAAATAATACTTTTCTGAGGAATTTCCAAAAGCCTAAATGACAAATGGCACCTCTATTCTATTATTAGAATAAGTATAAAATGAGCAATGACCACACTATAGATCATTGTAGTGCCTCTAAACTTGTAGGATACATAGATAACCTCATCTAGTTCACACTACAGCTCTTACTTTGGGAAAATGTGTTAAACTCTATTTTTATATATATATATATATATATATATTTTTTTTTCATTGTTATAAGAATATAAGAGCCAATAATTAGACTTATGACTTAGATTTATTTTTGTCATTTTGGATACACAAGTGTAAACAAAAATAGACATTTAGTTTTACCCAGAACACAGCTCTGAGGCAAGTTTCACTATTTTTAAAGTGCAGCTTTTGAAAAGATGTAATAAATACATTTAAAAATAGTTATATAAACATATGACTGTATATTTTTCAGTCGTCTAAACATTCTTTTCTTTCTTACTTTGTCTAAGTCTGAGGCTGAACTGTATTTCTGGAGATTTATCTGCAGCTGTTATTATAAGCATGTAATAGCAATTAATTACACTGCTCCAGTCGCATTCCCAAAATATGATCACAATCCATAGCCTTTCTCTAGTTAACCCTACAGCTCTTACTGATAAAAACATAAATGGTCCCCCCAAAAAAGAGAGATTTTTTTCATTGTTATTATACGCAGGCCAGGTGTGCAATTCTGCAACAGGAACCACAGCACTAAACGTTGTATGCACTGCACAAAGTATACGCATGTCACAAAGCTGGAATCAAAAGTGGAAATGTTACTGCCAGAAATAATAATGTTTGCACATTCTCTAGAATGAATATGTTGAATATGAAAAGGTGAGACATGGTCAAAATATTGATTATTCATTATTTCTTTAAACATAGTGAGCTGTTGCAATATAAATGAGTCTGTTGGTGAATGGACAATATAAATAGGCTCTGGCTTGCCTTGTTGGAAAATCATGGTTATGACCTGTTCTCAGCTCAGGAACTAGGACAGCAATGAAATCTGGTTGTATCAATAGGTTTGCCTAAATAAAAGATTTAGATATGACTTATAAAGCCATTTTTCCAAAAAGGTCTGATGTTCTCAGAGGAAGGTATCTGAATAAGTGTTTGGAGCATGCTCTGGGTTCTGATGCCAGTTTAATCTCAAGAGCTGCATCCAGTCTCATGTAGAAGATCTGGTCCTATCACTAGTTATAAAGACGAACAGTTAGCAAGGTAGTGAATACACAATTGTAGTTTATTTATATAAGCGCCGATTCACAACACAAGTCATCTCTATGGAGGATAAAAAGTGCCAAAATTAAATAAATAAATACAGCATTAAATAAATAATTAAATGTGTCAATAATTAATTAAATGTGGAATTAAATAAATAAATGTGTCATTCATTTATTAAAACCACGTCAGGATAAAAAGTGCCACAATTAAATAAATAAATAAATACAGCGATAAACAGTTAATTATTAAAGAATTAGTACACCCAAAAACATGATTAGCACACATACACCCCCATGCTGAACAACACTCTGGAGTACTTTTGATATCTCAAATGCATCTAAAGATCTGGGGAGGCTTCTTGCTTTGTCTGCTGACATTCAAATAATATGGAGGTCTATATAGCCCACCTGAGGCAGAAAGGTCCATAAAAGTCCACAGCGATGTAAATATTCCTCCATACTGCTCGTCAATGTATTCCAAGTGTCCTGAGTGGGTAAGCGTCCATAATTTTTTCGAAACAAAGTCATTTAGAGTATGTTTTTAAAGCCTAAACAGTAGTGTATAGGATTTCCTAAAATCGCGCGCCTGCGTGATTCCGCGACTCTCCTGCTCTTACAATACTGAGATTTTTAGATCCCCGTAAACCCCGTCAGCTCCACGCAGATCTGCCTGATATTTCGTCAGTTTCCGACAATTTGCAGCCCGTGCTTGTCCGCGTTTGTGCGTGCCACTCTAATATGTCGAAAAGCGTACAGTGCGTATGTGGAGGCCCTCAGCTGTACTACATGGCCCTGAGTAGCATATGAATGCGCGCGCGCTTAAACCAGCAGCGGCTGGCCCAGGAATACAGCTTGAATAACCCAGCCCTACTCAGTTCCTTGGCTGGAAACCACTATTCTCGAACAAATGGTATCGCTAGTGATTTTTCCATCATTAAAAATAATTACAATTCATTCATTTTTAAAATTGCCTAATTTGGACGGAACCACTTCTTTTTAAACAAGTGAAGTCGCTTGTGATTGGTTGGCATATATATATATTTACATATATATATTTATTCATATATATATATATATATATATATATATATATA
>JAGKQL010000028.1:24920878-24932098 GCA_018398635.1 Cyprinodon brontotheroides | reverse complement strand
AGGTCTGAGCTTCAGTCCAATTCAAAGATTTATGAACAAAGTTGAACTGTAGAACTTGGCAGCTTGAGAAGTTCAGCCAGACTGAAAAACAAAACAAACATGATTAATATATCAGTGACTCCTCTTTGAATTTTTTATTTAGCATCTTATTCATCACAGAAGAGGACTCCAAACCCGATCCTGGCCATGTTGACGCTGCTCTGAGAACTGAACCCTTAGTCTGACTTTATAATGCCTCTTGGAAAAACACCAGCCCTTTTCATGAAGAAAGAGACATTAGGAGAACATACTGCCTTATTCCTTTTTAATGCAAATATCTTTGGGGCAGCAGAGATTTTTTTGCATAGGAAACATTGGAATTTTTTTCCGTGCTTTCTAAGCAAATTGTCAACATATGGAAACAAACACACACAGAACCACAGTCAATTTGCTAACTGTAGTGAGGACCATATGTTGACTCCCTTTGACCTTCATTAGTATTCAGTCATTTTTATCCCTCTCTATATCCTAACCATAAAAATAACCCTAAACCTAATCATTACCAATGCATACCCAATGAACACCCTAGCCCTAAATGTAACTGTTGGCAAAATTTCCCGTGAGGACCGGTCGAAATGCCCTGACTTTGCTTCAACAGCAGTACCAGTTCTACTGGGGTACTGGACTCTTACTAGGACTGTCGAAAATGCGCAACAAACACAACATTAGTTGAAATGAGATATTTATCAAATGGGGCAAATCTAAAGGCCCTTTCATTAATACGTTTTTTTGTTTTATATGTAGTTTTTCTTCATTCATTTAGGAGTCTTCTATGTAATTAAATATAAAGATCAATTGCTCATTTAAAGCATGTATTTTGTAGAAACATAAATTTGTTTAAACAGCAAAATATGTGCATATTAGCAAAGGCATTATGAAAATCTACTCTATCCGCAGTGATGTTTTTGGGAAATATAGATGAATGTTTATTGTTATTCACTACATGAAAAGTGGGATTTTCATCAATATGCGGCACTGTAGATTGTCGTGGAACTTCAGGTTAGCTGCAGTTTACGGCAATTTGCAGGCTTCGCCGAAAACTCCCGTAAATTGTCCGAAATTGACGTGGACTTTCTTAGGGAGTGTTCCCCCCATGCCCCCCCATGGAATTCTAGGGGATGCTTTAACATGTAAATGAACATGCTGTGAGCTATACAAATGCAACTCAGGGTTGCAGGGGGGGTTTTACTCCAAGTGACATTTTTCTAAAAGGTAAGAAAATCTCTGATACAAAGAGATCAGGCTCAGTATAGAGTCTTACATTTTAGCTTAAATTGATTTATTTAATTAAAGTATAGAGACCAAAAAAGAGCCCTAGCTGACAGAGCAATACATTTAGAAAGCAGCGAATTATTTTTTTAATTGTACTACATAAAAATAAAATGTTGTCTGTCAATATGCTCAAATTTCACAATTACTTAAGTGGAAAAAGTTTCAAAAAATGAGTCTGAGATGATTCTCACTTTATAACATGGCGCATTATCCTGTTGGAAGTAGCCATCCAGAAGATTGGTACACTGTGGTCATAAGGTCCGAATCTCAGGTCAAGATCCGCAGAAGGTATGTCGCGCGAAACGGAAAACATCGACAAATTCCGGTTCGCCAAATTAAAATATAGCAGCAACGGAATGGGTGACTAGAAATTATAGCACAATTCTTACATATATATTAAAAAAAACTAACACCGTTTATTTAAATGATTGGATCCCAAACTATTGGTTATTCACCAGCGAGGAAGCAGATTTCTCATCTCCATCAAAATATTTATTTTATACCGAGGGACTTAAACTTTTATCAAATCCATTCAAAAGAAGCTTCTTGTCCAGAGATGGCGAAAGAGATCTTGAGTTTGGGGGTAGAGAACAAGGTTAATTAAAAAGCAGTTTTGAATTATCCTTATCCCGTTACAAAAATCACCACAAAAATACGCATATATATATATTTTGGGCGGGCTTGCATAACATACTGGACTGATGGTGGGGCGCATATGTCATAATTAAATTAAGCGCTCACGAGTTTAGCACAGAATAGTGACTCTAATTTAATGCTATTTTAATGCTAATTAGAAGCGGGTGCAGCCGCCATCAACAAGAACCTTATGCACAAGATATTGGTGTACATGAAAAATGGAAGGAGCTGTAGCACAGTTCCATGACTCCTGTATGTATGTAAACACACACACACACATATATAAGTATATAAATATCCTCTAGCTTTTTATAAAAAGTTTTTTCTCTGTAAATGTTCTTTGTTTTTCTATAAGCATTTTTTTGTTAAAATTATAAATACTTAGATAAACATATTTAAATATTTTAGTGCCAGAAATAAGGCCTTGATTAAAAAATGAATTAATTTTTAAATTATTTTTATTATTCGATCCTTGAGAAACCCTAGTTCATCACAGCATACTCTCTGATCCTCCAAGAAACTTCAAAGCGGCCACGGTCTTACGCTTCCTAGCAGGAAGGAACAACATGCCGCTTTTGCTTTTGTGCAGGCGGTCTGGAAGCGCGGAGTAATGTGGAGACTTCGAGGGTAAAAACTCCTCTTGGACGTGATGGCGACTCTGCATGCGAACAAGGCGAACTCAAAGAAAGAGATGCTAGCTGACCAAATATATGTTCGATTACTGCCTGCAAGGCTAAAAGCAGCTTAGCCTAAGCTACGGCTAATAGCAACCTAGCCTAAAGCTAGAGCTGGCAGCAGCCTAGCCCTAAAAGCTACAGCTAATAGTAACCTTGCACGAGCAAGCTTTATTAAAGTGTATTATGTGGTCACAGGAGTCAGTATGGCGTCTTCAAAACTTCGGAGACTAATTGCAGGCGCTATGAACGAACAAGAAAGGAGTAAAGATTTAAAGAATATACTTTTAAATTCTGCGGTAAAAGGAAATGAATCACCGGATAGATACGATCATAGCTACCAGCGCATTTTGTTTTCACAGACGGAGCCATATCAGCAAGTCCAGATTTGCACAATGTTGATAAAGAGCGACATTGTGTGTAAGTGACTTGTTTTAATGTTTTCTCCTTCCTTGTTACTGTGACTTGCGTTTGATTTTTTTTATTCATACCACTCTTATGAAATGAAATGAGATTTATTTTGAACATGATACAAATATAAAAAAATAAAATAGTGCACAGTAACAAGAAGTGCATAAAAACGAAGAGAAAAATACAGATATTTGTTTCCATTAACATATCATGCTCAAAAATGGGGTAGGAAGAAGTGAAAACTTATTAACTCCTACCCCCTAAACACATAAAAACTTACAGTCCTACTGTTATAAAAAAAAAAAAAAAAAAAAAAAAAAAATCAAAGTCAAGTGAAAGTCAAAGTGGCAGTCAGCAGTTACTAATATTTACCTAAAACATTTCCCTTTTTATGCTGGTTTGTCTTTTCAAACCCTTACACCAAGTTGTTATCTGTAATACACACATTTTTGCTTTCTCTCACTCATATGTCTATCTCTATTGAAAATGACCTCCTTATATTTTCTTTTGAATTGTATTAAACTATTGCTTTGTTTTAAATCTTCATTTAAGTTGTTCCATAACTTTACACCTTTAATTGAAATACAGAAGCTTTTTCTTGTTGTTCGCAACTTGCGCATCTTTAAGTTTGAGTAACCCCTTAAATTATACCCCACTTCTCTTTCAGAAAACATGCTCTGTATGTGCTCAGGTAACAACTTTTTAGATACTTTGAACATAAATTGAGCCATTTTAAATTCTACAAGCTCGTCAAATTGGAGAATTCTGGATTTTTTGAAGAGTGGGTTTGTATGCTCATAATAACCAACATTATGGATTATTCTAATGGCTCGTTTCTGTAGGATGGTTACCGGATGTAAAGAGCTCTTGTAATTAACTCCCCACACTTCACAGCAATATGATAGATATGGTAAAATCAGAGAATTATATAGGATATGAAGTGATTCAGCATTCAATACATGTCTAGCTCTAGCCAATATAGATATGCTTCTACTGAGTTTACCCTGTAAATGTTTAATATGAGGTTTCCAACTGATTTTGTCATCTATTATTACGCCGAGAAACTTATTAGCAAATACCCTTTCTAAAGTTACGTCCTCTATTTGAACTTGGATTTCAGTATTTTTGTAACAGTTCCCAAAAACCATGATTTTTGTCTTGTCCAAATTTAATGATAACTTATTATTGTCAAACCATTTCTTTAACTTACTAATCTCTGAGGTGACTGTTGAGAGGAGATGTTCTAAATTGTCGCCAGAGACTAGAATATTTGTGTCATCAGCGAATAAGATAAATTTTAATACATTGGACACTTTACTGATATCATTTATATAGAGATTAAATAAGACTGGTCCTAATACTGATCCTTGTGGTACTCCACAGACAGTCTCCTGCCAGTCAGATTCCACATCTCCCAGTTTCACAAATTGTTTCCGGCTCTTTAAATAACTCCTCATCCAGTCCAAAACTACTCCCCTAATTCCATAGCGTTCTAATTTTTTAAGTAGAATTTCATGATTTATTGTATCAAAGGCTTTCTTTAGATCTATAAATATTGCTATTGCCAGTTTCTTACTATCTGTTGCATTGGTTATTTCTTCTATTAAGTCAGTTAAGGCCAGCAATGTTGACCGATTTGCTCTGAATCCATATTGATTGCTGTTAAGTAACAAATGTTTTTCTATAAATTGTTCCACTCTTTTCTTAAAGAGTTTTTCCAGGATTTTAGAAAATTGTGGGAGAAGAGAGACAGGCCTGTAGTTAGTGAAGAGGTGCTTATTGCCAGTTTTAAACATTGGTTTGACCTTAGCTATTTTCATTTTGTTGGGAAATGATCCCGTTTGAAATGATAGATTGCAGATATAAGTTAATGGTTTAGCGATTCCTTTGATTACTATTTTAATAGTTTTCATGTCCAGATCTTCACAGTCAGTGGATGTTTTATTTTTACATTTATTCACAATGTCTATGATTTCTTCTTCTAATACAGGGTTGAGATAGAAGGAGCTGGAATTATTCTCAATTTGATATTGCTGAGTTGCAGTTGTTATAGTCGTTATTTTTCCTGCTAATTGAGGGCTCTATATTAACAAAATAACTATTGAATTTATTGACGACACTTTTCAAATCAGTAATATTCCGTTCATTCTCTATAAAATAGTGTGGATAGTTATTATTGTTAGAAGATTTCCTAATAACTCTATTTAAAATGTTCCATGTTTCCTTAATGTTGTTTTTATTACTCTCCAGTAATTTATGATAATGGTCCTTTTTACATGTTTTTATAATATTAGTTAACTTATTTTTATATTTCTTATATTTGTTTTCTAATTCTAACGTTCTATATTTTAGAAATTCTCTATAAAGTTTGTTTTTCTTTTTACATGCCTTTTGTATTCCTTTTGTGATCCACTGTTCATTTTTTGATTACTTTTCCTTTTATATTCTTTGATTGGGCAATGCTTGTTATATAGTATTTTAAATGTTTTTAAAAATTCTTCATATGCTGAATTCACGTCATTCATTCTATATATTAATCTCCAATCGTAGGCCAACAACTCAGCTTCTAGAGCTTTTAATGTCTCTTCAGACGTAACCCGCCTGTAATACAACTCTATTTTTTGATCGTCTGTTATGCCCTTGAATCGTAGACTATGAACACTGGTAAGTGATCAGTAATATCATTCATTAATATTCCACTAGTTAAATTATTTTCCAGCACATTTGTGAAAATATTATCAATTAAGGTAGCACAATGCGATGTTATGCGACTGGGTCTGGTGATTTTAGGATACAGACTTAGGCTGAGCATGGTGTTAATAAATTCTTCAGTCATTCTATGTTTATTTGGATTAAGAAGGTCAATGTTGAAATCCCCACAAAAAAATATTATTTTTTGATTAATTGTTATACATTTTTCTTCTATCCAGTTGTTGAGTACTTCTATGTTTGATCCACTCTCATTTAATTGTTTTCCAGCTGCCTGTAAGACGTATTTTGAGACGGTACACAGGAGCTTCAGATATACAGCCAGCCAACGCGTTGGGTGCTGAGGGCTTCACCCAGAAGCAATCTGCTGGGAGTGGGGCTAGAAGAAAGAGGGTAAGACTTTATTTGGTGACTATTTTCAGGTGCATTGATAGATGTGTTGTGTCCATACGCAGTGCGCTGATTCATTGTTTTTTTTTCAGCTGCTGAAAGCGAGGCAGAGTGCTAGCAGATGAGGAGTGGAACTCTGGAAGTCCGCCACCGTCGGCCTCATGTCCGACGAAGAAGATGGCGTCGTTGGCGGTGTCTCTGGATGGATTGTACGATCGCCGCCATTTCGTAGGCCGGATCTCACTGAACTCTGTGTGTGAAAAAGGCTGCCTGACAGTTTGATGTGTTGAGCCCTTTAAGGGGCGGGGCTTAGGGCACCGCAGCGTAGCATGTAGATGAGGAAGGTGAGAGAAGGAAAACGGAGCAATGGAGTTTACCGTTGTCAGTTTGTGGATTCTGTCAGTTTGTGGATTCTGTCCTGCTGTCTAGTTGTGTGTGTGTTTAATAAGCTCTTTCTTTGCATAAACAGCTTCCTGGTATTTTCATTTCCTGTATAAATTCATTCATCATCCTTGATGGTAGCCTAATAATTGTGGCAGTGAGCGATAAGCTAGTGGCCCTACACAGCGCATATGAATGAATAAATATATGAATGAATAAATATATGAATAAATAAATATATATTCATAAATATATGTAAATACATATATATGTAAATTTATATGTAAATATATATATATGCCAACCAATCATGAGCGTGCGACTTTACTTGTTTAAAAGAAGTGGTTCCGTCCCAATACTCAGTAAGAACATTCAATCCTGGCGTGGCCACGTGTGGTTTTGCTACAATCACGAGCGATTTTACTTGTTTGAGATTAGTGGTTTCCAGCCAATACTGAGTAGGTTATTCAAGCCAGACCTGGCCCAGCCTTGAGTTGCAGCTGCATTCATATGCCTAATTAGGGCCATTAGTACAGGCTGATTGCTCTTACATATCACGTCAGAGTCCTGCTTTCCCGGCCACTGTGAACTTTTCTGAACGAGATTGGTCAGTAAATTGTTGGAAACTGACGAAAATCAGGAAGATCTGCGGGAGTTTACGGGTTATCCAATTAAATTTTCATGCAGTGATTAGTATAGATTGATCCTGAAGTGGTTTCGATGCCCTTTAGGCCCCTGCCCCAAGTGCACATTGGTCTCCTGTGAACATTTCCTGGAACCGGCCCTGTTGTCAAATATTGGTCCAAATTCTTGTTTCACTTGTAATTTCTGGTTAATTAAGGTAAGCATCAGGAAGCCAGATTGCAGTGAGAGCAAAATATATAAATTATCATTAAAAAGAACCATTTTTTTTATGAATGCATCATGAAAATAAAGTCTCACTCTTGTCATTTCCTAAAACTTGGCAGCTCTGCCTTTGGTTTGATAAAATAAAACATGACAACCAGAGATATGCAGCACTTGATCACTCATTTTCTCCTCTTCTCTTTTTCCATCCGTCTCTCTTTTTTTTCTGTGACCAAACACGCTTAACCTATAAGTAGTGCAGTTGTTAGTCTTCTTTGTGCTCCCCCCTCTCCCCCCATGCTGTAACCATGAGTGGATTATGATCCTTTGAGGAGGATGGCCTCCTAAGCTAGAATTTAGTGTACCACTAGAATCCTTGTTCAACTTTTCAAATTCAACCCAAAGTTGTGTTGCTTTTTTTTACTTGATGATTTTTCAGCGCTTTAGCAAAAGCTTGATGAATTGTTTAATTGTCCAAGAACAATTGCTATCTAGATTCATCATTTCTGCTGATCCCATTAAGTCTAGTTAATCTGGTTATTTTATATACATCATCTGCTGTCTCTCAAGCCTATAACTTTAATAAATATTTTGAATTAAGAGCTTGACAATATAGAGACATTTATTATTTATGACCAATTGCAGTTATATATTAAAATTGCTTACATTTAGTTGTGTTTAATAAAAGCTCTGGACCTTAACTGGTTTAAATTCCCACAGTTTTGATAAATTAAGTTTAGAACTGCAAACCGGTAATCTAATTTTTTATTGTATTGAGTAAAAGCTGGTAGCCCTAAATTGCAATTACCTAAAAAATCTATGAGTTCTGGATAATTTTAATTACAATGAATAATTCAATATTCTAATTTTATAATCATAATGTCTGCAAAAAAATTTTCATGATTACGTAATAATAACAGCACAACAAAAGAAAACTGTTCATATACCAACAAAGAAATAATGATATAGAACCACAAATGCTCTTAAAGACAGTAAATAAGGGAATTTACACAGTTTTAGTAACATTTTGGTTTTATTTCTAAATTAACTCAGTTTGAAAACATGCCATCCAAATAAAAAGTACAAATGATCAATTGATAAAAAATGTCAAAGTTTTGAAGTGAATAATTTGTGGGGAGTCTGAATAATAGAGCTTACAAATAATAATATTTAATCAGAAACTAACATAGAGCATCAGGAGAAAAAATATAGTACTTCATAAATAACAGATTTTACTTCACACAAAAGATTTCTATATTTCTAACAAAAAAAATAAAGTACAATTTAAGAATATCAACCTTTTATCTAGTTCAAAAAGCCTAAACAGAAAAAGAATTAACCCTATAAAATATTTTCCTTTTATTTATTCTAAAGGAATGTTGAACAGTCTGGTAAAGCGGTTGAACCTGCTGCCTATAGAGAAACATTTGGGCTTTTTTGGGGTGTAAAACATTTATACAAAGTTTTTATTAAATACATTTCAATATAATAGGTTACTTAGGACTTTCTATGTTTCTTTTATCTTCTACAAACTGTTTGTGTTTTTTTCATCCTACATGATTAACACCACTCTTTGTCAATCTATGTGAGGAGATTTGATTCAATTTACTGAGTTTCTTGTGGCAACTTTTGGCTTATAGTTTTTGAAGTATTGAAATAGACTTGATTACATCAATATAAGTATTGAAATAGGACTTTTAGTAGTATTCTAATGTAATGAATAGTATATTACAACTTCAGCTCAAAGAAAAAAATAAGAGGGATCATGAAATAACAGATGTTTTACAGTTCAGTCTTCTTTCGGTCATTCTCCTTTTTAAAAACTTCTCCGTCAGCCTGCTGTCTCATCTTTAAGGTGACTCCACTCACGCCATGCTCTGCCAGTTTATCCTGGAGCTGAAAGACACACAATGATTACTAAAAAAGATCTGAGATACATCACAGTTTTTTTTTTCTTTAAATTGAGCTTCGATTTGGAATGTGATCAAAGATCCTACAGATGTGACTAAAAAATGTCCGGACTCACTGTTTTTAGGATGTTTGCTTTCAGAGAATCCTCATTCAGATCCACCAAGTCGTCTGTCTTCAGTCTCAGCTTCACAACCCTTTTTTTGATTTCTTCAAATTTAAGAAGAGACCCAAAAATATCATCACTGTTGAACATTTTATTGACCAAGACTGACACATAAATATAAAAGCGTTAGCTGTGCATCTAAGCCAAACAGATTTCCTGTCAGAAATATCAAGCATGTTATTGAACTAATGTTGGTTGTTTTATCTCAGTAGAACACTCACCAGGAAAACTGTAGCAGACAAATGGTAGTTCGGTTTCACAAGGCAAAAAGTTATATTTTCCTGAGCGCATAGTAGATGTTGCACCACATATGACCTTCATTGAGCCGAGTGGAATAGAGCCACCGTCAGGGTTGAAGAAGAGGAAAGGGCTTCCATCAGACCAGTGAAAACTATTTGAGCTTCTAGATAGTCCAATCCACGTGTTTTTATTTTCTATCAAGTTCATGGCCATCTGGTTTTCTGTGTTATTCCTCATTGTGGCCAGATCAATGTAAGCTTATGTTTTTTTAAAATCATTTTTTGATAGTTGAAGGAAACAGGATTACTTAGTGAAGTGGGGTTGTTGAGTGTAAGGGCTCTTTGGCTTCTAGAAAGATAGAAACATTTAGGCACTGAAGAGAGGAAAAGGAGAATTATATGTAAAATAGAATCAACACACTTAAGTGTTTTATTATATTCTGTCTGTTTCATGTTGTGGTTCTAAGATGGTTAATGTATAAGTCACATGTATTTACTACTAGAAAAATTATTTTTTTATTTGTCATAACAGAAATATCGGTCTTCCTGACTGTTTCACCATCATGGCTGAGTCCTGGAGCCTCAGTTCGTCTGTGGTGTGAGGTTGATCATCAATCTACAGGATGGAGGTTCTTCTGGTATAAACTTGTTCCTGATCTATCACAGGAGGACTACAGATATGAGCTAAGCACGACAGCATCAATGGACTGTAATTCTACGTCATCTATGGACAGAGAGACACAGCAGGATATGCATGTAGAGCTGGAAGAGAAAACTAAGAGAATTTAACTGGTTACAGTGAACTTCAGAGTTTGTCTGTCTGCAGGTCAGAGAGATTCTGTTTAAATCAACTGATTTATGTCATTCAGTCTTTTTAACATATGTGATCATTTCTGTCAACAAAAGAAATACTAATGACAAATTTGGGCACTACTTAGCGCTTAGCGTAGCTTTCAGCTGAGAGGCGCCTATGACGAGCCTTACACGGCCAAGGGGCCACTGGCAACAGGAAGTTGAATGGAAAGTATTTCCTTCTGAAAACTCAGGCAGTGGGCCTTCAGAGGGGAGTCGTTCCAGTTACATCATCAGATTGATCCCAACATATGTCAGCTTTCTTCTGAAACAACTCTAAACACTATGAACACTGACAGCCTATAAAAGATGGATGAGTGTCCGCTTACACCCAAATTCTTCTTTGATTAGTCATACTGTCATGTCTGTGTTGCATTCACTGGAGCTGAGATATTACAACACTTCATATCCTTCAATATTGTAGAGCTGCTCAGTAAATTTCTTATTTGTCAAGTGAGGAAAAGATCACTTTTGATGAGAATCAGTCGGGGCTAGAGCCGAGAATGCCCAGGTCAGGCGACAATACTGTTGCATAGCTTGAGTTGTTAAGTTTTCAAGATTGGAGATACCTCAATGTATATTTTTCAAATCTGTGAAAAAAATCTCCTGAAAGGAAAAAAATATATAAAAGTAACAAAATAAATAGAAACGGTCATTATTTGTGTTTGTTTCTTGTATTTTAGATCCTAATCCTGCA
>JAGKQL010000028.1:24859191-24891713 GCA_018398635.1 Cyprinodon brontotheroides | reverse complement strand
ATTTATGTACATCTTTATAGCCAATTAATAACCAAACATACACATGTAGCCCTCTCACTCAGTTCCTGGATCTTTGCAACAACTGATATGAATACACTGCTTATATCTAATCACTTTTGTGCATGGGAGAAGAATGAGTGATTGCTAAAAAATAGAATATAACTGTGAATATGTACCAGAGTATGATTGTAGAGGCCCAGTTAACTTAGACAGCTGAACTGAATGTGTCAGCTTTCCCTCCCATGCTTCAAATATTTCATAGTGAAATGTCAACATTACTGCTGAACAACTCTCTTAGTCCTGAACACCTCTATTGCTGTAGCAGAAGTGGCAATGTCCAAAGCACACTAAGTCAAAATAACAAAAAATAAATAAATAAAACACTTTTTGACATCCACAATAGCTATACTCACTCAGAAACTTGTAAATAAAAGCCTGCTGTCCTACATGGAGCCTGACGCAAGTCTCCCCCTGCTCCTGTGAAATTGCATGTTAGTCAACTAACTTCTTTCCACATGATGAAAGTAATAGTTAGCAACACAAACAACCAATAACCAGGGCGGCCAACTTTTCACATAACCTTGTAGTGAGATTTTGAAAGAGTCTGGACAGGCAACCCTTGTCAGCGTTTGATTAAAAGCCTATAGGTGCAGCTATAGTTTGTAGGTTTTCAGAGAATTTAAATAAAAAAAGGGGCTAAAATGTGGAATATTTGATATCACAGTAAATTTAACTACCGTATTTTCACAACCATAAGGCGCACCGTACTAAACGTGCAGTCTCAGTTATGTGTGCCATTACTGTATTTAACACACACACATAAAGGCGCCTAACCGGACTATAGGGCGCTGGTTTTATATACCGTACATATCCTCTAGTATGTTTAAATACCTCTACTGCGTATTTAAAAATAGAGCGGGAGCAAAACTGAGTATGTTTGTGCTTTATTCATGTATTTAATACAAAGTATTAATCAAACCTGGGAGCTGGCCGTGAGACAGACACATCGCTGATGAAACAGGGCTGTGATCACTCCTCTCTGAAACAGTTTATTGACGCATAAATGAACATAAAATGCAGAAATCTGCCAGCAGAATATGTTCGCTTTTATTATCCTGGTGCCTGCAGTTTTAGATTATTTGATTTGATTTTGAGATGGAAGGCTTAAAATTATAAGAATTAAATTCTCAAATTTAAAGATTAAGTAAATTAGTCGTTATTTTCATGCAGTGGAAAAGCTTCTTTAATGTCTGATATAATATTTGAAAACACCACAGGCAGATGAACAGATAAATAGCCTAGAAACTGTTTGCAACTCTGAGAAACTCTGAGGTTAAAGACCAATAACATGCACAAATTATGCAATGGAAAAACTTTTTTAATGTCTGATATAATATTTGAAAACACCACAGGCAGATGAACAGATAAATAGCCTAGAAACTGTTTTTAACATTTCCTGTTAAAATGCAGTTTCAGCCATTGACACGTGATCAAGTAGAAACATATCTGTGGAGCCACACAGGGGCTGAACCATTTTATTAAATCTAAAGATGGGTCACACTTTTCTCTGTGTGCTGGGCTTATTGGGTAAGTACATTACTTTATCCCTTTGAATTGTTGAGATAATAGATCATCTTTAAAGTCTGAAATAATCATGTTTAATACCTTCACAGTTTGGTCCTGGTAACTTTGAACACGTCATAATAAGAGTCTAGACAGAGTTTTGGGCCTTTTAATTTATTTATTATTTAAGTCCAGAATGTGTATTTGCCCATATAACAATTATGTAGAATGAAGAATAAACAGTTTGAGATTCTGATCAAAATTCTAACATAAAAAACACGAAAAGCCACTGATCCCACATTTGAATATTTTCAATGTATGAAGGTTAGAAGAGCTGAAATGTTTATAAATATGCAAAGAAAGCAGCCAATCTTGTGACTCCTGTTGTCTGAATCCAATGTAATATTTGCTTGAATCAGGATATACCGTAAGAGAAAAACTGAAGACATTATTCTTTTTAACGTCATCACCAGAGGGGCTGTAATCTGAGTTTTCCTCCATTCCATACGACTCTGACACATGCTGTTCATTTCTAGTCTGCTCCCTCGCATTGGTAGATCAGACCCAGAGCCTCAATTGCAGTTCTAGAAGAAATTTTCCAAGGTGGGCCAGGGTGGGACATTTGATTTTTGAATGGGGGCAAAGGACAAAAAAATAAAACAAAGACACGCACACAAAAAGCTAATGGGGAAGAGCACTTAGTTTATTATACTAGATCAGCGAAAAGGCAAGGTTGCATACTTCTGATCTAACAGAGGAAAACTGCCACTGTGTCTTACTACACTGAAAAAAACAGCTCATAAGATTTACTTGAAAATATATTGTAAGTATTTGCACTCAAATGATTTAAAAGCTACAGTGTGTAATAATTACAGGATATATACAGTCAGAAATGTAATATATTATACATAACTATATTTATTTATCATCATCTACTTGCTGAGCTCAGCCTCTACAACCTTAATATTTGGGTTGCCTTAGAATTCGCTATATATTTATAATTACATAGAAGCGGTCTCGCAAGCAGCCATGGAGGTGCAGACATCTTTCTGCGCCACGGCAGCGCGCCAGAGCCAACAAACTAGCAATTGCGAGATCGCCCATTACAATAACATGCTGCGTGATGATGCTGTTATTCTCCAGTATACTTATTCAGCAACGTCCCTGACGTTTCACAGGTAATGATTCAGTACTTTTCTGGATATATACCTTTTACTGGTCTCCGGCTCCTTTGGAGATCTTCAAGCCTTTCCCTCCTCTGCTCTAGTCACCCGCTGGCACCTCTCCTCGCCCTGGCCCTGGCAACACGCCAACCCCGACTCTCTCATCTCCTCTTCCTCTCCTCTTCCTCGCCTTTGTAACCCCCGTGCCACAAACAAGACTTGGACTCTGTAAGCGGGGAATATATATTCTTCCAGCGAACACAAATCTCAAGCAGTCAAACTAATGACTACAATTACTTCTCGGTCTGTTTATATCACCATGCAAAGCAGCTCACCAAAACGCCACAACGATGTAGAAAAAACCACCGGTACATTTACGACTTTAAGTCTACATGAAATCTATACCCCACACAGACTAATGAAATACCATCCGCAAGTATGGCGTAAACAAACCTCATCGCTCTGAGTTGGTAGGTGATGCTGACGTTGTGGATGATATTTTGTTCCGTAACGTTCGCCGTACTGTTGGGGGGGCAAAGCGGTGGGGTTCCGTCTGTTGCCTGCGATCTGCAGTCTGGGCGTTAGATGTTAGCTGAAAATTACACATCTGTAGCTTTCAAGTAGCAGTAATGCTGCAATATATCAAGTAACACTCACTTGCAAGCATCAAGTGAATTTTGCTTTCAATTAAACATAACAGTTGCGAAGATTTTAAGTAATATTTACTTAATTACATCCAAGTTGGAAGTTAGATTTATTCAAAAAATTAAGTAAAGTAGAAATTGCATTTTACTCAAAATTTTAAGTAAATGTTATATCCCTGTAGAATTTGCTGTTATGAAGTAATTTAAGTAGATATTATTTTCTCTGATTGATATTTACCTTGCTTCATTATGTTACATTAGTCGCTAATATTAGGCAACCATTGCCATTTTTCTTTTGATAAATGTCACCAAATACATTGAAATAAAAGCATATAAATTTTATATACCATCCATCCATCTTCTGACACGCTTGTCCCCAGTGGGGTCACGAGGGGTGCTGGTGCCTATCTCCAGCAGTCAATGGGCAAGAGGCAGGGTACACCCTGGACAGGTCACCAGTCCATTGCAGGGAAACACACACACACACACACACACACACACACACACACACACACACACACACACACACACACACACACACAGGACAAAAAACCATTCATGCACACACTTACACCTAAGGACAATTTAGAGAAGCCAAACAACCTAACAGTCATTTGGAGATGTGGGCAGTTTTGGACTGTGGGATGAAGCCGGAGTACCTGGCAGCAGTGCTACCCACTGCGCCACTGAGCAGCCCACATTTTATATTCTTTTAAATTGTCCAATCTTTCATGGGCCAGCCAGAAATTTGCCAGTCTAACTGGAATTTTACTATTCAAATAGGCAATAAAAAAAGTAAAACCCTTTAAAACTCAGTTTCAAGATTCATTACAGAAATTTACTCATGTAAGATCAAGAATATTTAACCTACACAAACATGCTCATAATAACCTCTGGGCGAGGATCAGAACTGAAACAGACATTTAAACTTTGAGCAGTGGAGTAAAGATTATGTATGCCTCTATTTAAATGAAAAAAGCATGTACAAATATTGCATTATTATTAAGTGCATTGTGTTATACTGCATTAGAATTTGTACAGAAAAAAGAAGTTTGGTATGACTTGTAAACAACAAATACACAGTATTAAATATACACCAACACAGGTCTGGTAATGAAAACATTTTTATTAATAAAAGAACACCTTGTTTTCCCTTCAGTTTTTTTTTTGGCTTATCGCATAAAATCTCTGTGAAACACACTGAGGTTTGTCGTTCTATTGTGACAAAATGTGTACTAATCTGACTCTTCATCTTGCAATAAACATCCCATCATAAACCTTGGGCAAAGTTCTCCACAGACTGGGATGCATTTTAATTTAACTGCAAATCTGCTCACTGTTATGCATTTGGAGATGTGGGCAGTTTACGCAACTTACTCTACATTTAGGAAAAATCAGTTTGTACGACATCCCTCAGGATGCCGTTCTGAGGTTCAGGGTTTCTCTGTCTCAAACACATTTTGATTCGTTACACAGTAAAGACAAATACTTTGAGATTATATGTGTCTTTAGTCCCCCCCCCACCCTGTTTATATTTCAGCTATTTCTCATCTGAACTCAATTACTTTTTATAGTTACTGGAAACTGTTGTGAAAGCAACAGTTAATATAGTGACCACTCAAATCAGCAATAAAAATCTTACAAACCTACATACAAAAAGTACAATTTCAACATTTGAACCAGTCGTCCAGACAAGTGGATTTTGAAGAATGCAATTTCGACAATAAACCAAAATCATTCTAACCATTCTCAATGCACATAAAAATCTATACTAAATATTTGAACATATTATTTTTTGCCAAATAACATACCTTGTTTGGAAAAAAAATAAGACATTAATGACTATGCAACCTTGCACTAACATTAACTGGAACCCACTTCAAATTCTTGGCATTTGATGCCACATTTGCCTCCTCTAAGATAAAAGCAACTTTAACTTCAAGCTGTTTACTTTTTCTGATAGTTTGAATCCATCCAACTCCAGGAAAAGTTTTTGGAACACTTCAAAAGTGTAGTGCAAAGCGAGAGGGTATGCCAAGGTCAGAGCATATATGAGTCCCATGAGCAGCGAGCAGGCTTTTGCAGTACTGTGGCATGGTGGTAAAATCTTCTGGCCTTCAACATGGATGGAGACATTAACGGGATCCTCATCAGCACCATGGAGAACAACAATCTTGAGGATATGTTTGTTGATGTCACACCGGTTGTCATCCTGCATGTAATGCACAACAGGAAATAATGTTTTATTTGAGAAACAAATAGAAGAGCTGCATGAATCAAAGTGACTTATTTATCATGGAAGAATGAACACAAGAATACCTCTGTTTGTTTGACTACTTTGTTCTTAACTTGAACATTTAAAGGGACATTGTGTAACATCTACAGTTAAAACTGTTAGAAAAATTAGCGTTTGTGCTGTTTTGGTTTCTGAGATATTCTCAATTTTAATTTCGGCCGGTGACGTCATCACAAAATAAAGCGCTATCCGGAGTTCAACACCCCACCCACCCGCCGAAATTAAATGTCATATTATCTGCAAAACTAAAGCAGCACAAACGCTTATTCTAAGCAAGCACGACACAGCTATCCCCCCAATGCTAAGCGTTGTTCGTTTATCTTAAATACCTCAAGCTCCCAGTCAGTTAAACTAACGCTAGCTACAACCATGTTGCGACCAAAAGTTTTACAAGGAACAGAAACGCGTTCCATGTTAATTAATAAACTTATGAACAGTGACATTTCTAGCGTCAATGTAGACGCAGACTTAGTTATTATTACAAATGTAAAGTAGAGCAATAATAATTTACCTCAAACTGTTGTAGGGACTACCTCTTGCTCCGTCTCTGATCAGTCTCTGACTCGGAGTAGAATCAGCAGAATCAGTCCTGCTGTGACACTACAGTGCGCATGCGCCGTGCTACCGTTTCAAAATGCTACATTTTTTGAGTAACGTTTATCCAATATTTTTGGTTTATCTTCATACAACTGGTAAATATTTAAATAATTTAAGAAAATCTAAGTAAAATTTAGAAACTCTAGTTCTTACAGAAGCTTAAAAATTCTAATTAGAAATTATTACAAATACTCTAATATAGTTTACAACACCAAAAAGTCATTTTTATCAGTGTATGGCAGAAGCTTAAACCCGACTGTAATTTCTAAATAGTTGTTAAAATAAATTGTCTTGGCAAAATATCAAATTGATTTAAAGAACAAATCAGTAGCAGTCTATTCAGTCATTACATTTGATCATTAAAAAGAAATTAGAGTTACAGTACAGAAACTGATCTGAAAAAGGTTCTTAAAATAGGTGTATTTGCCCTTAGTTTGAGCAGGTAAATAAAAATTCTGCTAGAGGAGTCAGTATTTCTGCCTTTAAAATACAATTAATGAATATCATGCTTTTAAAGTAAGATAGATCTGGGTTTTTTTCTCCTTATTTTAAACTTAAACCCTTCTTTTTCTGCAAACAATTTTACCTCCTTAAATCAAGGGGAAAAATCTGAGCTACTTACATCTAAAAACTTGCTTTGTGTGTTTTAAGGGAACATGACCCGTTCTATGGGGTTACTGGCCCCTGTTGGCCCCTGTCTAGAACCCCCATAGAGAGCCTCTTGCCTATTAAACGTTGCTGCCAGAACCTCAGTCACTGAAACTGCAGAGCAGATAATTTTATGATTTTCTATGGATTTTTGGTGGGATTGAATATTTCAATCATATCCGTGTCAAGGTAATAAATTCTGTACATACCGTAAATACTCTAATACAGGACGAGGCCTTTATTTCACTCGGGTATATCTTGGTCCAGGCCATTATTGACCTGACTCCGCCAGATGGATTTGCTCCGCGATATCCATCTGGAAACCTTCCGTAAGTAATTTTTCGCTTGAGAAGGCGAAAATACTGGTTAGCTGATTGGCCAATGTTTGGTGATAGACGGGCCAAATAAACCAATCAGATCAACCAAGCATATGACGTAATAGGAGTGGACTACGACAAGAGGAGCCAATTGATAGATCAAACTCTTGCCGAAACCAGTCGGGAGAAGAGCAAAAACATCTTTTCCTCTGAGAAAAGCCTCCAGAGCAGTGTTTTGCTCTTCTTTCAGTGAAGAAATACAGTGTAATTCCGATAAATCTTGCTCGATAGCCATGCTAACGCTAGTTTCATTGGCTGAAGCCGCCATGTTTTTTAGACTGAACTGTTGCGCTTCTCTCATGCGCCACACCTCAACTCGCCTAAAGTTGAACGCTAATTGGACGCTTAGCTTTGGTGAACGCCTCCAAATTTTCTTCACCGGAGAGTTCCAGACTGTGATTAGCGAAGGAGTGAAATCTTGAAAGCTTGCAGGTGATCAGGATGGTCTCACCAATGCAGGCTAGCCATTATTGGAAGAAGGCCAGATTTAGAGGCAGGCTTCTATTTCTATTTGATCAAAACAGACTACCAGTGGAAAGAATAAAAGATTTTGTGTCTCTTTGAACCTATAAAATACTAGGTTCATTTATTGAGAAAAAGTACAGTTACCATAACGGTATACAGAACATTATTCAGACATCTTCCAGCAGCTGCAATTTTTCTGCACGGCAATACAAAAAAAAAAAAAAAAAAGGACACAGAATGGAATCTCGGCCAAACTGACTTGTGAAACAAAGCAGACTAAGTGGAAGTGGGCCAAATGGGCTAACACTGTGGCAAAAAAAAAAAGATTTATGATGGGTTTTATTTTACTGTGGTTTTGTTTCCTTTTGCTAACATCTCACAGAATGTCCTTATTTTTTTCAGGTCTCAGTTTCTTCCTCTGCTGTGGAAACAATCCGGGTAATCAAACATTCTTCTCTCTTTACTGATTGCTGGAGCTGGGAAGCTTGTCTGAATTTGTTATTTGATTCATTCATGATTCTCGTCTTCTGCTTCTGCATCATCATGTCACACAAGTAACACTTTTAGCAGAGAAACTCAGACATCTCTCTACCTATATCCCATTTATTGAGATGGTGGTGGTAGAATTGATATGATGAGAGAAATACTGAGATGATCATCATTAGATGTAAACTTTGATGTTTGATTTATTCTTTTGGAGTTTGATTATCAAAAATATAAAGATGGATCAGAGGAAAAAAAGGTGTTTTATTAATGAAAGCAGATATTTACAATAAATGGAGGAAAGCGTACAGAGATAGAATGCATTTAATTTAAGTGATTGTAAACATTGCCTAGTTTCTTTTAGTAAAGATGATAAGATTTATTTTATTTGCTAAGTGATTAATGTAAATTTCCACGTGGAAGTCCTGACCCAAGGTTTAACTTCATCACTGAGGATTTAATATCTAAATTCACTATTTTCACATGATATCCTTTCATCATGATACAATCTCATTTATTTATCCTATCAGCTTATGTTTTTTTTTTTTTTTGATCTATTAATAATAGTTGAAGGAAGCAGTCACAGGATTACTTAGTGAAGTGGGGTTGTTGAGTGTAAGGCCTCTTTGGCTTCTAGAAAGATAGAAACATTTAGGCACTGAAGAAAAAGGAGAATTATATGTAAAAAAGAATCAACACACTTAAGTGTTTTATTATATTCTGTCTGTTTCATGTTGTAGTTCTAAGCTGGTTAATGTATAAGTCACATGTCTTTACTACTAGAAAAAATATATATTTTTTATTTGTCATAACAGAAATATTGGCTATCCTGACTGTTTCACCATCATGGCTGAGTCCTGGAGCCTCAGTTCGTCTGAGCTGTGAGGTTGATCATCAATCTACAGGATGGAGGTTCTTCTGGTATAAACTTGTTCCTGATCTATCACAGGAGGACTACAGATATGAGCTGCTACCTGACAGCATCAATGGGACTGTAGAGAACTCCTTCATCATTCATGGACAGAGAGACACAGCAGGATATGCATGTAGAGCTGGAAGAGGAAACTCAGAGAATTTAACTGATTACAGTGAACCAAAGTTTGTCTGGTCTGCAGGTCAGAGAGATTCTGTTTAAATCAACTGATTTTATGTCATTCAGTCTTTTTAACATATGTAATAATTTCTGTCAACAAAAGAAATACTAATGACAAATTTGGGCACTACTTAGCGCTTAGCGTAGCTTTCAGCTGAGAAGCGCCTTTGACGAGCCTTACACGGCCAAGGGGCCACTGGCAACAGAAAGTTGAATGGAAAGTATTTCCTTCTGAAAACTCAGGCAGTGGGCCTTCAGAGGGGAGTCGTTCCAGTTACATCATCAAATTGATCCCAACATATGTCAGCTTTCTTCTGGAACAACTCTAAGCACTATGAACACTGATAGCCTAGATCAGGGGTCTGCAACCTGCGGCTCCGGAGCCACATATGGCTCTTTGGACCCTCTCCAGCGAAGCTCTTAATAGTGGCTAAAATGTATATAAAAAGAGCTAAATAATTTACTTTAATATATACGGTATCAATAGCTTTAGTGCTTTTTATAAGATGGAAAAGAATGAGATTAAAAGAACCAGAAATATGTTTTAAGTAGGGATGCACAATGTAATCGGCCCCCTTCGGCCTGTGTCGGCCTTAAAACTGAATATCGGACATCGGCCACCCCACCCGATATTTAACCCGATATTCGATCAGTTTCTGAGTTTAAAAAGTCTAAAAAATAAAATAAAATGCTACTTCTTCTTCTTCCTCAAAACTTCTTTTTACAGACTTAATAACTTCTACACTGCAAAAAATCAAAATCTTGATAAGTCATTTTTTTCTTAAAATAAGTGCATTTGTTCTTGAATTGAGGAGATAAAGAGAGACATCTTGCCAATGGAACAAGACAATTTAGATTTAAAATAAGAAAACACATTTGCATTCTCTTATTTCAAAAAGTGAATATTATCTAATTACCTTATTTTAAGAGTTAAAAATAATCATTCCATTGGCAAACTATCTCATTTACCTACTCAAATCAAGGGTAAATACACTTAATTTAAGAAATTTTTACTTATTTCTAGATCATTTTTCAGTGTAAAGGCGAGGGAAAAAATATTGATCCATTAAAATATCCCAATATCTTCCTATGCTGATATATTGCCATTTAAAAACACCATATCAATCTCTTTTACTAATGAAATATTGCTTATATGTCATCGTTATGCTCTGAAATCCCCAAAAATTCACAAAATGTTGCCATATTTTTATATGTTGATATATTGGCAAGCAGTATAGATCTATTTTACTAACAAAAAATCTCACAAGAATTTGCAAAGAAATATCACGAGAGTTTGTAACAGAGCGATGAAATTTCATGAGATTTTTGAAAGTAAAATAGATTGATACAGCGTTAAATTATAAGTAATTTATTTATTTATTTTTATTTATTTATTTATTTTTTATATATATATTTTTATTTATTTTTTATTTTAATTTTTTTTTATTTAATTATTTTTAATAATAAATAAAAAAGTAAAAAAATAAAAATAAAATAAATAAATAAATAAAAATAATTTGATATCAGCATATGAAAATATATTTGAGTTTATTATTTTTCAAAGTGTCGAAATGGATAACAAAACTGCTATTTTCAATGACTACTTATTTTTGTCCAGCTTCTTTAACTCCGTGGCTATCGATATCGGTTATTGGCTACATGAGTTTTAAAATTATCGGC
The DNA here is from genome assembly GCA_018398635.1 of Cyprinodon brontotheroides. Taxonomy (NCBI): domain Eukaryota; kingdom Metazoa; phylum Chordata; class Actinopteri; order Cyprinodontiformes; family Cyprinodontidae; genus Cyprinodon; species Cyprinodon brontotheroides. The sequence continues at coordinate 24,880,704 of JAGKQL010000028.1, read as the reverse complement.
ATATCGGATGTCGGCCAAAATCCGAATATCGTGCATCCCTAATTAGCTTGTAAATTATATTTTTTAACATTAAAAATAAATGAATTTTTGATTGTTTGAGATGGCAACAACTAATTTCCTATATAAGATTAAAAGAAAAAAAGGTTTTCTAGTAAAAGTCATGTTATATTTTGCGGCTCTAAACAACTTTTACTTGGTCAAACTCTGGTCAAAACGGCTCTTTGAATATGAAAGGTTGCAGACCCCTGGCCTAGATGGATGAGTGTCCGCTTACACCCAAACTCTTCTTTGATTAGTCATACTGTCATGTCTGTGTTGTATCCACCGGAGCTGAGATATTACAGCACTTCATATCCTTCAATATTGTAGAGCTGCTCAGTAAATTTCTTGTTTGTCAAGTGAGGAAAAGATCACTTTTTTTTTTTGATCAAGGTCTTTTTATTTTCTTTTTTTTCTTTATATACACCACACATACACATACACATCAGAAAAACAAAACAAGAAAAAAAAAAAAAAAAAGACGAAATAAATACAACAACAAAAAACCCTCCCAACCCACCCCTCCTATACCAGATCTACTACCCCAACAAGAGTACACCTTTTAATCATACATCAACCGAAACAGAGCACAGGTTTGCACACACAGAACCAATATTTGACCTTTACACAAAGTTATCTGTTGACATATTCCCAACATAAGATATAAATGGCTGCCAAATGTCAAAAAATTTGTTTACAGATCCCCTAACAGTATATCTGATCTTCTCTAAATGAATGTAAGACATAACTTCTCTTAACCAATGTGCATAACTTGGAGGATGTGGATCCTTCCATCGAAGAAGAATGAGTCTTCTCGCCAGTAGAGAGCAGAATGCTAACACAGTCCTCTGATGTTTGCTGAAGGAGGTCTCTGCTGGAGCCACCCCAAAGAGAGAGATGAGAGGTGATGGACAGACAGTTTGTCCAAATATTCCTGAAAAAGTGTCAAAAATGCCTTGCCAATATCTGTATAACTTTGGACAAGACCAGAATGTGTGTAAAAGTGTGGCTGGAGATTGTTTACAACGGTCACACGTCGGATCTAAGTCCCTTTTGAATTTGCACAATCTGTCCTTGGACCAGTGTAAACGATGTACTACCTTGAATTGAACTATAACATGTTTCAGACAAATTGAGGACAAATAGATATTTTGAATAATTTTTTGCCAAACTGTATCTGATATGGACTCCTCCAAGTCCGTCTCCCACTTGACCCTCAAGGAATCTAAATTGGTATCATTAAATGAGCTGAGCAGAGAATAGACTCTACTCATAGAGCGTCTTGTTACAGACCTGCACATCAAAACCTCATCAATAAGAGAAGTTGGTGGATGTAAAGGAAAACATCCAGAGTTTGACATTACAAAATGTCTCAATTGTAAATACCTGAAAAACTGTGACTTGTGAATGTCAAATTTCTGTGTGAGCTGTTCGAATGAGGCAAACTTATTGTCTATATAAAGATCATTTAGAGAAGCTATTCCCTTTAAACTCCAGGCATAAAAAACAGAATCCATTAGTGAAGGAGCAAACATGTGATTGTTTGATACTGGAGCGGATATTAATAAATCCGTATTTTTAAACATCCTCCTGCACTGATTCCAGATTTTTATTGTGTGAGTTATAACCGGATTAGAAGTATAAGTTGAGATTGGTTGATTAAATGGTAACCGGGAGCAGAGTAAAGCAGATAGAGAGCTAGCCGTAACTGAATTCCTCTCTAAAGTCACCCAGGTGGGAGCAGGGTTGTCCTCTCTCAACCAGTACAGTAAGGCTCTAATATTAGCCGCCCAGTAATAATATAGAAAATTAGGGAGTGACAGGCCACCAAGACCATGGGGTAGCTGTAGCATCTTACAGCCTATCCGCGGGTGCTTCTTATTCCAAATAAATGACGACAACTCACTATTTAAATTTGTAAAAAATGTCTTGGTGAGAAACACTGGCACGCTCTGAAATAGATAAAGTAATTTAGGCAGTATTACCATTTTGATTATATTGATTCTACCTCCCAAGGATAGAGGCAGAGATGCCCATGTAGTGATGTCTTTCCTAAGGTTCACCAGGAGAGGCAGATAATTTGCTGTATAAAGATCTTTGTGACTGTGAGTAATCCAAATACCAAGGTATTTAAATTTAGCAGGGCTAATTTTGAAAGGGACTGGACCCATATGCTGCACTTCCATTGGAGTCACAGGCATCAATTCACTTTTTTGAAGGTTAACCTTATAGCCAGAAATGTTTCCAAACTTTTGGAGTAAAATAAGTAACTCAGGAATACTGGATAAAGGATCTGAGATATAAAGAAGTGTATCATCAGCATATAGGGAGACTTTATGTTCAGTGCCAAACCGATTAATACCTTTAATTTTGGGGCTGTTTCGCAAGGCCACTGCAAGTGGTTCAATTGCAATTGCAAATAAAAGTGGCGAAAGTGGGCAGAGAGATTCTGTTTAAATCAACTGATTTTATGTCATTCAGTCTTTTTAACATATGTAATAATTTCTGTCAACAAAAGAAATACTAATGACAAATTTGGGCACTACTTAGCGCTTAGCGTAGCTTTCAGCTGAGAAGCGCCTTTGACGAGCCTTACACGGCCAAGGGGCCACTGGCAACAGGAAGTTGAATGGAAAGTATTTCCTTCTGAAAACTCAGGCAGTGGGCCTTCAGAGGGGAGTCGTTCCAGTTACATCATCAAATTGATCCCAACATATGTCAGCTTTCTTCTGGAACAACTCTAAGCACTATGAACACTGATAGCCTAGATGGATGAGTGTCCGCTTACACCCAAACTCTTCTTTGATTAGTCATACTGTCATGTCTGTGTTGCATTCACCGGAGCTGAGATATTACAGCACTTCATATCATTCAATATTGTAGAGCTGCTCAGTAAATTTCTTATTTGTCAAGTGAGGAAAAGATCACTTTTGATGAGAATCAGTCGGGGCTAGAGCCGAGAATGCCCAGGTCAGGCGACAATACTGTTGCATAGCTTGAGTTGTTAAGTTTTCAAGATTGGAGATACATCAATGTATATTTTTCAAATCTGTGAAAAAAATCTCCTGAAAGGAAAAAAATATATAAAAGTAACAAAACAAATAGAAACGGTCATTATTTGTGTTTGTTTCTTGTATTTTAGATCCTAATCCTGCAGCGTCTCTCACAGTGAGTCCTGACAGAGAGCATCTTTTCATTTTTGATGAAGTCAGTCTGAGCTGTGAAGGAAGTTCTGCTGAGTGGAGAGTGAAGAGATACTACAATGGTTTAGATAGATCTGACTGCTCCTTCTGGGGAACAATGACTGGATCTGTGTGTTCTTTGAAAGATGGATTTGGAATAGAAGTCATTTACTGGTGCGAGTCTGCATCAGGACAGTTCAGCAACGCTGCCAAGATCACTATATATGGTGAGTTTATTTCCATGTTATTTTATCCAGGAGGTTTCTCCTTACTTTCATTTTGTTTTAAAGTTCTCTACATTGTCCATTTCAACAAAATGCCTGATTGAGTGTCCGGCGGCTTCCTCCTGCCACTAGAGGGTGCTACTGCTGCTGTTGTTGAGATGTATCGTGTTGGCTTCCTCTTGTGTCTACTGAGCTACATTCTGGTGTTGGTTAGGCTCCCTCTGAATTAAGTTATTTTTTCCTGTGATAAATCTGTATCTAAGTAGGCTAGCGCTAGCTTAGCATGGCTATGGCTTCTCTCTGTCCCTCCACTAACTCTTTCTCTATTCTCTGGTCTTTCTCTCCTCTCTCCTGCGCTCTGTGTCAAATGTTCAGTCATTCCTCTGCCTCTTTTATTGATGATGATATGACTTAAACTTAGAAAACTGTTATTGTCATTTTGTATACACAGAGTGTATAAGGAACAAACTTATACACATGTGCAACCACTTACACCATTTGAAGAGTTTCAGTCTGGCTTTAGAGCTCATCATAGCACTGAAACAGCTCTGGTGAAAGTCACTAATGATATTCTCATGGCCTCAGATAATGGACTTGTATCTGTGCTCGTCCTGTTGGATCTCAGTGCTGCATTTGATACAGTTGACCATAATATTTCTTTTAGAAGAACTTGATTATTTTGTAGGAATTAAAGGAACAGCACTAGACTGGTTTAAATCTTATCTTTCTGATGGATTTCAGTTTGTTCACATTAATGGCAAATCTTCCTCATGCTCAAAGGTTACCTGTGGAGTACCACAGGGATCAGTGCTAGGACAATAACAGTGTTAATTTCCACTGTTATGCTGATGATACCCAGCTATATTTGTCTATAAATCCAGATGAAGCTAACCCATTAAATAGGTTACAGACATGTCTTGAAGAAATAAAATCCTGGATGACTCTTAACTCTCTGCTTCTGAATGCAGACAAAACAGAAGTTATAGTCTTTGGACCAGAGTCTGGAAAAACAAGCTGATTAGTCAGTCACTTCATTTGGATGATAAAGTACAAAATCTTGGTGTTATTTTTGATCAGGACCTGTCATTTTAAATCCCATATCAAAGTGGCTTCTAGAATTTCCTTCTTTCATCTGCATAATATTGCAAAAAATTAGAAATCTCCTGTCCAGGGGTAATGCTGAGAAACTAGTCCATGCATTTGTTACTTCAAGGCTGGACTATTGTAATTCTTTTACTATCAAGGAAGTCCACAAACTGTAGTTAAAGCCTTCAGCTGATCCAAAATGCTGCAGCCAGAGTTCTGATGAAATTTAAAAGAGAGATCATATCTCTCTATCCTGGCTTCTCTTCATTGGCTTCCTGTTAAATCAAGAATAGAATTTAAAATCCTCCTTCTCACATATAAAGCCTTAAACTGCCAAGCTCCATATATCAGTGATATGATTGTTCCATATATATCCCTAACAGAGCATGTGAGGCAGACACCCTGTCTACTTTTAAGGCTAAGCTTAAAACTTTCCTATTTGATAAAGCTTATAATTAGAGTGACTCAGGTTATCCTGGGCTATATCTATAGTTATGCTTTCATCTTAACTCTATTCTTCTATTTTGCAGAATAAAATTCATCAGTTTAGTCTCTAACATTATGCTCTCTCTGCTTTATTTCATAGTAGCTTCATCTAGTCTGTTCCTGTTTGGCTGTGACTCCATCCTGGAGAGAAATATCAGCTATGCTGCTGCCATCAACACCTTTCTTTATCAATGTTGGATCTTGGCCTGTTTTTCTGTGTATTCCTGTTTATCTGACTGTGACTAACTGTATGCGCTCACTTCATCCTCTGACATGGGAGCTGGCTCGGAGCTCGTCTGCCTGGCTGTGTGTCCGGGGCCGCCTGTGGAACTGGTCTACAGTTGCCTTTTGTATCTCTGCTTCTTTCTCTATGTCTGCTTCTGTCTCCTTGAACCCCATTTGGGCTCAGCAGATGGCTGATCACACTGAGCCTGGTTCTGCTGGAGTTTTTTTCCTGTTAAAATCTGAGTTTTCCTCTTCACTCTCTCAACCAGCATGCTTGGTGCAAGGGATTTTCTTTGACTCACTGAGTCTTTGCAATCAGCTGGTAGAAAACTTTGAACCAATCTGACTGTATGATCTGGTTGAATTGTGTCTGTAAAGTGCCTTGAGATGAAATGTGTTGTGAATTGGCGCTATTTAAATAAACTAAATTGAAACTGAGTTTAACAAATTATTGTTGTAGCTTTACCTATTGTTCTGTTTGATAACAATTGAGAGTTAAATTGTCTATATGGTTAAAATAAATGTCTCTATTTTAAGTTTAAGGATTTTGAGCTTTGTATTTAAAAAGAAAAAGTTTTCTTTTCAGTTTTGTTTTTCTAATGATCACAACGTTGTTCAGATCTAACACACTTCAGGAGGTCATATGTCCTTAGGACTAAAAAGATAAAGCATTTCTTTTTCCAACAGAACCAATGTCTTCCCTGACTGTGTCTCCATTATGGCTGAGTCCTGGAGCCTCAGTTAATCTGAGCTGTGAGGTTTATCCTCCATCTACAGGGTGGAGGTTCTTCTGGTATAAAGCTGTTCCTGATCGATCACAGAACTACAGATATGAGCTGCTGGCTGACAGCATCAATGGGACTGTAGAGAACTCCTTCATCATTCATGGACAGAGAGACACAGCAGGATATGCATGTAGAGCTGGAAGAGAAAACCAAGAGAATTTTACTGATTACAGTCGAACCAATGATTGTCTGGTCTGCAGGTCAGTGAGTTTCTGTTTAAATCAACTGATTTGATGTCATTCAGTCTGTTGTCTTAACATCTGTGATTATTTCTGATATCAAAATAAATATTTATTTTGATTAAAATAGTTTATGAAAATCACGTTAGAAAAATCTTGATCATATTAATAAAACTAGTTTTATATAAAAAGACAGAAAAAGAACATCTCTCTATGATATCCATGTAGAGCTGTAAGAGGAAACCCAGATAATCAAACTGCTTATAATGAACAAAGATTGTCTGGTCTGAAGGTCGCTGTTCTACCAATGAACATGTGTTTAGAGATCACCTTCATTTCAGGTTATTGACCAACCTGACGTCTCACTGATTTCATGTTTACTTCACAGATTGGATCAAATCAGGTTGGCAAATAAATTATATAAACAAAGTTTATTAATTCTTAAATCTCAGTATTTTAGTTTCATGATGAACTTGTGGATAAAGACTCTTTAGGTCTTTGGAAAAGTCTGACCATGAAGGAAAACACTTATAGGTTAAGAAGTGAAGAATAAAGCAATAAAAATAATAATAATGTCAAAGACAACAGAAAATTTTGACTATTATGTAAAATTATGACTATCATGTAAAAAAGAATAACATTTTCATGAGATTATTATCGCGAAATATCAAAAAAATTCAAACTGAACAAAAAGGAAGAATATGGGTTAAGATGATTTTTCCTTTCTCTAATGTTGATCCTTTTCCATGTGGGTTTTCAGATTCTCATCCAGCACTGTCTCTCACTGTGAGTCCTGACAGTGAGCAACACTTCACCTCTGATTCTGTGACAGTGAACTGTAGAGGAACCTTTACTCATTCCAGAGTGTGGGGGGCTGACGAATATGGCCGGAGATACATTTATGCCTGCCTGAACTGGGAGACAATGAATGGATCCTGTACCATTAGAATTAATGAACCATTTGAATCCAGTTTCAAGAAAAATGTGTTCTGGTGTGAATCTGGATCAGGAGAGTTCAGCAACTCAATCAACATCACTGCAGCCAGTATGTTATGATTGTTTATTACATTCATTTTAGCAGCTTGTTTATGACATGAAATTAATTGCTAGTTTCAGAAAACAAGAAATTAAATCTGTGTTCTGAAAGACACAGAATTATTATCTAAGTAGAAACACACATTTTCTTCCTTCTATGGCATTTAGATTTTAATTGAAAATTATTTTGTATTTTTTCTTTTCAAGTGAAGATCTTGCTGGTGTTTTTTTTTTTGTTGTTTTAGGGTTCAAAGATCACATAATAAACTACATCCATTTATTAAGATTTTTTTTTAATTAATTTGTTTTTTATATTTTATTTATCTGTGAAGATTTGAAGTCATCCAGGTCATGGACAAGCTTGAAAAGTTCAGTTTAAAGAAACATTATGTAAGTTTATAGACTTTCTAAAATGGTCAAAAGAAAGAGCTGCAGCACTCTTGTGCTGATTCTTGTAGCGCGGGCTCATAGCACACTTCAGCACTTAATAATCCGCTCGCGGCAAAAAAGACAACCTTGATTCACAAGAATGATGCTCACAGAGGTAGGAAAAGTAATTTTCCTAAGTTTTTCGTTTGAGAAATTAGGTTCTCCATAATATATTTGACACTTTATTAAATGGTTGCGGATAAATACAGGCTATCTTTGTTACTATCTTATATGTATATCATAATTGTCATGATGGGTTCTCTTAGAGTAAAGCCCAAGATGCAGAACACACACAGAGGCACTGGTAAAAAGTCCAAAGAGTTTATTTAAGGCACAAGCACGAGAATAACAGTTCAGGCAGGGGGCTGGTTCACTGGGGTCTGAGCAGGGAAGGGGAGATGGCTGGTAGCTGAGCTTCCAGCTCACTGCAGGGAAAAGCAACAGGGGAAATCCACATGGGAACCTCTTGGGGAAACTCCACAGGGAAGTCGACAGGTATCAGCTCACTTAGGATTTTGGCAGGCTGGCTTCCAGGGCAGATTAGCTGGTTAACTCTCCTAGAGCTGCAGGCCAGAGACAGGTTGCCAGAGAGACAGCTCTTCCAGAGCTTCACAAGGAGACAGGAGGTTAAGCTCATCCAGAGCTTTCACGAGGAGACAGGAGGTTAAGCTCATCCAGAGCTTCACGAGGGAGACAGGAGGTTAAGCTCACCATCCAGAGCTTTCACGAGGAGACAGGGAGGTTAAAGCTCATCAGAGCTTCACGAGGAGACAGGAGGTTAAGCTCATCCAGAGCTTTCACGAGGAGACAGGATTCCTTAAGAGCTCATCCAGCAGCTTCTCCTAGGAGACAGGGAGGTTAAGCTCATCCAGAGCTTTCACCTAGGAGACAGGAGGTTAAGCTCATCCAGAGCTTCACGAGGAGACAGGAGGTTAAGCTCATCCAGAGCTTCACGAGGAGACAGGAGGTTAAGCTCATCCAGAGCTTTACTTGGAGACAGGAGGTTAAGCTCATCCAGAGCTTCACGAGGAGACAGGAGGTTAAGCTCGTCCAGGCTTTCACGAGGAGAGGGAGGTTAAGCTCATCCAGAGCTTTCACCAGGGAGACAGGAGGTTAAGCTTTCATCCAGAGCTTTCACGCAGGAGACAGGATTCCTAAGCTCATCCAGAGCTACCGTAGGAGACAGGTGGTTAAGCTCATCCAGAGCTTCACCTAGGAGACAGGAGGTTAAGCTCATCCACAGAGCTTCACGAAGAGACAGGATTCCTGTGAGGCAGAAACAGGGAAGAGTTAGATTCTGATCTCACACGAGAGATAACAAAGATTCATCTGTGACAGAGGCTCAGGAAGCTAACCAACTTCACGCGGATCAACACTGCGGGCGTGGAAGCAAGGGTCAGGCAGGAGCTTATAAAGGAGAGGTCTTCTAATGAGAGGATTAAGAACGAGGTGTGCAGAGGAGGTTCCAGCTCCGGAGGACCCACAGCGCATCCACTGCTGGAGACAGAGGGTAATCTCCAGATCCCCACAGAGTAACTTTCAAACCTCAAGGGAAAAACAAAGAGAGCAGAAGAGGATCCTCGGCGCCCTCTGAGTGGGCAGAAGCCTGAGGATCCCAACAATAATGTGGTTTTCATAAATGTTGCCGAAAAATTGTCTCCATCAAAAGCTGCAAGTCTTTTGTTGACCAGCTTTATAGAAAAATGAATTAGGCCTTAATATAGTTCATTGAGCCCATGTTTGGTTTTAAAATTTACCTGGATAGCAAGCTCATAGTGAACTTATTGTGGCTGCGCTGACAACGTTTTTTTATCACCAATTCGTTATGGGAGGATTTACATTTCAGGACAAAGAATCCATCTGGCTTCTTTATCTTTCTCTAAGTTGGTCCGACAACCAACACAGCTCTTGCTACAGGGATGTCCATGATCCCACACTGCATACACTTCATGGTAATCTTGTTTTGTAATGCTTAAAAAAAAGCTAATTGTGCTTTGTGCATCCAATTTAGTATTTCCTAAGCCAGGTACCTTGACACATGTGTTTGTATCATTCAGAAACCCTATTTTAAAATGTTCACTGTAACCATCCTTCCCCCATAGGATGGCTCAGAAGGATTTGAGTAACAGGAGCAACAATGGTGCTAGTAGAGGGAGGGGAAGAGGCAGAGGTGCAGGGAGAGGAAGGGGAAGAGCAGCCAGAATTATAAGTGATAAAAACAGACAGAGTTAGGCACTGCCAAAAATGCTGAGAAGCAGGTTTGTCATATTTTACATTTTAAAAATAACACACCCACCAATCAACTTACTATGTTTGACTTTCCTATTTATAAATACAACAACTATCACTAGAGGAGAAGAATGAAATCCTTGATAGGTCGTCTTCCTGGGCTTCTACTAGACATCATGGACCCTTTAAGTAATTATGTAGGATATACAGAAGCCACATTCAGAGATGTTTCAAAAAATGTTTAATAAAAACTGTAGTGAAAAATACAGACATGGAAATATATTTTAGTAATTTATAAAAGTGCCAACAAACCACACTTTTATATTGTTCCATCCATCTATCCATTTTCTTTCATGCGCTGATGATGTCATACACACTCAGCTTTGTTTTTTAAAATAAAATATAAAAAATATAACCACGGATGTCTGGGGGACAGTGATTCACCTACATGTTATGAATGCTGGCGTACCATAAATGATAAATTATGAACAGTTTAGTTTGTGCCTTCAACTCGTTGCCCATAGGAAGACTAGGAAGACGTTGCTTGGATATAACAAAACCGAATATCTTCGGAACAGCTCCAAATGACACAAAACTAATAATGGTGAGTAGAACATGATGTAATAATGTAAAATCAAGGAGCCAATGTAAAAAAACAGTGTTCCCCTTTAAGTTCATCAGACGATTTTTGCTACTCATTCAGTAATTCTTTTCAAGGGATCCTGCTTCTCCTTCCCACACACTGAAACTGATTAAGATTAAGAAAAGCAAAAGAAACCTGCACTGTTGCTGCTCTGATTACCACCAGGTACGGATATCCTATCCGGGGAGTTTGAGTGGAGGAATGGGTTCTGTAACTCACAGCTTTCCAATGGGAGGAGGTGGCTGAGCGACAGGTGGGACTTAGGCGGGAGCCCGAGCAGAACCACAGCGGAGGCAGGTTTGAGGAGCAGCTGAAGGAACTAGTGTGAATCCAGGGAAGGGAACTCTTGTCTGACTCGGTAGTACCGAGGGGGCTCCAGGGGAATGCCAGAGCAGAATCTGAGCAGCAGGGATTCAGAGGCCCAGTCCTCAGAGCATGGAAACAGGTGGGTGAGCAATCCAGAGCTCAGCGAACTGAGGGAGGCAGGAGACAGGTTAGAATCAGGAATCCAAAACATCAGGTTTCAGATATCTGTCGACAGGACAGAGGCCTAGGCGAAGCACAATGGTTTAACACTCTGGCGTCCTTCAGCTGACTGAACGCTCCTCTTAAGCTCAGCCGAGCAGTCTTAACGAGCCACAGGTGCGGGGCCACGTCCACCTGTCAGCAACAACCACCTGAGGAAGAGAATCAGCAGAGCACAGAAACACCAAACCCTGACAATAACGAACCCTATGTTTGGCTAGATTGTACCCATTAAATGCGAGCGAGCTTGACGTCATATCCGCTGAAACAGCGCCGGATCTTCAGACTCAAAGTAAATTCAAGAAAATAGAATACAGGCTTAAACAGGCATCAGTGCTTAACTGCTGAGGTGTCAGTCTGCTCACCAAACAATATTTTAGTCATAAAGGGTCAAACCCTTTACATTTACCCTTTATTATTAACTAATCTGTATCTTTAAATTTAGGTCAGTCCTGTAGTTTTCTTTACCATTAGATTGTTGCCTTATAGTTTCTCAGGAACTGTGTGATCTATACTTTCTGATAAATATGTAATACAGGTACTTTGTGGTTCATTTGACTTTTTAAAAAGATGTTATGTTTGAAAACGTCAATTTTGTGATCCAGATAAAATGCCAAGCATGATTACAAATAATCATGTGTTCAGTTTGACTTAGACAAATATGATTGTAATTTTGTCAAAATTTGTTTTGTACAGCTTTCAGTAAATGACAGTAAATGAGCAGCAGCTTAGCAGTAAAAGGAACATTTCCATTCCATAAAGTGCAGCAGTCATCAAATGTAAACAGTGTGGGAGAAAAAAACATGGTGCAAAACCGCATTGATATGGAAGTTCAGAGCATTTCCAGACAAATATATATAATTATGATGCAAATATGCAGTATTTTGGTTTGGTGTTATCATTGTGATGCAGATCTGTGACTTGATTTTTTTTTTCCAACAGTTCAGCAGTCTGATGGCTGTGGGGAAAAAGCTTTTGCAGAATCTGCTGGGTCTGCACCACATGCTGCGAAGCCTCTTTCCAGAGGTCTGCAGCAGCTGATTTCTGACTGAAACTTCATGTTCTTTTTTCTAGATGGAGATATTCTCCTGGTGAGCCCCGCCCATCCTGTGACTGAGGGAGCTTCTGTTACTCTGAGCTGCAGACACAGAAGACAAAATACACTTTCCAATGTGTTTTTCTATCACAACGACCAACTGGTACAAAATGACAGCAGAGGGGAGCTGAAGATCTCTGCAGTGTCTCAGTCAGATGAAGGCTTCTACAAGTGTGAACATTCAGGAGAAGCTTCACCACAGAGCTGGTTGGCAGTAAAAGGTGAGCAGAGCTAAAAGAATGAATGATTGGATTCATAATAATATTGATATCTTCTTGAGTTATTTTCTCCTCAGCTTCAGGAGCAGGAAGTTCTTTATTTGCTGTGATGTGGGTCACTAGACCAGTGATTGGAATTGTTCTGATAATTCTGCCTCTGCTGGTGTGTCGGTTCAGACGCTTCAAAGGTGAGACTCTAATATTGTTATAGAAGAGGTCTGTTTCACAGGCAGGTTTAATTAAAAGTTTGTTAACTGAAATTAGGAAAAGTTCTAGTTTTCTGTTTTACAAAGAGAGATCACTCAACCTCTGCGTATGCTACTGTAATAACATTCTCCCTGAAGGTGTCCTCTGCTCCCACCCTCCTTAAAGCCTCATATATTTTTTTTATGACCTGATTTAGTAAGTAGAGTTCCGCAGTTCTGTGCAAAAAAAACAAACAGTACATCCATTAGATACATTAGGTGTTGAAAACACAAACCTAGTGTGGCACGTTTTGCAAAAGAGGGCCCGGGATTCCATCCCAACTGCTTTTCCTTCAGCTTTTTCTAATGCGCATTTTGAAGGATTGCATCAGCAAAGGTTCATGAAAATTGCAAAATTCGTATAAACTCCCTAAAACTTTCAAAAGATTTTTTTACGCTCACTTCAGGTGGTGTTTGGCTTCTGCAAAAAAGCGTTGATGCGCAAAACAGGAGATGGAAACTGTTTTTTTTTTCAAGTTAGCAAACTTTTACTCACATGTCTGATTAGGCGTTTCTGCTGTCGGTGTCTTCTTGGATGTTCCTATAATCCACGTAAACATCGCTGGAACCAGCATCACCATTTCTAACTGACAAGTTAATGTAAGAACTTCCCCGATTGCAACACATTCATTAAAACCTTCCTCCATTTCTGAACTGTGTCCAGTGCTAGACTGCAGCCTCTACTTCCTGTTTATTACAGCCATGATTGACAATGTAATGTGGATGACGAAGTAAGACGCCTTTGCACTGCTTGATTAATTTTCTTGAAACCAAATGGAAACACACCAAATTCACATTTCCTGTTTTTCAAAATTTTAAAAGTTTAAAGGCTTAAAGTTCATTGCAGGCCATTAAATATTCATAGGGAGAGGGACATCAGGCCACCTACAGATGTCCTTTGGTATTCTGAAAGTTATTGTTTTGAGCTCAATGGTTTCACCTCACAATCCATCACATATATCCAGAAACGTATCTGTCCTTACATTTACAGCATTACACAGACTCCTTTAATAGAGGATGATCACAATAACATAATGGGAGAAGATTAGGGAAGTGGACCATTGAGTTATAATTCGATGCAATATCACGGGGGGAAAACACACCTTGCACCAGGTGTAGATCATGTTTAAAAACATTTTTGAACCAGGTAGGACCTCTGCATCATCTCATGGGGTTCCTCCTTATTTTGATTCTGTCTTCCATTACACATTAAATATCTAGTGGCTGTCTGACTGTGCAGTTATTTCCTATAATCTTGTCATCACACAAATCAATGCTCTCGCAAATATCAAGTTCTGCTAGATAACTTTTAAAGAAGTCTGTGTAATGCTTCAAATGTGATGAAGGATAAGTTTGTGGATGTATGTGATGTGAGGTGAAACTGTAGCCCTCATAAAGATCATTGTCTGAACATGAAGCTACGCGGTCTAATAATATTTAATTCTATAATAATCAGATCCTCGTCAAAAGGAGATGCTATGTTTTTGAAACCTAATGTGTCTAACGGACCTAGTGAATGATTTTTTTTTTATCGTTCTCACTAAATGAAGGAATAAAACAATGTCATTGGCTCTAAGGAGGTTGGAGACAGAGGACACTGAATTTACTAAACAAAATCTACTCCCGACTAGATTAGTTCTGGGGATAATGTTACTACGGCAACAGACAAAGAGCTTGAGTAAACCTGCTTTGTGAAACGGATCCCTGATCAGGAGCATTACAGATATTTCTTAAACAGGGGTCAGTTTCACAAAGCCGGTTTAACAAACTGACTCAAATCCTCAACTCTGAATGATCTGGCCTAAGGTTGGAAACTGAGTTTTTAGTTTCATAAAAGCTGCTGTGGGTTAGTTTAATGGACCTACTCAGAGTTGAGCACGTGTGTAACAATTAAGAAAAGCGACTACAAGTGGAGCCCGGATTCGACAAGTCACCATGACAAAAGGCAACAGGGAGTGCAGAATTAGTACCACTGGAACTACAGATTTTAATGCAGAAATGAAAGAAATAAATGGAGTATGTCTTTAAAAGAAAGAAATAGTGCTACAGCTGCAAAGTAGAGAAAATGGCGAAGATTTGAGAAGATTACTGCTCAAGCTCATGTGTAAGTTTATATATAGTCTGGTATGGGAGGCCATATTTTCATTATTAAAAGCACTCCTTTGTTGTTCCATTTTTATCCTTTCCTCCATTACACAGTAAACACGCTATTAGCGGTTATCAATCCTATAGAATTTCTACAGATTGTGCCTCCTACCTACCAGTAGACTCAGTAGGTTGTTCTCATATAAATATATCCTAACCCTAAGATATTTCCTTTTCCCCGATGTAATTAATAAATCTATTTATGCGTAATCTGAAAATAATTGCAGTAGTTCTTCATGTACTGTAGAAATAACATTAATATGAGATCCACATGCTCGTATTAAACAAACCAAAAACAAATAAGTCTCATATCCTGTCAACTGAGTTGTCTAAGAATCCTCTCCCAAAAATATATTTTTTCTCTGTGAAGTAAGATTGAGGATTCTTTAATTGTTATGATCTGCCATTCTGGGATTTTTGGTTCTCTTAAATCTTACACCGGCCATGAAACTGAAAACTAAGTTTCCAACATTAACTTCCCTAAATCAGCAAGAGAGATTTTATTTCTTTTGATATTTCCTTTGTTGTTCTGACTAAGGAATCAAATAATTCAAGCAATAACACCACATATTGATGTTATATAAGTGAAACAGATTTAAAGAGTTGGTAATGTAATGTTTTCATCAGTATCACTGACATAAAGACCGACTAGTTTAACTGTGTGTGATTTCCACTTTCCTGTAGGAGACCGTGGATTCTATGAAACAATCAGAGTGTCTGGAGACACTGGAAATGGTGAAGTATAAATGTTTATTATCATGGAATTATGCATTAACTGAAATAAACAATGAACCCAATGTCAAAATTGCAATTTCAGGTCAAGAACAACAGGATGTTACTGATGTGACTGCAGGGTCAGACGCACCATAAACGTTTTTCAAGAGGGATGAGTTCACCAAATCTGGAAGTAATCAGGATCAATAGTATGTATCAGAGATGAAACTGCTGTTGGACACTGATTCAGGAACTGCTTCTACATTTTTCCCATAAAACCTTTGTTTTGTTTTTGGTTGTTCAATCAGGTCCTGTCCAAACCTAAAAACATTTTGTTTGAATTCTAATTGTTTGGCTTCTCAGAACCTACCTTGAAAGTATTGTCAGCGGCACCAGTATGAAGTCTAGTATTCTGACTTTTCCTTCTATGTAGCAGCTTTTGTCATTAACAAGCAAATACTTTATTTCACTGTTTCATGTCCAAAAACCAACATCCATCATGAATATATTTAGGAGGAAATGAAAAAAACAACACAAAACCGGATCACAGTGTAGCAGTGATATATATGTGCCCAAGTGTAGAAAAAATAGCCAGAGACACAGAACAACCAAAATATAATGTGGATTCTTTATTTCCCAACTGGCCTCACGAGGGGGGCAGCACAAATCTGACTTTAACGTAGGAGTTGATAAAAAGAGGATACCTTCAACAGCTGCCTTTTGATACATCTAATTTAAACAGTTCTCCGAAACAGTGCATCAGTATAGTTTCTCTCTATCATCAAAATAATAATAACAAATGAATAAAAAAAATTAAGGATGTTAGTTTCTGTTAGCAATTTTCTGAATTGACCTGGCTCAAGCTAGAAAAAGGTTAACACAAAGTGAGAGCGGCTAAATCAAATAAAATAATTTAAAATAAAAAAAATCGACACAAATATACTACAACAGTATAGGACTCGTGGAATGGATCCTAAAAAAGAGGAAAATAGAGAAAAACACCACCACTTGGCATTCAATATACATTTATGCAAACCATTACAGCTTTTCAAATAAACAATATTTCAAGGATACATAGCATGTCATTTTAACACATTACTAGATCAGCATGCTTTAGCTAACAGGCTAATCGCATGCTATTGCCGGTGTTGTGCAGGAACGTGAACGGCGTTCACTGAGTGTGTTCATATTTTTAGTTAACGTTAGCTGAAGGGATCAGTTTTAAAGTAATGAACCTGAACGAGATGGATGTTCATTCTGAGATTAATGAGAGACACACTTGATAACAACACTTTTCATTGGATAACATTAGGCACTTATTATGGCAAACAGCATGACCAGCAGGTCTACTGCTAGTACTAGTCTGCGTCATTTAGACTCATCTACTGGTATTTCTGATGCCAGTTTTACAGAGCGCTTGGCAGAGTTTTATGAACTAACAAAGGAAGACTCGGACATAATAAAACTTACGCTTTTGTGCAAATTTGGCCCACCAAGACTTAACAAACAAGTCCATAAGTCAGCCACGTCTGCTTAAAATGTAAAGTGACACATCAGGTTAAAGCATCCAATCTAACTTGGGGAAATATCTGCAAAGGAATGAACAGCTCCCTGATTTGTTGGTACATGAGACCTTACAAGAAAGTCCAGATTTTTTAACTTCAAAGGTCACTGCTCCGCTCTCTCCATGCGGTGCCACTGTTTAACAACACCTCAGTTCTTTCAAGTAGCAGCAGGTGAGAGCATAGCAGTGAGCGGCATCACCGCTGGTTATTTCCCCATGCAGTTTGCATTGGGATGCTATGTAAATCCATCGCCCTTGCTGCAGATACCACGCTCGGTCTGAATGCACCTTTAAACTTGCATTTCCTCAGTATGATCAAAAACAGTTGATGCTGGCCGAGCACCAGCACCTTTGTAACAACATTTTCTGCAAAAACTATTCAAGTAGATTGTTTTTGACTCATTGCGTAGGAAAAGGTAATCAATATGAGGGCAAAAATCAATCAAAGTTCATTGCCATTTCTTTTCTTAATGCTGAAATATTTCCTCATTATTTGTGCTAAAGATTGTGTGCATTTTATGCAAAGTAAACAATTGAGATTATTCTGTTTATAAATGTTTTTTTCAGACCTGATAACTGTCATGATTCTGCCCTTTGTAGACTCCTGTTTAAGTTTTTTTTTTGCATTTTCAGTTACACTTTGAGTTAATTTAGTATTCTGATAGTCATCGGTTTCTTTTCCATTTTGTGTTATATTTAATCAGTGCTGTACTTTTTGATTTACTCTCTCTTATCCCCTTGTGCTAGTCTACTTTCCCTTCGCTCTCTTCTATTTACTTCATCCATACCTGCTCCCTATCAGCTGATTAGCCCATTCTTTGTTCTGTCTCCCATTGACCCCGAAATCCCACATCCCCCATCACCGCCCTACTCCGCTCCGCCTCGCTGCGCTACAGACCACCTGCGCAAAGCAAAGCCGACAGTCTCCGCTGTTCCTCCCGTCTTGCTCCGCTCCGACTTTCCTCGGAGCTCGAGTATAGCATGCGTGAAATTATTACTAAATTCATAGGAGCAAAACAGAAATGCTTAATTTAACATGACATAATTAAAAATCCCCATCAGCATCCAGCGGATGTGCAGTTTCTGCCCAAATATTTTGGTTTTGTTGTGGATTTTTGAACAGTGAAAATAGTTTTATATGAACTATGTCTGTTTTCTACTTCCAAACTCAGCATCTCTTCATCCATGCCTGCAATAAGAAGTTTCTTTTGACTGGATTCGATTAAACTTTTAAGCCTCATATAAAATAAATATTTTGATTGAGAGGAGAAATCTGTTTCCTGGTATGTTGAAGTACCAATAGTTTGCATCCAATCATTTAATTAAACGGCCTTGGGTTTTAAATTTATAAGAATTATGCTCTAATTAGTAGTTACCAATCTGTAATTACTATATTTTAATTTGACAAACCGGATCTTCTCGCCGTTCTTTTTCCTGTTTCCGATTGCAATTGCAGATCTTGACCTGGCCGGACCAGAGCAGAGCTCAGCAATAGTTCTGCTCTGTATTTTGATGGTGACGGATGGAGAAGACATACGTGGATGGTGACGTGCAGAGGAGTAAAGGCTGATTTATGCTTTGAAACTAGGTCGTCTGCGTAGGTGTCACAAACAAACAAAAAAGAACAAAAAGACGTCCCCGCCCCCTCCGCAGACACTCTGCTGCACCTCTCCCAAATTGTAGGTGACTGCAGACAGTGCCTTAGACAGGAGGCCGGCTTGTTTTGTTTTTATGACCGCAATTGCAGAAAACAACCCGTGAAGTTGGACCAGCTAGAAGAGTGAGGTGCGCGAGAACGCTGGGAACCTTTTTCGACCTGGATCCCCGCTTTTTTCGCCGTCATATCCCTCCGTTGTCGGACAAACTTGCCCCCACGTCCTCACCGCCTCGGCCGTATCTAGACCCACAGCGTCAAGCGCAGACCACGCTCAGAATTCAGCATTAATCAAAAAAGTCTGCGTCGAGCTCACTGCGACACACTGCTGTGGGGAGTATAACCAGTACTTAACGTTGGATGTGGAACTGATTGATTAACATAACACACAAGTACTCCACACGACGTACTTGAGCGGGGCGGGGCGCTGGCGGAGTGTGTGGAATCTGGGGGTAACTTCCACCAAACATGACAATAAAATTTGATCATTTTAGAGTAAAGATAAGATTTTGTTACATAGATTTTATGCATTTTCTTAAGATAATTTCTTTCATTTTTTGTAAAGAACCTTCTGGCTTGTTTTAACAAGATGTGATATGTTATATAATAAACTTCAGTTTTACTTGCATTATCAAAAAAGTTTGTTTCTCTAGTTTTTCATTGCTTCAAAATAACTACACTCTCAAACATTTTTAGTCTTTTTGGTATTGGAGAGGTTTTCTTCATTCATATTTTGCAATGTTTTAGCTAAAGCCGGGCTAACACTGTGCGATTTGTTGCCCTTTTCAGGGCGATTTTCCAGTTGTGCAAGAATTTTTCGATCGGGTCGGCTTTCAGCCTGATGGTGCGTCATGAGTCGTGTAGTGTACAGGGGTTAACGAGGGGCTATCAGCCTCTCACCACCACCTCCCCATCAGGAAATCGTAAGGAAATCAAACATGTTTGTCATGGATGGAAAATATTTCTTACATGATTAGTCATGTGACTAGTCAAATGACTTTTTCTAGTAAAACTAGAGGAGAACGGTTTCTTACCTGTGTGAATTCTCATATGCAGATTAAGCGAAGATTTCAAGGTGAAGCTTTTTCCACAAGTAAGGCATGTAAAAGTCATGGAAGTGAAATATCTCCAGATATTAAGAATTCCATCCTTTTGGGACTCAGTTACATGATTTCATTTTATCATGACTAATGCCTTTCCCCGGGGCGCTGAAGTCCAGTCCAGCTACTATCCTGCAACTTTTTGATTCAGATATGTTGGAGAAGAGATGCATCTAAACGTTACAGGATGGTAGCTTTTGAGGACCGGACTTGAACACCCCTGGCCTAATGTAATGTACGAAACTGTAACGATAGCTCAGAGTTACTAGAAAACTAGTAAAAGCATAGGAGATTAAAGACCACTTGAACAGGAATTCATGTCATACCTAACATCTAAGTTATTCAATAGCTTTTTAATCCATTCAGTAACCTGTCATGACTATATTTTACAGCCAAATGTAGGTTAAACAACAAAACTACCTTTTTTCAGTCTGCAATATTTTAGGTGATCATAGCTCTTTAGATGAGGTGTGTGGCTCTGAAAAGAGCCGTTGGGTTTGAGGTGATGGAGCAGAGGGCTTTACTTGGAGCTGGTGTACTTGGTGACAGCCTTGGTGCCCTCAGACACAGCGTGCTTGGCCAGCTCACCGGGCAGCAGGAGGCGCACAGCGGTCTGGATCTCCCTGGAGGTGATGGTGGAGCGCTTGTTGTGAAGCGAAACGTCTTCAAAATTGGAAACAAAGTCTGGTGGAATGTTTTTTTTTATTTTTTTCTTACTTTTTTGGAAAGCCTGTCATACTGATTCTGGACTAAAGCCATTTATAGGCGTTTTTAGCCTGTTTTTGGGGGTGCTAAAGCCCCTCTAAATGGAATCAAAATACCCCTAAAATCCAATATGTTTTTTATACTGTATGCATTAAAATACATTTCATAAACTTGCTATTACGGTGTAAAAACAATATATTGCTTCATTATCAAATATGTTTCAAAATATGAATACTAAAGAAATAAAAAAAAACAAGTAAACAAGCATAACATCTTTATTCACTCCAGGCTCAAACATCCTGCAGCAGTCGACCAGGATAAGAGTCAGCAGCATCCCCACTCCTCACCTGCTGCTGGTCAGGTTTCTATCTTGCTCATTTTTAGTCTTTGTGATTAAGAATATGAAGAAAATCCATAAACACTCATGAATGAGATGAGTAACAGTTTGACTTCTTCAATATGACAGGTGATGCTTCAGAGTATGAACCCATGAGAGGCTCTACAGATGCTGAACAAGGTGCAGTTTGAGCTGCTGAAAGATTTAAAACACTCTAAGCTGTGATTAAAGATGCTGTATGTTTATTTTAGGGGAAATTCAGAGGAATACGTCCTTCCTCAACAAGCTGCTATCAAGGATCAGGACAAGGTTGATGAGAACTAATAGACAGGAAGGTCGTCTTACCCACTGCATTAACTCATTCTAACTGTCATTAAAAGCTTTTGTTACTCATAATATGATTGCAATAGTATTTCTGTATGTGATGACAACATCTGACACACACATGAAAACCAGAGTGCAGCAGATCATGTGAAAATATAATATTTGTGTCATTCTCAATACTTTTGGCCATGACTGTACACCGTTGCACTCAGTTATAGCTCACACTATACAACGAAACCGCTCACAATGCAATTTCTATGTATGTATGCAACACGACGCTCTGCTCACACTGTACGTCTAAAAACCATGTCGGACTCAGCTCCATAGTGAGATGGCGCTACTCT
>JAGKQL010000028.1:24831145-24858349 GCA_018398635.1 Cyprinodon brontotheroides | reverse complement strand
GTGTCAACATATCAGAGTATTATACTATAAATACTAATCATTTATGTCATAACCACATGTTTTAGGTTGACTTTTAAATGAGGAAGCGACATAAAGAAAGAATAATCCTGGTAAACGTTTGTTATTTTATGCAAAAATTTTATATTTGGTTAAAATTATAAAACATTAATCTTTGTTGCGAACTTGCATGTTTTTGAAAAGCTTTACCCATATTTTATTCATACTTATATCAGATCAAATCTAGTATATTTTAATGTTAGCAGATATCTAATTATGTTTAACAAAGATCCTGTTGCAATAGAATCCACTAATTCTAAAACCTATATGTACGTTACGTACCATAAAGGCAGAGGCCAAGAAGGAGATGAAGGAGCCCCTCAGACAGCAGAGGGAACCACTGAGAGCCTCTGTGAGAGAAGATTATCTTCATCCTCTGCTTCTCCTCAGACTAGACCTGAGACACAGATCTTAGTTTAATAGAAAAAAAAAATCACAGCCTGCAACAACATGCAGATTAGATTAATAGATAAACCTGGGATAAGTGTTTGATTTTTTTTTTTTTAAAGCACCACAATTAAAAACTTATGAGCCAGTGAGTTTTTATATTACTGAGGACAAATGGTAAATGGTATTAACTTATATTTGTTGGGATCTGGAGATGTACCACCTTTCTCCAGCAGAGTGCGCTGTGGGTCTCCTGGGCTGGAGCCCTCCAGCACACATGACGTTAATCACCCATCAGGAGACCTGCCTTCATAAGCAGCAACCAGACCTTCCTTCGACGCCGCAGTGTTGACCTTGTTTGGTTAGCGAACCTGAGCCTCTTTTACCTGAAAGAATCTTTGTTATCTCAAGAGAGAAACCTGATTCTAATCTGCCTCTATCTTTGCTCACAGGAAACCTGTCTCAAGTCTGAAGCTCTGGATGAGCTTCAGACTTGTCCTTGGTCCCACATCGCAGTTGATTTTGTCACCGGTCTTCCGATTTCCAGAGGTATGTCCACCATCCTAACCATTGTCGACCATTTTTCCAAGGCCTGTCATTTAATTCCTCTCAGGAAATTACCCACTGCGTTCCAAACTGCCCAACTTCTCGTGAAGCATGTTTTCCGTCTCCATGGGATAGCAAGAGATCCTCTCCGACGTGGCCCACGGTTCATCTACTTTGGGTCTGGAAAGCCTTCTGTTCAGCTCTGGTGCAAGTCCTCTCTCACCTCTGGTTATCATCCTCCCTCAGACTAATGGGCAGACGTAGAGGATGAACCAACAACTCGGGTCCACTCTCCTCTGCCTAACTTCTAACAATCCGATTGACTGGAGTCAGTTTCTGACATGGATTGAATATGCCCACAATTCCCTGAGATCTGCTTCTACCGGTTTGTCCCCTTTCCAAGTCTCCATAGGTTATCAGCCACCACTTTTCCCTGCAGACGAGAGAGAGATCACGGTCAGATCAGTTCACCACCACATCCGCCGTTGTCAGCGTGTCTGGAAGGACACAATCGCCACCCTCAACCGCTCATCTGCCACCGCAAAAAGGTTTGCTGATTCCAAACGGCGCCCTGCACCTGACTATACCCTGGGCCAGGAGGTATGGCAATCCACACGGGACATTCCTCTCAAAGCCATGTGTAGGAAGCTTTCACCTCGGTTTCATCGGTCCATATAAGGTTGCTCAGATCATCAATCCACTCTGCTGTCCGCCTGCACCTGCCTCACCGTCCCTTGCATTATCCACCGCACGTTTCATGTTTCCAGATAAAACCTGTCATTTCAAGCTCCTTGTGCCCCACCATCCGACTCCCCTCCACCGGCCCTGGACATCGACGGCCATCCGGCCTACACTGTTCGCCGGATCGTGGACTCCCATCGGCGAGGTCGCGGATGGCAGTACCTCGTCGACTGGGAGGGCTACGGTCCGGAGGACCGCACCTGAGTTCCTGGTTCATACATCCTCGATCCGTCCCTGATCGAGGAGTATGAGAGTTCCCTCCCGTCCACTTCCTCGGGACGTAGTGGTTGAGAAGAGGGTACTGGGATCTGGAGATGTACCACCTTTCTCCAGCAGAGTGCTGTAGATTACTGGAAACGGAGCCCTCCAGCTTTACCTGGCGTTCATCACCCATCAGAGACCTGCCTTCGCAAAGCAGCAACCAGACCTTCCTTGGCCTTGCCAGTGTTGACTTAGTTTGGATTGCTTGAACCTGAGCCTCTTTACCTGAAAGAAAAGTCTTTGTTATCTCAAAGAGAAACCTGATTCTAATCTGCCTCTATCTTTGCTCACAGGAAACCTCTCTCAAGTCTGAAGCTCTGGATGAGCTTAACCTGCCTTCCAGCCCTGGTGGTGAGCCAAACCTGAAGATTCCAATCTGGATTTTCTCCTGTCGCTCCCAGAGAAGAGCTGGAAACTCTGATCAAGGTGCCATTCATTAGTCAGAAGTTAGACGCTGTTGCTGCTTGTGCACTCTGCTGAACCAACAGCTCCTGGACCCAACCTCTCTCTCTCACAAGTAAAGCCTGGACTTCTTCAAGGTAGACTTTGAATTATCTAAAGACTCAATTAATCATCTGTCTGCCTGGCTAATCAAACTGTCCGCTCTGCAGACATCAGTGAACCCAACCCGACCAGTACCAGAACCCGTTCATGTTTTTGTGTGAAAACCTTTTCAATAAACTTAAACTTTTACCAGCTCTCCTCAAAGGTGTTCTGCATGTGGGTTTAGCTTTAAAACCAATCATGAGGTTGTTGAAAAGAAGCTTTTGATCAAGTCATAGACTTGATCAACAAAGCATCTCTTATACTGCCATTCAGTCATTCACCAATTCACACTCTCACACTGTTAGTGGCAAATTACATTGTAACCACAGCGGCCCTGGGCTCACTGACAGAAGTGAACCTGCCATGAACCTCTGCCAACGGGCCCTCTGACCACCATCAGTAGGGAATGCAGGTGAAGTGTCCTGCCCAAGGGCAAACTTCTTCATTAAACGCCACTGTTGCCCCAGAATTTCATTGTTTGACAAACAGTCAAATTTTCAAAACTCAACCTTTGGATCTGATTTAACCACACATTATTTTTACTCTGAAAATTTCTTTTTTTTGTTTGTTTTTAGTAAGAAAAACTAACATCTGTCACATTTCTCACCAACCCTGACCTCAAATTCTAACTTTTGCTTTAAAACTCGTAGCTTCAGGAAAAGGTTCATCTGTATTTTCGACGGTTTCTCATATAAATTTCACACGTAAATCCTAAAACATCTATTGATAGCAGTCACTTCTACTCCCCTGGGTTTTAAAACTTGAAAATAGATCCCAGTTATGCTTGATGTAATGTTATTCCATGTTCCCACTGCTGCAGTAAATTAAACCAGTTCTACATCACAGTCGTTACCTTGGATGCTTTTTCGCATAAACATGATTTTCAAAAAAGCAGTGCTAGTAACGATCAGCAGTATCTAAATGTCAGTTAAAATATCTTGGATCTAAATCCTATTTAATAGGTTGCTGGTTCAAAATCTTGGCTAGCTGTGCTCCTTGCTGTAGCTCTTCCATTCCTTTTAAAACATGTTTTGAATCATTTCTGGATAAACAGTGTAAATTGTATCTAACTTTTAACTGCAACAAATACATTTAAAAGCGGTCATTGTCTGCAGATACCCTGCAGCTCTCTGTTTCCTGTTCTCACAGTAATAGAACATGTTAAAACCACAGTCACTTACAAATAAGAACCCGTTCTTTAAAAGCTGCACAGCTCTGAAATATTACCTGATAAAAGCATGTTGTTTTCATGGAATACGTTTACTTTTTATTTAATCTCTGTTTTACAATTCCTGCTTCTGGTTACAAGACAAATTTTGACAGGAAGAGTTTATCAGGTATTTACATTAAATTGGAGAGAAATCCTCATTTTTTATTCAGCAAACCCATATAAGCACCATAATTTACCAATATATTCTTGACAACTCTCTTCTCATTTTGCCTCTCTTATAATTGAAATTATCAGAGAATAAATTCTGACCTGCTACCTTTCTAAGTAGGATAACTTAAACATTTAGTGGCTAACTAAATATGATTTACACCATGTAACTATTTACCCACCTCTGATGTTTACAACATGCTGAGAGACCCAATGCTGGAGTTTAAACCAGGAACCTTGAGGCAAGAAAACAGCTTCAGAGCATAGTATTTAAAAATCCTATTTTTATTAATATAGCATATATACATTAGCTAGAAAGGTCAGGAATGTGAGAGCTTAAAACTATATTTATAATGAATCCTGGTTTTCAGATGAGAGTTTAGAAATGAGTAAAGAGGGAGAGGACAGCAGAGAATGCTGAAGAAACATGCACCCTTGCTGGTAATAAACCACGGTATACCATTTATCCCTTTTTGCATGTATAGACTTATAAAGCTTTTGTTTCTGACCCGTCACCTCATAAATGAAGCACATTTAAAATAATGTAGGTCAAACTATAGTGCAAATGTACAGAAACAGACACAAACCTAAAAGCCAAAACAGACACTGTTCAAGTAAAATGCTGCAAACACAGCAAAAAGACTGGAGCAAAATGCAGATACCATGACAACAGCAAGTAAAACAAACAAAGCTTATAAACTCGTCAGAATACCAGAGGGAATCAACCTCCAAGTCAAATGTGATTAGAAGGTGCCTTTAGCATTTTTATTACTCCCGTCTGTTCTACGACTTTCACAGCATTTTTACATTGCTTATGAAAACCAGGGAGCAAAATGAGTGCAGCTAATACAGTTTTTGATTTTTTTTCTTTTTCTTTACATTATGAAACAAAGCTTGATTCATAACCTGTATGACTTTGTAACTTGGCTACACTTCCAAAAATAGAAATGATAAAGGAAAACCTACTTCTACCGTTATTATCTCCAATAAAATGAAACTGTAGCAGCACTCCAGCTGCTTTTTAGTTTCTTATGTACCGCCATTGAAAAACAGTCTAGCAATCCGGGTATTGAAACGCTAGCAATTCCAGATAATGTTCTTCAACTCGTGATGTTTATTAAAAGAAAACAAAAAATAAGAGAACATCCAAATTCTCATAATATAAACTCGGTCAAAAAACTGTGTTGCTTCCAGCATATCTGTTTTCCCTCTAGCCCTACGTACAGTAATACGTAAAAGCAAAACAAAGAAGAAAAAAAAACACACGTATACAATTACAGCATGCAGGAAGCCCAAAATATGCATTTCAAATTGCATTTCTATATTCTATGCTTTTAATATTAGAGCTTTAAACTTAAATTATAATCTTAACAAAACAAAATGATCAATCTTGTATTTTAACCCTTTTTAAAACTATAAATGAATTTGTCTCAAATTGGCTCTTACAGAAACCTTTTCAACATTAGCCAGGGGGTTTGTTAGATGTAGGAATAGAAAAAAAAAAATAGTCAGTTGGCCCTCAAATCCTGTGTCCCATAAAAAAAAGAATCGAAAAAAAAGAGAAAAAAAAACCTTCCAAAAAGTACTAACAGAAAGGTGGACCTGGTGAGCCGGCCAAAAAGAACAAAACGGCACAGCCGAGGGCCAACCCTATACAGGGCCGTTGAAGCCTCTGCTGAAGCCGGACTAAGCAAAAAAAAAAAAAAAAAAAAGGGAAAAAACCTACATTAAAGAAAAGATCGAAAACAGGACCACCGGTCCCACCAGGCCAAAATCGGCAAACCACAAAAAATAACAAAAATTACCACACGCCAGCGTCGAGTCTCAGTTTCAGCCCGCTACCACGGGTCGAACTCAGGAGCGAGAGGAAAAGCGACGTCTCAGCAGGGCGGGGTGGGGCGGCCTTCCACATTCTGAACGCCGGCCTATTTATAGGCGGGCCACAATGCCCCAAATTAACGTAATTAAATGTCAACAGAAATAATCCAAACTCCAAAATTCTAACAAAGGATCCTTCAACAAAAGTAAAAAAAAACAACAAGGAAAAGAAATAAACACAAGAAATAATAATGTGCCCGAAGCACATAACAGTATTATAAACAAGGATTACTCTGAATAACAGCATTAGCAACTGTGAGAAATAATGCTGCGCAAAAAAATAAAATAAAGGTAACACTGAAATAAAACACCCTAGATCTGGATGAATGAAATATTCTGACTGAATAACTTGTTCGGTACAAAGCTCCAATTTGCTGACAACAAAATTACACAGAAATCATCAATGGAAATCAAATTTACTAACCAATGGGGCCCTGGATTTACAGTCACTGTTGGGATCTGGAGATCTGTCCACTTTTCTCCAGCAGAGGGCGCCCTAGGTCTCCTGGAGCTAAAGCTGATTACCACACCTGCGGCTGATTTGCTCATCAGGGAGATCAGCATATAAGCAGCGGCAGGACTACCCTTCAGCGCCAGAGTGTTAAGCCAGTTACGATGCAGCAAAAGCCTGAGCCAACCAGCCTGCCTGCCGACCTTCCACCCACGAAAGCCTGACTTGAACCTAATCAGTTTCAGTCCTCCTAGGTAGCATGAACCGATCGAAACTCAAGCTCTGGAAGAGCTGCCTCTACTGGAAACCTGCTCTGCCCGTTTCCCAGCTAAACCTGAAGATCAAACTGTCTGGATCTGCGTACCATCCTTCAGGAAGCAACTAGGAGAAGCCCTGAACACTCTCAAGCCTGAAGCTAAGTTCTGTCGCTGCCAAGCCCTCTGCCATCAATCAGTCTCTAGACCCTCCTGGTTCCCTCCCTCTACCGCTCAGCCTGAATTTCTGAACAAGTACAGATCTGCACATTCTCTCAGCTACAAGATCATTAGCTGCCTGGCTAACCTAACTGTCCCTCTGGCAGAGAGCCTTTGTGTGACCAGTCCCGATCCCATTCCAGTGCATTCGTCAACCTTTGTGCATACTTTAAATAAATTGTTAAACTTTTTACTTGATCTCCTGGGTGTTCTGCATGTAAGTTAGAAACCTGAACCCCAACACATGAAAGAACACACACAATTAAAGTGAATAAATGAGTATGCTCAGTATGGTGTGTGGCCTCACGAGCTGTTACCTCCCTACAATGAGCAAGCCCCGATAAAGTGGATGGTTTCCTGAGGGATCTCATCCCACGCATCCACAAACTCCTGCAGAGCCTGCAAGTGCAGCCTGTGATGATTGAGACATGATGACCCACATGTGGGACATCAGGTCATGTCCAGGTCCATAGCCTCATTGCCTTCATCTTGTAAACCATGATACACTCCAGCCAGATGAGGTCTAGCTAAATTGCCTTGAATTAGAGAGAAACCCAGAGCCAATGGCACCGCATATAGACTCTTCCAATAAGGGTCTGAGCAGGGGTCACTGCCAGGTCTATGACACCTGCTATTTATCCGGTGGCTGGTCCTAATTCCCCAGCTTCTATGAATGGGCTGTCTCTCCCAACCATGGCCCACCCCAACACCTCCTCCGGGGTTGGAAGTCTGCCTGTTACAGTGCAATAGCTCAAGGAGCTCCAGAAGCAATACAATGTTAATTCACTCACTTATACAAAGTATATATATATAGCCCTTCCTTTGTTATGCACATCCTGGTAATGTGTACAGGTGTCATTTTCTTTCAAACTGAAAATCCTTGCAACGAAACTAAATTATAGTTAAACTAAAATGCATTCTTTAAACCAAACTACAATATTCCTCTGATATTTGGCAAATTTATGTTCAAACATTTTGCAAAAATATGTTGCAGTGCATGATGAGGTTTTGCATCGATAAAAAAGTGCCAGGGCCAAAAATTGTTCCCAGTCCGAGCCTGGGTCTGAGGATCTAATTTCAGTATCTAGCTGTTGCCATGCTAACTCGGCGAGCACATGGAGGGTTGTGCCACAAAAGAAGCGCCATCCTACACCATTACTAACCCACTGACAAATTAGTTATGCTGAATGATGTTGCAGGCAGCAGATTTCTCTCCAATAAAAACAATAATTTCCACCTGTTGTCTATTCCATTAGCTCAACGGCATTAGAAACTGGTTGTCAATAAGTGTTTCTTCCTTAGTAGACAGTTTGACTTCACCAAAGTTTGATTTAATTGTAATTATATTGTATAGTTTATGTGCATAAAATGTAACATTATAGCCACAGTTTATGTCTCTAAACAGTGAGAATCTGACATGTATTAAAACCTGAACTAATTCAGAATGACACATTTATTGCAGCTGAATAATACATGTAAGTATATTTAGTCATTACTTGTCTATTATAACAA
This sequence comes from Cyprinodon brontotheroides, assembly GCA_018398635.1. Taxonomy (NCBI): domain Eukaryota; kingdom Metazoa; phylum Chordata; class Actinopteri; order Cyprinodontiformes; family Cyprinodontidae; genus Cyprinodon; species Cyprinodon brontotheroides. Next base: position 24,850,119 of record JAGKQL010000028.1, on the reverse strand, counting down.
TAAACAGCAGGAAGAGACTTTATGATCAATTTTAGGGTAGTCAAGCAGTGAAGGTGAACATACCTTAATGAAAGAGGCCAAGAAGAAGGACACGTAGCATCAGCACAGGCAGAACAGACTCTATTAACCCTCTCTGTGAGAGAATTACATCTTCACAGGCTTAAACGTTTGAAAATGATCATTATATTGGGGGAAGATACTGCAAATAGCACACACAAAGGAAGTGGTCAGACTGGGGTTTGTATACTGCTAATGACGCTTGTTCCTTTTAAATGACACCAGGACTAGTCATAATTATATCGCTCCATCTGATTTAAGACAGGAATCTGGTGGGACAACTTGAAATGATCAACTCTGCTTCCAGTCAGAAGAAACATTTTGGTACACTGGAAAAAATTGACATCAAGATAAGACATTTTTGCTTAAAATAAGTTCATTTGTTGTTGGCTGGAGGAGATAAAAGAGATATGTTGCCAATGGAAAAGACAATTTACACTTAAAATAAGAAGACACAATTGCATTGTCTTATTTCAAGTGCATATTATCTGATTATCTTATTAAGAGTAAAAGATACTTATTCCATTGGCAAACTCATTTACCTATTCAAATTAAGGGTAAATATACTTAAGTTAAGATTTTTTTTTACATTTTTAAACGTAATTTAGACTTAAATCTGCAACCTGCATGAATCCTTTTGGATTTAACTGTACTTATGATTTTGTTATGCATGTAATCTGGTTTTAATGTTTTACAAGTATTATAGCTAAGTTGGTTATTTGTTACACTTTAAACCAAGGGTCTCCAACCTTTTTCCCTTCGCGAGATGCCTTAGTTAAAAAAAAAACAATGTGAGCTACTCATGTTAAGAAAAAATATATTTTTTGCAGTTTTTGCCTGATTCCATCTTTGAATAATGTTTTATTTTATGAAAAGTTTAAATATTTCCACTTAGGTAATCTTATTGTTTTACAGTGACATCTAGTGGACAAATCAGGTCGGTAATGTTTTGTAAATTTTAATATGGAGAGAACCGTCTTTAAACCTCATTTATTGAGTCAGAAAGGGGTCAAAATGTTCGTAAACTTCTAAATCTTAGTTGAAACTGAAAAAATAAAACTTGAAACTGAAGAAATACAATAATGATATTTAATGTCCATTTGTTACTGTATAATACGAGAAACTATAAAAGCAAACATAGAATAATAAGAATGGAATCTAAAGTCAGTTTAGTATTCTAATTACACTTTTCTTTCTTTATTGCAGTTTTAGACTTTTTATTTTTAGATTAAAATCCCTTTCTTTCAGGTCCTTTTTCAGTTTCAGGATTTCTTTTTTACAATTTCAAATCAGTCTTTTTCAGATTCAAATTTTGACCCCAGTCTGAAGGGAGTGGGCAGGGAAACATGATTGACAACATGATTGACGTCCCTTTCCACTCAGGGCAGCAAATCAAGATATTACACATACAAATCCTCTCTACGCATTTGCAGATCTCACACAGCATAAGTGTAACAAAAATTACTAAAGAGGCCAACGGAGAAACTGCTTGACTTGTAACCGATGATTTGTCTGTATTTCTGTGTGTTGCAGCAAAAATACTTCAGACTTAGGAAAATTCCGGTTTTTAACACTTTTAGCCCATTTTCTGTATTGTCCAGGATGAAATCGAATGATCGACACAAAAGTACGACAGTGGTCCTGTCTCTGATGTTTGGCTCATGCAGAATCCCCCCTTGGCTGCTTCAGAATGGCTTCCATAGTGCATGTCCGATAATGTCCTTTAGCGACCTTAACGTTCTTTTTTTAAAAATGCTACTCACCGGGTCGTCAGCGCTGTTCAATGACGTTCAAAAGTTTAAGTAAAGAAAAAAACGTTCCTGTAGTGTTTTTATTTAGCATTTTGTAAATCCATTGAGTTCTGTTGGAATAGTCAATATCCCTCCGCCACGGGAGAAAACGGAAAGCGGGGCCTGTTGCGGCTTAGTTGTAGTCTTTTCGCAAGGCCCAAGTGTTTCTGCTTCACTCTGTGTACTCCGACGTCGAGGTGCTAACGTCTCTGTTAAACACTTTAAAAAACTCTGAAAATGGAATACGAAAGGTGGATTCTTGAGGAGGACATATTGGACTTTGAGTTTGACGGTAGAGGATACCGTCGCCAACTAGTGGTCTGGAGTGTGCAACGCTTCAGATTCGAACGGGAAGCGGAAGTTTATAAGCTGATTTGTGATGTATCGGAAAAAATAGTTCTGGGATTTACAAAATGCTAAATAAAACAAGACAGGAGCGGTTTTTCTTCACGAAACTTTTTTTGGAACGTCATTGAACAAAGCGCCCCAGCTGACACGGTGAGTAGCATATTTTAAAAAAAGAACGTTTAAGGTTGTTTTAAGGACATTATCGGACATGCACTATGGAAGCCATTCTGAAGCAGCCAGGGGGGGATTCTGCATGAGCCAAATATCAGAGACAGGACCAATTGTCAAAATTTTGGTGTCGATCATTCGATTTCATCCTGGACACTACAGAAAATGGGCCAAAAGTGTTAAAAACCGGAATTTTCCTTTAAGTGACTCTGTGTGTTTACACACCGATTTACACATTTTTAGATCTTAGTACATATTTACAAATCTCATCACACATTTGTAGATCTGAATACAGATTAGTGGATTTTTTTTACACATTTGCAAATCAATTACACATGTCGCTCTTTACACATTTGTAGATACTTACAAAAGACAAACTTCCTCAGACATTTTCAAATCCTACTGCACACACACACACACACACAAAATTAGAAACTCAGAACTTCAGCTGGTTGTTCAGGCTCTGCAAGTCGCCATTGTCTGTTGCGCGAAAACTAAACTTCAAACTACCTCAACGGGCGTATATCAATTTTGAGTGCCTCCGAACTTAGTCCCGCCTACAACGCTTGAGGTCGGGAAGTTCCGGGTCTGGCATTTTCAATAGTAGCCAGTATGTCGATACCCGGCAGGCCAAATCAAACAAGTCAGGGCGTGGTTTTAATGGCGATGGACAGATGATCAACAGTAACGTAATCAACCACGCCACCAAAGCGGCAGCAGGTGACAACAACAATGGGCTGCCGCTGGAGAGTTGAGAGGTGAGTAAGATTCTGTTATTAGGTCTGTTCTAGAAGATATCGACAGCAAATCTTGCATTTTAAAAGAGGAACGGAGAGAGAAATGCGATCAAGGCTCATCTTCTTATCCTCTAGGCGCGGTAACTGCACGCATTTTGATTTTTGTTGACAACAACTGCGCGTTGGCAACATAAATCCGCATACTCACGTTGCTTCTTATTGGAAACAGGTCTATCAATTGGCAGGTGCAGAGGCATTTTTTTCCAGGTTTGTTCCAAACACGCCCCATAATTCCAGCAAAGCTCTATGGAGCAGTATCAGACTAATATTCTGACTAGAATTGGAGTAGGGACTACGCCAGGCTAGTGTATCCTCTTCCGTCATGTACAAAAAAAAATTTTATTACTTACTTTTTGGTGAGTGTTTTTTGAAATATATGGCAATCTGACCTTAATTTTTTTTTTTTGTACATGACCAAAGGGATACAAGACCATTGAGAGAGTTTAAAGTCTTTTTGTCGTCCAAAACTAAATGGATAAATGAAAAATGTGATGTCTCTGCGCATGTGTATTGACTCCTGGGTACGGTGATCTGACAGAACACCAGCTCTGTGATTGGCAAGAAGCTGGACCCTATGGGGATGGTGGTTGAGAGAAGGACACTTAACAAACTGCTGGACATAATGAACAATGCCAGTCACCCTCTGTCTCAACCCCTCAGAGGAGCCTGATCTGAGAGATTGCTCCTCTCCAAATGTAGGACTAACAGAATGCTGAATTCCTTTGTTCCCCAAGCCATCAAGCTGTTCAACTCCTCACTTGGGGGAAGGAGGAGGAGATAGGAAGAAGGTCATAGGTCAGCACCCTCCTCCTTGGACATCTTATGCAAAACCTTAACCATTGTCACACATGTGGAATATTCTTCACTATCATTGTGCAATAACACATGCCAACTACTGTGTAGCTTGTGTAATTTTTTTTTTTTACTTATATATAAGGTCAGTAAATCTCTGTATAATTAATCCAGGTCAACTATGTTGTAGTATCTATGTATAATTTTCACCTATCTATATTGTCAGTACAGTTCTGCAAGTGAAATAACCCAAGTCAACTACTGTTTAGTCTGCCTTTTGCTCTCTACTGTGCAGATATTTTATATCTAAGGGAAACATATTCCAGGACATTACAATTGTTTTCTTTTTTATACTTTTTTGCACTATATACACACTTTTCATATTGTCTGTTGTATTTTTATCTTTAATGCCATCTTGCTTCAACTCTTTGTACCCTATATAGGAACTGGAACCACAATTTCCCTGAAGGATTAATCCCAAGGAATAAATAAAGTTGCGTCTAAGTCTAAGTTCTATAATTTAGATTATACTAAGTGCAATACAAGCATTTTATGCACATATGCATTATGTAATTGCATTGTATTTTTTTTGTCTCCATTTTTGCCCTTTTCTATATTTACTCTTTTTAGTGTCATTAAACCTGCTTAGACACATCAACGTCTGCAGAGTCATTGATGCAAGAACGGTTTAGAAGCAGTATTAGGAAACATATTTTTTTAAATAATCTTAGAAAACTGTTTTAAACATAGATACAAGGCAAGCTCTTAATCTATATTGAATCTCTTTTATTTTCTTTACTCCTACAATTTAAAAGCACCTGCTGTTCTTTTTGGGAAAATATATATTTAGAATCTTATATCAATATAAGATTATTGTTCAAGTCATGTTCCTCTTCTGGAAATAGCCCAATTTCCATAAAAATCATTGAGATTTAAAGTCTGAAGATTGTTATTACCCTGGTAATAGGATTGACTTTATTTAAAAAAATAATTTAAGAGCTTTTGTCTTGCTTTCAACTGTTTGTTTAGGGAAAATAGATCAGTATATTCTATTCTGACATTTAACATGTTTTATTTCAATTTTTCTATTCATAAAATTTTTATTGTTCAAACAAAACATTGTTTATTTTTTATTTTTAGTTTAGCTACACCTGTCTTCACATATTTGAGATTTACATGTTTTTGATCCGGAACTTCCAGAGCACAATTTTATAATCACATCAATTATTATTGTCTTTTATATTCCCTTTATTGAGGACTGCTTACCCTATAATGCTCGATCTATTCAGAGAATATTTGTGAATAAACAAAACTTATTTTACTGTGTTAAAAAGGTGGGAAAAGTCTGGAGCATTGGCAAAATTTGTTCATACCTGAGAAGATTGGAAATAGGAGAAGAATTGTGAATATTTTCTTCTAAATCCCTGGTGCAAATAATTTAAGGACCAAATTACTTGTACAAATGCGTCTTGCATGAGACCCTAAGTACTATCAGAGGTTTTAGTTATACTAAAAGCTATATTTTCTTTGATTTATGGAAATACCATAAAAATTACTGGGTTGTGTCTATAATGTGACTTTTAGTTTTTCATTTAAATGTGGAATATAACTATGGTTGCAGGGGTTGAGAAGGGAATGAGGGGTGCAGTAAAAGGGGAAAAAATACAAAAATGCTCTTTTGATTAACTGTTCATGTAAGTTTTTTTTTTTATAATTTCATAATCTGATAAGTATGTTCTTATAAAAAAAAGTATTTATGTATGAATCCGTACTTGTTTATGCTGTCTACTTAAAACCATTTTTGTTATATGTTTTTGAAAACGTTTAGTCTGGTTACAAACATGCACAGACCTAAATATTTAAACATCTATTTTTCAAAAAAAAAAAAAAAAAAAGATAAAGCAACACATGAGAAACCATACAGGACAGAAACCTTTTTGTTGTGGTATATGTGGACAGAGCTTTAGCCATAAATCAGCTTTAAACACACACATGAGAATCCACACAGTTAGGAAATCTACTTAGCTATGAATACAAAGTCTAACTGCACAGTTACAGTTCACTGTTAAATATTTGTGCATCATGATAAAACCAAAAGTCTTCACTGGGTTTCAGCGTTCATTTCAAATTTTTATATTGATGTTTTCCTGTTTATTTCTTATTAAGGTCTCAGATTTCTTCAGTTGGGCGGGAGTTACTTTGCCAGGCTTGTTTAAGTATAATTTATCCTTTGGATGGATAATTTTATGGCATCAAGGAACATCTTTTGACTGAATACTTTATTTTTAAACATTAGCATTTGTTTAAGGACTAAATGTTTTTTGCTAAAAATATGAGCAGAAAACCATTTGTAATGAAAATAAAAAAAGAAACATTTACAGGACTGTCCGTTTTTTATGGCATCTTTTTTTTGTAATTTTTGTAACTGTGTCTCTAGCCTTAGGATCAGTGGTTGTGTGTCAACTGTTTATTTAAATGTACCTGGCGATGTGCTTAATGTTATCTTAGCCATGAAGCAAGCATGTTCAGCAAATGACTTCCTCATTTACATCTTCCTTCTGTTAGCTGTCTTATTTCTGTTGTTCTCAATAACCCTGCAGGCGCATAGTCCATACCTCATTAACGAAAATACCTTCAGCACATACTCATCACCCATCCTGTACTCATCTTCAGCATCAGCATCATCATCATGTTCAGTGTAACCTACTGTTCTTTTTCTTTCTTTCCATCAGCGTGACCAACTGCTCCATCAACTCTTCTCTCTATCGGCACCACCAACTACACTGTCACTATTTCACCATCAGCCAACTAACTGCTACATCACCATTATCAGCATAACCATCATCATGCTTTTGGTCAGTTTAATCACTGCCAACAATCGTTCTTTATCAGCCCATCTAAACTTTTAAGTCACCATCTATTTGCCCAAAACCTCTTCCTTCTTTCTCTTCCACTAATCTGTATCCTTTTTTCCACATCAGTCATGATCAGTTGTAGCATCTGTGTCATACGGTTTCTATCCATAGAGATTGTCATTTCTGATCCCAAAGCTTTAAACAACAGAAGCACAGTTCTTCAGCTTCTAGAGCAGGCATTGTTCTAAAGAAGGACCTGGATCCTGAATATAAAATTGAAACTCTTTTTAATCTAAGCTCCATAAAATATCTACTGCAGCTTCTTCATTCTTTTTTCCTCAAGTCATTTATTAGGAAAGACGAACATTGTTAAACCAGGTGCTTTAGAAACAAAGAGCAGTATCTGAAACAAAAAACAAAAAGAAAAACTAAAACAGGAGAATAATTTAGACCGACAGGAACAGGAGTACAGTAAAGTTGATTATAACCCATTTTTTTTCCCACATGGGAAATGGGTACTGAAAACAATTCAAATAATTTTTTGTTTAAACAAAGTTTACTAAAAGCAAAAGAAGCCATACAGAAGGTTTCCATAGACTGTAGATGCAGAGAGATACAGCTGAGGGGCCCATTCAGATGTAACTTTAAAAAAACTGAAAGATTTTCAGGTTTGTAAAACAACAAGATATTAATCTGCAAAAGTAACCTTAGCTTATTACATTTGTTAACATAAAGGCTGTTAATGGTAAAGTTTTTAATAAAGCTAGGAACCATAACCATTTCTTAATGAGTGTCATGATCGGTTTAATGAATCTGACCCACATGCAGAGAAACCACTCAGAGAACACGGGGAAAAGTTTAATAGGTTTATTTGATGTAATGTGAACAGAGGTTGGATCTGAAACTCCGTGAACTGGTGAACCAGAACAGGAAAGTCTGAAGGGGAGATCACAGAGATACGTTCAGCGACCGTGGGAAATGAGACTGCGGCTTGAATTATGCTGGAGAGGGACTCCCGTTTGAGGGGGCTCTTGTCAATCCTTGAATCCAGTCTGTGTGGGATTATCTAGAGAAGAGGGAACTTGTTGAAGAGCGGACAGGTAGACATACGTTGGACCCAGAGGCGTAATGGAGCGGACTATCAATTGGATTTCCGATGAGGACATGAAAGGATCATGTGGAGGTTTTCCCCGGCTCAGTGTGTACTCAGTAAATCCTTCCAAAGGGAGAAGGTCCAGGTATCCAGTTACACAGCAAGGCTTCCTGCCGAAGAGCAAAGACAAAAACAACATAAGACTTAGAGACACAAAGCTCAGGTTAGACTCTGCTAATCTCAGCTTGGCTAGAGTACCCAAAACTGCCAAACACTCTGGCATCGAGGTAGTGACAGCCCACTGCTCAAATACTCCTCCAGTAATGAACCAACGAGCCGCAGGGAGGCCCAACAAGGACAGGGCACCACCTTATGGTGGAGCGAGAAGAAACACACAAACAACCCACACAAACTGGAATCCTAACAATGAGATGAATTACTCTTCCCCTGAGATTTTTCCACAGTTAATCTCCCTTCTCTTACAAAACATTAATCTGCCAGCATGCATTGCCTATGGTAATACGTAAAAAATACTATAATATGACATATTTTTTTTTCCTAATGAAGACATTAAATATGCAAACACGTATAAATTCCTGAATTTGCTCCTGATTTAAGCCTGTAACCTTGTCCTGATTCTTGATTGAATCTTGTTGAGGAAGGATGTATTCCGCTAAAGGTTCCCCTAAAATAAACATACAGCATCTTTAATCTCAGCTTAGAGTGTTTTAAATCTTTCAGCAGCTCAAACTGCACCTTGTTCAGCATCTGTAGAGCCTCTCATGGGTTCATACTCTGAAGCATCACCTGTCATATAAAAGAAGTAAACTGTTACTCATCTGATTCATGAGTGTTTATAGATTTTTCTTCATATTCTTGATCACAAAGACTAAAAATGAGCAAGATAGAAACCTGACCAGCAGCAGGTGAGGAGTGGGGATGCTGCTGACTCTCATCCTGGTCGACTGCTGCAGGATGTTTGAGCCTGGTGTGAATAAAGATGCTTATTAGCAACACAATGTTATTTTATGAAAGAATATATTTTCAACTGGAAATGTAAAACTTACTTAAAACATACTTCTGTGGAAAGAAAATAACAAACATGTTTAAAGCAAATAAATTAGTTCTTCAATTAAACCAATGATCAAATTTCAAATAGTTTATCTCACCCTTTGAATTTGTGAAGTGAAGCAGCCAGACCAAGAATAGAATAACAAGAACTCCAAAACATAGTCTAAACCACATGATGATGGTAGAAGAGCCAGGATCTGCAACAATGTAGTGGGAGAGTTAAAAGCAGTGGTGTCAGAAGTACACACATTTGTTACTTAAGTAGAAGTATAGATACTGCTGTTTAAAAACACTCTGGTAAAAGTTGAAGTAACAACTTGACCTCTTTACTCAAGTAAAAGTGAAAAAGTGTGTGCTCGAACTATCCCTTTAAAGTATAAAAGTATAAAGTAACTTTAAAAACAGCCAGATGCCGCTTTTTAGATGAATTAAAGCTCATTTTTCAACAATTTCTAAATCCTCTGAGATAGGCCAAGTGATGAGGGAGGTCTTGGTTGGTCTCCGTGCTCGATACACGCCTCGCCTGTGTCCGACCTTTTCAACATCTTTTTCTGCATCTTTCTGAATCCCAACATTGTAGCATGCCATAAGACAATTCACGTTTGCAGTTTGAAGAACACCTGCTTTGCTGATAATTTCCTTTAGCTAACCAATGGCGGTGTGTTCGCGTTCTATGACTCATCCAATTACACTAGTTTTTCACTAGATGTGGATGGAGCCAATGATCTGCATTGGATATGGCACACATGATGTGAAATAAATATTTGTACAAACATTAAACGAAGCCAAGAGTACTTGAGAAACTTGCGGGAATAGAAATTACAGGTCCTGTGTGAAAATATGTAATGGCATTAGAAGTTAAGTAGCAAGAAAAATAAACAATGGAGTAAAGTATAGATACCTAAAAAACTGTACTTAAGTATGTAGTGAATTAATCTGCATGATTAGAATAAAATAGAATCAAATGTTTTACAATGCATATAGGATTTGTTGTTTCATAAACTAAATACATTTATGCTACTTGAGGCCGAGAGAAAGAAAGGAGCAATTATTATTGGCCTTTGGCTCTCTTTGCAGCTGGGCCCTTTGAAGCTTGAGAGATAAGAGCAGGGGAGTAAAAACCAGGTAATAGGATGGGGACAGAATAATTGGACTAGATACAAAACTGTGATGCTGCAGGATTGCAGGAATGATGAAGATGAGGCCTTTTGATGATGAAGTCACATTTAAAATGAATTATTTGGACATATCAAGATTGCACAGGCCAGCTGCACCAACTGTGATTTATGTGTTGTCATATCCAAAGTGATACTGTGCGGTACTGAGGGGGTACTGAACAACCCAAAAGCGATGTGTTACTGATTCTTGGAGCTTTGAGGTTATACTGACCTTTTTAATGAAATGTTATGATCATAAGTCACACTGGATGAAAACTTTGTTTTGACATTTTAAAGATTAAGGCTATGATGTGTTTTTGATTTAATGGCAAGAAATGTCACCATGACCTGTAACAAAGGCTTTTAATTACATATATAAAAAATATTTTTTGAAGGGGGTTTTCCACTGTTAAGATAAAAATAATTGGACTTACCCGAGGAAAAGTACCTAAAGATGATGTAAAAAAGGAGGGGCTTGTGGGAGGAGCCCACAAACCCCTGGAGTGTATAAAAGAGGGCCATTTTCAACATTTTGTCAGTTGCTTACCGTGATCAGCTCATGTGGATTTATTTTGTATTTTGCAATAAACCACTCTGGACCTGGACTCAGTTGCCTCTGCCTGATTGTTGATTATTGTTTTGAAGACTTTTCTACTGCTTTTAAGAACTTTGAATTACAAAACTTAGCACCAATTATGTCATTGGGAGGACATTTTCCACGACATTTTTGGTGAGCCAGCCAGGAGGAAGCCCCAGGTGCCGGACAACCTGCAGGCACCAGTTGGAGGCCAGGAACCCGCAAGGGCCCACAATTCACCATTTGCAGGTGTGAAACAATTTGTTATAATTTTCTAAATTAGTGGGGAACCAGCCTCCGGCGACTGCTTGTGGGTGTCAGGCGCCAATAGGCTCTCCTAAAAAAACCTAGTATTCCAAATTTAATAAGTATTTTCTAAATTTAATAAGCATTTATATAAAATATACAAAAGGCGGACTAAACTGGGGAAAGGTCCAGGTATGTATGAATATATATGCACAATTAATGTTTGAACTACTCTGCATTTGAATTGTTCTGTGTTTGAATTATTTTATGTATAAGTTGAGTTAAGCTTAACAGGCGATGTTATGAGCGGATGATTGGTAAAGGGACAGATTGGTCAAGGCGTTTGACATAGCCTGTGGAAGCCATAAATCCGGAACATTAAAGTATGCGTGTTAAGTGGAAGTATTGGCGACTAAGCGATAGTCAGCATGCTCCGTGAACTTGTGTTGTATTAGGTATTAAGTATTAGGTATTGAGAGTATTAGGTATTGAGAGGCTAAGCGATAGCCAACCTAAGGGATAGCCAGAATATTACAGATTAAGGGATAATCGGAGAAAGAGTACCGCTCTACCGGATGACGTCTATCCATTTCCAGTAATCTGGGTGGATCCGGGTAGCAGGGAAAACGCGTGTGCCACTGTAGGAGACAGTAAGGCAAAGTAATAGTGCACTGTAAATATGTAATCATTTATTTTGTGTGTCTTTGTCTATGTGAAGTGTGAAAGAGTTAACTATTAAAAGGGAGTAAGTGAGGGGATAGAAATAAGAAGTAGCATAAAGACTAAGAATAATAAATAAGATAGTATTTCATTATTAAAAATAAGACAAGACTTAAAAGGCATGATAATAAATTAACAGAATCAATTATTATAAAATATAGTTAAAAGGAATAAAATAAAATTAACAGAATTGGTAACAACAAAATACATAGTTAAAAGAATAAAATAAATTAACGAGGTCCCAATATAAAATTACAACATAGGTTATAAGCGTTATTTGATAAAGATAATATAAACATATATTATTAAAAATTATATTATACATAAAATAAAATATAGGGTAACAATACTTAGTGAAATTACAAAATAATATGATAAATCTGTTCTTTTAGAGATCCTAACTCAAATTATAGATAACTAAAAATTAAGAAGTAGAGTAATTAGACAAAAAGGAAAAAGTAAATGAACACAATCTGTATTGGAGAGAGCAGAACCAGTTAAATCAAAATAAATTAAGGACTGTAAAGGTTGGTGGATTAGCACAAGACTCGAGGGTTGGGTGACTGCTGGATGCCAGGGGAACCAATGTGAGCAAACAGAGTGAGGGGCTTACGCCTGCCAAGCTGGTAATAATGACACATCCATCCAATAAGCGCAAAATTCAAAAATGCATGACAGAATGGCATAAGATAACATCAGGGAAAAATCGCTGGCCTAAAGAGGGCAGCTTTGATCCTTCATGCTGTGATGAAGTGGAAGAAAGACTGAGGGATAAAGATAAGAAACGAGACCGAATGCATTTGAATAAAAAACAGAAACATGCTGAACAGAGAGATATCCTACGATATTTTAAAGTTGAACACCATTAGAGTCCAACAGCCCCTGACTATACTGATCATAAGCCACCACCTTATCGCTCCAGTGTAGCAGGCCAGTACCCAGTAATGATAGAGAAACCAAGTAGCAAGGGAAAAATTACAGGACAACTTAAATTAGTGTTAGAAGAAGATGTGGAAGAAGCAGAAAAAGAAATGAGTAGCACGCAGCAGAAAGAGCATGACTATAGCAGTGAGGAGGAAGAATCAGATAGGTCCTTAGCTGAAGTAAGGAGAAGATCACGCTATAGCTGTTCCCTACCCCCAAGACGTCGCAGAAGTACACAATATCAGAGGGGCCCACATGCCACTCAGAGCCAAGTTGACATATATGGATGAAACTGAATCAATGGTAGAACAAATAGACAAGGAGCTGGAAAAATTGAAGGAAGAGTTTTCACTAATCGTCAGCAGGGAAGAAAAGGAAAAAGAAAAAGCACAAGTGAAACTTCATATGTATATGAGAGAGACAATAAAAAAATAAAAGGAGGAGAAGAAAAGACGAGACGAGAAATTAGAAAAATTGAAGAGAATGGAAGCGGAGCAGCTTATAATAGATGCCCAGGCTAACTACCCAGACCAGCCAAGTCCACGGACAGTGGCCCTGATTAATAAAGCAAAAATAAAAGAGGGAGAGGAGACGGGATGTGAGGAGGAAACCACCATAGAAAGTGATGTGACTGACTGGACGTATGTTGAAACAGAGGATGAAGGCCCAGACATACTGTCGTCAAAGAATCCATTCCATGAGGGGCCTAAAGAAAAAGGCAGGCCAGTGGCAAAAGAACAGAAGCCACTCGCAGCTGAATGTGACGTGGATCTGCAAATAGTAAGAAGCGGCCCTCACCCAATGCTGACCAGGTTCCAAGCACGGCAGCAGAAGACGGAACAAGGTCAAGGTGAGGCCTATATGGCTCCCTTGCTGTCTAAAGGACCTCATGAGGACAGATATGTTCCATGGTCATTTATGGACATGATCACACTTGCTGGAAGACTGACCCCGTTGGCAGATGGTGCTGACAGGTGGATAGAAAAGCTGGAAGAGATCACTGGAGGCATCAATCTGGCAGCTGGAGACATCAAGGCACTGCTAATCAAAACAGCAGGACACTCAGCAGCCAGAGGTGTTCGACGAAGCCCAGCTTCCAAGGGTCATGACCTCACACCAGTGTGACAAGATACCATTCAACCACATAAGACCTAAGGTGTGGACAGCCTTGAGGAACAAATACCCCACCTGCAGTGATCCAACTAAGTTGAGACAGGAATGTCTAAAGGATGATGAAAGCCCAGCCCAGTTTCTGCACAGGTTTCAAACAGAAGATGGAAAACAGAGACTGGCAGTGATGGGAACGAACAGAAGACATCGGGCCCCTTGTTCAGAACCTACATCAGGGAGGCCATGCCCAAAGAAGTACAAGCCAAACTGGACGGAGTTGTGGGGCTCATGAAGATGGACTGGCCTCTGTTCTCTGAGCATGTTATACACTATGTAAACATGCATCGGGCCGAAAAACGGGCCTTCGAGGACCAAAGCAAGATGCTGGCCACCAAGTTAACCCAGCTGCAGATTGGGGAATTGTCCAAAGCAAAGAAAGAAAAAGAAAAGCCCAAACATCAAGCAGCACTGACTGTGGCAGCCACACCTCCGAGCTGAGGGTGTACCAACAGGGGAGGCAGTCGTACAAGCACCAGTAGTGTCTCCTGTCATCCCTCCGCCCACACAGCAGGATGCAATATCCAACAGTGCCACCTGTGGGAGGAGCCCTGCCACAGCAGACCCAACCTCAAATCCAGTCCCTCCTATTCATGTGCATCTAAAACCAAGGAGGAGGCCCCCCAACAAGCAGTGTTTGGAAGAGGACGAGGGGGGCCACCCATGCGGGGAAGATGGAGGGGACCAAGGAAGCCTCCTCCCTCCCCCCAGAAGGCACTGCCAGCCAGGTGCAGGTCCAGACATGGGGACAACAGCGTGTGAGAATGCAATGCTGGGATGTGGACAAGTTGGACACATGCAAAGAGATTGCCCCACTAATCCATGGATGGGACCCCAGCCCCCATGGAACGGGACAAGACACGTACTGGCTATAGGGGTGCCCTGAGAAACCTGATGGAGAGGCCATTCTACCTGTATTAATCCAACGCCCACAAACAGAACTCAGCCATTGATGTCACAAATATGACAGCCATCATCGCCATGATTGATGTAGGTGTGAGCGCCTTTCAGGGCCTGTATAGTACATCAAAGACTGGTGTTTCTCTGGGGAAAACCCAAATAATACCCATGACTGAGCCAGTTCCCATGATCAAGATGAAAAGACTGCATGCACCACTGCTTTATTCAGAAGATATGCCACAATCTGTTGCGTAGAGATGTGCTGTGCCAGATCAATGCTAAAAAAATTAAATGTACCCTAATGGAATTTTTTGAAGCAACAGACAAGAATGAAGCCTACATGATGCCACTAGAATTCAACAATGACCCCCCAGGCAACAGGTTATGAACTAGACACCAAGTATTTGGCCGGAAACTCACATCACCAACTTCCTTCCTCCAACTGAGTGGGGAAAAGAAACATGGAGACCCTGATAATGAATCACTATGAGTTATCTAAAGAACCTTTTCTCCCTCTCCATTGTACCATGTTTTTATGACAAAGGCAAAAAACACAAAAGACTACTGAAAAGCTGGGATGAAGAAATTAACAACAAAACAACTGTCATCCAATACGCTGACATAGTGGTTGACCACAAGGAGCCGCAGCTGGGTGTCACATTTCCGATAAAGATGTGCAGAATGGTTCCAGCTTTACCACCTCAGCACCACACATGTCACATTACTGATTGCAGACAAGTATGAGTCACATGACCTAGGACCTATGGCGTTCTGCTAGCCAAGCAAGTCACTGAATGGGGACACAGCATGGGACTGCATTGGCATGTCAAAAAAGATGGACTGTTTTTTAAAAATCCTCATATTCACAAGCTGATGAAGCAATAGCAGAACACATTAAAGTTCCTGGGAAAAGACAAATGGCAGTGGCTGAAGAACATGAATCATTATTAGAACAAGTTCCAGAGCAGGCATGGTCTAAAAAGTAAAACAGGATGTAGGATTAGTAAAATACAGAGATCCCATCAAATTTACTCATCAAACCAAATGCTAAATTACCCTTCCAAAGACAGTGTACCCACTTAAACGAGAAGCAGTAGAAGGAATACAGCTCATCATTACAGGATTAGAAACAGCAGGAGTTCCTAAACCAACAGTAAGTCCCCTGTAACACACCAATTTTTCCCATTAGAAAACCCAACAGTAATGACTACAGACTAGTCCATGATCTAAGATTAATTAATGCTATTGTAGCAGAAGAAATACCAGTAGTACCAGACCCCCACACACACTATTGAGTAATATAAATTCCCCAGGCACAAAATGGTTTACTGTGATAGATCTGTGTTCACGCTTTTCAGTGCACCGTCCATCCAGATTCCCAGTATTTGTTTGCATTTACGCACAAAGGCCAACAGTATTCTTATACATGATTACCACAGGGTTTTGTACACCGCCATCAATTTTCAATCGTGTACTGGCAAATGATTTAAATCACCTTGACATACCATCTACAATGTTGATGTATGTTGATGACATTTGATTTGTTCTGCTTCTAAAGAGCAGTGTGAGAGAGACTCCATTACAGTGTTGACTGTACTGGCAGAAGGAGGACACAAAGTAAGTAAACAAAAATTGCAATTGCCAGCAAACAGTGAGTATCTCTCGCAGGCAACCTCAGTGGGGGACAAGAGGTGTATTGCACGCCCCAACTAGAAGCCATAACTCAACTGCCCAAACCTCAGACTGTTGGTCACATGTTGTCTTTTCTTGGCATGGCAGGTTACAGCAAACCGTGGGTGTGTGATTATGCCATCAAAACGGCTCCACTGGAAGCAATTTATTAAAGCCAAGAGGTCAAGGACACCAGTCGGCTCAATTGCAATGGACAGACAAGGCAGAGGGTGCGTTCCAGCTGCTGAAACAAGATCTCCAAACTGCTCCTGCTCTGGCCAATCCAGATTACGCAAACCATTCCATCTCTATGTGGCTGAGCCTACAAGGGTATGCATGTGCAGTATTGATGCAAGACACCCCCACAGGTAAACAGCCAATTTTTATTACAGCACAAAAATTGATGGTGTCAAGAAGGTCTGCCTCCCTGCTACCAGGGCTTGGCAGCAGCAGCCTTCGAGATATCCAAAGGCCTGTTATTACTATGGGGCCACCCTGTTATTTTGTATACAGAACATCAATTACATGCACTGCTCACAAGCCCACGCTTGTGATAACCCAAGTCACCGCAGGTTATGAAGTTTTGCTTTCAGGACCTGACTTAACTATACAATGCTGTACCACAATCAAACCCAGCCACAAGAATGGTATTGCCCACAGAAGGTGAGCCCCATGATTGTCTCCAGGAGACAGACACCTTCATGAAGGTAAGGGAGGACTTGTACAATCATCCAATCCCATCTGATCTGACGCTATTCGTAGACGGATCATGTGCCAGAAGTGAGACAGGAATAGAGCTGGATATGGAATAGTCCAACTTGACCTCGATGGGACCTTTACAAGGTACAGACAAGGAGCCTTGATCAACCTTTTCAACCTTTCTGCCCAGTTGGCAGAGATAAAAGCATTAACAGTAGCATGTAAATTGGATACTGGTAAAAGAGTGACAATCTATACTGACAGTGCATATGGATACGGGTATGCCGCTATAAACGCAAAGCATCTGAAACAACGAGGGTTCGTTAGAACAGATGGTAGCCCCCGTGACACATGGGAAAGCTGTAGTGAATTAATACAAGCTATGCAAATTCGCCTGCTTTAGCTATTGTAAATGTGCGCTCATCAGACAGCAAAAAGACAATTACGCCATAGGAAACAACTTGGCAGATGAAGCAGCCAAAGAAGCCACAGGACCTGCAGTGCAGGACCAATGGTTCATAGCTGAATGTGAACCTATTGCAAATCTAGCCTCATTAATAGAAGCCCAAAATAGAGTATCTGAAACGAAAAAGCCCCTGTGGGTGCAAAGGGGGCGACACGCCTATCACGCCCCCATGATAAGCCGTGGCTTAAGTTGTTTGGTGGGCATTTTGTACCACCTTTGTCTTTGTTACCAACCGCCGCATTAAAATAATGCATGGACCTGATCATTGTTCACACGTCAGCCCAAGTTATTCAAAAGTTACAGGCAGTCTGGTGGTCACCTTACATGACACCTATGGTAGACAGAGAACTGGCCTTATGCCCACATTGTCCTAAGTATAATGTATGAAAATGTTTACACAACCCTTAGCACATATCCCCATGCTGCCAGACGGTCCGTCTGCCATCTAATTATGGATTACGCTGACATGATAACTCGGGGTTCAGGGAAAAGGTATATGTTGGTGGTTGTTTGTAGGTTTAGCAGATGGGTGGGAGGCATGCCCACTGCTAGAACCACCTCACAAAGCAGCAGCAAGGTTTTTGTGCAAAAGAAGTTTTTCCCAGATTTGGCATGCCTGGATACAATATCATCATCTGATAATGAACCCATTTTGTTTCACAGGTGATCCAGCAAATGTTCAAACAGTTGTGCATAAAAAAAACAGAAATTTGGTTGTGTGAAATCATCCCCAGTCACAGGCATCGGTGGAATGAGCTAACGGAGTGCTGAAATGTAAATATCAAAAGATTATTACGGACAGCACAACCGTTTAACATGGGTTGATGCCTGCCTGTTGCACTGATGGCAATGTGTTCTCAAACTAACCAATAACCCATCTTACCCTCATGAAATGCTTACAGGTGTCGACCAGTGCCTCCCCACAGGCCCGAGGACCCCAGCAAGGAGGTTTTTGGCACAGCTCGAAAGGAACTGGGATTACCTTCAGATCCTTAACCCGCATTCACAGACTTATATTTCAACAAGTGAAAGCAGCTCACAGCCCCAGACGAGACACACATTCCAGTGGACATCAGGGGACGCTCAAGTTGGTGACAGTGTGTTCATAATGCAGTCTTAGACATCAGTGAAACGAGCCCTAGGAAAGCCCCCTTTTAAGTTGTACTTACCACTCCCACTGCCCTGAAAGTTTGCTGTAAGCCCTTCTGGTTCCACAAAACCACTGCACTGCATCAGCCGCCAGACCCACCTGGACTTGATCCAGGACCGACGGCTCTGTGGCGCATGCTGACAGGGCAGCAACAAGTCTCCCTCCGCAGCACCCCACCACCACACAGACATTACATGATGCACCGTGTCGGTGCACAGATGCATCCTCCCTCCCATCCAGATCACATGGTCAAAGACGCTCAGCATGCTTGCATGCCGGGGGTCTCCTAATGTCTGGGGTCTCTGGAGGATGACAGTGTTCATTCT
>JAGKQL010000028.1:24819333-24830645 GCA_018398635.1 Cyprinodon brontotheroides | reverse complement strand
TATAACCACATGTTTTAGGTTGAATTTAAACTGAGGAAGCGACATAAAGAAAGAATAATCCTGGTAAACTTTTGTTATTTTATGCAAAAATATATATTTGTTTAAAATTATAAAACATTAATCTTTGTTGTGAACTTGCATGTTTTTAAAAAACCATTACCCGTATTTTATTCATACTTATATCAGATCAAATCTATTATAATTTAATGTTAGCAGAAATCTAATTATGCTTAACAAAAATCCTGATGCAATAGAATCCACTAATTCTAAAACCTATATCTATGTTACGTACCATAAAGGCAGAGGCCTAGAAGGAGATGAAGGAGCCCCTCAGACAGCAGAGGGAACCACTGAGAGCCTCTGTGAGAGAAGATTATCTTCATCCTCTGCTGCTCCTCAGACTAGACCTGAGACACAGAGAAGGAAGATGTTCTGAGCTGCTCTTTAGTTTTATAAAAGAAGTCACAGCCTACAACAACATGTAGATTAGATTAATAGATAAACCTGGGATTAGTGTTTGAATTTTTTTTTTAAAGCACCACAGTTAAAAAACTTATGAGCCAGTGAGTTTTTATATTACTGAGGACAAATGGTAAATGGTCTTTACTTATATTGTGCTTTTTCACACTTTATACTACATTCAGCCATTCACCAATTCACACTCACACTGATAGTGGCAAATTACATTGTAGCCACAGCTGCCCTTGGCTCACTGACAGAAGCAAACCTGCCATGAACCTCTGCCAACGGGCCCTCTGAACACCATCAGTAGGGAATGCAGGTGAATTACACTGAAAGCTGGAGCCAGGGCTTGAACCGACAACCCTGCGGTCATTGTCTGCAGACACTCTGCAGCTGTCTGTTTCCTGTTCTCACAGTAATAGAACATGTTAAAACCACAGTCACTTACAAATAAGAACCCGTTCTTTAAAAGCTGCACAGCTCTGAAATATTCTGAGAAAATTAGTCTAGCTTAATTGATAAGGAATATGTTTACTTTTATTATATATCTATTAGAGAAGCACAATACATTTTGTTTTGGTTACAAGACAAATAAGCACCCATATAAGCACCATAATTTACCAATATATTCTTGACAACTCTCTTCTCATTTCGCCTCTCTTATAATTGAAATTATCAGAGAATAAATTCTGACCTGCTACCTTTCTAAGTAGGATAACTTAAACATTTAGTGGCTAACTAAATATGCTTTACACCAATGTAACTATTTACCCACCTCTGATGTTTACAACATGCTTAGAGACCCAATGCTGGAGTTTAAACCAGGAACCTTGAGGCAAGAAAACAGCTTCAGAGCATAGTATTTAAAAATCCTATTTTTATTAATATAGCATATATACATTAGCTAGAAAGGTCAGGAATGTGAGAGCTTAAAACTATATTTATAATGAATCCTGGTTTTCAGTTGAGAGTTTAAAATGAGTAAGGGAGAGGACAGCAGAGAATGCTGCAGAAACATGCACCCTTGCTGGTAATAAACACGTCATGCCATTTATCCTTTTGCATGTATAGACTTATAAAACTATTGCTTCTGACTGTCACCTCATAAATGAAGCACATTTAAAATAATGTAGGTCAAAAGTATAGTGCAAATGTACAGGAAACAGACACAAAACCTAAAGCCAAATTAGACACTGCTCAAGTAAAATGCTGCAAACACAACAAATAGACTGGAGCAAAATGCAGATACCATGACAACAGCAAGTAAAAAAACAAATCTATAAACTCATCAGAATACCAGAGGGAATCAACCTCCAAGTCAAATGTGATTAGCAGATACCTTTAGCATTTTATATTTACTCCTGTCTATTCTACGTGGCCACAGCATTTTTTACATTGCTTATGAAAACCTGGGAGCAAAATGAGTGCAGCTATTACAGTTTTTGATTTTTTTCTTCTTTTCATTACATTATGAAACAAAGCTTAATTCATAACCCGTATGACTTTGTAACTTGCAGTTTAAAAAAATAGAAATGATCAAGGAAAACCTACTTCTACTACTATTATCTCACAAAATGAAACCTTTTCAACATTGTAGAGTTCATTAGATGTAGGAATAACTAAGGAAGTCAACATGTATTATAAACAGGGATGACTCTGAATAACAGCATTAGCAACTGTGAGAAATAATATACTGCGCAAAAATAAATAAATAAATAAAGGTAACACTTAAATAAAACAGCCTAGATCTGGATGAATAAAATATTCTGACTGAATAACTTGTGCTGTACAAAGTCCAATTTGCTGACAACAAAATTACACAGAAATCATCAATGGAAATCAAATTTACTAACCAATGGGGCCCTGGATTTACAGTCACTGTTGGGATCTGGAGATCTGTCAACTTTTCTCCAGCAGAGGGAGCCCTAGGTCTCCTGGAGCTGAAGCTGACTACCACACCTGCGGCTGATTTGCTCATCAGGGAGATCAGCATATAAGCAGCGGCAGGACTACCCTTCAGCGCCAGAGTGTTAAGCCAGTTACGGTTAGCAAGCCTGAGCCAACCAGCCTGCCTGATTCTCTGAAAGTCTGACTTGAACCTAATCAGTTTTCTGTCCTCTCTGCCTCCTAGGAAGAATCTGACTGAGACCTGGAGCTCTGGAAGAGCTACTCAACTGAAACCTGCCTGCCTGCTCTCAGTAACAAACCTGAAGATCAAACTGTCTGGATCTGCGTACCATCCTTCAGGAAGCAACTAGGAGAAGCCCTGAACACTCTCAAGCCTGAAGCTAAGTTCTGTCGCTGCCAAGCCCTCTGCCATCAATCAGTCTCTAGACCCTCCTGGTTCCCTCCCTCTACCGCTCAGCCTGAATTTCTGAACAAGTACAGATCTGCACATTCTCTCAGCTACAAGATCATTAGCTGCCTGGCTAACCTAACTGTCCCTCTCTGCAGAGAGCCTTGTGTGACCAGTCCCGGATCCGATTCCAGTATCTGTCAACCTTTGTGCATACTTTAAATAAATTGTTAAACTTTTACTCGGACTCCTGGGTGTTCTGCATGTGGGTTAGAAACCTGAACCCCAACATGAAAGAACACACACAATTAAAGTGAATAAATGAGTATAAAGGCTCAGTATGGTGTGTGGCCTCAATGTGCCTGAATTACCTCCCTACAATGAGCAAGCCCCTGATAAAGTGGTTGATGGTTTCCTGAGGGATCTCCTCCCAGTAATGGAGTAATGCATCCACCAACTCCTGCAGAGTCTGTGGTGCAAAGTGACGGTGGATGGATTGAGACATGATGACCCACATGTGGGACATCTGGGGAATGGGCGGTCCAGTCCATAGCCTCATTGCCTTCATCTTGTGGGAACTATTTATACACTCCAGCCAGATGAGGTCTAGCTAGCATTGCCCTGAATTAGAGAGAAACCCAGAGCCAATGGCACCAGCATATAGACTCACAAGGGGTCTGAGCAGGGGGTCACTGCCAGGTCTATGACACCTGGTATTTGCCCAGTGGGCTGGTCCTAATCTCAGCGTGCGAGGGCCGGCCCTCCTTAAATCATACCGGCCCCAACACTCTCCGGTCGAAGCACCTGCCTGTGACAGTAAATAACTCAAGGAGCTCCAGAAGCAATACAATGTTAACTACCTAATTGATGCATGCAGTATATATATATATAGCCCTTCCTTGTTATGCACATCCTGGTAATGGGTGGCATATGGTGTCATTTTCTCTTTCTTCAAACTGAAAAATCCTTGCAACGAACTAAATTATAGTTAAACTAAAATGCATTCTTTAAACCAAACTACAATATTCCTCTGATATTTGGCAAATTTATGTTCAAACCTTTTGCAAAAATATGTTGCAGTGCATGATGAGGTTTTGCATCGATAAAAAAGTGCCAGGGCCAAAAATTGTTCCCAGTCCGAGCCTGGGTCTGAGGATCTAATTTTAGTATCTAGCTGTTGCCATGCTAACTCGGCGAGCACATGGAGGGTTCTGCCACAAAAGAAGTGCCATCCTACACCATTACTAATCCACTGACAAACTAGTTATGCTGAATGATGTTGCAGGCAGCAGATTTCTCTCCAATAAAAACAATAATTTCCACCTGTTGTCTATTCCATTAGCTCAACGGCATTAGAAACTGGTTCTCAATAAGTGTTGCTTCCTTAGTAGACAGTTTGACTTCACCAAAGTTTGATTTAATTGTAATTATATTGTATAGTTTATGTGCATAAAATGTAATATTATAGCCACAAGTTTATGTCTCTAAACAGTGAGAATCTGACATGTATTAAAACCTGAACTAATTCAGAATGACATTATTGCAGCTGAATAATACATGTAAGTATATTTAGTCATTGCTTGTCTACTATAACAATAAACAGCAGGAAGAGACTTTATGATCAATTTTAGGGTAGTCAAGCAGTGAAGGTGAACATACCTTAATGAAAGAGGCCAAGAAGAAGGACACGTAGCATCAGCACAGGCAGAACAGACTCTATTAACCATCTCTGTGAGAGAATGACATCTTCACAAGCTTAAACGTTTGAAAATTATCATTATCTTGGGGGAAGATACTGCAAATAGGCACACATACAGGAAGTGGTCAGCCTGGGTTTTGTATACTGCTAATGCTTGTTCCTTTTAAATGACGACAGAACTAATCATCATTATATCGCTACATCTGATTTAAGACAGGAATCTGGAGGGACAACTTGAAATGACAGACATGAAAGACATTTTTGTTTAAAATAAGTGCATTTGTTGTTGGATCGAGGCGATAAAAGAGATATGTTGCCAATGGAAAAGACAATTTACACTTAAAATAAGAAAACGCAATTGCATTGTCTTATTTCAAGTGCATATTATCTGATTATCTTAATAAGAGTAAAATATACTTATTCCATTGGCAAACTATCTCATTTACCTATTCAAATTAAGGGTAAATATAATTAAGTTAAGAACTTTATTTTTATTTCTAGATCGTTTTTTCCAGAGTACATTTTTAAACATAATTTAGACCTAAATATGCAACCTGCATGAATCCTTTTGGACTTAACTGTACTTATAATTTTGTTATGCATGTAATCTGGTTTTAATGTTTTACAAATATTATAGCTAAGTTGGTTATTTGTTACACTTTAAACCAAGGGTCTCCAACCTTTTTCCCTTCATGAGGTGCCTTAGTTTAACAAAAAACAATGTGAGCTACTCATGTTAAGAAAAAATATATTTTTTGCAGTTTTTGCCTGATTCCATCTTTGAATAATGTCTTATTTTATGAAAAGTTTAAATATTTCCACTTAGGTAATCTTATTGTTTTACAGTGCCATCTAGTGGACAAATCAGGGTCGGTAATGTTTTGTAAATTTTAAAGGCACACACTATGCAACATTTTTCAGTTAATTAATGTGTTCCATAACGTTATGGATGATTAAATGATTCCATTTCAGGTTGAAGCAAAGGTATTCTCTGTCGCCCCTGCGGTTCTGGGGAAATACCGCGACTTTCAGCACTCGCTTGAAGCGGCACCCGACCTCAGCCGCCAGGCCTCCAGGAAGTCTTCGCAGAGTCAAGTCTTGCTTTACGGCTGAACTGCTACACGCCCAGAGTTCCCAAGCAACTTCGCCACACAGCACAGTGGTACGCATCTTTGTGCGCGCTATGTTACGTTATAGCGATCAAAGCAGCAAAACTACAAAGGCAGCTGCTTCATTTTCGCCGATTTGCGCCTCGAAGTTGTGTTCTGACGCTGCTGCTGAAGCAGCTTTGCTGCCTGGCTGCGCGTACGTGGTGCAAGCGTGTAACGACGATCGCTGACCTGAGCTTCACTATCCTTTTCTCTGCCCTGCAGCCATATTTGCTGTGATCAGTGGGAATAAAGTAGTTTTAATATGTGTTTAAGTGAGAAAATACACCTGAAAACGTAATCAGTGCAGTCAGTTCATTCAGATTATTATCCTGCTCTTCAATATTTTTTCTGTCGGAGTCGCTCAGACCCCCACATACCAGCGGTCCGCCGGCAGTAGGGATCCCTTCATCAGCAGCCTCTGGCCGGGATCACCTCGCGGTTCACCCGCGCGCAGCTGGTAGGTGTTTTTCATCTAAATAATCCAAACTGCATATTCTGCCGGCAGATTTCACCCGCATTTTTAAGTTCATTTAGGCGTCAATAAACTGTTTAAGAGGAGTGATCATCAGTGCTGCGGCACTCTCCCCGCGCCAGATGCTTAAACGCCACCGGCATCGCTGCTTCGAACTGCCAGGACGTTAAAGCGCCTGCTCAAAACACGCTATGGGACCTTTTGCTGCGGCTTTGATGCGCTGCCAACCATTGACTTTGCATGTAAACCGCTGCTTCTGCGCCAGCTTAGCTACGCCCAGTGTGAATGCAGCATTAGTCATTCGCTGCGTTTGCCTGTCTGCTAAGCTCAAAACAATCGCGCCTGGCTTGAAGCAGCAGAAAAACCAGGAGAACAGCTACCTGTGCATACTTCACGACAGTGCATCTCTTACTTTCGTCGCTCTGGGGAGCCCTTGCTGGAAAATCAACACCGGTTGCATAGTGTACCTTTAATATGAAGAGAACAGTCTTTAGACCTAATTTATTGAGTCAGAAAGGGGTCAAAATGTTCGTAAACTTCTAAATCTTAGTTGAAACTGAAAAAATACAATAATGATATTTAATGTCAATTTTTTTTAACCTTATAATGTGAGAAACTATAAAAGCAAACAAAGAATAACAAGAACAGAATCTCAGTTTAGTATTATAATTATACTTTTTTCTTTTCTTTCTTTATTGTAGTTTTAGATTTTATATTTTTAGATTCAAATCCCTTTTCTTTTAGGTCCTTTTTCAGTTTAAGGATTTCTGTTTTACAATTTCAAATCAGTCTTTTTCAGATTCAGATTTTAACCCCAGTCTGAAGGGAGTGGGCAGGGAAACATGATTGACAACTGGCAGCGGTGCTAGAAAGACATCCCTTTCCACTTAGGGCAGCAAATCAAGATATTACACATACAAATTCTCTCTTTACATATTTGCAGATACTCGTACAGAAAGACAAATCTCCTCAGACATTTTCAAATCCTACTGCACACACACAAATCTAGATACAGACACACAACACTCTTGCATATAATTTTGCAACAATATTGCTCCCATACAGTGTTCTCTTCTACATAGTGGTTTGCTGGGGGAGCAGCACATCCCTGAAGGACACCTCCAGGACAAACTGGATCAGCATACCCATAGTCAGTACCCATCTATCTCTTTAATTTATCCCTTTAGTTTTGTATGAAAACTCAACTCAATGGGTAATGTACTGTATCCCTTCAGTCATATACAAAAAAAATAAAAAATTCTTACTTTTTTAGTGTTTTTTTTGTTTACATGGTGATCTGACCATAAATTGTTTCGGTTTTTTTGTACATGACTAAAGGGATACACTCCCATTGAGGGAGTTTAATGTCTATTTGTCGTACAAAACTACATGAATAAACGAAAAATCGGATGTCTTGCGCATGCGTATTGACTCTGGGTACGCTGATCTGACAGAACACCAGCTCTGTGATTGGCAAGAAGCTGGACCCTATGGGGATGGTGGTTGAAACAAGGACACTTAAACTGCTGGACATAATGAACAATGCCAGTCACCCTCTGCACACTTTCTTCACCCCTTAGAGGAGCCTGATCTGAGAGATTGCTCCTCTCCAAATGCAGGACAAACAGACTGCTGAACTCCTCTGTTCCCCAAGCCATCAAGCTGTTCAACTCCTCACTTGGGGGAAGGAAAAACCTTAACTATTGTCACTCATGTGATATATTCTCTCTCGCTGTGCAATAACACATGCCAACTACTGTGTAGCTTGTGTATTTTTTTACTTATAAGGTCAGTAAAACTCTAGTTAATTAATCCAAGTCAACTACTGTGTAGTCTGTATAATTTTCACCTATCTATATTGTCAGTACAGTTCTGCAGTGCAAGGGAAATAACCCAAGTCTACTACTGTTAAGTCTGCCTTTATCTCTCTACTGTGCAGATATTTTTATATCTAAAGGAAACATATTCCAGGACATTACAATTGTTTTCTTTTTTATACTATATACACACACTTTTCATATTGTCTGTTGTACGTTTATCTTTAATGCCATCTTGCTTCAACTCTTTGTACCCTATATAGCTACTGGAACCAGAATTTCCGTGAAGGAGTAATCCCAAGGAATAAATAAAGTTGAGTGTAAGTCTAAGTTCTATAATTTCGATTTTACTAAGTGCACTACAAGCATTTTATGAACATATGCATTATGTGATTGCATTGTGTGGTGGTCCGTCCAGTAAGGCACAAGGACAAAGGCATATAAAAAGTATTCTCTATTTATTTTCCAAAAATAATCTTCACAAAAGGGGCTTACATCAAATCTCAAAAAAATATAACAAAATGTACCCAAATGAAATCAACTAAAAGGCATACCTAACTCAGGATAACAAACCAAAAACTGACCTCACAATGAACACACAGGGGAATTTATACACAAAGGCTAGCCTACACAAGCGAGGAGGGGTGGGAGATGAGACAAAAACACACAATGCATAAACATAAATAACTAATTCTAACTAACACCTTTTGACTACAACACACCTATCAAAAGAAAACATCATAACACCAAAAATGCTTCAACAGTTATGCCATAAGTGGAGAGAGAGAAGCAGACTCTAATATCCAGTCCACCTGCTTCCAGCAGCCTGATGGCATGTCCCACTTCCTGGTTTGCCTTCCAACCAGTCCTCTCCACTCAGCCAGTCCTTCAAACTGAAGAAAAGATGGAGGAACCTCCACTAGGGCTGGGCGATAATTCAATAACGATATACACTATATTGCCAAAAGTATTTGCTCACCCATCCAAATTATTGGAATCAGGTGTCCAATCACTTCCCCATGGCCATAGGTGTATAAATTCAAGCACCTAGGCATGCAGACTGTTTACAAACATTTGTGAAAGAAATGGTCACTACCAGGAGCTCAGAAATTCCAGCGGAATGTATAGGATGCCACCTGTGCAACAAATCCAGTCGCGAAATTTCCTCGCCTCCCAACATTCCACACAGTCAACTGTCAGCTGTATTATAAGAAAAATGGAAGTGTTTGGGGAACAACACAGCACCTCAGCCACGAAGTGGTAGCCCACGTAAACTGACGGAGCGGGGTCAGCGGCTGACGCGCATAGTGCGAAGAGGCCGCCAACTTTCTGCAGAGTCAATCACTCACAGACCTCCAAACTTCATGGCCTTCAGATAGCTCAAGACCAGTGCGCAGAGAGCTTCATGAATGCCTATGGTCGCAGCAGCCGCATCCGCTTTCATGTACATCACCGCGCAATGCAAAGCGTCGGATGCGGTGGTGTAAAGCACGCCGCCACTGGACTCTAGAGCAGTGGAGACGCGTTCTCTGGAGTGACGAATCGCGCTTCTCCATCTGGCAATCTGATGGACGGGTCTGGGTTTGGCGGTTGCCAGGAGAACGGTACTTGTCTGACTGCATTGTGCCAAGTGTAAAGTTTGGTGGAGGGGGGATTATGGTGTGGGGTTGTTTTTCAGGAGCTGGGCTTGGCCCCTTAGTTCCAGTGAAAGGAACTCTGAATGCTTCAGCATACCAAGACATTTTGGACAATTCCATGCTCCCAACTTTGTGGGAACAGTTTGGAGCTGGCCCCTTCCTCTTCCAACATGACTGTGCACCAGTGCACAAAGCAAGGTCCATAAAGACATGGATGACAGAGTCTGGTGTGGATGAACTTGACTGGCCTGCACAGAGTCCTGACCTCAACCCGATAGAACACCTTTGGGATGAATTAGAGCGGAGACTGAGAGCCAGGCCTTCTCGTCCAACATCAGTGTGCGACCTCACAAATGCGCTTCTGGAAGAATGGTCAAAAATTCCCATAAACACACTCCTAAACCTTGTGGACAGCCTTCCCAGAAGAGTTGAAGCTGTTCTAGCTGCAAAGGGTGGACCGACGTCATATTGAACCCTATGGATTAGGAACGGGATGTCACTTAAGCTCATATGTGAGTCAAGGCAGGTGAGCAAATACTTTTGGCAATATAGTGTATATCGACCGATAGACGTGTGGCGCAATAGAAAAAAAGAGGGTCGATAAAAGTTCGATAAAAAAGAAACGCAGTTTTCCTTCCTTCTCATTGTAGCCTAGCATGTAGGTTTATGCTAGTCACTGCTTCCTCCCAACCAATCACAATCGCGGACCCAGGCACGCCGTCACCAAGCGCCGCCCTCTCAAACCACAACACAGAGCACATGAAGATGTTGCAGCAAGGAGAGGGGGAGGAAATTGTTTCAAAGAAGGGTTTGTGTAGTTCGGCAGTCTGGCAGTATTTCCGTCATGGCAAGTCGGACAAAACAAACCACAGACATCTGTAAAATGTGTCGGAACCAGTGAAAACGAAGTCTGATAACACAACCAACTTTTAATCATCTCAGCCACAACTGCAGGGAGTACGAAGCTGTGTAGGCCCCGACGCTGCTCTCCTCCCGAGGAATCTTCGGAAAATATATATATATATTTTCAGTTCTGGGCAGTTTCCCCCGATGAAGTTCTAACAATTGAGATAAAAATGCTGAGGGGCCAGAAACTTCAAAGTAATAACTCAGGTTAAAGCAGGAAACGGGGGCGGCGGTGGGGGGGCATTTATTTATTTGTTATATTTATTTTGGTCACTTTTCTGGTCACTTTAGTTTATTCTTTGTCAGTATTTAATAACATAACCCAGGTCTCTTAAGTTATTTTTCTTTAAAACAATTCTGTTATGGTTAAAAAAAGTTGGTTAAATAAAGATTTAATTTGGAGTCTGTGTTTGTGTTTTGTTATTAAAATTAAATCATTTAGCAATATTATAAAAAGTCCAGGCAGAGCTGCTCATAACTACTTAAGTTTCAAATCTTTTTCAATAATTATCGATCAATATGCATTTTTTTTTATCGATAAGCTTTTTTTCTATATCGCCCAGCCCTAACCTCCACACACTCCCCCACTTCTGGAGGCTCCATGGGCCAGCGTGACAGGTAGTCGGCAGTAGTGTTCAGCTTCCCAGGGATGTGATGGACATCAAACTGAAATGGTTGCATCGCCAGGTACCAGTGGGTTATCCTGCTGTTTGAGTCTTTCATCCTTTCAAGCCATTTCAGAGCCTTGTGATCCATTTCTAGGATGAACCGTGTCCCCAACAGATAATATTTGAGTGAATCCAAGGCCCACTTCACAGCTAGGCACTCCTTTTCTATGGTTGAGTATCGAGTTTCTCTTGGGTAGAGCTTTC
>JAGKQL010000028.1:24772903-24792918 GCA_018398635.1 Cyprinodon brontotheroides | reverse complement strand
GATCAGCCTCAAAATGAATCAGCAGTCCAAAAGACGGATAAAGATGGTTCAGTTGGTCTTGTTCCAGGACCTGGTTTAGCTACAAGGCTTGGCTAACTGCATGCAGTAAGACTAACGCTGTATTCTGCCTTTCCTGCTTCCTTTTTCTAAAGTCAGGATCTGACCCAGCATGGATAAAGACAGCTAGGACGTATTTAAAGCACTTTTTAGAAAAGGGAAAAAAGGCTGTATTTCCATCTGACATCGTAGCAGCCCAATGCTGGAGGTAACACTATTTTCTGTGTTGTGTGTGTTGGGAGCTGGAGAAGTACCACCTTTCTCCAGCAGAGTCCGCCGTGGGTCCTCCTGAGCCGAGCCTTCGACGTACCTGTGGCTCGTTCCATCATCAGAGGATCCACACTATAAAAGCTGTCTTCAGACCTTGCCTCGACGCCGCAGTGTTGAATCTAGTTGGTTAGCACCTGAGCCAAAGAAACCTTCTGAGAAATCTTTTATTGCCCTCTGAGTCCTGCTAGGATTCTAATCGTTTGTGTCTCTGTTTCCAGGAAACCAGTTTTTCTCTGTAAGCTCTGGATGAGCTTAGACTGCCGAGCCTGCCCTCTGAGCCAAACCCGAAGACTCTTCTCTTGATTTCCTATGCAGCTCTGGATTAAGAGCTGGAAACCAAATGCCAAGGTCTGCTCCCTCATCAGAAGTAAGACGCTGAAGCAGTTATTGGACTCTGCTGAAACAAACCTTCTCTGGACCCAACAGCTCCTCTCTCTGAGTTCAAACCGGAACCCTCAAGGTATAAATCTGAACTTCACAAAACCAAATCCCATAGCTCTCAAAGCTAACTGCTCTGTTATCTACACAGACTCCAGTGAACCAGTCCCCAGGCCTGAACCAGTTCCAGTCATAATTCCATGTGCTTGTGAACAATAAACATTGTTAAACTTTTACTATTGCTTCCGTCTCCGTGGTGTTCTGCATAACTGGGTCTCATCAGTGAACCCATCATGACAGAGTGCTCATTATCAATGTTTTTTAATCCTTGATTAGCATAAAAATAACGCTTAATGATGTCTGAAGATGTTTATTTTTTGGTCTGCATTACTCAAAGAATGTTTAAAGAAATGGGTCTTACAATATAATCAGAGTCCCGAGGAGTTTGATGTTCCTGGACAGATGAACCACAGGAAGACTCTGATATCTGAAGGTCCTCTTCAAGGTCCTCTACAAGAGATCTACAAGGCATTGCGGGAAATGACATGGATCAGCTGGCTTATCTGAAGCATCAAACATGATGGAGCTTTTGAAGTAAACTTTAAGATACAGCATGTTTCATAAATCAGGATTTGTGTACACTCTTTTTTGTGTTTGGTATAAGTAAACTGTAGCATGGATCCTGCTGTGCTTCTGGAAAACATCCAAAACATACATGTTAATTTATGACCATAGAAATTTGGTTTAAAAGAAGACTAAAAGAAACACTAATAAAACCCCAACAGGTTGATATGAAACCATTTCAGACCGTTTCCACGGTTAAAGCCGGTAGATAAAGCTCACCTCTCTGAGGATGAAGCTCCAGAAGATTGGAGGTTGATGAGTTTACCCTTTGAGATGTCACTCTTAATGGACACACAGCTGGGTTCTGTTCCGAGTTTCCTGGAAGAAAAGGTATGTTAAAGAATATTCAGCAATTGTTAGGTTCAGTAAATCTTACAACATGTGAAAGATTTTAGATACAATCAAAGGGATTAAAGATGTTATTGTGAACAAATAAACTTATATTTTACCTGATTAGAAATATTTGGTGACTGTTAACGATAATAGACCAAGTTTTATATTAAACATGGACGCCGTGTGCAAAAAAGGATCAGCATTAAAAAATCTGAATTTTTTGAAAATTTATGATTAATTATTGACTATTTTATCAGTGTCTGTTCTCTTACTGTTTTTAACCTGGTTTAGTTTTCTTGGTCTTATCGAGCAAACAGAGAAAGATGAGGCTCATTAATGTGGCAAGAAAGGTGATCAGACTGCAGCAAGACCAGCTCAGGATCATTGCTTTAAGGATCTGACTATTAAATATTCTAAATAAGGAGTACTATATTTGCATAGGTGGGTAATCTACAAGGATTTAAGTTTGGTTCTGTCCTATTTGAATGAGGAACTGTGTTTGCTGCTGGCAGTTTGGAATGGAAATGAAAGAAAGATGAAGTTCTGAGTCATCGCATTCGATTTAATGAAATAATAATAGGAAACCCATAAATGATATTTGATAATAATGATTAATAGTGTAATTCTCATATTAGTATCTTAAATTTGCATAGAAGCAAAAAAAAAGTTAAATGTAAAAGAAAAAATTAAAAGGAGTGAATATCAATCATAAAATTAAGTTTTAGTTTGCCTTTAAATGGCAGCATTTTTCCACTGATGAGAATTAAATTAAACTGTTAAATTTCAATATTGAAAAGAAATCTAAAGGACATGACTCACCAGGGCACAGCAGCAGGGCTGATGCTGCTTAGCTTCTCTAACAGATTACAGAACAATTATGCATTTTAAACGTTGGACGACCACCCACTAATTTTTATTTAGTCTCGTCTTGTTGACGAAAACTCACACTTATCATTAGCCATGTTTTACTCATCAAAGATTTAAGATGAACTACAGCTACAGCTCCAATGGGGGAATTAGTCATTTTATGAACAGTGACAAGAAGAAAATTGGCAGAAATGTCTCTCTAGAAATGATCTGGTGGCTGACATTCAAAACCTTATTGCTACAAAACAGACTGCAATATTTCTGTTGGCGTTTAGGGAACTTTCAGATGTTTGAAAAGGATGGAGGAGAGGAACTCCCTTGATGTCTACCTGGCTGGAACAAAATAACTTCCCTGCTGTTGGCCTGCAATGCTAAGCCTCTAATACTAAATGCTGGAGAAAACTCAAGCAGAGGTATAGGTCTGGCAAAAGTCAGGTAGAGTTTCTACCTAAATAATTTTTTTTTATTTGATGATGATTGATCATTTCATGTGTTTAATGATGAGCAAACACAAAGCTAGTAAAATGAGCGGTATAGTATGCTATTAACAAGTTTGAGCTATTGCTTACAAAGCAAGAACAAGCTTTTCACTAGCTTTAACACTGATATGACATTAATGTCCATATGTTTTCTCATATGCTCAATAGATTTTGATTACCAAATTATAATCAAAACTCATTTAATGGGAATCCTTATGTCTGCTATCTGCTCCCTCACACAAAAGTAGGTTAAGAATCAGTTGATTAAAGGTAATTCATTTCTGATTAGGCGAAATAATTTAAAAAAAACATTGTTTGCAGTATTTTATTTTTATTTTATGTTTTATTCATCTCCTGGATTTGAATTGTGAATTGTTTTTAAAACATCTTAATTTCTCGACATTAGTTTAAAGCTAATTTGATCTCACCCAAAATTCTTCAAGATAAACTTTGGTTCTCAAAAACAGAATTCCAGATAGTTTCCCTTCTAACTTGAATCCTTATCCAGTTGCCTTTGCACAGTTTGGGTGATATCCATTTGATCAGAAAACACTAGCAAGACTTTTTTTTACTGTACTTTTTTTGCCTGCCCACGTTGTTTTCAGGGCACCACCTAGACAACCAGCGGTTGAATGGCGACATGCGGCTAAACATGTCATCACTGGTCAGATCAGGGAGGGGACCAGAGAAAATTACGGAGTCCGACATTTTTTTGGCAAACTTACGCACCGAAGCAACACTAATTTTAGTGACCCCTCCCAATCGGCGTGAATCGGGTGTCATTACCACCAGCGTGAATAACAATCTTACTGTATTTAACCTTATCCTTAGCCAGTAGTTTTTTCCAGGTAGGATTTGATGTCGCCCGCTCACAACCCCGGCAAAACATTTGACTATGGTCCCTGGTGTCTCTAATGCCACGCTTCTGACTATGGAGCTGCTGGCCTCACCAGAGTGGGCTTCTCAGTGGGTGTGTCACCGGGAGTGGGGGAAACCGGTTAGAAACGTGCGGAATGGGTTTGGTGGTGACCAGTGGGCAGAGATCCACGACTACGCTTTCTACGCATACAGTTACCCAATCGCCTGGCTGCTCAGGCACTTTTGGAGGACAGCTCACGTTAGGGCCTACTTTAACTCCTGGATGTTCAACAGCCTGAAGCCTGGATTCTAACTCTGACACCCTAGCCTCCCAAAGCTACAAAAATACTACACTTATTACACATCCCACATTATCACTAAAGGAGGCAGAGGAATAACTGAACATCTGACACAGAGAGCAGGAGAGAGGAGAGGGAAGAAGGAGAAGAGTTGGAAAAGAGTCAAGGGAGGAGAGAGAGAGAGAGAAGCCATAGCAATGCTAAGCTAGCGCTAGCTCTAGCCTAGGCTAGCTACTTCTTGCTATCAGAAATAAAACCGTGTGAAACTGACAAGTGCTCAGTAGAAAAGTGCAGCGCACCAGAAGGTGCTATGTTTTAAAAGTAGTCAGTTAGAGTTACTTTAGATACAGAGATATCACAGAGAAAATAACTTAACTCCAAGATTATGATCCAAAACACTTATTTTCCATCAACTTTTAAGCATTTTTGCTATTTTTGTTCTCTTTTGTTCACAGCAGCAGTTTTCTGTTAGCCATGTCTTTAAAAAATGTTAATAACCTCACTGTGAATGATTGGCAAATCCTTCTCGATTGCCAACAAAAGAAGGTCTGACAACCGATCCTCCTTGCATAAGCTGCGCAGTTTTGTTTTCACCAGCTTCATACATTATATCTATCATATATCTATCATGGTAGTTCTGGATGAGTTCTCCTTTAAGATACATTTACCTAACGCTAGAATAAATGAAATGTACATCATGCAGCAAAAGGAAATTAGAAAATCAGACATATATCCATTATGGAGATGATAGGTTTTTGACGGGCGATGTGCCCCTACTGCATAAGTAATACTGAAGAATGTCCTACTATCATTAATGACACAGGGAAGCTTTTTAGTTATCTTGCTTTGCTAGCAAAGTCATTAGCTAGCAGCTAGCTCATAGCACAAGAACAACAGCCTAATGTCTGTATGATAAAAATACTGAATCGATAGATAAGAACAGCTTTTCCTCACCTGGCTGTCTCCTCCCGCTCAGTAGTTCTTCAGAGAAAGAACTACTTTCCTCCGTTTAAACCGCTACTCTTTGCTAAAGTAGAGAAATTATACAACGTTCAAAGTTTTCCGTTGTCTGACAAGTAGGAAGCCTACTCCAGTATTTTCACCAAAAATTATGTTTTTTAATTCAATTAAAAAACATAATTTTCAATGTAAAAGACTAAAAGCACAGAGTAAACAGTGTTTTAGATCAAAACAATACTGCATCATCCATGGGGCTCATTTGGTTTCACTTACATCTCTACTCAGGTTGACATTGGAGAGGCGGTGCAGACTGAAGACATAGCCATCCGTCCGATCATGGTTGATCTTGCTTAGGGCCAAATGAGCAGCGGCCACAGTGTAATGTGGAATATTTAGCTACCTTTAGCTCCGCGGATTAGCACGCTTATCTGACTGAGCAGGCAAGTGCGTCGTCACTGGCAAAAGGTCAAAGGTAACAATGTGACCGGAGGGCTTATTGTATTGTTTTCTTGCCAAAAAAAGATAATAATAATAATTTCAGTACATGTGTCAAATAAAATAAAAAAATAAATAAAATAAAATAAAATAAAAAAAAAAATAAAAAAAGAGGAAGTAACAAAAAGGGCACATTGGGATCATGGATCATAACACTGGCTGCAGATATCCGTTCACGGCAGTGGAGTTATGGTGTGTCAAGTTCGTCTATGGACTCTTTGAAGAAACGGAAAATTCTGCTGAAAGCTCCTGAGGATGTTTCCGCGGGGCTTGTTTGTTGGCCGCAGTGTTCTGTCATGATGGGTTTAGGATTCAAGCCCATATGCAGAAACACAACCAGGAGGCAGGGAAAAAGTTCAAAGGGTTATTATAATTAGAATAAGCAGATCAGGAAGTCATCAGGTCCAGGGCTAGTCTAAGCTGGGTTCCTGCCTGGAGCTGAGTTGAGCAGCAGAGGGGTTTTAGTCCAAGGCGGGTTCTGAGACAGTAGACTGAAGTCTGAGGCTTGAGGTGAGCAGGCCGAAGGAGGGAACCGGGGAGGGTTCAGAGGCAGATGGCTGGCTGAGGTCTGAGGCTTAAGGTTAGCAGGACGAAGGAGGGAACCAGGAGGGTTCGAAGGCAGGTGGCGGGCTGAGGTCTGAGGCTTGAAGTTAGCAGCAGCAGCGTCTAGCTTCTGGCTAGTGGGCCTCAAACGTGGGTTTGGTTCCTAGCTCTTCCCTGAGATCTGAGGGAGGAATCCAGACTGAGATCTTCAGGTTCAACTTCCTAGCTCTCCCCTGAGAGCTGAAGGAGGAATCCAGACTAAGACCTTCAGGTTTGGCTTCCTTGGGCAGGCAGGCAGGTTTCCAGACAAAGCTCATCCAGAGCTTCAGACTACGATCAGGTTTCCTGTGAGCAAGAATACAGAGGCAGGTTAGAATCAGGTTTCTCTCTTGAGAACTACTAAGATTCTTTCAGGTAACAGAGGCTCAGGTTCGCTAACCAAACTTAGTCAACACTGCGGGGTTGAAGACAGGTCCGGTCGCTGCTTAAGTAGGAAAGGTCTCCTGATGGGCTGACGAGCTTCAGGTGTGCTGGAGGGCTCCAGCCCAGGAGACCCACAGCGCACTCTGCTGGAGACAGATGGTAACTCTCCAGATCCCAACAGTAACCCCAGACCTAACAGAAAAACAACATAAAACAGAGGAGGATCCTCGGCGCCCTCTGGTGGGCAAGCCTGAGGATCCCAACAGAGTGATTGCTAAAAAATTAAATATAACTGTGAATATGTACCAAAGTATGATTGTAGAGGCCCAGTTAACTTAGACAGCTGAACTGAATGTGTCAGCTTTCCCTCCCATGCTTCAAATATTTCACAGTGAAATGTCAACATTACTGCTGAACAACTCTCTTATACATAAATAAACTCTCGGAATATCCCAAATTTATTTCAAAAAAACAAATTAAAGAAATAAATTAAATTCAAAACAAAACAAATTAATAAAACCCAGAATTTTATAGCTCAGTCTAATGGTGCACTGTTCGGTGGCGCACTGCTGGAGCTCATATTTCTTAGAAGAATTGGTTGTACTCACAGTCCCTTGGGAAAATGGAAAAACATTGAGTTGGAGTCCATTTGGACCCCAAGTACCACAGCCAGGAGAAGAAGAAGAAAAAAACTTTGCCTGTGCAAAAGAGGGAAAGAACAACAATCACAGGCGGCGGCAAGTCCTAAACACCTCTATTGCTGTAGCAGAAGTGGCAATGTCCAAAGCACACTAAGTCAAAATAACAAAAAATAAATAAATAAAACACTTTTCGACATCCACAATAGCTATACTCACTCAGAAACTTGTTGCATGTTAGTCAACTAACTTCTTTCCACATGATGTGTTGGGAGCTGGAGAAGTACCACCTTCCTCCAGCAGAGTCCGCCGTGGATCCTCCTGAGCCGAGCCTTCAACGCACCTGTGGCTCGTCCCATCATCAGAGGATCCACACTATAAAAGCTGTCTTCAGACCTTGCCTCGACGCCGCAGTGTTGAATCTAGTTGGTTAGCACCTGAGCCAAAGAACCTTCTGAGAAATCTTTATTGCTCTTTGAGTCCTGCTTGGATTCTAATCCTTTGTGTCTCTGTTTCCAGGAAACCAGTTTTTCTCTGTAAGCTCTGGATGAGCTTAGACTGCCGAGCCTGCCCTCTGAGCCAAACCCGAAGACTCTTCTCTGGATTCCCATGCAGCTCTGGATTAAGAGCTGGAAACCAAAAGCCAAGGTCTGCACCCTCATCAGAAGTAAGACGCTGAAGCAGTTATTGGACTCTGCTGAAACAAACCTTCTCTGGACCCAACAGCCCCTCTCTCTGAGTTCAAACCGGAACCCTCAAGGTATAAATCTGAACATAACAAAACCAAACCCCATTGCTCCCAAGCTAACTGCTCTGTTATCTACACAGACTCCAGTGAACCAGTCCCCAGGCCTGAACCAGTTCCAGTCATAGTTTCCATGTGCTTGTGAACAATAAACATTGTTAAACTTTTACTATTGTTTCTGTCTCCGTGGTGTTCTGCATAACTGGGTCTCATCAGTGAACCCATCATGACATGATGAAAGTAATAGCTAACTTAGCAACACAAACAACCAATAACCAGGGCGGCCAACCGTTTAAATACCTCTACTGCATATTTAAAAATAGAGCGGGAGCAAAACTGAGTATGTTTGTGCTTTATTCATGTATTTATTACAAATTATTAATCAAACCTGGGAGCTGGCCGTGAGACAGACACATCGCTGATGACAGAGCGCTGTGATCACTCCTCTGAAACAGTTTATTGATGCATAAATTAACTTAAAATGCAGAAATCTGCCAGCAGAATATGTTTGCTTTTATTATCCTGGTGCCTGCAGTTTAGATTATTTTGGATAAAAACACCTACCAGCTGCAGCGGTGAACCGCGAGGAGGCGACCCGGCCAGAGGCTGCAGTTGAATGGGATTCCTACTGACAGCGCACCGCTGGTATGTGGGGGTCTGAGCGGCTCCGACAGAAATAATATTTGAAGGCAGGATGATAATCTGGATGAACTGACTGCAATGATTAAGTTTTCAGGTGGATTTTCTCACTTAAAAACATTATGCTGTTCTTGCTGCGTCCGGTGTGAACGCAGCATTACTTTGAACGGCCGGTTCACACCGATGTCGAGCGGTTAAAGTTCCTTTGTCAGACCTCCCATAATAACAGCAAGCACAGCATTCATTTGTTTCACCATGTTTTTCACATCAGCTGTGAGATGGGCACGCATGGAGTCACAGATTAACAGCGATGGTGATGAGTGGAAAAAACCACCTGGTCTCCTTACATTCACCTCCCTCAGCCACTCTTTCATCATCTCCTCAATGAGGAGATGAGGAGTTCTGCATAAAGCACATACCTGTTCTTTTATACACAATCCACACCCACACTTCCCCCTTTAACGTTCTCATGGTGGTCTCAACAACGTCCGCAGTAACAACACACATAGGGCGCACCGCACTATAGGGCGCACCGCACATTTTGAGGGAAAAAGACGTTTATATGCGCCTTATAGTCCCGTAAATACGGTAACTCTTTCTAGGCTGCCATTCCCCTATGTGACAAAAGACAAAGGGTGTGTGAGTTAAATTGGAGTTTTTCTGTAAAATTGACAGACCGTAGTAGCCACGTTTGCTCATCTTACCAAAAGTAGTCTAAAATGAACGGTAACATGTCCACTTGAAAAATGATAATTGACAAAAGATTAGATTATGGGATTAAACATAGCTGGATGACTAAATTAAAAAAGGGCTTCTGATATCCATCCATCTTCTGCCACTTATCCGGGGTGGGGTCGTGGGGGTAGCAGCTTCAGTAGGGAGGCCCAGACGTCCCTCTCCCCAGCCACTTAGGCCAGCTCCTCCGGGGGAATCCCAAGGCGCTCCCAGGCCAGCCTTGCGATGGTAAGTCTTTAGATTAGCAGACATAACTTGGGGTTCCTGTTTTGTTTTTTGCTTATGTTTAGTTTTATTACGGTAGGAAAGGAGTAAAAAGGCTTAGTTTAGAATTTTAATTTAAAACTTTTGTGGTTTACTTTAAGCAGAAATCTTTAAGGCAAGCCTTTTTGTCCTGGGGTTCGCTGGGTTCGGGGGTGACCCTGAAAATTTTTTGCTGTGTTGTTGGTTCTGAAGTGAGCAGAGTTTTATACATCTGAAGACAGAGAAATTGCTCAGAGTGATTTCGTTTTATGTTTTTTTTCCTGCGAATGTGTACACCAGAAAATAAGAAAAATAATAAAAAAAAGTAAGTTGTGCGAT
Source organism: Cyprinodon brontotheroides (assembly GCA_018398635.1). Taxonomy (NCBI): domain Eukaryota; kingdom Metazoa; phylum Chordata; class Actinopteri; order Cyprinodontiformes; family Cyprinodontidae; genus Cyprinodon; species Cyprinodon brontotheroides. The sequence continues at coordinate 24,782,993 of JAGKQL010000028.1, read as the reverse complement.
CTGCTGTGGGTAGCGGTTGAAATTCTGATTGAAGGTCCTGCTCAGACACCTTCAAAAATTAGAAGGGGGGACTCATGGACTGATGGAGTAAGAACTCCGGGGACGCTTTAAAGACCTGCTTGGGTAGATTCAGTTGTGGTGAACTGAAAACTTAAAAATTGGGATGTACAAGGGGCCATGGAAACCATAGGTGGTGTGAAAACTTATTTTGATGTCTAACAGGAGCAAATAAATCTTAGGTTTCTAAAAATGTGCACATGTAGTTTAACAAGGATCCTAAAATTAGGCTGAAAAGCACTGGTGCAGAGGTCTTAAGACCGGATTGGTGAAGAAATTATGATTATTTGTTGAAATTGGGAAAATTCCACTATGAAGATCGATCAAAATTGATACTGATGGATTAAACAAACTTTATGTGGCCAATGTTTGTCTGTTGGTCCTATATGTGGAATGCGTGTGAGGTAGAAAGTGTACGGTGCATTTTGAAATGATCTAGAATAGTTTTTAATGTGACATTAATATGATTTGCATTTTTACAGGATTTAGAAGGAGCTCTTGGGATATAACAGAAGGGTAAATGGTAAATGGCCTCTACTTATATAGCTCTTTTTCAAGTCAGGAGACTTGACCAAAGCGCTTTACACTACATTCAGTCATTCACCCATTCACACACACACTCACACACTGATGGTGGCAAGCTACGCTGTAGCCACAGCTGCCCTGGGGCTCACTGACAGAAGCAGGGCTGCCGTACACTGGCGCCACCGGGCCCTCTGACCACCTTCAGTAGACAATGCAGGTGAAGTGTCTTGCCCAATGACACAACGACACTGAAAGTCGGAACTGTCAATACTTGGATTTCAGGGCAAACACCTACATCCAACGCCACTGTCGCCCTAACAGGTAAGAAGGGTAATCCTATCTAACATGTTGCTCAGAGGTTCCACCTATGAGAGGCTCTGACAAGACCGGAGCAGGTGTGAGGTAAAATTTTGTTTGTGTTGACACTTTGACAGGGGGGGGTAGAGAAGTACCCCCACCAAATATTTTGATAATGTGAATATTTGGAGTGCAGCTGAGAGACTGCAGATTAAAAAATACAGAGAGAAGGAGGATGGGTGCTTTTACTTTTTGGGAAACTAAAATCCCAGAGGGGGACATTACACGATTTTTATTTTAAGGTAGTTTCATTTTTTTTTTTTTTTCCATTATGATTGCATTCGAATCTGATTAAGAACAGGATGAATCACACTTCGAGCTGGAACTGGACAAAGTGATACCAGTTCTTAGCATATGGCCAAGATAAACCTCAGGAGCTCAGCAGATTAACTGGGTCATACTTTTATAAACAAGGCTGGAGAGTTAAAAACAATTCTGATGTGACCTGACCCTGGGTTTTTCAGCCTCCTGTTTTTTATCCATTTTCCTTTTTATCAGTGTATATAATGCCGTTTGTAAACTGCCTAGGCACAAACTGACTAATTTGCATGTCTAATCATTACTAACACTTATCTTTTCACTGTTCATCTGGTCCTTACTTTCTTTGCATGACTTTTTAAATTCTATTAACTTAACAAATTTTTGTTATTGAAATGATGAACTATTGACTAATTGATTAACTGTTTGATTGCCCTTCTTGGTAACAAACCCGAGGGGTCATTAACTTTTGCCCTGCTGGTAGATAGTGACAGTAAGGTTGTCAGTGAGCAGGCATGATAATTTAGAGGCCCAGGAGGTTGTTTTGCTTAACTATGTTTTTTGGAGGGGGCATTTTTTCCCGGCTGTGTTTGTAACAATCCTGAAAATGTTAACATTTATCTTCCAGGACAGGCTGGCAAAGTCTCATCCTTCATTGTGTTTTGTTTAAGATGTGCATTAACTGCCATAATTTTGACAAATTATGCCAGTAAGAGATAAAAGATTGAGCAACTGATCATTTGATAAACGCAACACGCAAAGAAAGTCTGCATGTTAAACAGTGATTATATCTCTGCTCTATAGATAATTAACCCAAAAAAAAAAAAAAAGAAATTTCAACAGAATCTTCAGTACCAATGAGCATAAGCCACTTGGCCTCTCTTATTGAGGCCTGTATGTATTTCACAAAGAACAAACCTGCAGCCCATTTTTCCAGCTGAAAGAGCTTGATAAGGTATTTGTGTGATGCATGCTGTACTTTTATATTTGGTGAGTTTCTTGTTCATGTGACCCTAAATATGCATTTATGTACTACATCTTTATAGCCAATTAATAACCAAACATACACATGTAGCCCTCTCACTCAGTTCCTGGATCTTTGCAACAACCGATATGAATACACTGCTTATATCTAATCACTTTTGTGCATGGGAGAAGAATGAGTGATTGCTAAAAAATAAAATATAACTGTGAATATGTACCAGAGTATGATTGTAGAGGCCCAGTTAACTTAGACAGCTGAACTGAATGTGTCAGCTTTCCCTCCCATGCTTCAAATGTTTCACAGTGAAATGTCAACATTACTGCTGAACAACTCTCTTAGTCCTGAACACCTCTATTGCTGTAGCAGAAGTGGCAATGTCCAAAGCACACTAAGTCAAAATAACAAAAATTAAATAAATAAAACACTTTTTGACATCCACAATAGCTATACTCACTCAGAAACTTGTAAATAAAAACCTGCTGTCCTACATGGAGCCTGATGCAAGTCTCCCCCTGTTCCTGTGAAATTGCATGTTAGTCAACTAACTTCTTTCCACATGATGAAAGTAATAGCTAACTTAGCAACACAAACAACCAATAACCAGGACGGCCAACTTTTCACATAACCTTGTAGTGAGATTTTGAAAGAGTCTGGACAGGCAACCCTTGTCAGGATTTGATTAAAAGCCTATAGGTGCAGCTATAGTTTGTAGGTTTTCAGAGAATTTAAATAACAAAAAGGGGCTAAAATGTGGAATGTTTGATATCACAGTAAATTTAACTACCGTATTTTCACAACTATAAGGCGCACCGTACTAAACGGTGCAGTCTCAGTTATGTGTGCTATTACTGTATTTAACATTACACATAAGGCTTACCGGACTATAGGGCGCGCGGGTTTTATATACCGGTACATATCCTCTAGTATGTTTAAATACCTCTACCGCATATTTAAAAATAAGCAGAGAGACACAGCGCTGATGAAACAGGGCTGTGATCACTCCTCTGAAACAGTTTATTGACGCGTAAATTAACTTAATGCAGAAATCTGCCCGCAGAATATGTTCACTTTTATTATCCTGGTGCTCGCAGTTTATTTTATTTTATTTGATTTGAGAAACATAAAATTATAAGAATTAAATGCTCAAATTAAAATATTAAGTAAATTAGTCGTTATTTTGTTAGGTTTTTCTGTTTCTGTTATTTTTTCTTTTGCTTCTTGATTTCTAGTGTTTAGTTTTCTTTTCACCATGTTTCTCTTTATCCTAGTTATTTGATTATTATTTTGTTGTTGTTTTCTTATTAGTTCCTGTCTTCCTGGTTCTCTATTTGTTGTCGCTCTGCTGCCCTCTTGTGTCCTCTTTTTCTTGCTCTGTTTTCTGTTCAGCCCTCACCTGTTTTCAATTCCCTCATTAGCCCTCTTCCTGTCTCTGTCCCCTTTAAAAAGCCCTCCCTCTTCATTAGTTCCTGTTGGCTGGATCCTGGTCTTACATCTTGTCTAACATCTGCCTGCCTTGTCTCATCTCTCCCTAGCTCCTAGAGTTTTGGTTTACCCCTGATGTCTCCTTGGTTCTGGTACGTTTGTTGTTTTCTGTTGGATTTTTGATTCCTGCCCTGGTCCTGTGAACCTAAATAAACCCACTTAAATTCACCGCTGCCTACTGGTTTCTGTATTTGGGTCCTTCCAGCCTACACCGTTTTCTGACAGAAGGATCCAGCCACAAAATGGACTCAGCAAAACCAATTCAGGCAAGTGAATTCCTCAAACTCTTTAGACATTCAATTGACAATCTCTCCACCATCTCTCCACCCTGGGAGTGGATAGCATCAGCACAATCTCTCCTCACTCAACTCAATAAACATCCAGCACTCCATACTTTTTTTCTACAAACCGGATAATCAGATCAAATTAAATGGAACATTCAGGACACCCTTGCTAAATTATCCAATAAACCTTCACCACCCAGACCACCACTCCAAGAAATCACCCAAACATCTGAACCCGTACCTCCACCTTCAGCAGCTGTTGGTTCCCCCTGCCTTCTGCCTCCTCCAGGCCTAGGAACCGCCGCCGGGCCAAGAATGCTGCTCCCTCTCTGGCGGGTCAGCTTGACGCCTCCTCTCCTTCTCCGGCGGGTCAGCCTGACACTTCCACTCCCTCTCCGTGCGGGTCGGCTTGACACCTCCAATCCCTCTCCGGCGGGTCAGCCTGACGCCTCCACTCTCCCGGTAGTTCAGCCAGCTGCAAGCCTCAGTCCTCATCCTCACCAGGTCAGTCCAACCCGTTTCTGTAAACACCTCCTAGACCAACAGTTAGCACCATCCACCAGAAAACTCAAATTAGGTCCACTAGTCACACCCCACGCAGTCAGAGCTCCCCATATACCTGAGTCGGACCTCTGGAGCTTCTTTTATGAAGAGAGGGAGGATCTTTTCCCTTTCCTGCCACCTCCATCAGCTCCCCGCCAGCCAGATCCCGGTTCAGAGCCTGTTAGCATTTCTGTTTCTCTAGCTTGTGAGCCTGTCAGCGTTCCAGTTTCCCCAGCTCCAGCACTCGTTAGCCTTCCAGTTTCCCTAGCTTCAGGGCCCGGTAGTGATCCAGTTTCTTTAGCTTCAGAGCCTGTTAGCATTCCAGTTTCCTTAGCTTCAGAGCCTGTTAGCATTCCTGTATCTTTAGCTTCAGAGTCCGTCAGCGTTCCAGTTTCACTAGCTTCAGAACCCATTAACAGTCCATTTTTCCTAGTGCCTGAATCCGTCAGCGAACCAGTTAGTCTAGCGCCTGAACCCGTTAGCGAACCAGTTAGCCTTGCGCGCCTGAACCCGTTAGCAAATCAGTTAGCCTAGCGCCTGAACCTGTTAGCAAAAACCAGTTAGCCTAACGCCTGAACCCGTTAGCGAACCAGTTAGCCTAGCGCCTGAACCCGTTAGCGAACCAGTTAGCCTAGCACCTGAGACCCGCTAGCGAACCTGCTCAGTTAGCCTAGCGCCTGAACCTATTAGCCTGCCTGTTAGCCTAGCACCCGAGTCCGTTAGCGAACCAGTTAGCCTAGCTCCAGAGACCCCTGAGCCTGCTCTGTGCCGTCCAGAGACCCCTGAGCCTGCTCTGTGCCGTCCAGAGACCCCTGAGCCTGCTCTGTGCCCTCCAGAGACCCCTGAGCAGGGGGAGCTTTCAAAGAGGCTTCAGAGTTTGGGGTATGTGGAAGTACGCCTCCAAGAGCCACTCAGCGGGCGCCTCCAAGAGTCGCCTTGTAGCCTCCATGAGCCCTCTGCGGGCGCTCCAAGCCTCCCAGAGCCCTCTGCGGGCGCTCCAAGCCTCCAAGAACCCTCTGCGGGTGCTCCAAGTCTCCAAGAGCCCTCTGCGGGCGCTCCAAGCCTCAAATAGCCCTCTGCGGGCGCTCCAAGCCTCCAAAAGACCTCTGTGGGCGCTCCAAGCCTCAAAGAGCCCTCGGCGGGCGTTCCAAGCCCCCTCGGAGGCTGTACCTGAGCCGCAGTCGGCGGCTCCTTCCGAGTCTGTTCCTGAGCCGCAGTGGGCGGCCCCTTCGAGCCTGTTCCTGAGCCGCAGTGGGCGGCCCCTTCCGGGAAGCCTGTTCCTGAGCCGCAGTCGGCGGTCCCTTCCTGAGCCTGTTCCTGAGCTGCAGTCGGGCGTCCTCCATCTTGGTTCCTGAAAGCCGCAGTCGGCAGCCCCCTGTTGAGCCTGTTCCTGAGGCCGCGGCCGGGCGGCTCCCTCTGCCTGTTCCTGAGCCAAGAGTCGGCGGTCCCCTCGGAAGCCTGTTCCTGAGCCGCAGTCTGTGGTCTGAGCCCCTTCTGAGCCGCGGTCAGCAGAGCCCACAGCTCCGGCGGTGGCCCCTCTGAGCCTGTTCCTGAGCCGCTGCAACGTCGGAGGCGTCTTCCTTGGAGCTACCTGCTATTCCTGAGCCGGCGTCGTCCTCTAAGCCTGCAGAAACTGAGACGTCGTCCTCCTCTGAGCCGCAGTCGGCGGCGTCGTTGTCCTCTTGAGCCTGTTCCAGAGCCGAAGACGGCGGAGCCCGTGAGGTCCCTGCAGCCGCAGTCGGCAGCCTCCTCTGAGCCTGTTCCAGAGCCGCAGACGGCGGCCCCCTCTGAGGTTCCTGCAGCAGAGCCGCAGTCGTCGTTCTCCCTCCGGAGCCTGTTGCAGAGCCGCAGACGGCGTCCTCCTCAGCCCGCTCCTGCAGCAACGGAGGCGGCGTCGGACCTCTGAGGTTCCTGCAGAAACGGAGAAACCAGGCGCGCCTCTGAGCTTCCTGCAGAAACGGAGACGTCGTCCTCCTCCGAGGTTCCTGCAGCAACGGAGACGTCGTCCTCCTCCGAGGTTCCTGCAGCAACGGTGAGACGTCGTCCTCCTCCGAGGTTCCTGCAGCAACGGAGACGTCGTCCTCCTCCGAGGTTCCTGCAGCAACGGAGACGTCGTCTTCCTTCGGCGTTTCTGCATCGCCGGAAATCGCCAAAGAACCTCCTTCGCCGCCTTTCCACGGGCAACCGCCAGAGTGTTCGCCTCGCCTCGCTCCCGTTTTGGGCCGCCTCCTGAGACTTCTGCCCGCTTTGAGTGTTCCTGCAGCCTCCTGAGACTCTTCCTCCAGTCGCCCCGCCTTCAAGGCCGCCCTCCTGAGAATTCCTCAGCCTCAGCTCCTGCCCTGGCGGCTCGCCTCCAGAGCCGCTTGGCCCGGCCGCCCAGGGGCAGCCGCTCTCCTGAGAGACTCTCTGCAGCTTCAGCTCTCCGCCCTACGGCGCTTTCCCTCCAGAGCTTCTGCCATGCCTCCCGCCGCGCCGCCGCCTCCTGAGACTCTGCTTGTGCGCCCGTCCCACCGCCGCCTCTCCAGGGTCTAAGCCACTTCTTCCCGCACCGCTGTCGGCTTTAGAGCGCCTGCCATGCTCTCCGCCCCGCTGCCGCCCTCCTGGAGACTCTCCTTTCCGCCCAAGGCCGCCGCCTCCAGAGACCTTTTTGTTGCCTCTCGCCTTTTCACCCTGGGTGGGTTATTGTTTTTTGTTTTTCTTGGATCTCTTTTCTGGGGGCGCTCTGAACTGTACTTCCTGGTCCTGTGAACCCAACAAACCCACCTTAAATTCACACAGCTGCTCACTGGTTTCTGCATTTGGGTCCTCCCAGCCTACACCGTTTAGTCGTTATTTTCATGCAGTGGAAAAGCTTTTTAATATAATATTTGAAAAGACCACAGGCAGATGAACTTATAAATAGTCAGAAACTGTTTGTAACTCTGAGAAACTCTGAGGTTAAAGACCAATAACAAGCACAATTCATGCAGTGGAAAAAACTTTTTTAATGTCTGATATAATATTTGAAAACACCACAGGCAGATGAACAGATAAATATCCTAGAAACTGTTTTTAACATTTCCTGTTAAAATGCAGTTTCAGCCATTGACACGTGATCAAGTAGAAACATCTGTGGAGCCACACAGGGGCTGAATCATTTTATTAAATTTAAAGATGGGTCACACTTTGCTCTGTGTGCTGGGCTTATTGGGTAAGTACATTACTTTATCCCTTTGAATTGTTGGAGATAATAGATCATCTTTAAAGTCTGAAATAATCATGTTTAATACCTTCACATTTTGGTCCTAATAATTGAACATGTCATAATAAGAGTCTAGACAGGGTTTTTGGGCCTTTAATTTATTTCAAATGCACGGAAAGTCCAGAATGTAAAATGGCCCATATAACAATTAAGTAGAATGAAGGATAAACAGTTTGAGATTCTGATGAAAATTCTAACATAAAAAACACGAAAAGCCACTGATCCTACATTTGAATATTTTCAATGTATGAAGGTTAGAAGAGCAGAAATGTTTATAAATATGCAAAGAAAGCAGCCAGTCTTGTGAATTTTTCATCAGGATATACCGTATTTCCACGACTATAAGGCGTACTGTATATAGACGTCTTTTTTTTCCCTCAAAATGTGCGGCACGCCCTTTGGTGCGGTGCCCCCTATGTGTTGTTACACTGCGGACTTCACCAGAGACCACCGTGCACCATGCAGAACTCCTCATCTCCTCATTGAGGAGATGATGAAAAATTAGCTGAGGGGGAGGAGGTGTGTGTAAGGAGACCAGATGATTTTTTCCAGGCATCACCATCGCTGGTAATCTGCATGACTCCATGCATTACCTATCTCGCGCAGCTGATGTAGAAAAACATGGTGAAACAAATGAACGCTGTGCTTATTGCGTGGGGGGTCTGACAAAAGGAACTTCAACCGCCGACATCGTAAACCGGACGCAGCAGGTGCAGCAGAAGCAGCGAAGTTACATGCTCGGCCGAGCGCCGGGCTGTTGCTGCCGAGAAGATGGACAAATTGGAAGTTTTGCTGTTGGACACTATATAGCTGTAAAAGGCAAAGAAAGAATAGAGTAGCTCCCCAACGCCGCCAGACACACTTTTGAACCGCTGCAGGCAGAGCAGCAGAACTGGTATACCCAAACTGCAGGCAGCAGGATAAACAAAGTTTAACATTTTCGTCGGGCAGAATAATTCCACGAAAAGTGGAAGGCAGCTCTGCTGGCACTTGTTCGAGCTTTCGCAAAAGCCGGCATCATTTCCGAGGAGCTGGCAGGTGTTATGCCCAAAAGTGCATGCCTGCCGAAATATGCATCCCCAGTCGCGGGAGCGCGCCTCGCTCTGTTGATCTGCATATCGACGAGGAAAACGGATTAAAATATGTTCAATAGAGCTTAGGTTCTTATATTAATGATACAAAAATGTTTAAAAATACCTATCGTGGGAAAAAAGTTGTTATTTGGCAGATTAATTTACAAAAGTACGGATTTTTTTGAACAACATTAAATCCAAAGATTTTAACCATGGTACGGCTGATTTATTTGTTGTGGTCTCTTGTTATTTACACACAACACTAAACCGTGATAGCCGACGTGAGTTTTGAGTTTGCAAAGGTTTCTCTTAAGTGGAAAATCAAACGCGCATCTACACAGCACAGCGTTCACAGACCAGTGAGATGCGTTCGCTGCGCGTCAGAAAGCTATGGTGCATTCGGGAGCATTGAAACATTTTAAACTTACAAGAATGAGGCATAAAACATGACTGTATTTTACTGAACTGTATTGTATTTTTTTTTTTGTTTGTTTATGCACATCTGCTAGTTTTTTATTCTAAAAAATCTATAATATTACAGCAGCAATTTATCAAAGTTTTTTAAAATCCTGTTTAAAAGCTGCAAATGGGGCTTCAGATCATATGAAGCGACAATTGCACTGTCATTGTTTTACAGGGCAGAATTTGCATTTGCTGATGTAAAAAAGCAGGGCATGCAATTTTTGGCAAGGACCTACCGTTTAGGAAATCAAGATTTACATCTTACATCCAACCTAAATGTAAACTTTTACCTTACATTTGCATTTCACCTTTTTGGATTTGGAAAATAAACCAGTTGCAAACACAGTAATGTAGTTCTTTTCTGCATTTACTTTATTCTTAGTGTGTTATTAAAAAACAAAGTCTTACAGTTCCATCAAACAACATTAAACAGGTTTTCAAATTTTTTAAGTACCTTCCAAAACAAAGTGAATAAATATAACAACATATAAATCACAATTTAACTTGAACAGTGTAAAGCAAAAAATAATTTAAAGGAACTTAAATTAAATAATGCTTAAGTTGAAGTATTTTTTCAAACTTGTGTCTTTTTCAACAACAACAGTTGAAAACTATATGCAATAGTGGACAGCAATGCTCAGTGTCAGTGGTGGGTTGCTGACACAGCCCTGGTGGTAACCACCTTCTTGCATCCGGCCACAGGCAATCTGAAATGGACAAGATTCAAATAGATTACTAATAGCATTGATACATGTTACAATTAGCATTTAATAACATGGATACATGATTTATAAAAAGGCCTGTGTATGATGTGTATGAGGTG
>JAGKQL010000028.1:24702163-24772101 GCA_018398635.1 Cyprinodon brontotheroides | reverse complement strand
GTTAGGAACGCAACAATAGAACGCCATAACGCCATAAACACTATAGGAATACTTTGTTAGAACGTGCCATATACACTCATAGAAAGCTTCATGTAGCTATTGTTAGAACGCTATAAACAATATAGAACTTTCATAAACAATTATTAGAACGCTTTTCTCATATACACTTAGAATGTGCCTTCATACACTACCAGAAAGCTGTCATAATACCAATTCAATGAAAAGCTATTAGCGATTTCAGTGAAACGGAAGGTGTTTCAGTTGAAACAGGAAGGTGTTTCAGTGAACAGGAAGGACCGTCATTACACCGAAGTTGTTTTAAACGGAGGAGGTCATTCTGGCTAGCATTACATACATGTGCTATCTCGGCTAGAATTGTATCAAATAAAATTATTGATTCATGCTCAGCTATCCGCTAAACAACTCACAGAAGCATGGGCATTACTCGACTTTATTTTTTATGTTTTTGCTTCAACAGAGATCCTTTTCCGGTGTTGTGCGAAATTCTGTTCCCATGTGAAAATCTGTTCCACTCTGTGTCGGGAGCGCGCCGCCAAGCATTGCAGCCACATAAGCCGATCTGATCATTTCCCAGGCCTTTCGGATCATTTCCCTGGTTAAATAAAAAGTCGTAAAATTATACAAGGTTGAGACATTTAGTTTAATCAGTCAGCTGTTGTTTACAAAATTGTAAAATAAAAAAAATAAATGTTTGTTTTCTTTATGCTGTTTTGTGTTGTTATTTTTAAACGCCAAGAGAATCAGTCTCTTTCCAAGTTTTTTCACTTTTCAGCCTGACAGAAATAAAAGTCAAGTCACCAAATACCAAATTTGTATTTATAATTTTTATTACTGATATAAGATGATGGGAAGTGCCTGATAGCAGTTCCATAATATAGAAACATGTTAATTTAGGTGCAAATCTTTAAACTGTGTGTTTATTCCTCTCTTCACTTAACAACAAAACCATCTGGATTCGGTGATATTTGAGCAATGTTTGCCTAAATTAAAGGAGGGGACCATATGTTTTAGCTTTCTAATGGTGTGTATGAGAGCTTCTAATAGTGTCTAAGTGAGAGCTGTCTAATAGTGTATATGAGAGCTTTCTAATAGTGTATATGAGAGCATTCTAGTAGTGTATATGAGAGTTTTCTAATAGTGTATATGAGAGCATTCTAGTAGTGCATATGAGAGAGAGCGCTCTAATAGTGTTTATGAGCGCGTTCACATAGTGTATATGAGAGCTGCCTCTAATAGTGTCTATGAGAGCCTTCTAATAGTGTATTTCTATGAGAGCTGTTCTAGTAGTGTATATGAGAGCTGTCTAATAGTAGTTTATAGGAGAGCTTTCTAATAGTGTATATGAGAGTGTTCGAATAGTGTATATGAGAGAGCCGCTCTAATAGTGTGTATATGAGAGTCGCTCATGGTGTATATGAGAGCCGCTCTAGTAGTGTATATGAGAGCTTCAATAGTGTATATGAGAGTGCTCTAGCTAGTGTATATGAGAGCGTTCTAATAGTGTATATGAGAGCCTTCTAATAGTGTATATGAGAGCTGCTCTAATAGTGTATATGAGAGCGTTCTAGTAGTGTATATGAGGCGTTCTAATAGTGTATATGAGAGCCGTTTCTAATAGTGTATATGAGAGGTTTCTAATAGTGTATATATATGAGAGCCTTCTAGCAGTGTATATGAGAGCGTTTCTAATAGTGTATATGAGAGCGCTTCTAATAGTGTTTTATGAGAGCTTTCTAATAGTGTATATGAGAGCGCTTCTAGTAGTGTATATGAGAGCTTTTAATAGTGTATATGAAAGCTTTCTAGTAGTGTGTATGAAAGGTAAAAGCTTTTCACCAGTTTATATGAACAGTTCTCACTACTTTGTATGAGAGCTTTTGAGTAGATTATATAAGAGGTCAATGTTTTCACTAGTTTATGTGAGAGCTTTTTTTACTGGTGTTTGTGTGAGGTTTTCAGTATATTATATGGAAGAGTGTAATTTTAATATGTGTATATGCAAGTTTAATTCTGAGTTATATGTCCCTGGGGGCACCTCATACAAACAAGCACAAAGTAAAACAGCATCTGTAAGATCCATATCCAGTACTTTTATATGTTTTCACCTATGCTGTTCAGTAGGATGATCTGGCTTCATTACTCGATTATGTCACAGCTAAACAAACATCAAACCAGGTGTACTGTACCCCCTATGAAGAGAAAAAAGACAGAGAAATAAAAGAGCAATGTTTGAAACTTAAACTGTTGTTAATTCAGAAAGGTATACTGGGGCAAAGCAGTCTGCAATACAATAATCAGCTTTAAATGTTTCTCCTCTAAGTTTTCCAAACTTGGAAGGCTGCTCCATTGATTTATATGTTTCATTAGTGTACAAACTGATTAATCCAGCTGTGTTTGGCTATTGTTATTGTGGTTGCTGAGGCCACACAAAAGTATGTTGGTTAAAGGTGTTAATTTTGCTTAGCCAGAATGTCTTCTTAACTTACCATTTCTTCCATTTTTCACCCTTCCCTTTGGAGGAGGTTTTTGGGGCAAATAAAACATTAAAAAATACAGAAATATAAAATTGTAGCTGATGTAACAATTTCTACCTGCTTCCACATGTGTACTAAGCTACCCCTTTGAATTTCATGTGTGTGGGACCATTTTTAAGTTAAAAACAAGGGGGATGCATTTTGTGGCAGGTCCTTGCCAAAAATTGCATCCCCTGCTTTTTTCCAGAAATATAGATTTGTAGCTGATGTTCACAATTTCTACATGCTTCCACATGTGTACTGAGCTACCAGTGTGAATTTCATGTGTGTGGGACAATCTTAGGTTAAAAACAACAGGGGATGCATTTTGTGGCAGGTCCTTGCCAAAAACTGCATCCCCTGCTATCTCAGAGGAGTTGACACTTGTACGTCTGTATTCCTGTATATTCATCAGTAATTAAGTACAAGGATCAGCAAATGCAAATTCTGCCCTGTAAAACAATGACAGTGCAATTGTCGCTTCATATGATCTGAAGCCCCATTTGGAGCTTTTAAACAGGATTTTGAAAAACTTTGATAAATTGCTGCTGTAATATTATAGATTTTTAGAATAAAAAGCTAGCAGATGTGCATAAACAAACTTCTTCAAAATTAATCTGCCAAATAACAACTTTTTTCCCACGAGAGGTATTTTTAAACGTTTTTATATCATTAATATACTGAGAACCTAAGCTCCATTGAACATATTTTAATCCGTTTTCCTCGTCGATATGCAGTTCAACAGAAGCGAGGCGCGCTCCCGCGACTGGGGATGCATATTTCGGCAGGCATGCACTTTTGGGCATAACACCTGCAGGGGAAAGTGACTCTGACAGCGAAGAAGGGGGAGATTGGCATGTCTGATTTAGCGCAGCTGTTTAATTCAGAAACAGAGGATGATGACTTTGATGGGTTCGATTAATACTTTGTAATAAATACATGAATAAAGCACAATCATACTCAGTTTTGCTCCAGCTCTATTTTTCTACCTGAAAACTTAATTCATCAGCAGCCTCTGGGCGGGTAAGCTCCTCCTCCAGTCCAGCGGCTTGGCTGATACACCCGGCTGCAGAAAGAAATTAAAGGGGGGCATTCAATTTTTTTTTGTTGGGGGGATGGGGGGACTACACTTTTTCAGCAAAAATTTGATTTACTTCAAGCTTAACACTAGCTTTGTGACCATTCATTCAGTAAAAGAAATCTCAAATCTTTATAAAAACATTTATTAAAATTATTTTAAAATCTTTTAAGAATGATTTGCTGAATTAGAAATCAGCATTTGTTTGATTCTTAGTGTTAGAAAAAAATGTGTCCTGACAGGTTTTCTGAACCATGTTCTAATGTCTCCCCCAGCTGCTGGTAGAAACAAGATTTTTTACAATCATTCAGAAACTGGATACGTGTTACATCTGTATTTTGTTGAAAAACATTTATTGAACATTGTTATTGATAAAATTTTAGGTACAATTAGGTCCAGATTAAATAGTCAAAGATCCACAAAATATAAAAAATAAACAATAGTGTAGTGCTGTGGCCATTCAAATAACTCAAAAGTTAACTCCTAGTTTGAATCAGAGTCTTTCAAAGTGAACTATTTAGAAATCTGAGTGCAGTATTGACTGCGGGTTATAAAGTCTGACCTCATAAAACACCGTAACGTGTAACTTTGAGCTTAAATCATTCAGTCAGGGGCATTATTCAGGTTTAAATGTTCTGTGCTCATTTCATTTTTTTTTCTTTTAAGAGACACAAATTACCCTGCAGGAGAAAGAGAAAGCATGCAATATATAATATTTACACTGGGAAACAAACAGCATTAAGACTTTCATATATCTTATTAGCCCTTTTTAGATGAGCTTTGCACTGAAATAGGTTTGCTTTAGGAAATGTAAAGCTGATGTATTTGCTAACCTTTTCTGTGTAAATTCAAGCTGGACCCAGTCCAGGCACATAGATCACATATATGCTGGAATGACTATATTGCACCTGAAACTCTATTGTCATCATTTGATTTATTTAAAAATAAACTGATTGGAAAAGCGTTTTTTTTTTTTACTTCAGTGCTGACTGTCTTGCTTACATTTGCAGCAGAAACTGCTCCCTGGCCACTCTCATTTGCTCTGTTTTCAGTACTTGTCCTTCTATTGCTTTGAAAATAAGCCTGAATATCCATACCGACGCGCACTGACTGGTGACCAGACGGATTTAAAGCATGTATGAACGTTAAGTATGTTTGACTCAGTGTCCAGCGACTCCCGCCCCCTCTGTTGTTTGATTGGATGTTGTCTTTAGTCGTCGGTTTGATTGGTTGAATTGTATGACTGACAGAATGAGAGAGGAATAATAGAAAGCTGGCTACGCTGAGTTAAAGGGAAAAAAAAAAAAAAAAGATGGCTGCCAGTCCAGGGCGGCAACGGGCGCCTCCGTGGGCGGGCACGGCCCCACAATGCCACGCCTAACACCGCCAGGTCTGGGCTGGTAAGGTGTTTTTCATCTAAATAATCTAAAATGCATATAAAAGGATAATAGGATAATATTTCAGCACAAGGTGGCACACAGCTCTCTTTGCTTGCTGACCTCGCCCTCTTTCCTTCCCTCAGCAGCCCTCAAAAGCGTAAGCAGTTGGTCTTGGGAGCCCGATGCAGCCCACTTGCCAGGGCTGTATTGGCCCGGTTCCCACAGGAAGGCGGGCAGTAGGTTAACCCCTCAAAAATTTCTTTACTAAGAACTAATTACTTCTACGGAAAGCCTTCCGTAGAAGTAGTGAGGAAAAAAGCCGAAAATACTGGTTAGCTGAATGGCCTACATGTTGGTGATAGACAGGCCAAAATAACCAATCAGATCAACCAAGCATATGACGTAACAGAAGACGACGAAGAGGAGCCAATTGATAGATCAAACTCTTTGCGAAACCAGTTGGGAGAAGAGCAAAAAGCATCTTTCACTCTGAGAAAAGCCTCCAGAGAACTGATTTTTAACAACTTCTTTCCAGTGAAAGAAATACAGTGTAGAATTCAGATAAAACTTGCTTTCGATAGCCATGCTAACGCAAGTTTCATCGGCTAAAGCAGCCATGTTCTTTAGAACTGAACTGTTACGCGCGCTACTCGTTCGTCACACCTCAACCGCCTCAAAAGTAAGCAGCTGATTGGGCCGTTCGTTTTGGTGAAACGGCTCCAAATTGCCTATTCAACTGAGAGTCTCCAGGACTAATTAGCGAGTGAAAATCTTGAAAGCTTGCGAGATCAGGATGGTCTCTCTCACGAGGCTAGGCCATTATTGGAAGAAGGCCAGATTTAGAGGCAGGCTTCTATTTCTATTTGATCAAAACAGACTACCAGTGGAATGAATAAAAACACAGATTTTGTGTCTCTTTGAACCTATAAAATACTAGGTTCATTTATTGTGAAAAAGTACAGTTACCATAACGGTATACAGAACATTATTCCGACAGACATCTTCCAGCAGCTGCAATTTTCTGCACTGCAATACAAAAAGACACCGAATGGAATCTTGGCCAAACTGACTTGTGAAACAAAGCAGACTAAGTGGAAGTGGGCCAAATGGTCTAACACTGTGGCAAAAAAAAAAAAAAAAGATTTATGATGGGTTTTATTTTACTGTGGTTTTGTTTCCTTTTGCTAACATCTCACAGAATGTCCTTATTTTTTTCAGGTCTCAGTTTCTTCCTCTGCTGTGGAAACAATCCGGGTAATCAAACATTCTTCTCTCTTTACTGATTACTGGAGCTGAGAAGCTTGTCTGAATTCGTTATTTGATTCATTCATGATTCTCGTCTTCTGCTTCTGCATCATCATGTCACACAAGTAACACTTTTAGCAGAGAAACTCAGACATCTCTCTACCTATATCCCATTTATTGAGATGGTGGTGGTAGAATTGATTTGATGAGAGAAATACTGACATGAACATCATTAGATGTAAACTTTGATGTTTGATTTATTCTTTTGGAGTTTGATTATCCAAAATATAAAGATGGATCAGAGGAAAAAAAGGTGTTTTATTAATGAAAGCAGATATTTACAATAAATGGAGGAAAGTGTACAGAGATAGAATGCATTTAATTTAAGTGATTGTAAACATTGCCTAGTTTCTATTAGTAAAGATGATCAGATTTATTTTATTTGTTAAGTGATTAATGTCAATTTCCACGTGGAAGTCCTGACCCAAGGTTTAACTTCATCACTGAGGATTTAATATCTAAATTCACTATTTTCACTTGATATCCTTTCATCATGATACAATCTCATTTATTTATCCTATCAGCTTATGATTTTTTTTTTATCTATTATTAATAGTTGAAGGAAACAGTCACAGAATTACTTAGTGAAGTGGGGTTGTTGAGTGTAAGGCCTCTGGGTTCTAGAAAGATAGAAACATTTAGGCACTGAAGAAAAAGGAGAATTATATGTAAAAAAGAATCAACACACTTAAGTGTTTTATTATATTCTGTCTGTTTCATGTTGTAGTTCTAAGATGGTTAATGTATAAGTCACATGTCTTTACTACTAGAAAAAATATTTTTTTTATTTGTCATAACAGAAATACGGGCTGTCCTGACTGTTTCACCATCATGGCTGAGTCCTGGAGCCTCAGTTCGTCTGAGGTGTGAGGTTGATCCTCGATCTACAGGATGGAGGTTCTTCTGGTATAAAGCTGTTCCTGATCGATCACAGGAGGACTACAGATATGAGCTGCTACCTGACAGCATCAATGTAGAGGATTCCTTCATCATTCATGGACAGAAAGACACAGCAGGATATGCATGTAGAGCTGGAAGAGAAAACCAAGAGAATTTAACTGATTACAGTGAACCAAAGTTTGTCTGGTCTGCAGGTCAGTGAGTTTCTGATTAAATCAACTGATTTTATGTCATTCAGTCTTTTTAACATATGTGATCATTTTTGTCAACAAAAGAAATACTAATGACAAATTTGGGCACTACTTAGCGCTTAGCGTAGCTTTCAGCTGAGAAGCGCCTATGACGAGCCTTACACGGCCAAGGGGCCACTGGCAACAGGAAGTTGAATGGAAAGTATTTCCTTCTGAAAACTCAGGCAGTGGGCCTTCAGAGGGGAGTCGTTCCAGTTACATCATCAGATTGATCCCAACATATGTCAGCTTTTTTCTGGAACAACTCTAAACACTATGAACACTGATACTCTCATGTTTGTGTTGCATTCACTGGAGCTGAGATATTACAGCACTTCATATCCTTCAATATTGTAGAGCTGCTCAGTAAATTTCTTATTTGTCAAGTGAGGAAAAGATCACTTTTGATGAGAATCAGTCGGGGCTAGAGCCGAGAATGCCCAGGTCAGGCGACAATACTGTTGCATAGCTTGAGTTGTTAAGTTTTCAAGATTGGAAATACATCAATGTATATTTTTCAAATCTGTGAAAAAAAAAAAAACTCCTTAAAGGAAAAAAAATATATAAAAGTAACAAAACAAATAGAAATGGTCATTATTTGTGTTTGTTTCTTGTATTTTAGATCCTAATCCTGCAGCGTCTCTCACAGTGAGTCCTGACAGAGAGCATCTTTTCATTTTTGATGAAGTCAATCTGAGCTGTGAAGGAAGTTCTGCTGAGTGGAGAGTGAAGAGATACTACAATGGTTTAGATAGATCTGACTGCTCCTTCTGGGGAACAATGACTGGATCTGTGTGTTCTTTGAATAATGAATTTGAAGGAAAAGCCATTTACTGGTGCGAGTCTGCATCAGGACAGTTCAGCAACGCTGCCAACATCACTATATATAGTGAGTTTATTTCCATGTTATTTTATCCATGAGGTTTCTCCTTACTCTCATTTTGTTTTAAAGTTCTCTACATTGTCCATTTCAACAAAATGCCTGATTGAGTGTCTGGCGGCTTCCTCCTGCCACTAGAGGGTGCTACTGCTGCTGTTGTTGAGATGTATCGTGTTGGCTTCCTCTTGTGTCTACTGAGCTACATTCTGGTGTTGGTTAGGCTCCCTCTGAATTAAGTTATTTTTTCCTGTGATAAACTCTTGTACACATAATATTTAGGAAGAAGCGTCTCTGGCCTCTAGCCTCCCTACTGTTACCTACAATTAACACTGACAGAAAACTGAACGATTCTAGGGTGCAAAAGAAACTAAAAACATATACAAGATACTCTGGGCCTCAGCCTCCCTCCAGTTACCAGCAATGTAGAAAAGATACAGAAAACAGAAATGGCTCTGGGCCTCTTCTTCCCACAGCCCTCTCATTAAATAGTGTAAGCCCCTCCCCTCAGGCTCTCTTATTTCTGATTTCTTCTCATAAATCAGTTTTGTCCATATATTACCCCCACAAACAATTGATATACAAAAACAAATAATTTTTACAACTTAATTCCTTTACACAGATTCATTGACTTATTCAATTACACCAAACTGGGTTTGAACCCAGCAAAGACGCCGCGAAACTGAAGATGACAAGTCCCCCTTAGCATAAACACGTACACACACACACGGCTAACCCCAAATATTAAGTGTGCACCCTCAATACGCCAGCAGGTAACCAAGAGCAGCTTGTGTATTTTAAGTTAATGGACCGCTACTATTGGGCTCAGCGCCAGTGTATTGGTCCTCACAAGCACAGTATAACAGGAATGTGTGTGTGGCACGCAAAGTTAGAGAGGTTGTTTTAAGTGACGAGGTGGATTCATCACAGTCACAATAACCATGACATGAAATTTTCATATCCTACAACAGGGATGTTCTTCTGGCAAACAGGTAGATAAATATAACCTGACACCAGCCAGATGCATGTCTCGCTCCGCCTAGCTCCACTCACATACATCTGGGACACTGCCATAGGAATTGCCTTTACTGAAGGCTGTGCCTTATCAAAACTCCTTGCATATGATTGGAGAAGCCACTTGTCTGTCATCTTTATCGACATGCTATTTCAACCACTCACATAGAATTGCCTTTACTGAAGGCTGTGCCTTTAAAAACTCCTTGAAGCTAACCCCGTGACGCTGTGAGAGCTACGCAGGAAAAAAAAAAACAGAACAGCCAACATCTTGGATATAACAACAGTGGAATCAGCGCAATGTCGGTAAATGATCAATGTCGTTTGTGCCATGAAAATGTGCGGATAAAAGGCAACATTGTGCACAGCAGACTTATTTTTAAAAAAAGAAGCCAACCAAAAAAGTATAGACGAACGACTTACAGAACTCGCTTCTCCACTACGTCACATCCAGGACACACCCACCCTGCGTCCTGATTGGCCTGACCATAAATTCGGTTGGGGAAATCACTTTCAATGAGCGGTGTCCCAGATGTATGTGAGTGGAGCTAGCGGAGCGGAACATGCATCTGGCTGTTGTCAGGTTAAGATAAATAAGGATCTCACCTAATTTGGTGGAAGCTGCATCTCGCTTGTTACATTCGCCATTGTCCCTCTAATTGTCTGCACCTG
Organism: Cyprinodon brontotheroides; assembly: GCA_018398635.1. NCBI lineage: Eukaryota > Metazoa > Chordata > Actinopteri > Cyprinodontiformes > Cyprinodontidae > Cyprinodon > Cyprinodon brontotheroides. The sequence continues at coordinate 24,762,112 of JAGKQL010000028.1, read as the reverse complement.
CGCTATTGGGTGCAGAAGCTGTTAAAGGGCAGTATTTTCAGAGCCCCAAGACCATAAAATTCTGAGACGCTGATTGGCCATTAACATTTTTAAATTCACCTAGCAATAGTACATGATTGGCAGTTTTTTGCAAATGTGGGGCAGTCTGATCAGAGCCCCAAGACAGAGACGGTAGGAGTCTGTCTGTGGAAATCCACAAATGAATGACAGTAAGTAGGGAAATGTAGTTCATATAATTTGTTTTGCTTATAGGTACACACTCTAGAGAGGAAAACTGACATTTATGAGTTAATTTGTAAAAATATATCTTACGTTTCTCTCTTCTTATCAGGGAGGGCAAAGTGCCCCAGCGCCCCCTATGGGCCGGCCGCCACTGTTCTCTGGTCTTTCTCTCCTCTCTTCTGCGCTCTGTGTCAAATGTTCAGTCATTCCTCTGCCTCTTTTATTGATGATGATATGACTTAAACTTAGAAAAATGTTATTGTCATTTTGCATACACAGAGTGTATAAGGAACAAACTTGTACACTTGTGCAACCACTTACACCATTTGAAGAGTTTCAGTCTGGCTTTAGAGCTCATCATAGCACTGAAACAGCTCTGGTGAAAGTCACTAATGATATTCTCATGGCCTCAGATAATGGACTTGTATCTGTGCTCCCGTCCTGTTGGATCTCAGTGCTACATTTGATACAGTTGACCATAATATTATTTTAGAAAGACTTGAATATTTTGTAGGAATTAAAGGAACAGCACTAGACTGGTTTAAATTTTATCTTTCTGATCAATTTCAGTTTGTTCACGTTAATGACAAATCTTCCTCATGCTCAAAGGTTACCTGTGGAGTACCACAGGGATCAGTGCTAGGACCGACATAAGTGATTAATTTCCACTGTTATGCTGATGATACCCAGCTATTTTGTCTATAAATCCAGATGAAGCTAACCCATTAAATAGGTTACAGACATGTCTTGAAGAAATAAAATCCTGGATGACTCTTAACTCTCTGCTTCTGAATGCAGACAAAACAGAAGTTATAGTCTTTGGACCAGAGTCTGTGAAAAAAGAAGCTGATTAGTCAGTCACTTCATTTGGATGATAAAGTACAAAAAATCTTGGTGTTATTTTTGATCAGGACCTGTCATTTAAATCCCATATCAAAAGAGGTTTCTAGAATTTCCTTCTTTCATCTGTGGAATATTGCAAAAAAATTAAAAATCTCCTGTCCAGGGGTGATGCTGAGAAACTAGTCCATGCATTTGTTACTTCAAGGCTGGACTATTGTAATTCTTTACTATCAGTGTCATGTTTGTCTTCAGGGATCTAACCCACATGCAGAACACTCAGAGGCTGGGAAAAAGTTCAAAATGTTTATTTGAACAGATCAGAATAAATGAACAATGGTTCTGGGATTAATCGGGTCCGAGTCTGGTCATGACTGGTTTCACTGCAGAGACGGACAGATTGGTTAGCAGTCTTCCAGTGAACTTGCAGGTTGTGTGTGTGCAGGTCTATACCTGATCAGAGATTGAGCAGAGCGGTAGAAGGGGGGAACCGGGAGGGTCCAGAGGCTGAAGGCAGGCAGAGGGCTAGGCAGAGGCAGGGCTGAGTAATTAATCTTACAGATCTGGTTCAGAGCTTCTCTCTCAGCTTCTTCTGAAAGCGGGCAGGCAGGTATCAGACTGATTCGGTTTTCCAGGGTTCTTCTGAGAACAGACTGCTTGGTTTCACGCTTGAGAAACTCTTCCAGGTTTCAGGTTTTCAGGCAGGTTCTTCCTGAGAAGCAGAGAGGACAAAAAACAGATTAGGTTCTGGTTCAGGTTTCAGGGGAGTCAGAGATTCAGACAGGCAGGTTGGCTCAGGCTTGCTAACCATTACTGGCATAACACTCTGGCGTCGGGTGTAGCTCTGCCTCCTCCTTAAATGCCGGTCTCCTGATGAGCTCACGAGCCGCAGGTGTGGTAGTCAGCTTCAGCCCCAGGAGACCCAGAACGCCCTCTGCTGGAGAAAGGTGGACAGACCTCCAGATCCCAACTTTCAGGAAGTCCACAAACTGTATGTTAAAAGTCTTCAGCTGATCCAAAATTCCAAAGCCAGAGTTCTGATGAAAATTAAAAGAGAGATCATATCTCTCCTATCCTGACTTCTCTTTATTGGCTTCCTATTAAATCAAGAATAGAATTTAAAATCCTCCTTCTCCCATATAAAGCCTTAAACTGCCAAGCTCCATATATCAGTGATATGATTGTTCCATATATATCCCTAACAGAGCATGTGAGGCAGACACCCTGTCTACTTTTAAGGCTAAGCTTAAAACATTCCTTTTTGATAAAGCTTATAATTAGAGTGACTCAGGTTATCCTGGGCTATATCTATAGTTATGCTTTCATCTTAACTCTATTCTTCTATTTTGCAGAATAAAATTTATCAGTTTAGTGTCTAACATTATGCTCTCTCTGCTTTATTTCATGGTAGCTTCATCTAGTCTGTTCCTGTTTGGCTGTGACTCCATCCTGGAGAGAAATATCAGCTATGCTGCTGCCATCAACACCTTTCTTTATCAATGTTGGATCTTGGCCTGTTTTTCTGTGTATTCCTGTTTATCTGACTGTGACTAACTGTATGCGCTCACTTCATCCTCTGACATGGGAGCTGGCTCGGAGCTTCGTCTGCCTGGCTGTGTGTCCGGGGCCGCCTGTGGAACTGGTCTACAGTTGCCTTTTGTATCTCTGCTTCTTTCTCTATGTCTGCTTCTGTCTCCTTGAACCCCATTTGGGCTCAGCAGATGGCTGATCACACTGAGCCTGGTTCTGCTGGAGTTTTTTTCCTGTTAAAATCTGAGTTTTCCTCTTCACTCTCTCAACCAGCATGCTAGGTGCAAGGGATTTTCTTTGACTCACTGAGTCTTTGCAATCAGCTGGTAGAAAACTTTGAACCAATCTGACTGTATGATCTGGTTGAATTGTGTCTGTAAAGTGCCTTGAGATGACATGTGTTGTGAATTGGCGCTATTTAAATAAACTAAATTGAAACTGAGTTTAACAAATTATTGTTTTAGCTTTACCTATTGTTCTGTTTGATAACAATTGAGAGTTAAATTGTCTATATGGTTAAAATAAATGTCTCTATTTTAAGTTTAAGGATTTTGAGCTTTGTATTTAAAAAGAAAAAGTTTTCTTTTCAGTTTTGTTTTTCTAATGATCACAACGTTGTTCAGATCTAACACACTTCAGGAGGTCATATGTCCTTAGGACTAAAAAGATAAAGCATTTCTTTTTCCAACAGAACCAATGTCTTTCCTGACTGTGTCTCCATTATGGCTGAGTCCTGGAGCCTCAGTTAATCTGAGCTGTGAGGTTGATCCTCCATCTACAGGATGGAGGTTCTACTGGTATAAAGCTGTTCCTGATCGATCACAGAAGGAATACAGATATGAGCTGCTGGCTGACAGCATCAATGGGACTGTAGAGGACTCCTTCATCATTCATGGACAGAGAGACACAGCAGGATATGCATGTAGAGCTGGAAGAGAAAACCAAGAGAATTTTACTGATTACAGTCTCCCAAAGATTGTCTGGTCTGCAGGTCAGTGAGTTTCTGTTTAAATCAACTGATTTGATGTCATTCAGTCTGTTGTCTTAACATCTGTGATTATTTCTGATATCAAAATAAATATTTATTTTGATTAAAATAGTTTATGAAAATCATGTTAGAAAAATCTTGATCATATTAATAAAACTAGTTTTATATAAAAAGACAGAAAAAGAACATCTCTCTATGATATCCATGTAGAGCTGTAAGAGGAAACCCAGATAATCAAACTGCTTATAATGAACAAAGATTGTCTGGTCTGAAGGTCGCTGTTCTACCAATGAACATGTGTTTAGGGATCACCTTCATTTCAGGTTATTGACCAACCTGACGTCTCACTGATTTCATGTTTACTTCACAGATTGGATCAAATCAGGTTGGCAAATAAATTATATAAACAAAGTTTATTAATTCTTGAATCTCAGTATTTTAGTTTCATGATGAACTTGTGGATAAAGACTCTTTAGGTCTTTGGAAAAGTCTGACCATGAAGGAAAACACTTATAGGTTAAGAAGTGAAGAATAAAGCAATAAAAAAAATAGTAATGTCAAAGACAACAGAAAATTTTGACTATTATGTAAAATTATGACTATCATGTAAAAAAGAATAACATTTTCATGAGATTATTATCGCAAAATATCAAAAAAATTCAAACTGAACAAAAAGGAAGAATATGGGTTGAGATGATTTTTCCTTTCTCTAATGTTGATCCTTTTCCATGTGGGTTTTCAGATTCTCATCCAGCACTGTCTCTCACTGTGAGTCCTGACAGTCAGCAACACTTCCCCTTTGATTCTGTGACAGTGAACTGTAGAGGAACCTTTACTCATTCCAGAGTTCGGAGGGCTGACGAATATGGTGGCCGGATATACATTTCTGGCTGCCAAGACTGGGAGACAATGAATGGATCCTGTACCTTTCAAATTCAGAAACGATATGATTCCAGTTTCTACACAGAAGTGTTCTGGTGTGAATCTGGATCAGGAGAGTTCAGCAACCCAATCAACATCACTGCAGCCAGTATGTTATGATTGTTTATTACATTCATTTTAGCAGCTTGTTTATGACATGAAATTAATTGCTAGTTTCAGAAACAAGAAATTAAATCTGTGTTCTGAAAGACTCTGAGAATTTTTATCTAAATAGAAACACACATTTCCTTCTTCTACGGCATTTAGATTTTAATTAAAAATATATATTTTTTCCAAGTGAAGATCTTGCTGGTGTTCAAGCTAATTGAATTTAGATTTGTATTATTATTATTTTTTTTTAGGGTTCAAAGATCACATAATAAACTACATCCAAACTTTTATCAAGAAAAAATTACATGAATTATAATTAATCAATCTTTATTTTTAGATTTTATTTATCTGTGAAGATTTTAAGTCATCCAGGTCATGGACAAGCTTGAAAAGTTCAGTTTAAAGAAACATTGTCTAAGTTTATAGACTTTCTAAAATATCACCTGTGGTCAAAAGAAAGAGCTGCAGCACTCTTGTGCTGATTCTTGTAGCGCGGGCTCATAGCACACTTCAGCACTGAATAATCCGCTCGCTGCAAAGAAGACAACCTTGATTCACAAGAATGATGCTCACAGAGGTAGGAAAAGTAATTTTCCTAAGTTTTTCGTTTGAGAAATTAGGTTCTCCATAATAAATTTGACACTTTATTAAATTAAATATAGTTCATTAAGCCCATGTTAGTGTAATTACCTGGATAGCTCATAGTGAATATTGGCTAGCTGACAAAGATTTTTTATCACTAATTCGTTATGAGTTACATTTTCGTTACATTTCTTTTACAGGGATGTCCAATGTATAATGACGTAACATTTACGCACTGCATCACACTTCATGTCTTTTTTTGTAATGTTTAAAAAAAAATAGCCAATTGTGCTTTTTGCATCAATTTAATATTTCCTAATAGTACCTTGACACATGTGTTTGTATCATTCAAAACCCTATTTCCCTAATGTTCACTGTAACCATCCGTCCCCCATAGGACAGCTCAGAAGGATTTGAGTAACAGGAGCAACAATGGTGCTAGTAGAGGGAGGGGAAGAGGCAGAGGTGCAGGTAGAGGATGGGGGAGAGGCAAAGGTGCAAGTAGAGGGAGAGGAAGGGGGAGAGGCAAAGGTGCAGGTAGAGGGAGGGGAAGAGGCAGAGGTGCTAGTAGAGGGAGAGGAAGGGGGAGAGAAGCAAGAATTATCAGTGATAAGGACAGACAGAGTTAGGCACTGCCAAAAATGCTGAGAAGCAGGTTTGCCCTATTTTACATTTTAAAAATAACACACCCTCACATCAACTTATGTGATCCTAAAAATGACTTTATTTGACTTTCCTAGTTATAAATACAACAACTATCACTAGAGGAGAAGAAAGAAATCCTTGAATTGGTGGTAGGTCGTCTTCCTGGCCTTCTTCTAGACATCATGGATTCGGTACTCTGTTTACCATCAGTTCACCATTTGGCAACTTAGCCGTCTGGGTGCTGGCAATCAAATTGTCATTTAAAGCTGTTATTTCTGGTGAATTAGAGACAAATACCCTGACTCTTTAAGTAATTATGCAGGATATACAGAAGCCACATTCAGAGATGATTTAAAAAATGTTTAATAAAAACTGTAGTGAAAAATACAGACATGGAAATATGTTTTAGTAATTTATAAAAGTGCCAACAAACCACACTTTTATATTGTTCGATCCATCTATCCATTTTCTTACTTAAATTAACACTACATAACTGTTAATTTAAGTCACACTACATAACTGTTAATTTAAGTCATGATAGCGTATTTATTTGTCTATCCTCATCCCCCAATACATCTTCCTACACCTTATTTAATTGCTTTTATTCTATTTTTCTATTGTATATACTGTGTCTAAAATCCTCTTTTTTTTTTCTTATATAAAAGCAATTTTTTCCTGCTACTGGAAATACAATTTCCCTGATAATCCCAAAATTAATAAAGTCAACTTTCGCACGGACCATGTTTTTAAAAATAAAATATAAATATAAAAAATATAACTGTCTGGGGACATCTGGGTGATTCACCTACATGTTATGAATGCTGGCGTAGTATAAATGATAAATTATGAACAGTTTAGTTTGTGCCTTCAACTCGTTGCCCATAGAAAGACTAGGAAGACATTGCTTGGATATAACAAAACCAAATATCTTCGGAACAGCTCCAAATGACACAAAACTAATAACGGTGAGTAGAACATGATGTAATAATGTAAAATCAAGGGGCCAATGTAAAAAAAACGGTGTTCCCCTTTAAGTTCATCAGACAATTGGTGCTACGCATTCAGTAATTCTGTTCAAAGGGATCCTGCTTCTCCGTCCCACACACTGAGAGGGTTATGCAGTTCAATGGTGACACTGCTGTAAATTTACGAACAGATTAAAGGCTAGAGAATGGCCCATATTTGGGTATTTAGCATGACAACTTATGAACGTGCCCATGATCACTTTGACATCGTAATGTCCTGGCGTATTAGCTTGCTTATTAGGCTAGCATGCTATAGCTAATACATATTACCGGTTATTGCAAACTGAAATAACACACAACATATGTTATACGCTTCTGGGTATCAACAAAATCCATCTTGATGACTGTCATGGTTTTAAGGTTTTTGGCCCACTTGCAGACACAGATGGGGGAAAACGGGAGCTTGAAAGCGAAGGGGGGCCAAAACTTATTTCGGTCCGTTGTCTGATCTTTTGGCCCAACTACACAAGAATTCACGTAGTGACCAGGTGCTCCAAAATAAAGACACAGATTGTTCCTGCGTTAGTCGAACCCGACCAATTTGCATCAGTTCTGGGGGTGAAGATGGAGTCCCCACAGGATGAGGTTATCTTAACCCGTATGTTGGCGGAACTAACGGCCGTATAAGTTTGTCAACTCGCCCCCGACCTCTGCTGCCTAAACGGGCGTCCAAACAGACAACTAGAGCTACTAAACCCTCAAAAGTCTCAGGCTCCTCAACTCAAGCCAGTTCGTCTTTTAAAGTTTCATCAAGTGCCTGAAAAAAAAAACGCCTTTAACGGCTGAGCCCAGCTGGTGGCGGCGGCTAAAGTACGAAACTCCACAGCAAAATCTGCAATGCGGCATCCGCGTTTTTTAAATGCAATCTTAACACCATCTTAAATTCATTAATGAAAGCCTTAAAGGTGCCCATCAGAGAGCTCTTTCGGTTAATAACCGTAAGATAAAAGAGATCTTGGCATGATCTAAGGCATAAGTGCGCAGAGACCGATTAAACACGAGGGAGCATTGAAAAAGAAATCCTCCGCAATCTACGCTTTCTCCAGAGTATTTCTCCGGTGTCGGAGTCAATCCCTCTGAGAAAGGGAGAGACTGATTAGATGAACCGGAAGCAAAACGACTAGGAGGCGGAACACTAGTAGACGCGGAAGCAGGTAAACTAGAAGCAGAGCTTAACGCAGCAGAAAGTTGGTTAAGTCGTTCAGACATTAACTGCATCTGTCCCTGTGCTGCGTTTATGGCTAACCGTAGAGTGTGTAACTGCTCCTGCTGGACAACAATCTGCCCACCGGAAGTGTCTGCTGGGTCAATTTAGCCAAAGTGTTCTGTCATGGTTTTAAGGTGTTTGGCCCACATGCAGACACGTAAGAGGGAAGCCCCCTCGGTAGTACCGAGGGGGCTTCCAGGGGAATGCCAGAGCAGAATCTGAGCAGCAGGGATTCAGAGGCCCAGTCCTCAGAGCATGGAAACAGGTGGGTGAGCAATCCAGAGCTCAGGGAACTGAGGGAGGCAGGAGACAGGTTAGAATCAGGAATCCAAAACATCAGGTTTCAGATATCTGTCGACAGGACAGAGGCCTAGGCGAAGCACAATGGTTTAAAACTCTGGCATCCTTCAGCTGACTGAACGCTCCTCTTAAGCTCAGCCGAGCAGTCTTAACGAGCCACAGGTGCGGGGCCACGTCCACCTGTCAGCAACAACCACCTGAGGAAGAGAATCAGCAGAGCACAGAAACACCAAACCCTGACAATAACGAACCCTATGTTTGGCTAGATTGTACCCATTAAATGCGAGCGAGCTTGACGTCATATCCGCTGAAACAGCGCCGGATCTTCAGACTCAAAGTAAATTCAAGACAATAGACTACAGGCTTAAACAGGCATCAGTGCTTAACTGCTGAGGTGTCAGTCTGCTCATCAAACAATATTTTAGTCGTAAAGAGTCAAACCCTTTACATTTAGCCTTTATTATTAACTAATCTGTATCTTTAAATTTAGGTCAGTCCTGTAGTTTTCTTTACCATTAGATTGTTGCCTTATAGTTTCTCAGGAACTGTGTGATCTATACTTTCTGATAAATATCTAATACAGGTACTTTGTGGTTCATTTGACTTTTTAAAAAGATGTTATGTTTGAAAACGTCAATTTTGTGATCCAGATAAAATGCCAAGCATGATTACAAATAATCATGTGTTCAGTTTGACTTAGACAAATATGATTGTAATTTTGTCAAAATTTGTTTTGTACAGCTTTCAGTAAATGACAGTAAATGAGCAGCAGCTTAGCAGTAAAAGGAACATTTCCATTCCATAAAGTGCAGCAGTCATCAAATGTAAACAGTGTGGGAGAAAAAAACATGGTGCAAAACCGCATTGATATAGAAGTTCAGAGCATTTCCAGACAAATATATATGATTATGATGCAAATATGCAGTATTTTGGTTTGGTGTTATCATTGTGATGCAGATCTGTGACTTGATTTTTTTCCAACAGTTCAGCAGTCTGATGGCTGTGGGGAAAAAGCTTTTGCAGAACCTGCTGGATCTGCACCACATGCTGCGAAGCCTCTTTCCAGAGGTCTGCAGCAGCTGATTTCTGACTGAAACTTCATGTTCTTTTTTCTAGATGGAGATATTCTCCTGGTGAGCCCCGCCCATCCTGTGACTGAGGGAGCTTCTGTTACTCTGAGCTGCAGACACAGAAGACAAAATACACTTTCCAATGTGTTTTTCTATCACAACGACCAACTGGTACAAAATGACAGCAGAGGGGAGCTGAAGATCTCTGCAGTGTCTCAGTCAGATGAAGGCTTCTACAAGTGTGAACATTCAGGAGAAGCTTCACCACAGAGCTGGTTGGCAGTAAAAGGTGAGCAGAGCTAAAAGAATGAATGATTGGATTCATAATAATATTGATATCTTCTTGAGTTATTTTCTCCTCAGCTTCAGGAGCAGGAAGTTCTTTATTTGCTGTGATGTGGGTCACTAGACCAGTGATTGGAATTGTTCTGATAATTCTGCCTCTGCTGGTGTGTCGGTTCAGACGCTTCAAAGGTGAGACTCTAATATTGTTATAGAAGAGGTCTGTTTCACAGGCAGGTTTAATTAAAAGTTAATTAAAAGTTTGTTAACTGAAATTAGGGAAAGTTCTAGTTTTCTGTTTTACAAAGAGAGATCACTCAACCTCTGCGTATGCTACTGTAATAACATTCTCCCTGAAGGTGTCCTCTGCTCCCACCCTCCTTAAAGCCTCATACATTTTTTTATGACCTGATTTAGTAAGTAGAGTTCCGCAGTTCTGTGCGAAAAAAACAAACAGTAAGTACATCCATTAGATACATTAGGTGTTGAAAACACAAACGTAGTGTGACACGTTACGCAAAAGAGGGCCCGGGATTCCATCCCAACTGCTTTTCCTTCAGCTTTTTCTAATGCGCATTTTGAAGGATTGCATCAGCAAAGGTTCATGAAAATTGCAAAATTCGTATAAACTCCCTAAAACTTGCAAAAGAGTTTTTTACGCTCACTTCAGGTGGTGTTTGGCTTCTGCAAAAAAGCGTTGATGCGCAAAACAGGAGATGGAAACTGTTTTTTTTTTCAAGTTAGCAAACTTTTACTCACATGTCTGATCAGGCGTTTCTGCTGTCGGTGTCTTCTTGGATGTTCCTATAATCCACGTAAACATCGCTGGAACCAGCATCACCATTTCTAACTGACAAGTTAATGTAAGAACTTCCCCGATTGCAACACATTCATTAAAACCTTCCTCCATTTCTGAACTGTGTCCAGTGCTAGACTGCAGCCTCTACTTCCTGTTTATTACAGCCATGATTGACAATGTAATGTGGATGACGAAGTAAGACGCCTTTGCACTGCTTGATTAATTTTCTTGAAACCAAATGGAAACACACCAAATTCACATTTCCTGTTTTTCAAAATTTTAAAAGTTTAAAGGCTTAAAGTTCATTGCAGGCCATTAAATATTCATAGGGAGAGGGACATCAGGCCACCTACAGATGTCCTTTGGTATTCTGAAAGTTATTGTTTTGAGCTCAATGGTTTCACCTCACAATCCATCACATATATCCAGAAACATATCTGTCCTTACATTTACAGCATTACACAGACTCCTTTAACAGAGGATGATCACAATAACATAATGGGAGAAGTGTAGGGAAGTGGACCATTGAGTTATAATTCGATGCAATATCACGGGGGAAAACACACCTTGCACCAGGTGTAGATCATGTTTAAAAACATTTTTGAACCAGGTAGGACCTCTGCATCATCTCATGGGGTTCCTCCTTATTTTGATTCTGTCTTCCATTACACATTAAATATCTAGTGGCTGTCTGACTGTGCAATTATTTCCTATAATCTTGTCATCACACAAATCAATGCTCTCGCAAATATCAAGTTCTGCTAGATAACTTTTAAAGAAGTCTGTGTAATGCTTCAAATGTGATGAAGGATAAGTTTGTGGATGTATGTGAATTTGAGGTGAAACTGTAGCCCTCATAAAGATCATTGTCTGAACATGAAGCTACGCGGTCTAATAATATTTAATTCTATAATAATCAGATCCTCGTCAAAAGGAGATGCTATGTTTTTGAAACCTAATGTGTCTAACGGACCTAGTGAATGATTTTTTTTTTATCGTTCTCACTAAATGAAGGAATAAAACAATGTCATTGGCTCTAAGGAGGTTGGAGACAGAGGACACTGAATTTACTAAACAAAATCTGCTCCCAACTAGATTAGTTCTGGGGATAATGTTACTACGGCAACAGACAAAGAGCTTGAGTAAACCTGCTTTGTGAAACGGATCCCTGATCAGGAGCATTACAGATATTTCTTAAACAGGGGTCAGTTTCACAAAGCCGGTTTAACAAACTGACTCAAATCCTCAACTCTGAATGATCTGGCCTAAGGTTGGAAACTGAGTTTTAGTTTCATAAAAGCTGCTGTGGGTTAGTTTAATGGACCTACTCAGAGTTGAGCACGTGTGTAACAATTAAGAAAAGCGACTACAAGTGGAGCCCGGATTCGACAAGTCACCATGACAAAAGGCAACAGGGAGTGCAGAATTAGTACCACTGGAACTACAGATTTTAATGCAGAAATGAAAGAAATAAATGGAGTTTGTCTTTAAAAGAAAGAAATAGTGCTACAGCTGCAAAGTAGAGAAAATGGCGAAGGTTTGAGAAGATTGCTGCTCAAGCTCATGTGTAAGTTTATATATAGTCTGGTATGGGAGGCCATATTTTCATTATTAAAAGCACTCCTTTGTTGTTCCATTTTTATCCTTTCCTCCATTACACAGTAAACACGCTATTAGCGGTTATCAATCCTATAGAATTTCTACAGATTGTGCCTCCTACCTACCAGTAGACTCAGTAGGTTGTTCTCATATAAATAAATCCTAACCCTAAGATATTTCCTTTTCCCCGATGTAATTAATAAATCTATTTATGCGTAATCTGAAAATAATTGCAGTAGTTCTTCACGTACTGTAGAAATAACATTAATATGAGATCCACATGCTCAGTATTAAACAAACCAAAAACAAATAAGTCTCATATCCTGTCAACTGAGTTGTCTAAGAATCCTCTCCCAAAAATATATTTTTTCTCTGTGAAGTAAGATTGAGGATTCTTTAATTGTTATGATCTGCCATTCTGGGATTTTTGGTTCTCTTAAATCTTACACCGGCCATGAAACTGAAAACTAAGTTTCCAACATTAACTTCCCTAAATCAGCAAGAGAGATTTTATTTCTTTTGATATTTCCTTTGTTGTTCTGACTAAGGAATCAAATAATTCAAGCAATAACACCACATATTGATGTTATATAAGTGAAACAGATTTAAAGAGTTGGTAATGTAATGTTTTCATCAGTATCACTGACATAAAGACCGACTAGTTTAACTGTGTGTGATTTCCACTTTCCTGTAGGAGACCGTGGATTCTATGAAACAATCAGAGTGTCTGGAGACACTGGAAATGGTGAAGTATAAATGTTTATTATCATGGAATTATGCATTAACTGAAATAAACAATGAACCCAATGTCAAAATTGCAATTTCAGGTCAAGACCAACAGGATGTTACTGATGTGACTGCAGGGTCAGACGCACCATAAACGTTTTTCAAGAGGGATGAGTTCACCAAATCTGGAAGTAATCAGGATCAATAGTATGTATCAGAGATGAAACTGCTGTTGGACACTGATTCAGGAACTGCTTCTACATTTTTCCCATAAAAACCTTTGTTTTGTTTTTGGTTGTTCAATCAGGTCCTGTCCAAACCTAAAAATATTTTGTTTGAATTCAAATTGTTTGGCTTCTCAGAACCTACCTTGAAAGTATTGTCAGCGGCACCAGTATGAAGTCTAGTATTCTGACTTTTCCTTCTATGTAGCAGCTTTTGTCATTAACAAGCAAATACTTTATTTCACTGTTTCATGTCCAAAAACCAACATCCATCATGAATATATTTAGGAGGAAATGAAAAAAACAACACAAAACTGGATCACAGTGTAGCAGTGTTATATATGTGCCCAAGTGTAGAAAAAATAGCCAGAGACACAGAACCACCAAAATATAATGTGGATTCTTTATTTCCCAACTGGCCTCACGAGGGGGGCAGCACAAATCTGACTTTAACGTAGGAGTTGATAAAAAGAGGATACCTTCAACAGCTGCCTTTTGATACATCTAATTTAAACAGTTCTCCGAAACAGTGCATCAGTATAGTTTCTCTCTATCATCAAAATAATAATAACAAATGAATAAAAAAATTTAAGGATGTTAGTTTCTGTTAGCAATTTTCTGAATTGACCTGGCTCAAGCTAGAAAAAGGTTAACACAAAGTTAGAGCGGCTAAATTAAACAAAATTAAAAAAAAATAAAAAAAATCGACACAAATATACTACAACAGTATAGGACTCGTGGAATGGATCCTAAAAAAGAGGAAAATACAGAAAAACACCTCCACTTGGCATTCAATATACATTTATGCAAACCATTACAGCTTTTCAAATAAACAATATTTTAAGGATACATAGCATGTCATTTTAACACATTACTAGATCAGCATGCTTTAGCTAACAGGCTGATCGCATGCTATTGCCGGTGTTGTGCAGGAACGTGAACGGCGTTCACTGAGTGTGTTCATATTTTTAGTTAACGTTAGCTGAAGGGATCAGTTTTAAAGTAATGAACCTGAACGAGATGGATGTTCATTCTGAGATTAATGAGAGACACACTTGATAACAACACTTTTCATTGGATAACATTAGGCACTTATTATGGCAAACAGCATGACCAGCAGGTCTACTGCTAGTACTAGTCTGCATCATTTAGACTCATCTACTGGTATTTCTGATGCCAGTTTTACAGAGCGCTTGGCAGAGTTTTATGAACTAACAAAGGAAGACTCGGACATAATAAAACTTACGCTTTTGTGCAAATTTGGCCCACCAAGACTTAACAAACAAGTCCATAAGTCAGCCACGTCTGCTTAAAATGTAAAGTGACACATCAGGTTAAAGCATCCAATCTAACTTGGGGAAATATCTACAAAGGAATGAACAGCTCCCTGATTTGTTGGTACATGAGACCTTACAAGAAAGTCCAGATATTTTAACTTCAAAGGTCACTGCTCCGCTCTCTCCATGCGGTGCCACTGTTTAACAACACCTCAGTTCTTTCAAGTAGCAGCAGGTGAGAGCATAGCAGTGAGCGGCATCACCGCTGGTTATTTCCCCATGCAGTTTGCATTGGGATGCTATGTAAATCCATCGCCCTTGCTGCAGATACCACGCTCAGTCTGAATGCACCTTTAAACTTGCATTTCCTCAGTATGATCAAAAACAGTTGATGCTGGCCGAGCACCAGCACCTTTGTAACAACATTTTCTGCAAAAACTATTCAAGTAGATTGTTTTTGACTCATTGCGTAGGAAAAGATAATCAATATGAGGGCAAAAATCAATCAAAGTTCATTGCCATTTCTTTTCTTAATGCTGAAATATTTCCTCATTATTTGTGCTAAAGATTGTGTGCATTTTATGCAAAGTAAACAATTGAGATTATTCTGTTTATAAATGTTCTTTTCAGACCTGATAACTGTCATGATTCTGCTCTTTGTAGACTCCTGTTTAAGTTTTTTTTTGCATTTTCAGTTACAATTTTGAGTGTAATTTAGTATTCTGATAGTCATCGTTTTTTTTTTCCATTTTGTGTTATATTTATCAGTGCTGTACTTTCTCTCTTGATTTTACTCTTTCTTATCCCCTGGTTAGCCTATATTTCTAGCACCTCTTCGCTTTCCTTTCTATTTACGCTTCATCCATACCTGCTCCCTAATATCAGCTGATTATTTATTCTTTGTTCTGGCTCTCCCATTGACCCGAAATCCCATCCCCATCACACGCCCTGCTCTAAAACCTCGCCTGCTTCCATACAGACCACCTAGCAAAGCAAGCCCGACTTGATCTCCGCTGTTCCTCGTGCTTGCTTCGCTCCGACTTTCCTCGGGCTCGAGCATAGCATCGCGTGAAATTATTACTAAATTCACTTAGGAGCAAAACAGAAATCGTAGCAATTTAACATGACATAATTAAAAATCCCCATGGCATCAAGGGATGTGCAGTTTCTGCCAAATATTTTGTTGTTTTTGTTGTGGATTTTTGAACGGTAATAGTTTTTATATGAATATGTCTGTTTTTCACTTCCAAACTCAGCATCTCTTCATCCATGCCTCAATAAGAAGTTTCTTTTTGACTGGATTGATTAAACTTTTAAGCCTCATATAAAATAAATATTTTGATTGAGAGGAGAAATCTCTGTTTCCTGGTATGTTGGAAGTACCAATAGTTTGCATCAATCATTTAATTAAGCGACCGGGTTTTTAAATTTATAAAATTATGCTCTAATTAGTAGTTACCAATCTGTAGTACTATATTTTTAATCTAACAAACGGATCTCGCCGTTCTTTTTCCTGTTTCTGATGCAATTGCAGATCTTGACCTGGCCGGACCAGAGCAGAAGCTTCAATAGTTCTGCTCTGTATTTTGATGGTAGCCGGATGGAAGAGACGTACGTGGATGGTGACGTGCAGAGGAGGAAAGGCTGATTTATGCTTTGAAACTAGGTCGTCTGCGTAGGTGTCACAAACAAACAAAAAGACGTCCCCGCCCCCCTCCGCAGACACTCTGCTGCACCCAGTGTTGCCAACTCAGCGATTTTGTCGCTATATTTAGCGACTTTTCAGACTTCCCCTCCAGCGACTCTTTTTTCCAGCGACTAGCAACAAATCCTAAGCGACTTTTCTGAATTATTCTACTTTAACGGCCTCCCCGTCCAGTCCCGTTTTCAGCTTCATAATGAATCCCTGCTCGGCACTTTACAGTCGAACCCCGCAGCGCGCATGTTTAACCTCCAGCGTCCAGACCACCAAATGGAGCACGCGCACATGCTCTGCGCCCGGGATTGTGGCGCAGGTTGATCACTCATGGAGTCAGCTCCCTCAGGTTGCTGAACCTCACTGCCATAGAAGAGCCTTGACCAACATGACCATGATCCACTCTTTCTGTAGAGCAGGCAAGCACAGCAGCCTGTGTGTGTGTACAGGGAATTCTTATTAGTTTAAAAAAAAAAAAAACAATAATTACCATTTGCTCACATTGTCATTGATTCTTTATAGTCTTTTTTTTTTTTCCCATTTAGATTGTTAATGTAATGTAAAAAAATGTTATGGTTCAAAATGTTCATGTTTTAGCATGATTTTTAAGGTCCTTAGTGGACCACAAGGGAAAAAAAAGAAAAAGAGTTAAATAAAAAAAAAAGTTGAAATATATATATATATTATGCAAATTAGGCAAATGACGTCATTCAGCGACTTCTAGCAACTTATAGCACATCCAATAGCTACTTTCCTTACTGAGGAGTTGGCAACACTGGCTGCACCTCTCCCAAATTATAGGTGACTGCAGACAGTGCCTTAGACAGGAGGCCGGCTTGTTTTGTTTATATGACCGCAATTGTGGAAAACAACCCGTGAAGTTGGACCAGCTAGAAGAGTGAGGTGCGCGAGAACGCTGGGAACCTTTTTCGACCTGGATCCCTGCTTTTTTCACAGTCATATCCCTCCGTTGTCGGACAAACTTGCCCCCGCATCCTCACCGCCTCGGCCGTATCTAGACCCACAGCGTCAAGCGCAGACCA
Organism: Cyprinodon brontotheroides; assembly: GCA_018398635.1. NCBI lineage: Eukaryota > Metazoa > Chordata > Actinopteri > Cyprinodontiformes > Cyprinodontidae > Cyprinodon > Cyprinodon brontotheroides. Next base: position 24,745,025 of record JAGKQL010000028.1, on the reverse strand, counting down.
CGCTCAGAATTCAGCATTAATCAAAAAAGTCTGCGTCGAGCTCACTGCGACACACTGCTGTGGGGAGTATAACCAGTACTTAACGTTGGATGTGGAACTGATTGATTAACATAACACACTAGTACTCCACACGACGTACTTGAGCGGGGCGGGGCGCTGGCGGAGTGTGTGGAATCTGGGGGTAACTTCCACCTAACATGACAATAAAATTTGATCATTTTAAAGTAAAGATAAGATTTTGTTACATAGATTTTATGCATTTTCTTTAGATAATTTCTTGCATTTTTTTTGTAAAGAACCTTCTGGCTTGTTTTAACAAGATGTGATATGTTATATAATAAACTTCAGTTTCGCTTGCATTATCAAAAAAGTTTGTTTCTCTAGTTTTTCATTGCTTCAAAATAACTACACTCTCAAGCATTTTTAGTCTTTTTGGTATTGGAGAGGTTTTCTTCATTCATATTTTGCCATGTTTCACCTAAAGCCGGGCTAACACTGTGCGATTTGTTGTGGAGAATTATTTGCTAGAAAAGCCCTTTTAAAGCAACACATGAGAAACCATATAGGACAGAAACATTTCCTTTGTGATACATGTGGACATAAATTTATCTATAAATCAGCTTTAGACAAACACATGAGAATCCACACAGGACAGAAACCTTTCTGTTGTGATCTATGTGGGCAAAGGTTTAGCCAGAAATCTACTTTAAAGAGACACATGAGCGTCCACACAGGACAGAAACCTTTCTGTTGTGAAGTATGTGGAAGCACTTTTACCCTTGAATCAACTTTAAACACACATATGAGAATTCACACGGGACAGAAACCTTTCTGTTGTGATCTATGTGGCCACAAATTTAGCTATAAGTCCGATTTAAACAGACACATTAAAATCCACACAGGACAGAAACCGTTCTGTTGTGAACTATGTGGACAAAGTTTTAATCGGAAATCAAATTTAATCACACACATGAAAAACCACACAGGACAGAAACCTTTCTGTTGTGACATATGTGCACAGAGGTTTATCTATAAATCAGGTTTAAACAAACACATGAGAATCCACACAGGAGAGAAACCTTTTTGTTGCGATGTATGTGGACAAAGTTTTAGTCAGAAATCAACTTTAAAAACACACATGAGAATCCACACAGGTCAGAAACCTTTCTGTTGCGATATATGTGGAAACACTTTTACCCTTAAATCAAATTTAAACAAACACATGGGAACACACACAGGGCAGAAACCTTTCTGTTGTGATCTATGTGGACAGAGATTTGGGCACAAGTCAGCTTTAAAAACACACGTGAGAATCCACACAGGACAAAAACCTTTCAGTTGTGATCAATGTGGAAAAAGTTTTCGACATGTTTCTGCTTTAAATACACACAAGGTAACCCACACAGGACAGAAAAGGTTTTGTTGTAATCTATGTGGACACAATTTTACCCAGAAGTCAACTTTAAACACACACATGAGAATCCACACAGGACAGAAACCTTTTTGTTGTGGTATATGTGGACAGAGCTTTAGCCATAAATCAGCTTTAAACACACACATGAGAATCCACACAGTTAGGAAATCTACTTAGCTATGAATACAAAGTCGAACTGCACAATATTTGTGCATCATGATAAAAAGCAATTGTTCGCTGGGTTTCAGCGTTCATTTCAAAATTTACAATTAATGTTTTCCTGTTTATTTATTTTTTATTAAAATCTCAGATTTCTTCAGTTGGGCTGGGGTTCCTTTGCCAGGCTTGTTTAGGTATAATTTATCCTTTGGATGGATAATTTTATGGCATCAACGAACATCTTTTGACTGAATACTTTATTTTTAAATATTAGCATTTGTTTAAGGACTAAATATTTTTGTTAAAATAATATAAGCAGAAAACCAACATTTGTAATGGAAATAAAAAAACTTTTACAGGACTGTCCGTTTTTTATGGCATATTTTTGTATTTTTGTAACTGTGTCTCTAGCCTTGGGTTCAAATGGTTGTCCGTCAGCTCTTTATTTAAATGTACATATTCAAAAAATATGACATAAGCATCGCATCAGATCAGAGATGGGAAGTAACGGTACAAATACTGCTACGAATACTCAAAATAGATTTTTCTTGATATTTTTACTTTACTTTACTACTTATTTTTATGGTGACTTTTACTTCTACTCCCTTACATTTTTACAATCCAAATATCTGTACTTTCTACTCCTTACATTTTAAAAAATTGGCTGCGTTACTTTTAGTTTTGAATCATTTCAACGGAGTTAACGTTATTATTTTTCATGCCATCAATACCAAATTCAATCTAATTGGATGGGAATCTACGTTGCATTTGACGACCACTACAAGATGAATCGACAGATTCGGGCGGTATTCCATTCATGGCAAATCATTGCAGCTTGGTGGCGTGTGTATGCTAGCATAGCATAGTAGCATGGACTCTAATTTGTGATGATCTGAAAATGGAACACAACGGAGATCTAGTCCTATTGGCAGACATCCATTTAAAATGTAGGCAACGGCATGAAAAAAGTGGTTTCTACTTTTACTTTTATACTTTAAGTAAATTTACAAGCCTGTACTTTGTTACTTTTACTTGAGTAAAGAAGTTTAATCAGTACTTCCACTTTACCAGAGTATTTTTTTAACACAAGTATCTGTACTTTTACTCAGAGTACTTGAAAGTGAGTACTTTACTGCCATCTCTCTGCATCAGAATACAGTGTTTTACTCGCTACAAAACTAACTCTGAGCTATTGGTGCATGTGTTGTCACAAGGGGTGTAAATCACATCCATCATGGCGATTCGATTCAGTATCGATTTCCTGACCCAACGATTCGATTATTTTCTATACTCAAGAATACACCAATTATGATTCAATTCGATTAATTTTTATTTATTTTTAGACCTTACAAGCTAAAACAAAGTTTCCAAGTTTGAAATAAATCAATGAAAGTTGTAATGGCTATCGCTATGCATTTTTTTTAGAACAACAGCAAATAACAGAAGTAGAAAGTTGCATCCAAAAATACTGCACAAAAATCGAAACCAACGTCCCTTGAGAATGACACGCTCCGCGGCACCTTTCCCAAATTGGCAGCTGACACTTAAACAAAGCACGCGGAGCAGCAGAGCCAGCTTGTTTTGTTTTTATGACCGAATTGTGGAAAAACAACTTCGTGGAAGTTTGACCCGCTAGAAGAGCGTAGGTGCATGAGAACACTGGACCCTCTTTTTCCATCTGGATCTCCCAGCTTCTTCCATCTGCCGCCTGACTAAATCCCCGCCCCACTTCCTCTCCCTCACCGCCGCATCTAGACCCAAAGTGTGTAGCTCAGACCACGCTTCAATACTGAGCATAATTTAAAATGTCTGCGTCCAAGCTTGCTGCAACACACTGCTGTAAGAGTATAAACATCCAGGAAGCGAGTGAGGACGGCAAAATAGGTTTAGCGCGCCACCGCAGCACGGAGAGGAGAATTGCGGCCAGGAGCAAATGGATAAAAATAGGCCGGGAGGAAAAAAAAAACATGAATCGATTATCTTGCGGACATGTCGATGCATTGGATAATCGTCGGCTGTTGGATCGATGCATCGATACAAAACGATTATTATTTACACCTAGTTTGTCACAAAAGCCTTCAACAAAACACAGCTGGTTGTTAAAAATAAAAAAGCCTGAAAAATGTAGCAAGATAAGGCCGAAAAAAGTCATCTGAGTTGGTAACACTGCGCTCACCTTTCTCAGTGGGATGATGGCAGTCTGGCCAGGAATTTCCTTTTTTACAGGGTTTTCATCATAGTTATATACTAATGAGTAGGGGGTTTTAACACGGTTCCAGCTGCAGTGGCGGCTGGTAGATTTATCTCTAGGGGGGGCTATAACTTCAAAATAGACGAATACCAAAAACCAATCAAATGTATACTAGAGTACCACACCAGTATTTTTACATGAATGCCAACAACAAAAACCATAAATTTCTCTGTAAAGTGCTTCAAATCAGTCCTAGCCGTCTTGATCCATGCTTTGTCAGATCCTGACGTTTCAAAAAGGTGGCAGGCAGTCAAGGCAGCAGAAGTGTTTTGTAATGCTATTGCTTCACACTGTTATCAACGGTTAGTAGTATCAGAAGATTGGTTGGTAATGGAGCCTGGAAGGTGAATGAAGACCAACACCAAATACAAGGTTTTAAATTAAAATTACACTAATATTCAAAACAAAAACTCTATTACCAGTCTGAGGAAGACAAACATTAATAAACAATGAGCAACGACAATTAATTTAAAGGTTTTAAACTTTCAGTCCTTCACAAGTACAAAAGATCCTTAAAGGTAAAGGGGATGATCTTTTATTTCCAGGTGGATCATTTGAATAATTGGTCCTCCTAATTGTCAATCATTCTGGTGATATGTTCACGTAAGGCTATCCTATGTGCTTGTCCTTTTAGCTACCGTTTTTCTGTGCATGCGCACTTTCAGGCATATATCTGTGTTGAGTCACAGTATCAGACAGTCATTGAAGCTCACCTTTCTCACCATGGTTCTTTGAAAATGGACTCGTGCATGCCCTTACACACCCATTTTTTCTTAAAGTGGAAAGGGCATGTCTTTTAAAATATTAGAGAAAATCCTCCAGAATACCTTTAAATTGCAATCTGTTCCAAAGGAGCTCAAAACTCCCCCAACATGGCATGGTGTTTGCAGCCCATTTTTCAAACTCCCTTAAAAAGTTTCAACCCACTGGACCTGAGCTGGCCTAAGACACAAACATTATAAGGGTTGATTATAGAAATAACATGCTCTGAGAATGATTGACTTGTATAACAAATCAACCAGTTGTTGAAACTTGAACATTATGGAAATCAAATTATTTTCCTGAATTATCGCTGTATAAAAGAACCAGTTTCTGATTAATAAAAAAAAAACAGGTGAATAATCTAGACTGACAGGAGAGCATGCAGTTGTTCAGCAGTACAGTAAAGTTGATTGTGACCCATTTTTTTCACATGGGAAATAGGAACTAAAGAAAAGAATTCAAATACTTTTTGGGTTTAAACAAAGTTTACTAAAAGCAAAAGAAGCCATACAGAAGTGTTTCCATAGACTGTAGATGCAGAGCAACAGGCAGATACAGCTGAGGAGCCCATTCAGATGTAACTTTAAAAAAATTGCACGATTTTCAGGTTTGTAAAACAACAAAATATTAATCTGCAAAAGTAACCTTAGCTTATTGCATTTGTTAGCATAACGGCTGTTAATTGTAAAGTTTTTAATAAAGCTAGGAATCATTACCTTTTCTTAATTTGATGAATTACTCTTCCCCTCAGATTTTTCCACAGTTAACGTCCCTTGTCTCACAAAATATAATCTGCCAACATGCATTGCCTACAGTAATATGTAAAAAATACTGTAATATAACATAAAAGTTTTCCTAATAAAGAGATTAAATATGCAAATAGGTATAAACTCCTGAATTTGCTCCTGATTTGATTAAACAGTAAATAGAATAGAAAAAAATCGTCATGAAGCTAAAAGCTAAATGCAGGAGAAGCTCACAATATATTTTCCTTTAATCACTTCTCAGAATCAGTTGCACGAAGATGACCTTCTTGTCTATTAGTTCTCATAGACATTGTCCTGATCCTTGAGAGAAGCTTGTTGAGGAAGGACGTATTCCGCTGAAGGTCCCCCTAAAAAAATCATACAGCATCTTTAATCTCAGCTTAGAGTGTTTTAAATCTTTCAGCAGCTCAAACTGCACCTTGTTCAGCATCTGTAGAGCCTCTCATGGGTTCATACTCTGAAGCATCACCTGTCATATAAAAGAAGTAAACTGTTACTCATCTCATTCATGAGTGTTTATAGCTTTTCTTCATGTTCTTGATCACAAAGACTAAAAATAAGCAAGATAGAAACCTGACCAGCAGCAGGTGAGGAGTGGGGATGCTGCTGACTCTCATCCTGGTCGACTGCTGCAGGATATTTGGAGCCTGGAGTGAATAAAGATGCTTATTATCAACAAAAATGTTATTTTAAGAAAGCATATATATTTTCAACTGAAATTGTAAAACTTACTTAAAACATACTTCTGTGGAAAGAAAATAACAAACATGTTTAAAGCAAATAAATTATTTCTTCATTTGAACCAATGATCAAATTTCAAATAGTTTATCTCACCCTTTGAATTTGTGAAGTGAAGCAGCCAGACCAAGAATAGAATAACAAGAACTCCAAAACATAGTCTAAACCACATGATGATGGTAGAAGAGCCAGGATCTGCAACAATGTAGAGGGAGAGTTAAAACCAGTGGTGTCAGAAGTACATACATTTGTTACTTTGTTACTCTCCATCTCCCGATAAGCTCTCGCCTGTGTCCGACCTTTCAGACATTTCAACATCTTTTTCTGAATCCTACATTGTAGCATAGCATAATAATTCACATTTACAGATTGAAGAACACCTGCTTGCTTCTGATGATTTCTTTTAGCTAACCAATGAGTTTTTGGAGTTAGGCCAAGGATGACTCATCCACTTGGTCTACTAGTTTTCACTAGATGTGTCAGACATTGGAGCCAATGATCTGCATTGGATGGAGCACATGATGTGAAATAAAAAATATTCATAAACATTAAACCTGAAGCCATGATAAATGCAGAACTTTGTTTTAAAAATGTATGAATATGAATCATACAGATACTTGGTGTGAAAATGTAATGAGCCAGGATCTGCATTAAGAAGGCTCACATGAAGAAAAAATAAGTAATGACATTAAACCGTATAGATACCTAACAACTGTACTTAAGTACTGTAAATGTAAGTATTTGTACTTCGATATTTGACAGCTCTGGTTAAAAGCATTAGGCGTACAGTGGGCCAGACCTTCATCTGGAGTCACATGTTTACATTCAGTTCAACTTTTACTGCAGCCTCCATTATATCCAACATTTAAGATCTAAATCATTGTCATTATATCCCTTCTTCTTAGATCCTCATTGGTTGTTGACTTAATTATTTTTAATTCTGTCCCACACTTCATATTCTATACTTGATCAAACTGATGTATATTTATTTACCAACAGGCTCTTGATTCACCAGCAGGTCAAACATAATGTGTTCATTGAACCACAAGGATTCATGTTTCTGAACATACCTTTGTTAGAGAGGCTGTCAGTGTTTCTACACCTCAATGTTTCTGATGCTGACATCTCACTGACAGCATTAGAGGCATTGCAGGTGACTGTTGTGTCTCCATCTTGTGGTGTGATGTGGTAATGCAGCTTGGGGCCTTCATGTGTTTGGTTTCCTACAGTCAGGATGTAGTTGGTGTTTCTGTGAGGAGCTGCTCTGCATTCCAGATAAACTGTGCAGGATCCATTTAAGTCAGGCTCACTGATGTTATAAACCAGTTTGGGCTTCGTAGATATTGGCTCTGATGTGAGAACAGAGGGAGAAGGAGAGTGACGGCTCAACTACAGCATTAGTCTGTATAAAGGAAATGACACAATCAACCAAGTAAAGCTCAGACTATGAACTGATCAACTTTATTACAGTTTTTCTACTCAAACTCAGTCATCCTGGTTTTCAGGGTTCAAATTTAAACCTCATAATAAATGAAGCAACCAGAATGAAAACATCAGTATAAAATCAGTAGAAACGATAAATGATGTTAGGGTTACAGTTTGTTGCTATTTTGGTGAATGAAAATAATTCACTCTACTGAAACTGCTACCATGTTTCATTTAAGGTAATTTAAATACAATTCAAAGTGATCCAAAGGTTAATAACTGAAAACATTGTTTTTAGCTTGTTTTTCTCACATTAAACAGCTGCTGTATGAAAATAATCAGCTTTAGGATTGGACAGTAATAAAAATTACTTTTGATGTTTTGTTAAATATGGTCAGTTTATGAATAAACTGCATAAATAGGTTAAAAACATAAAGTTTTTATATATTTCTTTGAAAGGTTGTGATTAAAACCATCTTCTTACCATGAACCTGCAGAGTGATGATGACTGTAGGTCTTTGTTGGCCATTGGCCTCTGAGAGGAAACTGAAATCTCCAGAATCTTGAAGGGCCAGTTCTCTCACTGTTAAACTAAAGCTCACATCATTAAACTCCACTCTGCCCTGAAATGGATTGTTTGCAGTAACACCTGAACCTTGAACTGCAACTACTGAGTTTCCATATCTCCATCTTGCACTGCTGACTCCTTCAGTTGGTAAATTTGATGAAAGCTCCACTGAGTCTCCAACTTTTCTATCAATGACTTGTTTTCCTCCTGAAGCCTCCACATCTGAAACACATTATAAACAACAGTGTGTAAATATTATAGAGAATTATTATTTATTTTAATAAACATGAAGATATAATAACTGGAATACAAACTAATTTTAAGAATATTAGTTGTTATCTGCAAACTTTAATTAGTAACAATAGTTCTAATTATTCAGACAGAAAACATCTGATCACTCAGCTTGTAGAATATCTATATTGTACATAAAATGCTTGAAGACAGATGAAGATATAAGATCTAGGTTAGAGTTTCTAGGCCGTCACATTACACAGACTGCCTTCAGGTTGAGTTCATCACCTTTGGTCAGAGTTCATTTCTGCTCTAAGATCGTCCAAAGAACAACCATCAGGTTTTATAACCTGATCTGTCTCCATTTACCATCACTGACAGTGTCAACATATCAGAGTATTATACTATAAATACTAATCATTTATGTCATAACCACATGTTTTAGGTTGACTTTTAAATGAGGAAGCGACATAAAGAAAGAATAATCCTGGTAAACTTTTGTTATTTAATGCAAAAATATATATTTGGTTAAAATTATAAAACATTAATCTTTGTTGTGAACTTGCATGTTTTTGAAAACCACTACCCATATTTTATTCATACTTATATCAGATCAAATCTATTATAATTTAATGTTAGCAGAAATCTAATTATGTTTAACAAAGATCCTGATGCAATAGAATCCACTAATTCTAAAACCTATATGTATGTTACGTACCATAAAGGCAGAGGCCTAGAAGGAGATGAAGGAGCCCCTCAGACAGCAGAGGGAACCACTGAGAGCCTCTGTGAGAGAAGATTATCTTCATCCTCTGCTGCTCCTCAGACTAGACCTGAGACACAGAGAAGGAAGATGTTCTGAGCTGCTCTTTGGTTTAATAGAAAAAAAAGTCACAGCCTGCAACAACATGTAGATTATAATAATAGATAAACCTGAAATTAGTGTTACTGTTTGAATTTTTTTTCTAAGCACCAGAGTTAAAAACATATGAGCCAGTGACCTTTTATATTACAGAGGACAAATGGTAAAGGGCCTTTACTTATATAGTGCTTTTTGAGGTCATAGGAATTGATCAAAGCACTTTATACTACATTCAGTCATTCACCAATTCACACAGCTGCCCTGGGCTCACTGACAGAAGTGAACCTGCCATACATTGGTGCGAATGCAGACCTTGACTCCATAGAAAATTGTAGGGATGCACGATATAATCTGCCCTCTATCGGTATCGGCCTGTATTGGCCTTAAAACTGAATATCGGGACCATCGGCCACCCCACCGATATTTAACCAGATATTTGATCAACTTCTGAGTTTTTAAGAGTCTAAAAATACTACTTCTTCCTCAAAAAGAACTCTTTTACAGACTTAAAACTTCTAAAAAAGAGCCAAAAAATATTGATACATTAAAAATATCACAATATCTTCATATGCTGATATATTGCCATTTAAAAACACCATATCAATCTCTTTTTACTAATGAAATATTGCTATATGTCATCGTTATGCTCACGAAATCCCCGAAAATTCGCGCGAATTTTTTTGCCCATATTTTTTATATGTTGATATAATTGTGCCTTGATGTCGATCCTGATTTTACTAAACAAAATCTCTTTTAAAATTTTGCAAAAGGAAATATCCGCGAGGGGTTTGTAGCAAGAGCGATGAAATTTCCGCGAGATTTTGAAAGTGGAAATAGATCGATGCTGCGTTTTAAATCAATTTGATATTAAGCATATGAAAATATGTTGGAGTAATGTATTATTTTCAAAGTGTCAAAAATATGGATAAACAAAACTGCTATTATTTTCAATTACTACTAATTTTTTGTCCAGCTTTGCAACATGATCGGTACCCAGTTATCGGCTATGTTAGAGTGATAACTATCCTGTTGTTTCAACCAGAAGGGTCATAAACTTTTATGACCTCCCCTGTAGGTCATGAGGCCAGAATCACCGCGGCTGTGTGACTTCCATCCAACCAGTTGGTCAATTCACACTATCTTGTTACCTGCATCCTCCCAGGCCCGCCTGTTTGATGTTGTATAAACTGTTAATAAAAGGCTTGGCCATGAAGGGATCTGTGTGAGAAGGTGCTGGTTTTCCGAGCAAGCATCTTCTCTCCACCCGGCACACGCTGACGTCACAAAACCCTGTGTCTGTGTTGATCATTTCCTTTTAATCTTTTAAACCTCACATTTCTCTGGATTAAAACCCAACAGGCTACATGAGTTTTAAAATATCGGCATATTGGATATCGGCCAAAAGAAATTGGTAGAGGGAGTGTTGCCCATGTACAGCCCCAAAACATCACTAATCGAGATCGGAGAAATACGCCAAAATACAAGAGCAGTATTAGTAAACAGGATGAATATTTACAGGTAATGTTTGACTTCTGTCATACATCCACACACATTTACCATATTTTCCGCGACCATGGGATTTTACCGTACTAAAGGCTCAGTCTCAGTTATGTTATTGCCATTTCTGTATTTAACACACACATAAAGTAGCACGGACGGACTATAGGAAGCAGCGGGTTTTATATTCTAGGTACATATCCTCTACTACGTTTAAATACCTCTACTGCGTATTTAAAAATACAGCGGGGGGAACAAAAACTGAGTATGTTTTTGCTTTATTTATTTATTTATTACAAAGTATTAATCAAACCTGGGAGCTGGCCGTGAAGACAGACACATAAGCTGATGACACAGAAGCGCTGTGATCACTCCCTCTGAAAAAAAAGTTTATTGATGCCTAAATGAACTTAAAATGCAGAAATCTGCCGGCCAGAATATGTTAAACTTTTAGCATAGATACATTAGATAGAAAGGGCAGGAATGTGAGAGCTTTAAAACTATATATTTTTAATGAATCCTGGTTTTCAGATGAGAGTTTAAAATGAGTAAGGGAGAGGACAGCAGAGAATGCTGAAGAAACATGCACCCTTGCTGGTAATAAACACGTCATGCCATTTATCCTTTTGCATGTATAGACTTATAAAGCTTTTGTTTCTGACCGTCACCTCATAAATGAAGCATACATTTAAAATAATGTAGGTCAAAACTATAGTGCAAATGTACAGGAAACAGACACAAAACCTAAAGCCAAAAACAGACACTGCTCAAGTAAAATGCTGCAAACACAGCAAAAAGACTGGAGCAAAATGCAGATACCATGACAACAGCAAGTAAAACAAACAAAGCTATAAACTCGTCAGAATACCAGAGGGAATCAACCTCCAAGTCAAATGTGATTAGAAGGTGCCTTTAGCATTTTTATTTACTCCTGTCTGTTCTACGTGACCACAGCATTTTTTACATTGCTTATGAAAACCAGGGAGCAAAATGAGTGCAGCTAATACAGTTTTTGATTGTTTTCTTCTTTTCTTTACATTATGAAACAAAGCTTGATTCATAACCAGTATGACTTTGTAACTTACACTTCCAAAAATAGAAATGATAAAGGAAAACCTACTTCTACTGCTATTATCCCACAAAATGAAACTGTAGCAGCACTCCAGCTGCTTTAGTTTCTTATGTACCGCATGGAAAAACAGTCTAGCAACTAGTATTGAAACGCCAAGCAATTCCAGATAATGTTCTTCAACTCGTGATGTTTATTAAAAGAAAACAAAAATAAGAGAACATCCATATTCTCATAATCTAAACTTGGTCAAAAACTGTGTTGCTTCCAGCATATCTGTTGTCCCCTCAGTCCTTACATACAGTACGTAAAAGCAAACAAACAAAAAAAAAACACCTACAATTACAGCATGCAGGAAGCCCAAAAATATGCATTTCAAATTGCATTTCTATATTCTATGCTTTTAATATTAGAGTTTTTAAACTTAAATTATAATCTTAACAAAAAACAAAATGATCAATCTTGTATTTTAACCCTTTTTAAAACTATAACTAAATTTGTCTCAAATTGGCTCTTACATAATCCGGTCCCTAATTGGTTAGCAGGAGAACTAAGCAATTACAAACTTAAAACGTCAAACAGTTAGAGCCAAACTAGTTTTCCTGTCCATGAATATACATTTTCAGCTTCTTCACTCAGATGAAGCCTCTTTTAAAAGGCATAACTTGTTCACAGGCCTTTCCAGTATGGAGGTTTTAGTCTTTATTTTTAATCTTCGGACTGCTCCACTCAAGTCTGGCAAAGTCTCCACTACTCTCCCCATGAGCCATGAAAAACGAGGAGAAGAACTATCCACCAGCAGCACAAGATCTCCTTTCATAAACTTTCTTCTTGGCTTCAGCCACCTCTGGCGCTCTTGAAGGAGAGGAAGATGTTTACGAGTCCATCTCGTCCAGAACAAATCTGCAAGGTATTGAACTTGCTTCCATCTTCTTCTTGCATACACATCGTGTTTACTGAAGGTACCTGAAGGCATAAGGGGCTGTGACCTCATCAGCAACAGGTGGTTCGGCGTTAAAGCTTCAACATAATTTATGTCAACTGAGACATTTGTGAGCGGTCTACCATTGATAATGCTTTCGACTCCACACATTACTGTTTGAAGACAATCCTCAGTTGGAAGTTGTTCCTTCAGAAAAGAGCTGAGAATTCTCCGGACTGTTCTAATTTCTCTCCCAGATCCCACCTTGATGTGAAGCAGCAGGACTGTTAAAAATCCACTTTACTCCCTTTGGCTGTAGAACTCTTTCTATTTTATCATTGTCAAGGTGTTTAATGGCCTCCCTTAACTACCTCTCAGCTGCCACAAAGTTTGTGCCATTATCTGACCTTATGATGTTAACTTGACCTCATCTGCACATGAATCGTTGAAACGCATTAATGCAGGAGTCTGTGTCAAGACTGTCTGCGAGTTCAATATGTACAGCTCTGAGAGTGAGGCAGGTAAAAATTACCCCATACCTTTTCAAGACACACCGGCCCCGTTTTACATCCAATGGGCCAAAGTAATCAACTCCTGTGTTCGTAAATGGAGGTTGATCTGGTAGAAGGCGGTCTTCAGGTAAGTCTGCCATCTTCTGCTCACCAACTTTCCCAGAAATCCTGCGGCAAGTATGACATTTATTGATAATCTTTCTAATTGCTGAATTGGCTTGTGGAATCCAGAACTTGCATCGCAGTTTCGACAGAACGTAATTGCGACCACAGTGACCAGTTCTCTGATGAATATCCCTCAGGATAAGTTCAGAAATTTTGCTGTCCTTTAGAAAGCGATTAAGCAGGTTGTTTAGCATTTTCAGGCAGAGCAGATTTATTAAGTCTTCCACCAACCCTCAATGTCCCATCTTGGAGAACAGGGTCAAGCTTGAACGGCTGACTATATGCGACTGAGCTGTCCTCCTTTCTGAAGGATTCTTATTTCCTTCTCATAATCTTGTCTTTGACTGAAGTGAACAATTTCTGATTCAGCATCTTCAAGATCATCCAATGTCAGTGATTTCCTTTTAATAGTCGATTTAAAATTCTTCATATGCACTTGCAACCTTAAACTTTTGCTTTTCAGGATCCTTTTCCTTGTTCTGGATCATTTTTGAGAACTGCTGTCTTTCTTCTTTTAAACTCCAGAGCACTTTTTTCAACTTCATAATCCAAGCAACTGATCTTTTCAGCTTGTTCCAGTCTGAATAATAATCAATCATATTATTCATTGGTTCCTTGCATTCTTCAGCATTCAATGCATTAACAGTTGCTGATCTCTTGAATTCTGGATTATATTGATGAATGTCTTGCTTTCTCAGCGGCTGCTCTGGCCAGTCACTCTCATTGAAACAGATATTTTTGTCCATGTATCCATGTTCCTCCTTCCATCAAACTCCTTGCCGTTAAGGCTCTGCTAGCTTGGTCAGCAGGATTTTCTGCTGAAGGTACATGCTTCCATTGAGTTGTCTTTTCTACAGATTTTAGAAACTGTTTGTCCTCATGTGACATTTCTTCTTTATCTTCATAGTTTCATTCTGAAAAATCCGTGTTGTACTGTTGAACCTGTAGTTTCTCAACTTCCATCAAGGAGACTCTGCTTACTGAGAAATGTAGTTCCTTTTTCTCTGTGTCACTTAGTTCTTTTCTTATGGGCCCATTTACAACCCAGCCAATAGTGGTCTTCACTGCGTAAGGACCTCCATTTTGCCCATTAATGGCACGCCATGGTTCCTTTGCCTTTGCACCATTGGCTCCAATAAGTAGGCCTACATTGGCCTCTATCTCAGGTAGCCTCACTTCCTGTAAGTAAGACCACTTCTGTATGTCTGACTGTTTGGGTATGTTCACATAATCAACAGGTATATTAGCATGAGTGAATACCTTAAGTAAGTCAATATACTTGAGATCTTCTAGTCCACAAACTTACAGATCTGATATTACAAAACTGCTCATAAGTTTCTGTTCTCCTGGCTTATCCTGACTCATAGTGCTTAAGAGTATCCATGTAGGCTTTCCTTTTACATTTAGCTTTCTTTGAAGATCTTCTGTGCAGAATGTTGCTGTGCTTCCAGGGTCTAGGAAAGCATATGTCTCTATGTACTTATCACTTATTTTTTATTTTATCTTAACTGTTACTATAGAGAGCACACATTCTTCTTCTCCAGCCCCTGTAAGGCTGCATGTCTCTTGAATGATGGGAACTTGAGCATGAAGGACTTCCTTTCCACCAGCTGGCTTATTTTCAGGTGCAACAGAAAATTCTTGTCTCACAATGTGTAGAATATCTGGGTGCTTTATGGAACATTCTCCACATTCAATTCTTCTTTTGCAGGATTTACTGAGATGTCCAGGAATCAGACAGCCAAAACATAGACCTTTTGACTTCAAGAAGTCTAACCGTTCCTTGTGTGGTTTACCTTTCATTGTGCTACAAGAAGCAAGGATGTGAGGCTGCTGGCAGTACAAACAGGGCTTCTCAAAGCCACTTGATGTTTTGGCAGAGTTTCCTGCTTTAGCATCTGCTTCTTGTGGTCTTTTGCTCCAGGTAGAAATGTCTGTTGCAAAACTTCTTCCCTGAAACTCTTTCTTTGCTGGATATCTGTCTTTTTGGTCAAGTTTGACACCTGTCGTTTCACGATTGTCTGAGATGTTACCAAAGAGTGGATCCATAGCTATTTTAGCTTGGCGGTCTATGAAGTTTACTAAATCTGCAAATCTTGCTCTATGACCCCTTTTCTCTTGGAGTTCATACGCTTCTACATGCCAACGTTCTTTGATTTTGTACGGCAGCTAGGATATCACGACCGTCAATTGGTGGGATTGTCCATCTCCTCCAAAAACTCAACATCCTCCATAGTGTTGCGACATCCAATCAAAAACATAGCATAAGCACTTAAAGCTTTCACATCATCAGACTTCATTTGTGGCCATTTAAGAGCTTTTTCCATGAAGGCATTTGCAATTTTCAACTCATCTCCATAATGCTTATTTAGCAAGCGTTCTGCCTCATGGTAACCTCTGCTTGGAGCCACATATATACAACTGTGAATTAGTTCCTGTGGTTCACCAGCAGTGAACTGTTCCAAAAAATACAACTTATCTTGATCATTATCAGTTTTCTGTTCTACTGCATGTTGAAATGCTCTTATGAAAGCCTTATACTGCAGTGGATTACCTTTAAAAACAGGAATGTCTTTTGTAGGCAGCTGTGCCAGTTGTTGCTGTTTTACAAGTAACTCTGTGATCACATTCTGTTTCTGCATCACTGATAATAGATCTTCGCTTAGGTTAACCTTGGGAACGGGTCCTGGAATGGAGACTGAATGAGAATGTTGTGGTATGTGGGAATTTCCCACTTGTGACTTAACATTAATTCCCACATTATCTTGTTGTGGTAGCATACCCCCTTTCTCCTTCTTGACACCCCTCTGTGATCTTTTGGATGATGTACAACTACTCAAACTATCTTCGGATCCCTCATATTCTTTGAGCACCTTTATTTTAGCTTTGCTTTCAGCTAAAGCTGTTTAAAGTCCAGCTCTTCCTTCTCAGCTTTAACTCTTGCTGTTTCAAGCTCAAGATGTTGCTTAATTCTGGCCAACTCCAACTCAAGCTGTTGCTTTTTCTTCAACCCTGCAGCACGTTACAGCAGCGCTGCATGTTCTGCTTCATGTCCTGCTTCATGTCTAGCACGGATGGAGGATGCTCTAGATCGGAAAAAGTGTGAGGCGAGCCTCCCCTAGGGGGTGCCAGAGCACTTTAGAGGAGGCGCGGTGAGAGGGAAAAAATAAATACCGGTATGTATTAAGGACAAAGTTGGAACTGTGGGATGCGCATGTTGAGCGGGGATCAGTGGAAATGTTTCCCACCTTAGAGGATGTTTTGGCCAGAGCGGGGCTGAAGGTGGAGTTTTTACAGCAGGCTGTCTGCGCGCATTTGGAGGGGATGCGCAAGGAGACAATGGCAAACCAGTGGGTGAGAAACCCATTTTCCTTCCCTGTGACACTCAAAGATGGACTTTAAGCAGTAGAGGAAGAGGCTCTGGCTGAGCTGAGCTGTGACATGGACTTGAAACAGAGGATGAGTGACGTGTCACTTGCGCACTTTTGGCTGTCAGTAGGGACTGAATTTCCACAGCTCTCAATGAAGATCTGATCAAAATATTTTTGTTAAAATGTGAAAACACTGTTGGTATCTCAAACATTAAACTCAGAATCTCAGATGTAATGTTTGTTTGAGAAAACAGTTGAAAAGTGAGTTTGGGGTCGTTCTTATCATTAAAAAAATGAAAAAGAGCGTATTTGCCATGCAAAGGCAATGGGAGGAAATGTTTTAAAATGTTCATGTGATAAATTTCATTCAGATAGTGTAATTTTAAAAGAGGTGTTTTGTAGTGGCATTTGTTTGTGTGTTGGTTGATTTTTTTTTTTTTTTTTAGAGCACAACGATCATAGGCTCCCTGGAGGGGGCTCACCCTTTCATACTTTGAAAACCCCTGCTCTAGATGATCTTGTTGCCCATCTTACATGTGAACCATATGAGCTATGATCATTATTGACTCCGACTTGTGATGCGCTGTGATTTGGTTTAACAGCTTCTTGTAAGTCATCTATTGCATCTTCATGCTGTATAGCTTCTATTTGTTTAATGTGTTTATGATCTTCAACTATCCATTGTTTTGTTGTTTTCATAAAGTCTCTTATAGTTTTGGGTTCAAACCAGTTGTCGTGGTCATCTATCCTTTCCTCTTCAGGCAAAAGGCTGCAAACTTCGTTATTTTGACAGTTAAAGTCATTTAAAGCAAGAGAAAAATCATTTTCCATCCTATCCATCACATCTTGAAGATTTTTAGCATCTGACATCATAGCATTAATCTCTTTAATTTTACTTGTGATAGTTCCTAATGTCCGTCTTCTTAAAGCAATTAGTCTTTTTAATTGTTTTTATCAAAAGCCTTCTCTGTTAACTTGTGCATCCTTCCCTCCTCTCCAACACAAACACATCTCCCTTCATTTTGACCTGTCATCTTTACTGGCTCAGGCTGCATACAGCTGCCTTCTCCATATAATAAGTTTCTTTATTAGACGTAGCGTAGAACAGCTTCACAAGTGGCCAAAGAATGCACATTGACTGCATCAAATCCCGCAGGGAGAAAGAGGAGCGATAGGAGCAATTAACTCTGCACACGTAGTTTAGTTTCACTTTCGTTTTCCACGGAGCTTAACTTTCTGATGCAGAAAGCAAGCACCAAGATGATGCGATTTTTTACCTTTGTCCAGCGAATACAAATCCGCCGGAAAAACTGTTATTGGGTGTTCTGCGTCATCAAACATCTCTTAATTGGCTGCGGTCGCTGTGCTGCTGCTGTGGTTCTCCACGATGCGCAGCCGGCTCGTCCAACTCCGTGGAAGCAAGTTTTTGACTTTAATGTAGCAGCACTCCAGCTCCTTTAGTTTCTTCTGTACCGCATGGAAAAACAGTCTAGCAACTAGTATTGAAACGCGAGCAATTCCAGATAATGTTCTTCAACTCGTGATGTTTATTAAAAGAAAACAAAAATAAGAGAACATCCAAATTCTCATAATATAAACTCGGTCAAAAACTGTGTTGCTTCCAGCATATCTGTTTTCCCCTCAGTCCTTACGTACAGTACGTAAAAGCAAACAAAAGAAGAAAAAAAAACACACGTATACAATTACAGCATGCAGGAAGCCCAAAAATATGCATTTCAAATTGCATTTCTATATTCTATGCTTTTAATATTAGAGTTTTTAAACTTAAATTATAATCTTAACAAAAAACAAAATGATCAATCTTGTATTTTAACCCTTTTTAAAACTATAAATGAATTTGTCTCAAATTGGCTCTTACAGAAACCTTTTCAACATTGTAGAGTTTGTTAGATGTAGGAATAACCAAGGAAGTCAACATGTATTATAAACAAGGATTACTCTGAATAACAGCATTAGCAACTGTGAGAAATGATGCTGCGCAAAAAGCAATGTGAGCTACTCATGTTAAGAAAAAATATATTTTTTTGCAGTTTTTGCCTGATTCCATCTTTGAATAATGTTTAATTTCATGAAAAGTATAAATATTTCCACTTAGGTAATCTTATTGTTTTACAGTGCCATCTAGTGGACAAATCAGGTCGGTAATATTTTGTAAATTTTAATATGAAGAGAACCGTCTTTAGACCTAATTTATTGAGTCAGAAAGGGGTCAAAATGTTCGTAAACTTCTAAATCTTAGTTGAAACTGAAAATATAAAACTTGAAACTGAAAAAATACAATAATGATATTTAATGTCCATTTTTAACCTTATAATATGAGAAACCATAAAAGCAAACATAGAATAATAAGAATGGAATCTAAAGTCAGTTTAGTATTCTTATTACACTTTTCTTTTCTTTCTTTATTGCAGTTTTAGACTTTTTATTTTTAGATTCAAATCCTTTTCTTTCAGGTCCTTTTTCAGTTTCAGGATTTCTTTTTTACAATTTCAAATCAGTCTTTTTCAGATTCAAATTTTGACCCCAGTCTGAAGGGAGTGGGCAGGGAAACATGATTGACAACTGGCAGCGGTGCTAGAGAGACGTCCCTTTCCACTTAGGGCAGCAAATAAAAATATTACACATACAAATCCTCTCTACGCATTTGCAGATCTCACACAGCATAAGTGTAACAAAAATTACTAAAGAGGCCAACGGAGAAACTGCTTGACTTGTAACCGATGATTTGTCTGTATTTTGTTGCAGCAAAAATACTTCAGACTTAAGTGACTCTGTGTGTTTACACACCGATTTACACATTTTTAGATCTTAGTACATATTTACAAATCTCATCACACATTTGTAGATCTGAATACAGATTAGTGGATTTTTACACATTTGTATACGGTGGCTGAGAAGTGCAAAACACATTTACAATTCAAAAACACAGCCTAACAAATAAAAAACAAAATAACATTTGAAGAAACAAAATTATATTTTACTTTGAAACAAATGTATTTTTGAAAAAAAAAGTTAACATTTTTTAAAAACAAATTTACATTTTTAGGGAAACAAATTCACATTTTTAATATAAAAGTTAGATTTTAGGTGAGAAAGTTTCATTTTAGAAACCAAAAAAAATACATTATAAGGAAACAAATTTACATCTAAAAAAATTGACGGATTCGGAAACACTTGTACAAGTGCAAAGACAAAACTGCAAGCGGCAAAACACAGTTACATTGCCAAAAACAAATTAACAAAAAGACCAGGTGTCAAATTAATGGGAGTGGCCGGATGTGACGTCACGATTACCCTGACTTGTAGTACAAACAGCTCAATCTGTAGTCCTCCTGCTTCACTTGAAAAGTCAGCGAAGCCGAGAAACTAAATGGATAAGCGAAAAATCTGATAATGCTTTAGCATGCGTATTTGACTCTGGATACGCTGATCTGACAGAACACCAGCTCTGGCAGATTGGCAAGAAGCTGGACCCTATGGGGATGGTGGTTGAGACAAGGACACTTAACAAACTGCTGGACATAATGAACAATGCCAGTCACCCTCTGTCTCAACTGTCTCCACCCCTCAGAGGAGCCTGATCTGAGAGATTGCTCCTCTCCAAATGTAGGACTAACAGACTGCTGAACTCCTTTGTTCCCCAAGCCATCAAGCTGTTTAACTCCTCACTTGGAGGAAGGAGGAGGAGATAGGAAGAAGGTCATAGGTCAGCACCCTCCTCCTTGGACATCTTATGCAAAAGCTTAACCATTGTCACACATGTGAAATATTCTTCTCTATCACTGTGCAATAACACATGCCAACTACTGTGTAGCTTGTGTAATTTTTTTTTTTTTACTTATATATAAGGTCAGTAAATCTCAGTAGAATTAATCCAAGTCAACTATGTTGTAGTATCTATGTATAATTTTCACCTATCTATATTGTCAGTACAGTTCTGCAAGTGAAATAACCCAAGTCAACTACTGTGTAGTCTGCCATTAGCTCTCTACTGTGCAGATATTTTATATCTAAGGGAAACATATTCCAGGACATTACAATTGTTTTCCTTTTTATACTTTTTTGCACTATATACACTCTTTTCATATTGTCTGTTGTATTTTAATCTTTAATGCCATCTTGCTTCAACTCTTTGTACCCTATATAGGAACTGGAACCAGAATTTCCCTGAAGGAGCAATCCCAAGGAATAAATAAAGTTGAGTCTAAGTCTAAGTTCTATAATTTAGATTATACTAAGTGCACTACAAGCATTTTATGCACATTTGCATTATGTTATTGCATTACATTTTTTTTGTCTCCATTTTTGCCCTTTTCTATATCTACCCTTTTTAGTGTCATTAAACCTGCTTAGACACATCAACGTCTGCAGAGTCATTGATGCAAGAACGGTTTAGACGCAGTATTAGGAAACATATATTTTTTTAATAATCTTAGAAATCTTTGTTTTAAACGTAGATAAAAGGCAAGCTCTTAATCTATATTGAATCCCTTTTATTTTCTTTACTCCTACAATTTAAAAGCACCTGCTGTTCTTTTTGGGAAAATATATATTTAGAACCTTATATCAATATAAGATTATTGTTCAAGTCATGTTCCTCATCTGGAAATAGCCCATTTTCCATTAAAATCGCTGGGATTTAAAGTCTGAAGATTGTTATTTTCCTAGTAATAGGATTTACCTTATTTAAAAAAAAATAATTAGCGCTTTTGTCTTGCTTTCAACTGTTTGTTTAGGGAAAATAGATCAGTATATTCTATTCTGACACTTAACATGTTTCATTTCAATTTTTCTATTCATAAAATTGTTATTGTTCAAAAAAAACATTGTTTATTTTTTATTTTTAGTTTAGCTACACCTGTCTTCACATATTTTAGATGTACATGTTTTTTGATCTGGAACTTCCAGAGCACAATTTTATAATCACGTCAATTATTATTGTCTTTTTTTATTCCCTTTATTGAGGACTGCTTACCCTACAATGCTCGATCTATTCAGAGAATATTTCTGAATAAACAAAACTTATTTTACTGTGTTAAAAAGGTGGAAATAGTCTGGAGCATTCGTAAAATTTGTTTTTTACCTGAGAAGATTAGAAATAGAAGAAGAATTGCGAATATTTTCTTCTAAATCACTAAAAGCTATATTTTCCGATATATGGAAATGCCTTAAAATGAGTGGGTTGTGTCTATAATGTGACTTTTAGTTTTTCTTTTAAGGGTTTAAGAAGGGAACGAGGGGGACAGTGAGAGGGGAAAAAATGCTCTTTTGATTAACTGTTCATGTAAGTTTTTTTTTAAACAATTACATAATCTGATAAGTATGTTCTTATTAAAAAAAAGAATGTGTAAAAAAAAAAAGAAGTTTTTGCTGTCCACTTAAAACCATGTTTGTTATATCTTTATGAAAATGTTTATTCTGGTTACAAACATGCACAGACCTAAATATTTAAACATCTATTCTTCAAAATTAAACAAAACCATAAAGCAACACATGAGAAACCATACAGGACAGAAACCTTTCTGTTGTGATCATTTGAAAAAAGTTTTCGCCATATATCTGCTGTAAATACACACAAGGTAACCCACACAGGACAGAAAAGGTTTTGTTGTAAACTATGTGGACACAATTTTACCCAGAAGTAAACTTTAAACACACACATGAGAAACCATACAGGACAGAAACCTTTCTGTTGTGATCATTTGAAAAAAGTTTTCGCCATATATCTGCTTTAAATACACACAAGGTAATCCACACAGGACAGAAAAGGTTTTGTTGTAAACTATGTGGACACAATTTTACCCAGAAGTAAACTTTAAACACACACGAGAATCCACACAGGACAGAAACCTTTTTGTTGTGGTATATGTGGACAGAGCTTTAGCCATACATTAGCTTTAAACACACAAATGAGAATCCACACAGTTAGGAAATCTACTTAGCTATGAATACAAAGTCGAACTGCACAGTTACAGTTCACCGTTAAATATTTGTGCATCATGATAAAAAGCAAGTCTTCACTGTGTTTCAGCGTTCATTTCAAAATTTATTATTGATGTCTTCCTGTTTATTTCTTATTAAGGTCTCAGATTTCTTCAGTTGGGTGGGTGTTCCTTTTCCAGGCTTGTTTAGGTAAAATTTATCCTTTGGATTGATAATTTTATGGCATCAATGAACATCTTTTGACTAAATACTTTATTTTTAAACATTAGCATTTGTTTAAGGACTAAATGTTTTTGTTAAAAAATATGAGCAGAAAATCAACATTTGTAATGTAAATTTAAAAAAAAACTTTTACAGGACTCTGTTTTTTATGGCATGTTTTTTTTTGTAATTTTTGTAACTATGTCTCTAGCCTTGGGTTCAGTGGTTGTGCGTCAACTGTTTATTTAAATGTACATATTCGAAAAATATGACATAAGCATCGCATCAGATCTGCAGCTGCAGTGTTTTGAAGAGGAAGGGGTCTGCTCACTCACTACTCACACAAAACAGTAACTCTGAGCTATTGGTGCATGTGTTGTCACAAAAGCTTTCAACAGAACAGCTGGTTGTTAAAAATAAAAAAGCCTGAAAAGTAGCAAGATATGGCGAAAAAGTCGCTGAGTTGGTAACCCTGCACTCACCTTTCTCAGTGGGATGATGGCAGTCTGGCCAGGAATTTCCTTTTTTAAAGGGTTTTCATCATAGTTATATACTAATGAGTAGGGGGTTTTAACACGGTTCCAGCTGCAGTGGCGACTGGTAGATTTATCTCTAGGGGGGGCTATAACTTCAAAATAGACGAATACCAAAAACCAATCAACTGTATACTAGAGTACCACACCAGTGTTTTTACATGAATGCCAAAAACAAAAAACATAAAATTCTCTGTAAAGGTGGCAGGCAGTCAAGGCAGCAGAAGTGTTTTGTAATGCTATTGCTTCACACTGTTATCAACGGTTAGTAGTATCAGAAGATTGGTTGGTAATGGGGCCTGGGAGGTGAATGAAGACCAACACCAAATACAAGGTTTTAAATTAAAATTACGCTAATATTCAAAACAAACCAAAACATTATTACCAGTCTGAGGAAGACAAACAGTAATAAACAATGAGCGATGACAATTAATTTAAAGGTTTTAAACTTTCAGTCCTTCACAAGTACAAAAGATCCTTAAAGGTAAAGGGGATAATCTTTTATTTCCAGGTGGATCATTTGAATAATTGGTCCTCCTAATTGTCAATGATTCTGGTGATATATTCATGTAAGGGCCATCCTACATGCTTGTCCCGTCAGCTACCTTTTTTCTGTGCATGTGCACTTTCAGGCATATATCTGTGGTGAGTCACAGTATCAGACAGTCATTGAAGCTCACCTTTCTCACCACGGTTCTTTGAAAATGGACTCGTGCATGCCCTTGCACACCCATTTTATTTTTAAAGTGAAAAGGGCATGTCTTTTAAAATATTAGAGAAAATCCTCCACAATACCTTTAAATTGCGATCTGTTCCAAAGGAGCTCAAAACTCCCCCAACATGGCATGGAGTTTGCAGCCCATTTTCCAAACACCCTAAAAACGTTTCAACCTATTGGACCTGAATTGGCCTAAGACACAAACATTATGAGGGTTGATTATAGAAATAACATGCTCTGAGAATGATTGACTTGTATAACAAATCAACCACTTTTTGAAACTTGAACATTATGGAAATCAAATTATTTTCCTGAATTATTGCTGTATAAGAGGACCCTTTGTAAAGCAAGATCAGCATATTTCTCCTCATTAATAGAGGAAAATAAGAATAATCCTAGATATATTTTTTAATACAGTTGCCAAAACTCACCCAAAGCCATAGCTCTGTTGAACTTAATCCATTCCACCTGCTGGATAGCAGTAATTATTTTATGGTATTCTTTATGAATAAGATTGATCTTATTAAAAATAAGATAATTTGCACTTCTCTAAGATTGGTTTGTCTCTGGAAGGTGAGACAGCATCTGAGGTAGTCATAGAATCTGAACTGGGTTTGGACTGCTTTGATCCAGTTGAACTTTCAGAGTTAGCTAAACTATTGTCTTCATCTAAGCCTTCAACTTGTATGTTAGATCCAGTTCCAACCAGGTTATTTAAGGAGGTATTCCCTTTGATCTCCTCTTCAGTTTTAGATGTGATTAATCTATCTCTGTTACAGGGAGATGTACCAAAGGCTTTTAAAGTTGCTGTAATTAAACCTTTGCTTAAGAAACTGTGTCTTGACCCAGATTACTTGGTCAATTATAGACCTATATCCAATCTTCCTTTCTTATCTAAACTTTTGAGAAAGTAGTAGCCAAACAAGTGTGCGATCACTTAGAACATAATGAACTTTTTGAACAGTTTCAGTCTGGCTTTAGAGCTCATTATAGCACTGAAACAGCTCTGGTGAAAGTCACTAATGATATTCTCCTGGCCTCAGATAATAGACTTGTATCTGTGCTCGTCCTGTTGGATCTCAGTGCTGCATTTGATACAGTTGACCATAATATTCTTTTAGAAAGACATGAATATTTTGTAGGAATTAAAGGAACAGCACTAGACTGGTTTAAATCTTTTCTATCTGATCGATTTTAGCTTGTTCACGTTAATGACAAATCTTCCACATGCTCAAAGGTTACCTCTGGAGTATCACAGGGATCAGTGCTAGGACCAATCCTCTTTATTATATTTATGCTCCCAATCGGTAGAATTATTAGACAGTATGGGATTAATTTCCACTCTTATGCTGATGATATCCAGCTATATCTGTCTATAAATCCAGATGAAGCTAACCCATTACATAGATTACAGACATGTTTCGAAGACATAACAACCTGGATGACTCTTAATTTTCTCCTGAATGCCGACAAAACAGATGAGTTCCTCATTTACTTCTTCCTTCTATTAGCTACCTTATTTCTGTTGTTTTCCATAACCCTACAGTTACAAAGTCCATACCTCATCAACAAAAATATCTTCAGCACATACTCATCACCCATCCAGTACTCATCATCATCATTGTTGTTGTTGCTGTCGTCGTCGTCATCATCAACATCTTCATCATCACCTCTTCTCTCTATCGGCGCCACCAACTACACTGTCACAATTTCACCATCAGCCCAACTAATTGCTATATCACCATTATCAGCATAACCATCATCATGCTTTTGGTCAGTTTAATCACTCCCAAGAATCGTTCTTTATCAGCCTACAGTATCTAAACTTTTAAGTCACCATCTATTTGCCCTAAACCTCTTCCTTCTTTCTCTTCCACTAATCTGTATCCTTTTTTCCACATCAGTCATGATAAGTTGTAGCATATGTGTCATACGGTTTCTATCCATAGAGATTGTCATTTCTGATATCAGAGCTTGAAACAGAAGCAGTTCATCAGCTTCTACTGCAGGCATTGTTCTAAACAAGGACCTGGATCCTGAATATAAAATTGAAACTCTCTTTTTTAATCTAAGCTCCAAAAATATCTGCTGCAGCTTCTTCATTCTTTTTCCTCAAGTCATTTATTAGGAATGACGACCACTGATATACCAGGTGCTTTAGAAACGCTGCAGTTTCTGATTAATAAAAGAAACCGGTGAATACTATAGACTGACAGAAGAGCATGCAGTTGTTCAGCTGTACAGTAAAGTTGATTGTAACCCATTTTTTTTCACATGGGAAATGGACACTAAAGAAAATTATTCAAATAATTATTGTGTTTAAACAAAGTTTACTAAAAGCAAAAGAAGCCATACAGAAGTGTTTCCATAGACTGTAGATGCAGAGCAAAGGGCAGAGAGAAACAGTTGAGGGGCCCATTCAGATGTAACTTTAAAAAACTGCAAGATTTTCAGGTTTGTAAAACAACAAGACATCAATCTGCAAAAGTAACCTTAGCTTATTACATTTGTAAGCATAAAGGCTGTTAATTGTAAAGTTTTTAATAAAGCTAGGAATCATTACCATTTCTTAATGAGTTGAATTACTCTTCTCCTCTCTTAAAAATGAGAAGGATTTGTCCCCTTGGAATAAAAGGCTGTAGCGCCCCGGGAGCCTTCTCACCGGTTCTTTTCCTGGGAGCAAGTTATTTACTACTCTTAACTCAAACTGGGTAAAACCATATAAAAAGGACTATGAAAACAGGAACCAGTCATCCCCAGAACCAGTCAATAGTTGTCATATCTGGACCCCTGACCAGATCCATAAATGTGCAGGAAACATAATCTCCTCTTATATGTGTTATCTGAAATAAACTACCCTATTAAGTGTACATTCCATCTAAAGTATTAATTGCAGCTGTCGGTGAAGTAAAGTCAGGTGTTGTTATTGGTTCATGCATAAAAAGTATGGTTACCCATCCCCCAAATTGTATATAGCCCCTCAAATGCTATCTATAACTCTGCTCACAGTAAAAAAACAAATAATAAGATGTAACTTTAAAAAACTGCAAGATTTTCAGGTTTGTAAAACAACAAGATATCAATCTGCAAAAGTAACCTTAGCCTATTGAATTTGTTAGCATAAAGGCTGTTAATTGTAAAGTTTTTAATAAAGCTAGGAATCAGTACCATTTCTTAATGAGTTGAATTACTCTTCCGTTTTTCCTAATAAAGAGATTAAATATGCAAATGGATAAAAACTCTTGAATTTGCTCCTGCTTTGATTAAACAGTATATAGAATCCAAACCAGAGAAAAAAATGATCATGAATCTAAAAGCTAAATGCAGGAGAAGCTAACATTATGGTCCTTTAATCACTTCTCAGAATCATAGAAGATCCATGAAGACGACCTTCCTGTCTATTAGTTCTCATCAACCTTGTCCTGATCCTTGATAGAAGCTTGTTGAGGAAGGACGTATTCCTCTGAAGGTTCCCCTAAAATAAACATACAGCATCTTTAATCTCATCTTAGAGTGTTTTAAATCTTTCAGCAGCTCAAACTGCACCTTGTTCAGCATCTGTAGAGCCTCTCATGGGTTCATACTCTGAAGCATCATCTGTCATATTGAAGAAGTCAAACTGTTACTCATCTCATTCATGAGTGTTTATAGCTTTTCTTCATGTTCTTGATCACAAAGACTAAAAATGAGCAAGATAGAAACCTGACCAGCAGCAGGTGAGGAGTGGGGATGCTGCTGACTCTCATCCTGGTCGACTGCTGCAGGATGTTTGAGCCTGGAGTGAATAAAGATGCTTATTAGCAACACAATGTTATTTTATGAAAGCATATATTTTCAACTGGAAATGTAAAACTTACTTAAAACATACTTCTGTGGAAAGAAAATAACAAACATGTTTAAAGTAAATAAATTATTTCTTCATTTGAACCAATTATCAAATTTCAAATAGTTTATCTCACCCTTTGAATTTGTGAAGTGAAGCAGCCAGACCAAGAATAGAATAACGAGAACTCCGAAAAAAAGTCTAAACCACATGATGATGGTAGAAGAGCCAGGACCTGCAACAATGTAGAGGGAGAGTTAAAACCAGTGGGGTCAGAAGTACACACATTATTGTTACTTAAGTAGAAGTATAGATACTGCAGTTTAAAAAACACTCTGGTAAAAGTTGGAAGTATCAACTTGACCTCTTTACTCAAGTAAAAAAGTTAAAAAGTATGTGCTCAAAAACTACTTAAAAGTATAAAAGTATGTATAAAGTAACCTTTAAAAAAACAGCCAGATGCACACTGCATATGAATTGAAAGTTAAATTTTTTTACTATTTTGAAAAAATTGGTTTTGAGATAGGGCCAAGGATGAGGGAGGTCTTGTTGGTCTCCATCTACTCTCTCCTGTGTACGATTCTTCGCCTGTCTCCGACCTTTCAGACATTTCAACATCTTTTTCTGAATCCTACATTGTAGCATGAAATAGACAATTCACGTCCTGCAGATTGAAGAACGACCTGCTTGCTTCAAGTGATTTCCTTCAGCTAACCAATGAGTTTTTGCGTTATATATGACTCATCCACTACACTTAGTTTTCACTAGATGTGGATGGAGCCAATGATCTGCATTGGATGGAGCACATGATGTGAAATAAATATTTATAAACATTAAACCCGAAGCCAAGAGTATACGAAAACTTTTGTTTTAAAAAATGTAAGTAATAGAAAATACAGATACTTGTGTGAAAAATGTATTGAGTAGAAGTCAGAAGTAGGAAGAAAAAATAAGTAATGGAGTAAAGCATAGATACCTAAAATTGTACTTAAGTACAGTACAAAGTATTTACTCGTACCGCTGTACTTGGCAGCTCTGGTTGGTTAAAAGCATTAGGGGACAGTGGGCCAGACCTTTATCTGGAGTCACATGTTTACATTCAGTCCAACTTTTACTGCAGCCTCCATTATATCCAACATTTAAGATCTAAATCATTGTCATTATATCCCTTCTTCTCAGATCCTCATTGCTTGTTAACTTCATTATTTTCAGTTCCGTCCCGAACTTCATATTCTATACTTGATCAAACTGATGTATATTTATTTACCAACAGGCTCTTGATTCACCAGCAGGTCAAACATAATGTGTTCATTGAACCACAAGGATTCATGTTTCTGAACATACCTTTGTTAGAGAGGCTGTCAGTGTTTCTACACCTCAATGTTTCTGATGCTGACATCTCACTGACAGCATTAGAGGCATTGCAGGTGACTGTTGTGTCTCCATCTTGTGGTGTGATGTGGTAATGCAGCTTGGGGCCTTCATGTGTTTGGTTTCCTACAGTCAGGATGTAGTTGGTGTTTCTGTGAGGAGCTGCTCTGCATTCCAGATAAACTGTGCAGGATCCATTTAAGTCAGGCTCACTGATGTTATAAACCAGTTTGGGCTTCGTAGATATTGGCTCTGATGTGAGAACAGAGGGAGAAGGAGAGTGACGGCTCAACTACAGCATTAGTCTGTATAAAGGAAATGACACAATCAACCAAGTAAAGCTCAGACTATGAACTGATCAACTTTATTACAGTTTTTCTACTCAAACTCAGTCATCCTGGTTTTCAGGGTGCAAATTTAAACCTCATAATAAATAAAGCAACCAGAATGAAAACATCAGTATAAAATCACTAGAAACGATAAATGATGTTAGGGTTACAGTTCATTGATATTTTAGTCATTAAAGATAATTCTCTCTACTGAAGCTGGTGTTGTTATGATTGTTTCATTAAAGGTTAATTCAATAAAGTTCTAAGTAATTAAAAGGTTAGTAGTTGAAAACACTGTTTTTAGCTGGTTATCCTGGTGTTCAGGAACCCTTTATCAAACACAACAACCAGAATGAAAACATCCGTATTAAATAACTGTAGGTTTTTATTTTAGTAAATAAAGATCATTCTCTCTACTGGATTTTCTCACATTAAACAGCTGCTGTATTTAGATAATAAGCTTTAGGATTGGATGTAAATAAATAAAATACACATCAACTAATTATAATGTTTTGTTAAATATGGTCAGCTTATGAATCACCTCCCAACAGGAGGAGACCCAGGGAAGAGACCCAGGACACGCTGGACAGACTATGTTGGTGTGGGAGCTGGTCGTGGTTCCCCCTCAGGGTTCCCCCATCCTGGATGGATGGATGGATGGATGGATGGATATGGATGGATGGATGGATGGATGGATGGATGGATGGATGGATGGATGGATGGATGGATGGATGGAGAATTTGATGAAAAACAATAAGCTCTATATTTCTGAAAGGTTGTGATCAAACCATCTTCTTACCATGAACCTGCAGAGTGATGATGACTGTAGGTCTTTGTTGGCCATTGGCCTCTGAGAGGAAACTGAAATCTCCAGAATCTTGAAGGGTCAGTTCTCTCACTGTTAAACTAAAGCTCACATCATTGAACTCCACTCTGCCCTGAAATGGATTGTTTGCAGTAACACCTGAACCTTGAACTGCAACTACTGAGTTTCCATATCTCCATCTTGCACTGCTGACTCCTTCAGTTGGTAAATTTGATGAAAGCTCCACTGAGTCTCCAACTTTTCTATCAATGACTTGTTTTCCTCCTGAAGCCTCCACATCTGAAACACATTATAAACAACAGTCTGTAATCATTATGGAGAATTATTATTTATTTTAATAAACCTGAAGATATAACTGGAACAAAAACTCATTTCAAGAATATTAGTTGTTGTCTGCAAACTTTAATTAGTAACAATAGTTCTAATTATTCAGACAGAAAACATCTGATCACTCAGCTTGTAGAATATCTATATTGTACATAAAATGCTTGAAGACAGATGAAGATATAAGATCTAGGTTAGAGTTTCTAGGCCGTCACATTACACAGACTGCCTTCAGGTTGAGTTCATCACCTTTGGTCAGAGTTCATTTCTGCTCTAAGATCGTCCAAAGAACAACCATCAGGTTTTATAACCTGATCTGTCTCCATTTACCATCACTGACAGTGTCAACATATCAGAGGCTCTTGATTCACCAGCAGGTCAAACATAATGTGTTCATTGAACCACAAGGATTCATGTTTCTGAACATACCTTTGTTAGAGAGGCTGTCAGTGTTTCTACACCTCAATGTTTCTGATGCTAACATCTCACTGACAGCATTAGAGGCATTGCAGGTGACTGTTGTGTCTCCATCTTGTGGTGTGATGTGGTAATGCAGCTTGGGGCCTTCATGTGTTTGGTTTCCTACAGTCAGGATGTAGTTGGTGTTTCTGTGAGGAGCTGCTCTGCATTCCAGATAAACTGTGCAGGATCCATTTAAGTCAGGCTCACTGATGTTATAAACCAGTTTGGGCTTCGTAGATATTGGCTCTGATGTGAGAACAGAGGGAGGAGGAGAGTGACGGCTCAACTACAGCATTAGTCTGTATAAAGGAAATGACACAATCAACCAAGTAAAGCTCAGACTATGAACTGATCAACTTTATTACAGTTTTTCTACTCAAACTCAGTCATCCTGGTTTTCAGGGAGCAAATTTAAACCTCATAATAAACAAAGCAACCAGAATGAAAACATCAGTATAAAATCACCAGAAACGATAAATGATGTTAGGGTTACAGTTTGTTGCTATTTTGGTGAATGAAAATAATTCACTCTACTGAAGCTGTTGTCATGTTTCATTTAAGGTAATTTAAATACAATTAAAAGTGATCCAAAGGTTAATAACTGAAAACATTGTTTTTAGCTTGTTTTTCTCACATTAAACAGCTGCTGTATGAAAATAATCAGCTTTAGGATTGGACAGTAATAAAAATTACACATCTACAACTAAGTTTTTAAATTCTCTAAAAGGTTGTGATCAAACCATCTTCTTACCATGAACCTGCAGAGTGATGATGACTGCAGGTCTTTGTTGGCCATTGGCCTCTGAGAGGAAACTGAAATCTCCAGAATCTTGAAGGGTCAGTTCTCTCACTGTTAAACTAAAGCTCACATCATTGAACTCCACTCTGCCCTGAAATGGATTGTTTGCAGTAACACCTGAACCTTTAACTGCAACTACTGAGTTTCCATATCTCCATGATGCCCTGCTGACTCCTTCAGTTGGTAAATTTAATGAAAGCTCCACTGAGTCTCCAACTTTTCTATCAATGACTTGTTTTCCTCCTGAAGCCTCCACATCTGAAACACATTATAAACAACAGTCTGTAATCATTATGGATAATTATTATTTATTTTAATAAACCTGAAGATATAATAACTGGAATACAAACTAATTTCAAGAATATTAGTTGTTGTCTGCAAACTTTAATTAGTAACAATAGTTCTAATTATTCACACAGAAAACATCTGATCACTCAGCTTGTAGAATATCTATATTGTACATAAAATGCTTGAAGACAGATGAAGATATAAGATCTAGGTTAGAGTTTCTAGGCAGTCACATTACACAGACTGCCTTCAGGTTGAGTTCATCACCTTTGGTCAGAGTTCATTTCTGCTCTAAGATCGTCCAAATAGGAAACTGTTCTTTAAAAGCTGCACAGATCATTATGAGCTCAAAAATATTCTGAGGAATATTAGTCTAGCTTAAACAGGAAATAAGTTTATTTTTATTTTACATGTCATGTCACAGAATGCTAAAGAATGCAACATGACCTTTAATTTGCTCCAGAATGAATGGAGGCTTTAAACTGCATGGAGTTCACTTTAGGCAGCACTCCCCCTCCCCGATCTGTTTCTGTGCTTTCCTATTAAAGTAGCTGAAAGAAGCAGAATACATTTTCTTTTGGTTATGATGTATTTACATAGCCTGACGAGGTCCGACTCAATTCTAGTCAGAATATGAGTCTGATACTGCTCATAGAGCTGTGGATATGGGGCGTGTTTTGAACGAACCAGGAAGAAAAATGCCTCTGCACTCCAATTGGATAGACCTACAACCAATAAGAGCAACAGTGCGTGGCGTATGTTAAGCGAGGCATAGTTGTTGTCAACAAAAAGTCAAAGCGTGCAGTTTCACGCCTAGAATAAGAAGATGAGACTTGATGTCGCGTTTCTCTGTTCCTCTTTTAAAAATTAATTTGCTGTTGATATCTTCTAGAACAGACCTAATAGCAGAATCTACTCACACCCAAACTCTCCAGCGGCAGCCATTATTGTTGTTAAGCCCAGGCGCGACTTTGGTCACGTGGTTGATGCGCGTTACTTTTGATCATCTGTCCATCGCTCCGTTATAAAGCCGCCCTGACAA
Organism: Cyprinodon brontotheroides; assembly: GCA_018398635.1. Taxonomy (NCBI): domain Eukaryota; kingdom Metazoa; phylum Chordata; class Actinopteri; order Cyprinodontiformes; family Cyprinodontidae; genus Cyprinodon; species Cyprinodon brontotheroides. Next base: position 24,711,632 of record JAGKQL010000028.1, on the reverse strand, counting down.
TTTCAGATTGGATGCGCCTGACAGTGGGCTTTAATACTTCGGCTACTATGGAGCAGGCCAGACCGAACTTCCCGAACTCAAACCTTGTGGGCGGGACTAAGTTCGGACTGGCACCCAGGCTAGTATTTACATTAAATTGCAGAGAAATCCTCATCCATGCCAACATGTGCTTAAATTTTAATCACAGCTGAAAGCCATACTGAAAACAAGAAGAAAGCCCAACTAAAATAAACTATTCATATTAGTTTGTTATAATCCCTATTTTTTTCTATTAAAGGGGACTGCTATGAAGGTAAATTATTATGACCTGCAGTAACTACCTTAAAGTAATCAACACATCACCAACATGTGTGTTGATGTTGATGATGGTGCCCTCCACAAAGTTGGATTTTGATCCTACTTCTGTAGTGATATTATTCCTAGCTTGGCATGCTGTCAACACTCTCTTCTCTATTCAACCAAAAAAGGTGATTCTAACATCCAGGGACTGGTCTGCAGGCAGTCGGTAAGTGTTGCTGCTTGTTTAACTTTTTACCTGTTGTGCAAGAGAACAGGAAACAGTGGTACAGTAAATGAACCATCGAGTGTTGTGCATGAACAGGTTCAATGAACGGCGTTTACTGAATACATAAAAATTGAAACTGAACGGTGAACTGAACAGACCAGTTTTGAAATAATGAAGGTTAACGAGAGGTTCAAAGTAGAATGGGGAGGCATATCTTTTTAGTTATCAGGCTCCTCTCCTGTGGAACCAACTACCCGTTTTAGTCCATGAGGCAGATACCCAAACTACTTTTAAGGCTAGGCTTAAAATTTTCTTTTTTGATAAAGCTTATAGTTAGAAGGGCTAAGGTTGTCCTGAGCTATCTCTATAGTTATGCTGCTATAGGCTTAGATTGCTGGAGGACATAGTGATCCCTTTTCATCATTCTGCTTCTTTCTATCTCTATTCTCCCACTTTGCAGTGTTTGTTAGTTCAATCTGTAACATTGGGCTCTCTCTGCTTTTTCTCATAGTAGCTTCACCTGGTCTGTTCCTGTTTGCCTGTGACACCATCCTGGAGAGAAATATCAGCTGTTGGAATGTGGCTGGGTCTTCCTTGAAGAATGGGCCTTTTAAAAAGCATTTCAAGGTTCTGGAGGGGCCTAGCTAGTGTACAGACCTTGACTCCATAGAAAATTGGTAGAGGGAGTGTTTCCCATGTACAGCCCCAAAAACATCACTAATCGAGATCGGAGGAATACGCCAAAATACAAGAGCAGTATTAGTAAACAGGATGAATGTTTACAGGTAACATTTGACTTCTGTCATTGTCCACACATTTTACCGTATTTTCACGACCATAAGGCACACCGTGCTAAAAGGCGCCCAGTGTCAGTTATGTGTTGCCATTACTGTATTTAACACACACAGAAGGCACACCGGACTATAGGTCGCGGGTTTTATATACAGGTACATATCCTCTTACTACGTTTAAATACCTCTACTGCGTATTTAAAAATAGAGCAGGAGCAAAACTGAGTATGTTTGTGCTTTATTTATGTATTTATTACAAAGTATTAATCAAACCTGGGAGCGGCCGTGAGAGCACACAACGCTGATGACACAGAGGCTGTGATCACTCCTCTGAAACAGTTTATTGATGCATAAATTAACTTAAAATGCAGAAATCTGCCAGCAGAATATGTTAAACTTTTATTATCCTGGTGCCTGCAGTTTAGATTATTTAGATGAAAAACACCTACCAGCTGCAGCGGTGAACAGCGAGGAGGCTTACCTCAAGCCAGAGGCTGCTGTTGAATGGGATCCTACTGAGGGGGTCTGAGCGGCTCCGACAGAAATAATATTGGAAGGTGGGATTGCAATCTGGATGAACTGACTGCAATGATTAAGTTTTCAGGTGGACTTTCTCACTTAAAAACATATTAAAACTACTTTTTCCAACTGATCACAGCAAATATGGCTGCAAGGCAAAGAAAGGAGTGAGTAGATCCGCCTAACGAGGCGTCAGACACACTTTTGCACCGCGCAGCCAGAGCAGCAAAGCTGCTTCAGCCGCGCATCAGAACTAAACTGGTACAAGCAGCAAAAATGAAGCAGCGGATGCGTGAACGTAGCATTACTTTGAGCGGCGGTTCACACCACCGATGTCGGCGGTTGAAGTTCCTTTGTCAGACCTCGAGGTAACAGCAAGCACAGCGTTCTTTGTTTCACCATGTTTTCACATCGGCTGTAAGATGGGCACGCATGGAGTCACAGATTAATAGCGATGGTGATGAGTGGAAACTCCTCATCTCCTCAATGAGGAGATGAGGAGTTCTACATAAAGCACATACCTGTTCTTTTATACACAATCCACGCCCACACTTCCCCTTTAACGTTCTCATGGTGGTCTCAACAACGTCGCGAGTAACAACTCACATAGAGCACCGCGACTAAAGGGCGCCGGACATTTTGAGGAAAAAAGGCGTTTATATGTACTTATAATTAGTGAAAATACGGTATGCTACGAAATATTGAGGCTGAATATTTTTTATTCAACAAACCCATATTTTGCACCATAATTTACCAATATATTCTTCACAACCCCTACAATGTGATTTCTTGGACTGTCTCTCTTATAGTTGAAGTGATCAGATGAAAAATTCTGACCTCTCATCTATCTATCTCTATCTCTCATCAATTCTAAGGATAACTTAAACATTTAGTGGCTAACTAAATATGCTTTACACCAATGTAACTATTTACCCACCTCTGATGTTTACAACATGCTTACAGACCCAATGCTGGAGATTAAACCCAGAACCTTGAGGCAAGGAAACAGTTGTACAGCATAGTACTAAAAATGTCATTAAACCTTTTCCCATTTAAATTAATGTCTTAACGTCCTATTTTTAATTTATATAGCATAGATACGTTAAAAACGGCAGGAATGTGAGAGCTTAAAACTATATTTATAATGAATCATGTTTTTCAGTTGAGAGTTTAAAATGAGTAAGGGAGAAGACAGCAGAGAATGCTGCAGAAACATGCACCCTTGCTGGTAATGAGTTTAAACAGATCATGCCCTTTATCCTTTTGTATGTATAGACTTAAAAAACTATTGCTTCTGACTGTCACCTCATTAATGAAGCATATTTAAAATAATGTAGGTCAATAGTATAGTGCAAATGTGCAGGAAACAGTCACTAAAACCAAAAACAGACCCTACCCAAGTAAAATGCTCCAAACACAACAAATAGACTGGAGCAAAATGATAGATAAAGTTATCATGACATCAGCAAGTAAAACATTTAGGATAATTATCATTGATGATTAGTGAGTTTATTACACCTTGTAATTGGCTGCCTGTTGCGTGTCAGAACTGATGTTTTCCACAATAGTTGATCTAATTAAGACAGTTCCTCTGTCCGGATATATGGTTATAATCTCTCATTCTGTACGTGGCAAAGATTTGGAAATGGAATGAGAGCTAAGAACAAAGTGTAACATTTTGATAAGGCTGGAGCCATGCTCTCTACTCATCTGTAAATGTGTATGATGTAAAATATGATGATGTGGCAGACTCGAGAGGTATAAAATGCCTTTTTAACTGTTAATCGGGGTCACTTCCTAAGTGAGCAGCTGCCTTCCTGTAAACTCTAAGCAACTTCTCTGATCTGAGTAAGATTACAATTTCTATCAGAATCTATTGTCATGTCTCCTGGTTATTTAATATATATAAGCTATGAAGTTTTATTTAAAGAGTTTGTCTCAAGTGATCTCTTTTTAGGAAAAAAAGAACCAGAGAGAAAGAGCTTTGAGTTGCAGACACAGAGCCTATCTTTAACAAAAAAAAAGCTGTAACATTGTAAAGTTCATTAGACATAGGAATAACCAAGGAAGTCAACATGTATTTTAAACAGGGATGACTCTGTATAACAGCATTAGCAAGTTTGGGAAATAATACACTGCTAAAAAAAATAAAGATAATAAAGATAAAATAAAGGTTAAATAAAACACCCTAGATCTGAATGAATGAAATATTCTCATTGAATATTTTGTTCTGTACAAAGTTGAATGTGCTGCCAACATAATCACACAAAAATCATTAATTAAATCAAATTTATCAACCAATGGGGCCCTGAATTTGGAGTCACACAAAAAATGTAAGTGAATAAGTGAGTATAAAGGCTCAGTATTGTGTGTGGCCTCCATGTGCCTGAATTACCTCCCTACAATGCCTGAGCAAGCTCCTGATAAAGTGGTTGTGTGATGATCCTGGAACTGGAGCTGACTCTGGTTCAGTCTCCACCCCCATCGCAATCATCTCTACTGGTTTCACCTGTCTCCATCTGCATATAAGCTCCGTCCTCATGAGTCTCCATTGCCAGATCGTTTCAAGCCACCTTCCAGCCTTATTTTTGAAAACCTGTCTTTTGCCTGCCTGCCTGTTATTGATCCTGTCCTGTCCTCTGATTTTTGAGCCTGCCTGTCCCCTTCTTGGATTTGTCCGCCTGCCTGAGACCAGCTCTGTCAGTCTCTGGATTCCGGAATGATTACCTGTGCCTAAGACCCATTTCTGTCTCAAAGTTCTTGAGCCTGTCGGCCCCCTCTACGTCCTGTGATACTGAATCAGAAACTGAACAAGCCCGCTGAAACCCCCACTGCTTATCAGCTGGATGTCTGAATCTATATCTGGACATACTACCTGTTCCTGGCTGGTCCTCTGAGCCCAAACCTCGTGTGAAATCAGGTTAGTCCATCAGACAGTTTCTACTTTAACCTGCCAGAGCCGCCACTAACCTGCCCCTCTGTCTCTAGGTCATATCAGTCAGCACACGGAAGCTGAACGCCCGAGAGTCGGCATCCCAATCACCTGTTTTCTCAATAAACTTCTTAAATTGTCACTGACCTGTTGTGGTGAATCTTGGGTCCGCATCCGGTTCATTACAGTACGATCTGGCCAACTAGATGGACCCATCACCCGACGGTCACTGGCGCACAGGTGTTGATAGATCCATATCCCAGTTAGAAGCCGGGGTTACCGAGCTTCGTAGACACCTTTGCGCTCAAAACTCTCCGGTCCCTGTACTTCGGCAGACGGTTCAGACTGCTGCCACGTCACTTCCTGTGACGCAAACGTTTGCTGAGCCCCGTCCCTCCCCACCCGAATCCTTTCGGGGCGATCCTGAACAATGCAGAGCATTCTTAACCCAGTGTGAAATACATTTCGAACTTCAAACGTCTTCCTTTCCCAATGATAGGGCTAAGGTTGCTTATGTTATCTCCTTTCTAACCGGAAGGTTAGTAAGGAGATAACATAAGATTGACTGGAGAAAGGGGGAGGTGACGGGCTGGTCTTCATCCTGTTCAGAGTCCTGTCTGCTATCTGCTCATTCCCCTCACTCTTCGGAGGGCAAGGTGGAGGAGGCCTACCCCCAACTGTCTAAGGTCCCACCCGAGTATCACGACTTAAAGGAGGTATTTAATAAATCCAAAGCCACGAGTCTTTCTCCTCACTGTCCATTTGACTGCGCTATTGACTTGCTACCTGGAACCACTCCACCTAGGGGTCGTCTCTACTCCTTATCTGCTCCTGAGTCTAAAGCCATGCAGGAGTATATTAGCGAGGCCCTAAGAGCAGGAATTATTCGTCCCTCTTCCTCACCCGCAGGCGCAGGTTTCTTTTTTGTGGGGAAAAAGGATGGCTCACTCCGGCCCTGCATAGATTATAGGGGACTAAATGACATATCTGTTAAGAATCGTTACCCGATACCCCTGATGAATTCTGCTTTCGATCAGGACCAGCTGGCCCAAGTCTTCACTAAGCTGGATCTAAGAAATGCCTACCATTTAGTCCGAATAAGGGAGGGTGATGAGTGGAAGACAGCATTTAACACTCCAACAGGACACTATGAGTACTTATTCATGCCTTTTGGTCTCACTAACGCCCCTGCTGTATTCCAAAACCTTGTGAACGAGGTCCTCGGAGACATGATTGGTCATTATGTGTTTGTGTATCTGGATGATATCCTCATTTACTCTGATAACCTCACCCTCCATAGGCAACATGTCCGTTCCGTTCTTCTCCGTCTGTTGCAGAACCAGCTGTATGTCAAAGCAAGTGTGAGTTCCATACAACCTCCACATCTTTTCTTGGATTTATGTTGTCCCCTGGCCAAATGTCGATGGACCCGGCCAAGTTTCGTTCAGTCACTGAGTGGCCCATTCCAGGTGACAGGAAACAACTGCAGAGGTTTTTGGGTTTTGCTAATTTTTACAGGCGCTTCATCCGGAACTACAGTCAGGTGGCTGCCCCACTCCATGCCCTCACTTCCATTAAGGTCAAGTTCACATGGAACGAACAGGCTGACAAGGCATTTAAACACCTGAAGAACCTTTTCACTTCTGCTCCGGTCCTAGTTTCCCCTGACCCAGAGAGGCAGTATATTGTGGAGGCATTACAGGTTAATGGTTTCCTGAGGGATCTCCTTCCAGACCTGGAGTAATGCATCCACCAATTCCTGGAGACTCTGTGGTGCAAAGTAATGGTGGATGGATCGAGACATAATGTCCCAGATGTGCGACATTTGGGGAAGGGGTTGTCCTGTCCATAGCCACAATGTCTTCATCTTGTGGGAACTCTTGACACAGTCCAGCCACATTAGGTCTAACTAGCATTTCCCTTCATTAGAAGGAACCCAGGGCCAATGGCATCAGCATAGAGACTCACAAGGGGTCTGAGGATCTATTCTCACTATCTAATGGCAGCCATGGTACCTCTGGCCAGATCATGGAGGCCTGTGCGGCCCTTCAAAGAAATGCCATACCCACACCATTACTGACCCACTGCCAAATCGGTCATGCTGAAGGATGTTTCAGACAGCAGATTGCTCTCCATGGTGTCTCCAGACTCTGTCACGCCTGCCACGTGTGCTGAGTGTGAACCTGCTTTCATTTATGAAATGCACAGGCCACCATTGGCAAATGTGCCAATCCTGTATGGGGTCAGTATTCAGGAAATCAAACCACATGCACTCACAGAAGGAACAAGCACTCATAAATGTGATGTATTGGAGTCTTGTAGTATTCTATTTGCACATGTAACATGTTAAACATAAGAGTTAATGAGTGTCTGTATTAATGTAGGTGTTTGTAGCAGTATTTATTGTGTGTGTGGATTTTTGGCAAAATACTGACACCATAATTCTGGTGTTCTCTGGCAAATGCCAAGCATCCTGCACAGTGTTGGCCTGTGAGCACAACCCCCTATGATATCGGGCACATATCATAGGAAGATCCTGGAAGATCAGCAATACCTGAGCCACTTGTATGGGTTGTAAAGTCCCTCTCATGTTACCACGAGTCTGAAAGCATCCCTAACATTCAAAAGTGACCAAAACATCAGCCAGAGAGCATATGTACTGAGAAGTAGTCTAATGTTCACGACTGCAGAACCACTCCTTTGCACAACAGCATGGGAAAGTGATTGTCAATAAGTGTTGCTTCCTTATTAGACAGTTTGAATTCACCAAAGTTGGATACAATTGAAATAATATTGTGTTTATGTGCAAAAAATGTAACATTATAACTACCGTTGTTGTGTCTAAACGGTGAGGATTTGACATGTATTAAACCCTGAAATAATTCAGAATGACACAGTTATAGCAGCTGAATAATACATGTTAGTATATTTAGTTGTAACTTGTCTTCTATAGCCATAAACAGGAAAAGACTTTATGATACATTTTAGTGACATCAAGCAATGAAGGTGAACATACCTTAATGAAAGAGGCCAAGACAAAGGACATGTAGCATCAGCTCAGGAAGAACAGACTCTATTAACCATCTCTGTGAGAGAATTACATCTTTACAGGCTTAAACGTTCGAAATGATCATGAAGTGCAAAGCTGGGAGCGTGGGAGGTGGATACTGCAAATAGCACAAATAAAGGAAGTGGTGAGACTGGGTTTTGTATACTTCTAATGACTCTTCTTCGTTTTAAATGACAACAGAACTAATCATAATTATATTGCTCCATCTATTTAAAGACAGGATGTGGTGAGACAACTTGAAATGATCAACTCTGCTTCCAGTCAGAAGAAATAACTTTGGTAAATTTTCAAACATAATTTAGACCTAAATCTGCAACCTGCATCATTTTGGACCTAACCGTACCTATAGTTTTGGAATCCGGTTTTAATGTTTTACAAATTTTATATCTAAGTTGGTTATTTGTTACACTTTAAATCAGGAGTCTCCACATTTTTCCCTTTGTGAGGTGCCTTAGTTTAACGAAAACTAATGTGAGCTACTAACGTTCAGAAAATTTATTTTGCCACTGTTTTCGCCTGAACAAAATGTATTTTGTATTTTCTCACTTTCTGTTCACAAAATAGATTTGATGAACAACTAATGAACAAATATGCATCTTTTAATACAATAATAACCAGGAAAACCATATATTTACAGATATTGTTTTTTAGTGAAATATTATTTTACAATAATCAGTCCACATGCAAAAGGAATGAATACCTTGACTTAATAATTCTTAGGAAATAATTACACTCACTGGTCGCTTTATTAGGTACACCTTGCTAGTACTGGGTTGGACCCCGCTAGCCTTCATAACTGCACTAATCTTCCATGGAATAGACTCTTCAAGGTGCTGGAAACATTCCTCAGAGAGTTTGCTCCAAGTTGACATGATCGCATCTCACTGCAGATTTATTGCCAACACATCCATGAAGCAAATCTCTTGTCCACCACATCCCAAAGGTGCTGATGGGTAAGGGATCGACATGGTCAGCAACAGTACTCATGCAGGCTGTGGCGTTGACACAATGCTTATTTGGCACTAAGGAAAATAAAGTGTGGCAAGAAAATATCCCGCACACCATGACACTACCACCACCAGCCTGAACCATTGATAGAGGCAGGATGGATTCATGCTTTCATGTTGTTGATGACAAATTTTGACTCCACCATAGGAATGTCGCAGCAGAAATCGAGACTCATCGGTTTTTCCAATCTTCTATTGTCAAATTATGGCGAGTCTATGCAAACTTTAACCTCAGTTTCCTTTTCTTAGCTGACAGGTGAGTCACCCGTTGTGATCTTCTGCTGCTGGATCCCATTTGAGTCAATGTTCGATGTGTTATGCGTTGAGAAATGCTTCTCTGTTTTTATCTCCAGAAACCAGTCATTCTAGGGCGTTTTTGAATTCTCATTAAACGCTGTCTAAACTGTAAAGATGGTATTAAACGTAGCATTTTTATGCAGCTGGAAAATATTAATTTGCTGAAACCTTGATATACTTGGTTACTGATAACCATTACTGTCTGAAAATATTGATCTACATCTAGTTACATGTTAACTTAAAAATTAACTCATGTACTCACTAACCTCGTTAGTTAGTAACTTTGTATTTAATTCTTTTTGTTTAGTAAAAGTTGCCTTTATTGTCCCATAGAAGGGAAATCAAGGT
>JAGKQL010000028.1:24669125-24687523 GCA_018398635.1 Cyprinodon brontotheroides | reverse complement strand
AGCTTTAAGAGCTGAACATCTCCATGCTGCCTTAATCAGTACATTACACATCATTGGCTTTAATTGACTTTATCTGTTAGAATGCAGTTATTTTAAATCATTGATTTGAAAATGACTTTTGTTTTAGTGTATTCGGGCCATAAAACCTCACTGCTGCAGACAAGTGGTTATCAAAGAGGATGCTGTAGGGTCTCAGACAATTGGAGGGAAAAACTGAAAAGTAATTATTTTTACAGTAAACCAGTTAACAATATTGACAGAGCAACCCTATCATGTTTTGCCATCCAGCAGACAAGAGTTTCCTCAAAAAGAAGTCAATTTATTATCAAAGCGTTGCAGACTTTCTTTTATATATACGTATGAATCTAAAAGAAAACTCCTGCATTAATACAACATATTCATCATTCACAAATGTAAATTTGAACATTAAACTGAAATACTAAGATTGAGAAATAATATAAAATGCCACACATGCATTCAATAACTGTTTAATTATGGTTTAATGCATCACTTATATTAACCTGTTAGTTTGATAAAATAACATGAGAAAACAAAATATTGCAGGTCCTGAACCATATCCAACATGTCATTAAACGATTCAGCATGATTTTTATGTACCTTAGAAAATATCTATGATGCTATTCTGAGGGAGAAACAATTAATGTAATTAGAAGGCAATTCTGACTGCTTTACATTATATGAAAGGATCAGATCATCAGCGGTATCTAAAATAGTAAAATATATAGAGCATTATTCTTTCCTGCTTGTTTCCCGCCTTTCTTTTCCCTCTATACTCCCACTGAGCGCAACGTTTGAAAAAGTCACGTGGTTTGTTCCCAGCTCCACCCAGACTGAGCGGATCATCGTTAACATATTTAAAATGAAAAAGCATTTTCAGATTCTTAAAATGAAAAAGCATTTCTGCAAAATGGTTTTTCAATTTTAAGAATGTCGCTGCACTGTTTGACTCATAAATGAAATTAGTAATCAATAATCCTGTTTGCATTTTTTTATTTTCTTTCTTTCAAGACTGCTCATCCTTTTACTTAATTTAAATGAAAAAGGAAAAGACATTTGAGATTTATTTTTTTCAAAATGTTACCCCAGCAAATACATACAAAAATTCTATTTAAAATTAAAAATTTGCAAATGAAAAAGCATTTCCAGAAATGCTATTTCATTTTAAGAATGTGGCTCATAAATGTGATTCATAAAATAAATTCGTAAACAATCATCCTATTTGCATTCTCTTCTTTAAGACTGCACAATTTATGCCATAATCAAAGAGAAAACACATCGGACAAACGAAAAAGCATGAGTTTTCTCTACTAATAGCTTATTTTGTCCTGTATTTTGCTTGCATGTTGTATTTTTTATTTTATTTTTTTGGTAATACAGGCAGGTGAGCAACTGTTTGAGGATAGACAAATGTGTCTTCCAATGTTTTAAAACTGAGAAAGCTTCATCAGAACCAATATAATTACTCATTGAGAATTTCCTGACAAACAGGTGTCAAGAAATCGGTCATAGCTCTTAATTTAGTTTACCACAGTATATGGTATAGAGGACCATTGTAATGATAAGCTAATTTGCCTATGAAATGGTAAATGGTAAATGGCATGTACTTATATAGCGCCTTTATTCAAGTTTAGGAGACTTGACCAAAGCCGCTTACACCCTACATTCATTCACCCATTCACACACACACACCTCACACACACTGATGGTGGCAAGCTACATTGTAGCCACAGCTGCCCTGGGGCTCACTGACAGAAGCTGCGAGGTTGCCGCACACCGGGTTTCCACCGGACCCTCTAAACTTCACCATCAGTAGACAATGCAGGTGAAGTGTCTTGCCAAGGACACAAAACCACAATGAAAGAACCGAGTCAGGCTCGAACCGTCAACCCTCCGATTACAGGGCAAACTCCTACATTACTTAGAACAAGTTCACAATAGTGAATTATGTAGTTAAGAAGAAGCTTATTTTTCAATAAAAAAAAAAAAAAACTTTTATCTGAGTAATAAATAAAAGGTGTTTTTCAAATAAAAGACTGACTGAAAATGAATCATTAATAAGTTACATTATTTATCAGAAAGTAAAAGCTTCTTTGTAAGGATATTTAATATTTCTAATTGTACCGAGGTTATTTTGCTAATTTGCACAGTTTGTTGCTATTAGCTAGTTTTGGGATGTTTAGGGGTGTGGTGGTGTGGAAGCACACAGTTTTTTTCTTTATCATCTTATTTACATTTCTCCTAATCTCCTTTTAATATTTTATTTCTTATGGAAATTTCATACTTGTATCCTTTTGATTTAAGAATTAAATGGTGGTACCTAAAGGAGAGCATCCTGTATGTTTGTATTATTATTATTTTTTTTCTGCCATCAAGTGGATTACAGAGGGCAAAAGAGCATCAAGCTTATGGCTTCATTACTTAGGAATCTACAATCATGTTGTCCTTCTGGACTCAGAGACAGAGGAGCAAACATCATAAAATTTTACCTGTAGAGTTCTGGAGTCAATCTGCAGCTGAATGAACAGTGAGAGGAGGTGATTTATAACCAGTTTATCAGCTTTGGGCGGGTTCATTCTTTGAATACTTTACTCCTGAATATGATGATATAGTTTCACTGCTCTGTTCCTTCCAATTAATGATGACGCTGGCTACTCAAGCCTGAAAGACTACTGTAGATGCAGCACCAGTCTTAGTTATGTTTATTCAGAAATGTTGTTTTTATTCTGCTTTCTTTTAAAGCTAAGGGAAGTCATATTTAAATATCAAATCATTCAGGTTTAAACATGTATACAAATGTACTCATCAGACCATAATGTCTCCCAAAAAATTCTCTAAAAAAAAATACTGCCTTAAAATCTGTATTTTTTGTTTTCGTTACCTTATGCAGGACAGTTAGTTATACATCAGCTTGTGCACCTGAATTCATCCAATCATATATCATGTCATCTGTCAATCACATTTTTTTTCGTTCATAGCATTTTGGTTCATATGTCACAGCTAATATCGCCAGCGGTTGAAATAAGAATAATTTCCTTTCCCATTGAGTTCTGTCCCGTTTTCCTGGCGTGAGCTAACAGAACTGACAGTGTTGCCTGAGGCAAGGGCTCAAACATATGCATGGCTGTAAGCCTTCTACACCAAACCAAGCTTCTGCCACCCTGGCGTCCTCTTCCACAACAAAATTCATCCCGCTTTCCTCCTCTAAATAAAAAATGTATGACGACGAAGGTCGGTGGAGACTCATCCACGACCTCCGACACAAAACTCTCCTCCTCTTGCATGTTTCCGTCAGCTGTCCATAGCGTTCCTTGACAGTGGTTTCTAAGTCACCAGTTTAGTGCTACTTGGTCCCAATGGAATTTTCCCATTGGGAATCTGCTAGCACTAACTTTTAACGAACTTTATAGCCACAACAATCCCGCCCCCTTGATAAACGACTGGTCCGCATTCACTTTATTCACTGCGTGTAAAGTCTTGCACCACTCCGGGAATTTGGAAATACAACCGTTGGAACAGCCGCTTCCCTCACGACTTTAAAGTGAGATATTGCCTATAGCTACAAGGTTTTAGTAGCCCCTCCTGACAAAGGCCCATGTCATTTTTAGGAATTGCTGCCTAGAGCTCTGTTCTATCAAAAGATTAGCAACGTATAGTGCTAGTTGTTTTATGTATAGCAGCACATCCACCTTTCATTGTTTCTAGATTTTTGTTACAACCTGCAGCAATTCAGACATTTCTTTAAGAGTTGAATCAACTTCATGTTATTGATGTAATCATTGCTGAAAAATACTGACAGGAAAACTAACAACCTCAACAGAGGATGGGTGACAGCAATGGCGGTAATCAGAGACTGCAGTTGTTTAGGGGCCCCCGAGCTCTTACGGGCCCCATCACTGACACTTGGTTGCCCCCCTACGCAATTGTGATCTAAGACGTCTCTTTGCACATGTAATGGTGCAAAAAATTCCTCTTAAACCCACCTGATACTAGGTTGACTGACCGGACCATATTTATACCCGAACACATGGAAGATTTCAACATGATGGTGAGTTGTTTAAACACGATACCAATAGCAAAGCAGACAGCAGTACTTTTAATTGCTATGTCAATAACTGTGTATAGTTCATTAGACGGTTGGTTAAAAAAAAAACAACACTCATATAATATGTTTTAAACTCCAATAAAGATCATAAAAGTAAGATGTATTTGAGTATTTTATTTTTTACAATACGACTTGGAGTTATGGGTAATCCAGAGTGTACATTAAAACCATAACCATTACGTACAATGTGCTAGCGAGGATGGATACCAAAAAGAGGTACTTGAGCGAATTCCAGAAAAGGAAAAAGAAAAGAAGAGCTGCTGGAATAACGGAAAAAACTTCCCAAAATAAACACGTTCTTTCAAAGAACCAAAGAGGGAGAGGTGGACGTTGCTGCTACAGTGCGTACAGATTGTGACTAGGAGAAGAATGGAGAGAGCGTGGGTGAGGAGGGCAGCTGTGAAACTCAAGGTAGCCCCATAAGACTCATTTTACAGCAGAATATACTAAAGTATATCCTTGTATACTGAAGGTGAAGAATGATGAAATGATGAAGTGTGTATGTATGGGGCACATTTCGGGTCTGCTGGCTACAGTGGCGGCAGCAGCGGTAGGGGTTGTGTTGTAATTCATATGGTACCCACACAGATACTGTTGCTTACGGGTCTATGGTTGTGTTGTTTCGCCATTGGGTGACAGTGAAGAAGTCCATACTTTAATTAGACAGGAAAAATATAATGATTTGAGATAAATGCATATTCTTTTATTTCACATAAAGCACTGCAATGCAGAACAAACAGAGCTTATATGAAAGTCTGAAGTGCAGTGGACTACTTTGCATTGCTACAATGATTAAAAGAGCATAGAAACGCATAGAAGTTGAACATCAAAAATCTTTAGATGTGGTGTGTTTGTGTTGATTGAGCAGAAGAATTGACTTGCAGCTTAGTGTACTTAGTGACGGCCTTGGTGCCCTCAGAAACTATGCTTGGGCAGCTCTACGGGGCTTTCCCTGGAGGTGGTGGTGGAGCACTCGATGGGCATCCTTGTTTGGGCTAGATTCAAAGATGTTATTGTCAAAGGAGTTTAAGTCCTTTTTTAAAACACCAAGGCTTCTGAGAAGCTTAAAGCTTTTTAAGCCAGTGTAATTTTTCACTAAACATTTACCTGGGTAAGTTCACTTTCCTGGGCCTCGGTTCTAAAACAGACTTAGTACTTTGCTCTGCTTGTACTACTTCTGGCTTCTTGTTAAGTCTCTCAAAATAAATTATTTTGTTCCAGCTATACAAACTTGTGTCATATAAATTCAGTTGTTTAATCAGATTTTTTCAGTTTGAACTCATCCTCATGGGGCAGAAGACAAGGCTTTACTATTGGTGGATGGAGGATAAGGTCCAGTATTTTTATGAGAGAAGACATCAGGAAGGACAATGTTGAGTCAGTGACGTCTAATAACAGAAAGCTACCAAAATTAGAGCAAGACTGTCTGCTTAAGACAAGCTATAGAGGCTTAAACAGAAATACAAGAGGCTGGAAGACCAGCTTATAACAGCGGGTCAAACCACAGAAAAAAAACGATGGTTTGACCAGCTGGATGCGATTCTGGGGCACAGGCGTACTTGTTCATTAATACAACAACAGACTTGGTGAAGTTGTTACAAAAGGCTATGAGCCAAAAGGAGTGCAAAGAAACAAAATGCAATCAGTTTCATTAAATGTTCTAATAGAATCTAAATAGCTTACAACCAAAATAGGAGGATTCATGTGCATTTTGTGCAGAGAAAATGGTGTCTGCATCCACAGCTACTTATACTGTGTCCATGATTGACCTGTGGTATTTGTGTTGGTTTAGTTTTTTTTTCAATATAGGTATCCAAGCATGGTGCTCATGAACAGACTCGGCTCACCAGCCCCAAGCAGAACTGGTTCTTTTTCTGCTTCTGCTACACATTGAGGTAAGTCTATACATTATTGTAATTATGTAACAACTCCGCAGTAACAATTTCCATTTTCGGCAGTTCAAAAGGAGTATGGGATAACACTTTCACTGCTGCATTTCAGGAAATGAATGAGGCATTTAAGGACAACCTGAAGGCACGGCAGCAGAGATGTGATGGCATAGTGGAGCAGCTCTTAGCCAGTCAAAAAAAAAAAAAGGCGGAACTAAACCTGGAGGGAACTCCTCAGATTACGGAAAGACGGAAAAGATAAATATGAAACTCTTTCTTTCTATCATAACTAATATTCTGAAACTTGAAACTAACATAACTAGAAAACAGTCAGAATCATTAGGTTTACACCAATAAAACTGAGATAAAAGAGTGGAAAATGTTTCACTTTCATAAACACTAATGCTAAGCTTAAGGTCCAATGTGTGTCAAGAGCATTTTTGATGTAAAGTGTGTACAGATGCATCTGATGGTTGAGCTGGCCTTGTGTTCAATGGCTGACTGGCATTGTAAGGTTATATTTGCTCTGATAAGTTCTTAAAAAAGTAGTTTTAATGTTTTTTATGCAAGAAAGTACACCACAAAACACCGTCTGTGCATTCAGTTCATCAAGAATATCATTCCTGCCTAAAAATATTATTTAGCTGTCAGAGCCGCTCATTCCCTATGTAGGCTACTGGCGAGAAGCCCTCACTGGGAATACCCAGCAACAGCTGCCTCAAGCTGCTGCCTCCTGGGAATTTTCTGCAACTGTTCATAGTGGCCGGTAGAGGTAGGAGGCTTGATCCTAAGATTGATACTATCGATACCAGCGCTGGTATTGATATTGAATAATACTCATTTAACAAGATCAATACTTTTATTCTCTCCCAAACACACTTACTGCAGCAGATTCACCAGTCTCCCCGTCTGTGTCACAGCACTTTGCTGCTCCCCCCTCCCCTCTCATTACGTGCTCAGCACGCAGGCTCAGCTTGGCCCGCCCACTCAGCTCTCAAATCGACACACAAACAACCACGTTGCTGCTCGTCAGACTTGGAGAGAGAGAGACTGCCGGAATAGAAAAACATGGAGAAGATGGAAAGAAGCGCCGTTTGGCTTTATTTTAATACCATAAGTGAAACAACCACAAGCTGTATGGTTTATAAAAAGCTGATTAAATGCAGTGGCAAACACAACAAGTTTATATAAACACAGGATAAACCATCAGCAGGAAAACTTCGAGCCACAGAAACGGAGAGAGGAGTTGGACCTTTCCTCATTGCTCCGACAGACCCTCGACCCTCAAACAGACGACACTTGCAGGGGCATTTCAGATCTCCAGAGACCATCCAGGTAGATAAGAGTAATTACATTCAGCAGATCTTCATATTGACTTTCAAAGTAGATATTATATATCATATGTTATCGGAGCCCACTCCAAAAGTGTAATTAAGACCTTGAAAGAAGCCAGTACATTTATCCCATGAAAACATGTTGTCTAAATGGGCTAAAATTATCTAATCCTTTATACATCCCAGCAAATTTATAGAATTGCAGCAAAAGGCAAGTGCACACAATACAACCAATATTACAGACCGACCGAAAGACATAATATAAGAGGTGAATTAAGAAAAAAAAACAAAACACTATGAACATTATTAATATTATCATTATTCAATTGTAATGATAAAATAAAAATCACCAAAACACAGAAAGGTCAAAGTTTCATGATACAGCAAGCTTAAATGTAAAAACTATCCGTATCATATCGATATCTGAAATACTGCCCCTGTTTTTACTTAGTAACATATTGATTGGAAACTCCCAGCGTCTACTTCTGGCCACCTCTTGTGGCCAGAAGTAGATTTTTTTTAGGTATGTATTGCAAACTGCCAGGCACCAGAATAATAAAAGCAGACATACCTTGTTAGCAGATTTTAACATTTTAATTTCAGCATTAATAACCTGTTTCAGTGGATTGATCATAGCAATTATTTTTTTTGTACATGGGAACACAATCCTCCTTGCCTTTTATGTAAACCTAATAGAGTTCTACCCCTTTTATGGTTTTATGTTTACAGCTCTGAATGAGCAGTGCTGTGTTCCTCTCCCTGCCAGCTTCTAGGCGCTGCTTCAGCTGCTCAAACGCTTCTAGATGGGCTTCTTCGGCTGCTCGTAATGCGCTGCAGGACCTTTGGATGCGCATTGGTGCACCTCAATCATAGACTTTGCATGTAATCTGACTGCCACTGCTACTCAAATTGCATTCTGTGTGAATTTTGGATAAGTTTTTTATCGATGATCTTTTATTTGAATGACAGCCTACACCAGTTCACTATGCATTCACAAAGTATGTTTGTAAAGTGACAGAAGGAAGAATAAAGACAGACAATAATGAGCATTTTAGAAAATAATAGAGGATCTGAGAGGGTTGATATTGATACAATAATCTAACTGAAGCTTAACAGACAAAAATATACATAATAATACATAAAGTTACATTAATTAGGTGTATTATCAAAACATTTGCAAAATGCCCTATTTTATCATCCATTATATCAAATGAGATCTGGGCTGCTTTCAGTCCCACAACCGATACTAAACATTGTACAGAAACTCTATAATGACGTCCTCAATTAAATGTAAAGGTTTTTAATTGGGCTTCCTCTGGGAAGATGACAGGTCCCCTGATGTTAAAGCCAAGATAACGCACTAGGAACTCTTTTTCTTCACTCTGCTGCATTGTTGAAGTCTCAATTTGAATTGGCTGAAGTATATTTTGGGTTTCTTTCAGCTCCCACACATTCCCACTGCTCCAAATATCATTGATCATCCTTCTTTTTGTTTTGTTTCTATTTGAGTCACTTTGGACATTATCAAGCTGAGTTTCCACAAGCCCTTCAACAATTTCATCCAGTTTAGACTTATGGATCCATCTGCTAAGTCCAGATCCCCTTCCTAGAAAAAACAGCGGCAACAGATAACGACCACGGAGGTACTTGCCATAGACTCTATCATAGGCTTTTTCCATTAAGGTGATATATTGTTCCAAGTCACGATCTGATTTGAGATCAAGAGATGGCTTTTCAGATTCCTCTCCTGTATCTTCTTCATTTATGTCCGCTTCCTCTGAAGTATGGTCTTGAAGCTGATGTGTGTCTTTTTCTGGTTCTTCTAACTCGTCATTTCTGTTTTCTTTACCTGTAGCAATGTTTTCCTCTGGCCAAAACAGCAGCAGGACCAAGAGATAAAACTCTGGGTCTCTGCCATGCATCCCGCCTTGCAGGAATCCCTCAAGTATTGACTGAAGCTCTCTAACCTGGGGGAGTGAAGGAGAGTGAGGAACCTTGTTGCTCAAGATGATGTTTGAAAGGATGTACCTCTCTGTCACTTTGACATCATCTTTGTTTCTCTCATAGATGGTCTTTAATTCATCTCGTATTCTCTTTAAATCTGACTCTGTTTTCTCTGTAACTGCATCCTGGAAAGCTCGTTTTTCCTTTGACACAAAGAGGCCATGATTCAAACAGTCCAAAAGAGCTGCAAAGCTGGTGGAATCAGAGGCGTGTTTTGCTGTGTGTGCTTCATAGCAAAGGGCAACATCTTTCCAGAAGTAGTCAGGCTCTGCAGTTAGCCTGTCTATCATGGAGTAGCTTAGATACCATTCAAAAAACTCAAACTTTAATTCCACCTCAAACTGCTTGGTGTTTCTGAAAGCATCAAGATGTTTGCATTTCTCAGCGACTATCTTGGCGACTTGAATCAAACCAAAATGGCCTCGGTTGTTGAACCAATCTGAAAAGTTCACAGAACCATAGTATTCAATCCACCCACGGTCTAGTTCTTTCTCAGCCTTTTCCTCTACGTCTTTGAAAGCTTTGAAGGCTTCTTCTGCCATTTCAGTCACCTCATTCGTTTTTTTAGCTTCTCTCAACAAACGGTTCTTATACACCTGTCCAAGGGTGTCAGCAGCATAGGAGTTGTTTGGAGATCTTTTGATGGCTTCTTTAGCCCATTCTTCAGCTTTTTTATAGTTTGGGTACTTTCCACCTATGTAATACAAGCGAGCAACTGTTTGGGGAAAGATGTGCTTGTCTCTGAATTTGTTAGAAGCCTTTTTGAGTACATCAAGAGCTTGAGCAAATTTCTCTTTTTCTCTTATATCTTTAATTAGCAGTGAAAACTTTTCCAAGCCTTTCTGGCCCATTATTCTCTTTGTGAGCAAATCTTTGATAAATCGGACAGTGCTTTGTTTAACTCCTTCCCCACAAAGCATAAATATGCAGTCTTTTGCTATCTGACTTCGACATACGTTTAGGTAAGCTAGTAGCTTCACAGATCTCATAGCAATGTCTGAATTAACCAGACAAACCCTTGGACCAGATACACTGATGTACGCAGAAAAAGGCTCCATTCTGACCTTGAAGGGAGGACCTCCATGAATGGGATCAGGTGGTCCAAGAATCTTTTGACACTCCTCCATGATCAGGAAGGAATCTGGTACGTAAGCATTCAGCAGTGCCAACATTGAGAATAATTTTGTATTGGTGGACCTTGGGTTGGTTATTACATAACGAGTAATGAAATCAGATATTTGAGGGTGTAATTTCTCCAGATCAGGGTCAGAGATAACATCTTCTGAGTCACTTTCCATAATAGTCATGTGAAACCGAAGGTTGTATTCTTTTGTTTCACTTGATTTTAACTTTAAAGAGGCTGTTTCATTGATGTTTTTAGTCCTGCAAAAAAAAAAAAAAAAGTAGGTCAGTGTGCAGTATTAAAACTTGAGAAAATACAAGTTTCATTGAAATATTGGAGCTGCATATAGAAAAGAAGTAAAACATATATTTAATATATAAGAAACATTTAAATTTCCAGCTAGATGAATGTGCCATTTAAGATTGTTTTATATGTGGATCTAAAATACAACATTAGCAATTGGTGGATTTTCTTTATGCTAAGATCATAGGTTACTTTGATATTCCCGGTCTTGTTTTGCAAAAGTAAAGATATCCAACAATCTGTGTATACTAAAAGGCCAGGTTCTTAAATGAGAGACCTTATTTTTCTAAGGAATAGCCATACAGTATTCTAAAATGAAAATAGCATGATACACTTGCTTCATATTGTGCATGAGTATGTTTAGGAACGTAATATATAATTTCTACACAAGAGCTCTACATTCTGATCAGTAAAGCTCAGTTTTGTTCTTTATTGATTCATAGAAATGACAAAGTTTCTAATTTATTCAGGCATTCATCTCTACTTTCTCCGAATTACAGGATCCATCCCTTGTCCTTTGGTGGTTTGAGTGTACTATGAAGTATTGAAAAAAAAAAAAAATATATATATATATATAGATACATACATACATACATACATACATACCTTTACATACATACATACATACATACATACATACATACATACATACATACATACATACATACATACATACATACATACATACATACATACATAGAGACATAGATAGATGAAAAGACTTACAAGATGCAAAATCAGACACGCTTTCCTCGATTGTTCATCCACTCCACAAACATGGGATATGATGTCCAACCTAATATATAAAAGCAAACTTATGGTCAAACTTATCGTCAAGTAAAGTCTAACATTTGCCGACTACAGATGTTAAAATGTGTAGGCAATCAGGGTACTGTTTTTAAGGGGTAACCTTAAAAAATAATTTGTTAAAATATCTGTATATTACATTTTATATTATAATATATAAGATTTGCAATATCTATCCCTTAAAAGTACATGTTTATACTAACATTTGTTTGTTCTTAAAGGTGCTGAAAAGACAAAACATTTTTCTGATATAATATTTAATAATTATAATAATAACAATAATCTTAGTTAAGAAGTACATTTCCAGATAAAGATAACTTCCTTCCCTAAACAGAAACAAATGACAACTCTTACCTGACTGAGTTGCAGCAGGTCTGGATGTGATCAAACAGTTGAAAAACATTATTTATGATCTGCTTTAAACACACCCCTCCACATGCTTTGAATTCATCTGCCTTCATTTTGACGGGTGTTTCATGTTCCGTAACATTCCTTCTTTTCTTTTCGTTTGACTCAAACGTGCTGCTGTTATTAATAGCTCAATCTTGAAAGAGAACATGAAAACTGATAAGTTGTGTTTCCTCTCAAAAGACAGTTCTTGTTTCCTTTTTAAAGTAAGGTTTCGGTTTACAGACGTGCAATCTTAGATTCAAAATCCTCTTTGTTCAAACAAAGAAATAGAGAACTAATGAGTTGTGGGTTTTCCAAATGGAATATTTGTCAGTAAAAGTCGAAGTTAAGTCCATGCTCATAGTCGAACATTGCCATTTCTGAAGACACTGTTTGACCTCCTTTCTTGATTAGTTTAGTGTAGCATTATTAAGCAAACCTCTAAAACAGAGATATCAAACTCAACACTTCACATTGTAGGCCTTAACGCTAACTTACCATTTTTTTGTGTGAAATCTAATCGTTTTTCATTATCGGTAACATTTCCAAATATATGCACTTGCATGTGATCTCCTGTGTGAACTGCTTTCATACAACTTAACTGTCCCGCATGCTCACTACATAGCGAGCAAGCTCTGTGTTTACAGAAGAAAATATTGATGATAGTCCTGGAACGCATCTTGCATCATCTTATTTCTTTTCCAACCAGAGACAACACTGTAACAAAGCAGTATTTTCAAGAAGATTAAAAAAAGATTTCTCTCCACATCATTTTTTTATTGTTGTTTTTCTTCCTGCTTCTGTAGTGCAAGATGCAGAATAATAAACGTTGTTGAGTATTAATGACGTTCAGGTCAGATGAATGTAACCAGACCGTTCAGTCACAGGTCGCATTTGAAAAGATCAAATATATATCGGATTAATGCTATGCTCAGACTGCAATTGCCGAAAGGAGCAAAAAAAGCACCTGCTCTTTCATTTTTCATGCTTTTACACATTAAAATCAGACACGTGTCAAAAGCAGCATTTATGCTCCTAAAGCGCATCCAGTAACGTGTGTCCAAATGAGTCTGATATTTCTGCTGCTCCTGTAATCAATAGCAAATTAAAGTGAAATATATATGGGACACATCAGCCAATCAGAGGGCATCAAACAGACAAACAGGGAAGAGATAAGTATGCATGAACACTCTCATGCAGCAGACATAAGCAAATAACACAAGAGAACCTATGCAAGGATAATTAGAACATGTATAGAAAGTATGGAGTTTATTTCATGTAAGGCAAATGTTTCATGACTGAAAATGTTTAAACATCCAACATAATTGGTTCCGGGTTTTATTACCAAGCTAAGAAAAACAGTAATACCTGTAGACCAATCCTTTGGAGGACTAAAGGGCAGATGGTGTTACTTATTAAAACACAATATTTGTGACTGTTTTGCACCATTTAGGAGATGAATGGTGATGATTTCACTGGAATCTCACTGTTATGCAGCAGCATGTCTCTGAAGTGGGACTACATGCACACACAGCTCTCATGGAGCGGGATGGGGCTGAGAGTTTGTAGCTTCATTACGCCTCGAGTCGCCGCAAATGCATGTTGTGACATTTAATGACCCCCAGACTAGACTTAGACTTGCATCTGAAGTAATTTCCGATCTCACTGAGACTTGATTTCTGACTTGTGAAACATATTTTATTTCTAAGTGTTTTTGTTGTAAATTAACTTGACTGGATCAGCCTTACCCAAGCATCACAGCAGAGTAAAACAGAAAACCGCAGAGTGGCTTTGCTCAAACAACATATAGCGTTCACAATCATAAGGCATGCATGTATGACCCACAAAGTCATTTTTAAAACCAAATGAAAAGTCATAGAGGAGAAATATGTTGTGAAACTGGCACTAAATAAATAAACTGAATCAATTTAAATTGAAAAAGGTTCCCAGTCCGTTCCAGGGCATTAAGTTACTAAAAGTTATTGCCACTCAGGATGGTTTAACAAAATTCTGTTTCTATCTTCAAATGAACAACTACCAGCAGATCATTCAGCACTGCTCCTTTAGAAAATTACTGGCTTTTTCTTACTTTCTACAAATGTCTGGGAATTTACGCTGACATTTGAAATTATTTTTTTCTGGATTGTATTATGAGAAATGATATTCACCTTAGCATGTAATTTCTTAGACGTATGCAAATATTCAAATATTCTATATAAAAAAAAAATAGGTTTTTAAAACAACAAGGATAAAGAGATGCCTCCAGGGATTAGATGAGTAGTAACAAAATAAAACTTAATGCTATTTTAGGAAATACATGAGGTAAAACAGCTGATGTAGATTATTTTTTCAAGATATAGTGGTGGACTGGACTACACCATCACACCTGGTGAAAAAAAACTGGTTATTAGTGTAAACCTTCCCAGAATTATTCTGACTATTTTCTAGTTATGTTAGTTTCAAGTTTCAAAATCTTAGCTATGATAGAAAGAAAGATTTTCATATATTTCTTTTCTGTCTTTACGTAAAGTGAGAAGTTCCTTCCTGGTTAGTTCCAGCCTTTTTTTTGACTGGCTAAGAGCTGCTCCACTATGCCATCTCATCTCTGCTGCCGTGCCTTTAGGTTGTCCTTAAATGCCTCATTAAGTTCCTGAAATGCAGCAGTGAAAGTGTTATCCCATACTCCTTTTGAACTGCCGAAAATGGAAATTGTTACTGCGGAGTTGTTACATGATTACAATAATGTATAGACTTAGCTGAATGTGTGACAGAAGCAGAAAAAGAACCAGTTCTGCTTGGGGCTGGTGAGCCGAGTCTGTTCATGAGCACCATGCTTGGATACCTATATTGAAAAAAAATAAACCAACACAAAGACCACAGGTCAATCATGGACACAGTATAAGTAGCTGTGGATGCAGACACCATTTTCTCTGCACAAAAGACACATAATTCCTCCTATTTTGGTTGTAAGCTATTTAGATTCTATTAGAACATTTAATGAAAGGGGACTGATTGCATTTTGTTTCTTTGCACTCCTTTTGGCTCATAGCCTCTTGTAACAACTTCATCAAGTCTGTTGTTGTATTAATGAACAAGTACGCCTGTGCCCCAGAATCGCATCCAGCTGGTCAAACCATTGTTTTTTTTCTGTGGTTTGACCCACTGTTATAAGCTGGTCTTCCAGCCTCTTGTATTTCTGTTTAAGCTTCTATAGCTTGTCTTAAGCAGACAGCCTTGCTCCAATTTTGGTATGTCTCTGTTGTTAGATGTCACTGACTCAACATTGTGTTAAAGGTGCGTAACAACCGCCCTGTGCTCGCGCCACAGGGTAACTACGGAAAGCGTGAACGATCAAATGTTAGCCTGGATGGATGGATGGATTCTCCCATGGGCCTGTTTCTGAAATATAGGCGTTCCCCCCATGTTAAGCAGAAGGAAACGCTATCTGACGCTGGTTTAGTAGGCCCAGCTGCAGATAGCGTTCCCCCCTGATGTCATTTACATTGAGTTGCAACTGCCAAATGCAAAACTCTCTGCAGGTTCTTGTCTTTGTCATCCGCTCTCTATTCAGCTGGCTTTTAAAACACACGGCGCCGCAGAAGGTGGGGGCTTATTATGGTGAGTGGTGAGGGTTACGGGGCAAAAACAATAGTTGCTTTTTTCTAGTAATTTGTTACTTTTTATTGTGGAGTAACTCAGTTACTTTTCCATGAGAGAGGTAACTAGTTAATATAACTAATTACTTTTTCAAAGTAATGTGCCCAACTGACTGATAACTAACTGGTCTGCATAAAATAACGAGAGAGAAATTAAATGATATTTTTTTTTTTCTTAGTATATTTGTATACATGTTTAAGCCAGAATGATTTGACATTTAAATATGAGAGCTTCCCTATGACTCACAAAGCAGAATGAAAACAACATTTCTGAATAAACATAACTAAGACTGGTGCTGCATCTAGTCTTTCAGGCTTGAGTGAGCCAGCATCATCATTAATTGGAAGGAACAGAGCAGTGACACTATATCATCATATTCAGGAGTAAAGTATTCAAAGCATGAACCCGCCCAAAGCTGATAAACTGGTTATAAATCACCTCCTCTGACTGTTCATTCAGCTGCAGATTGACTCCAGAACTCTACAGGTAAAATTTTATGATGTTTGCTCCTCTGTCTCTGAGTCCAGAAGAACAACATGATTGTAGATTCCTAAGTATTGGAGCCATAATTTTGATGCTCTTTTCCCCTCTGTAATCCATTTAATGGCAGAAAAAAAAAATAATAATAATACAAAAATACAGGATGCTCTCCTTTAGGTTCAACCATTTATTTCATAAATCAAAAGGATACAAGTATGAAATTTCCATAAGAAATAAAATAATAAAAGGAGATTGGGAGAAATGTAAATAAGATTTAAAAAAAAGTGTTTGGTTCAACTCCAATTACATGACTAACACCGAAGCAGAAGCCACACCCCTAAACATCCCAAAACTAGCTAATAGCAACAAACTGCAAATTAACCTCGGTACTATTAGAAATATTAAATATCCTTACAAAGAAGAACCTTTTACTTTCTAATAAATGATAAATAAATAATAATAAATAATAAATAAATGATAATTTTTTAATAATTCATTTTCAGTCAGTGTTTTATTTGAAAAACACCTCTTATTTATTACTCAGATAAGTTTGTTTTTTTTTTATTGAAAAATAAGCTTCTTCTTAAGTACATAATTTACTATTGTGAACTTGTTCTAAACCATAACATTCAAATTTTACCTTACATTCCTATCTGATTTAACTTCTTAACCTTTTGTATGAGTAGCCCTCTTGTTGTAACAATTATTTGTCTGATTATATATTGTCGCACCAGGAAAAAGTCAAGTTTGACCCTTTGTGGTTTATCTTCAGTCATAGGCAAATTAGCTTATTACAATGGTCCTCTATACCATATACTGTGGTAAACTAAATTAAGAGCTATGACCGATTTCTTGACACCTGTTTGTCAGGAAATTCTCAATGAGTATTTATATTGGTTCTGATGAAGCTTTCTCAGTTTTAAAACATTGGAAGACACATTTGTCTATCCTCAAACAGTTGCTCACCTGCCTGTATTACCAAAAATAAAAAAAACATGCAAGCAAAATATGGGACAAAATAAGCTATTAGCAGAGAAAAACTCTTATGCTGCTGACACCCTTGGACAGGTGTATAAGCACTGGCTGATAAAGCCACCTCATCCTTTCAAATGAAGGACAGAGTAGAAACTGCCATCGGAGTAACGACGTGGAAAAGAAAGCTGCAAGCGAACTTAATTCAAATTGCTTGTTCTGATCACTTGCCTTTTAATAAAAAGTGCATCAAAAAATTGTAAACAATACTCTCAAGTTCATCTTTATAGTATAGGAAAATCTATAGGAGTTTAGAAAGCTTGCATAATGGGGGGGGGGGGGTCCCCAAATTCCTGGCTGCACCCCCCCGTCTTACTTGCCACAACCCCTTGAAGGACCAAAACTAACTATAATAAGCCATTTGCTGATGAAGGTTCTCAGTCATCATTCTGTAAAAATATCCACTGGACTTCGTTTCCAAGATTTGAAGACGTTTTGCCACCTCTCCAGGAAGCTTTCTCAATTCTAATGTGAATTAGTTTTGCATCAGGATTTCAGTAAAGACATATATCATTATATATATATATATACACTCAATAAATTATATTTATTTTCTCTGCATGTAGAATAGAGAACAGACACTCTCCCACTTTTGGATAATTGCAAACTAGACTTTAATTTGTTCAATAGATTAAAATTGATGGCTGATCATAGCTCTTTAGATGAGGTGTGTGGCTCTGAAAAGAGCCGTTGGGTTTGCGGTGATGGAGCAGAGGGCTTTACTTGGAGCTGGTGTACTTGGTGACAGCCTTGGTGCCCTCAGACACAGCGTGCTTGGCCAGCTCACCGGGCAGCAGGAGGCGCACAGCGGTCTGGATCTCCCTGGAGGTGATGGTGGAGCGCTTGTTGTAGTGAGCCAGGCGGGAGGCCTCGGAGGCGATGCGCTCACAAAGATGTCGTTGACGAACGAGTTCATGATGCTCATGGCCTTGGAGGAGATGCCGGTGTCAGGATGGACCTGCTTCAGCACCTTGTACACGTAGATGGCGTAGCTCTCCTTCCTGCTCCTCTTCCTCTTCTTGCCTCCTTTAGCGGCGCTTTTGGTCACGGCTTTCTTGGAGCCCTTCTTAGGGGCGGACTTGGCGGGTTCAGGCATGTTGATCCACTCGAGTTGAAGCAACGAATGAGCTGCAGGGGAGGACAAGCTGTTCTTATACAGCAGCCATGGAGAAAGAGCTACAGCAGCACTTGGCTGTGATTGGATGATCCGCTCAGTCTGGGTGGAGCTGGAGAACAAACCACGTGACTTTTTCAAA
>JAGKQL010000028.1:24622553-24659125 GCA_018398635.1 Cyprinodon brontotheroides | reverse complement strand
TGGACCTTTCTGTCTCGGGCGCCATAGACCTCCATTATTTGAATGTCAGCAGACAGCAAGAAGCCTCCCAGATCTCCAGATGCATTTGAGATATCAAAAAAGTACTCCAGAGTGTTGTTCAGCATGGGGGTGAGTAGAAAATGAAGGCTAATCATGTTTTGGGTGTACTATTCCTTTAAGTTTGCCTCATGTCTTTTTTGTTAGGTCAGTCTGTGCTTGAGTTCTTTATGGTAAAGCCTGAATTGAATTCTGTTTTGTTGACCTCTGTTTTTGGGCCCAGTTTATAATTTTTTGAAAACTTTTGGAAAAAAGTTTTTTTGAAAAATTTCAGTGGTTTTCTGGCTGGTTTGTGCAAATCCCTCACAGACATCAATCTGGACTGAGTCACTTTTAAATACATTTTGCTGCTTTGATTCAGTGACTACTGTATTTTCTGGAATATAACTTGCACCAGACAATATATAAAGGAAAAATAAACACTAGATAAGTCACACCGGAATATAAGTCACAAGGATATTTATATGGATTTATTTTTGTGTTTTTTATTAAATAAAAAAAAGTGAACTGAGAGGGAAAATCATTTTAAAAGTAAAATTAATATATTGGAAAGAAAAGAATTCACACTGATAGATAAAACTGATGTTAGAGACTGAAGGGAAAGAAAGAAATATTTTGTAATTTAATAAAGAAATGATAAATTCATGAGGGAGAGAATCACATTTGCTTATTGTTAACATCTCTCACTGTATTCCTGGGAATGTAGCGAGGTGGGGGATAAGTGAAATGTATTCTCATATTAATTAATATATTGTACCCTGCTAACCCAATAAAAAATAAAAGATAAATTCTCATTCTGAAAGGCATACCTCTTAATATTATTGGTATATCTCTGGAAGGTGAGGCAGCATCTGAGGTAGTCATAGAATCTGAACCGGGTTTAGACTGCTTTGATCCAGTTGAACTTTCAAAGTTAGCTAAACTATTGTCTTCATCTAAGCCTTCAATTTGTATGTTAGATCCTGTTCCAACCAGGTTATTTAAGGAGGTATTCCCTTTGATCTCCTCCTCCATTTTAGATGCGATTAATCTATCTCTGTTACAGGGATATGTACCAAAGGCTTTTAAGGTTGCTGTAATTAAACCTCTGCTTAAGAAACCGTCTCTTGACCCAGATGACTTGGTCAATTATAGACCTATATCCAATCTTCCTTTGTTATCTTAAGTTCTTGAGAAAGTAGTTGCCAAATAAATGTGCGATCACTTACACCATAATGAACTTTTTGAAGAGTTTCAGTCTGGCTTTAGAGCTCATCATAGCACTGTGCTCGTCCTGTTGGATCTCAGTGCTGCATTTGATACAGTTGATCATCATATTATTTTAATAAGACTTGAATATTTAGTGGGAATTAAAAGAACAGCACTAGACTGAAATTCGTAGTTCGTTTCTCTTCTTGGATGGGGAACTTGGAGACAAAGTCCATTGGATTGTTTTTAATTTCCTTTTTTTGGAATATAGAATGTAATCTAAACGATTCTACAATCTCCTCACTTTGGCAGATCATCTGCATGTTCTGAACTTTCACAGTCACATACCCCTACATCCAGTTTGTAAAAAAGTGATTTGGTTTAAAAAGAAATGAAGAAACAAATGGTGCGTGTGTTAGCAGAGGAAAGCAAAAAAAGAAATGGGGCTGTGGGGGTAGAGCCGTGTTGTTGTACTGAGAGCTTTTTAGAGACTCCAGGTAAAGAAAAATGTACTTAAAAGCTTACGGAAATGGATTTTGCATGATATGTCCCTTTTTAATCAAAGTTGATAACCTTACAAACTGTGTAGAAACAAACAAACAAACAAAAAAAAAAGAATTAACTTTTTTGTTTCAGGCTGTGAAAGATGTTCTCACCTCAGTCTCCAACAAAGCCGTCGACCAGCCCTCTGCCGTCTGCGTCATCTCCTCAAACGCTCACAGTGATGATGAAGTCTGGGGAGTCTCTAATGGTGAAGCCAGAAGTTGATCGACCAATCTGATGATCTGAAATCAGGGGAGACAGAGATGTTTTATTTCACAATAGACTCATTACACTGATGCTCCCCACAGTGAGGCATCTGACTGTGAAAAGATTTTTATGTGGAGGTGAAACAGAGACTTTTTCCATCAGGGAAGATTCTTACATTTTTAAAACGATAACCCCTAACCCTTTATAAAAAGATTCCAATAACCTACCAAACCATAACATCTTCTGATCTTTACAAAAATCAACCAAATCATAAAAGAAATTTTATGGAAATGTATTCAATCTCTGAAAGTACACAGCAGCTTTGAACAACAACAACAACAAAAAAAAAAAAAATCAGGAAAATGAGCAGTCAGGGGAGGCAGTGCCTTTAATAGTTTAGATATATTGCTTGAATTAATTTTCAAAACTGGAGAAAAAAAAGATTTTGGTTTATTGTAACAGCATTTGTGGATATGCATTTGGATAAATATATGATGAGATTAATCAAATAAAAAAGATTGCTCTATCTTTACAGAATAAAATTTGATCAAGCCAAACATCCTTCCATTTTTTTCTATCATGCTTAAATCCCAGTGGTGGTCAGGAGGGTTGCACAGTGCCAATCTCCAGCTGTCAATGAGGCGGGCGAGAGGCGGGGTAAACCCTGCACGAGGTAAGCCCAGTCCATTGCAGGGCAACACAGAACCAAACAGGACAAACAACCATTCGCTGTACACACACACCTAAGGAGGAGGGAATCTAGAGAAGCCAATTAATCTAACAGTCATATTTTACACACTCCAGAACCTGGAACCTTCTTGCTGCAAGGCAGCAGTGCTACCCACTGCTGAAGCCAAACAATATATGTTCAAAGCAAAGAGAAAGAAGTGATTGGGAAGTTCTGCTCGCTCTGCTTTTCTCATAGTAGCTTCATCAGCTCTGTTCCTGTTTTGGCTGTGACTCCATCCTGGAGAGAAATATCAGCTTTTCTGCTGCCATCAACACACCTTTGTTTATAGATGTTCGAGATCAGCCTGTTTTCCAGTGTAGTCTGTTTTCTGCTCTGACTGTGACTGGCTGGATGTGCTCTCTTCATCTCTGACATGGGAGCTGGCTCCGGGCAGCAAGTCTGCCTGGCTGTGTGTTTTGCAGGGACGCCTTTTACACAGCTGCCTTTTGCATCTCTACTTCTGTCTCCTTCCAGACTGATGGGGCCTCAGCAGATGGCGGCTCACACTGAGCCCTGTGGTTCTGCTGGAGGTTTTCTTCCTGTTAAAAGGGAGTTTTCCTCTCCACTGTGGCTACAAGCAGAGGCGTAGGAATATGTTTACAATTGGGGGAGACACATGTCGGATCTGAGATTAGTAAATATTCAACAGAAACATGTCTTAAGTAAGCTACTTTAAAAAGGCTATTTAATCTTTTACTTTATTCCTTTTATAAATGTGTCTTTGCAAAAATAATGCATTTAAATTTACATAATGCATTTGTTGATAAGATGATGAGCATATCACCGAACGAAATGACTGCGGAGTCGTCTTTTATTAAGCAAAAGGGAGGGTGTCTTTCAAGGGCTTCAGCCCTTGGCATATTTGAAGTGTCCTCATATGCACTAGAAAATCACAAAACAATTCAGGTGGATTAAAAAAAGAAGAAGCAATTCAGTAGGCCACAGAAATTACTGCAAAGTTTGATAATAATTTTAGATTGAGGTGTTAAGCTGAGATGAACGTTAGCAAAAGTAATTTATACGAGTCCAGGCTTGACAGAGAGGAGCTGGGCAGGTGTGTTTGCAGAGGCTATTATGGACAGAGCGGCTTTGGAAGCATCTGGTTCCAAAACGCATTCCAAAACTTTTGGTAGAAATCCATCTATCCTTCCATTTTCTGTACACACCCTGTCCCTGAGGTAGGGGTTTAGGAGGTGCTTCAATCGCCAGAACCAGTGTCGACCTTTGGTAGAAATAGCGTATTTAATTCCAATTTGCAGTACAGAACAGAGAAAACTACAGAGTTGTCAATGTTGTGTTAATCTTTTTATAGTCTAAAAAGAGGAGCTAGCAGTTTATTTAGCGAGGGAAATAAAGGGTTTTGAGAGGTGGTAGTATTGGTTAATTGGTAGTTGTACGACAGTTAAACAACTAAGAATTATAATTAATTCTCCCTGTGGTTTTTAACTAACGATCAGGAGCGCGGCAGGTATAACACATCTGTTGTCCTTTCGGCGGATCAAAACCACACAAAAAAATAAAAATCCCAGACAGGGCTAATTTTCAACACAAGTTGTGTAGGTGACTGTTACTCACACTGGCGTTTCTCTTTTTAAAAATCTGAGTAAGTCCTACTGCTGTTTCAGCCTTTTTAGTTGGTGGTGGCATTGTACTGAAATGGATATATAAAAAAATAACATTTTGGCTAGCGTGGCAAACATCTGAGAGAAAGTTAGCAGTTAAATATTGGATGATCACTCATCACTTCTGAGGAAGGATTAGGGCCACTGAAAAAGTTAAGTGATTTTTAAATTTTATTTCAGTTTAATACAGGAAAAAGTCATAATTCTGACTTTTTTTTTCTCAGAATTCTGACTTTTTCACAGAATTCTGACTTCTTTCTCAGAATTCTGACTTTTAATCTCAGAATTTTGGATCTTAATGTAGATGGGCACCATGAAGGTAGAGATGTGTAGCATTCACAGATTGATCTTATAAAGATAATGTGAGTTGTTTGAGATGGCCAGTGACATATTGGTGAAAAAATTACAGAATTAGGCAACTTTTGATGTGCCGGAGGGGTCCCCCTTATAAATGGAGGAGCAGAAGGTCATTAAAACAAGAGAGCTAGTCTCTAAAACAGACATGTAATTCTGACTTGATGCTAACATGTTTGTTTTTAAACATACTTTTGTTACATATTACATTTGTGTTGTGTTTTTCCAAATAGTGTAGAAAATGAATGTTGGGTTTATAATGTTTACCTTTTATGAGCAAGGACAGGAAGCAGAGAAGTGTAGCATTACCTCCAACTAGTTAAACTCATAATTATGAAGTTATTCAACAAATTCCTCAAGTAAAAAAAGTGCAACTTTTATTTTTATTTATTTATTTTTTACCAGATTTGTTGATTAATTTCAAAATTAATGTATTCCTTCAAATTCCAAATCTGAAGAATTTTTTAAACCAATATCTACATTATTTAACATTTAGTTTGTTTTAGCAGTACTTCCTGTTATATTTCTTTACTTCATACGTATATTTTACATTTTGTTGCACAGCAAGCTCAGCAGATTTGAAATTGTGTGCTTGTGTACAAGTAGTAAATCTTTACTCTAAACATATATTCTGATTTATTTTTTTTTTTTGTTAGACCTTCTTGTTTTTATATATCTGTATAGTACCCGCCCCCCCCCCGCCCCAAAAAAAACACACTGTAAATTGATTAGAAATATTAATCATCTGTCAGAGTTCTGAGAGAAAAAGTCAAAATTCTGAGATTAAGAAGTCAGAATTCTGAGAAAAAGTCAGAAGAAAAAAGTCAGAATTCTGAGATTAAAAGTCAGAAGAAAAAGTCAGAATTCTGAGATTAAAGTCAGGAATTCTGAGAAAAAGTCCCCCCCGTCTTACTTTTTTTACCCATGTTAAACTAAAAAAATTTTTTAAAAATCAGTTAACTTTTTTTTTTTCCAGTGGCTCCTAATCACTCTTTAGGTACAAGACTAAGATGACTAAACCAAAAAGATTCAGTTTCTATATATGAAGAGTGAACTGACAACAAAAGGACGTTTTAAATAGGCAGCATTCCGACAGACCATTTTACCTCTTTCACAGAGTTTTCTGACTTCTGTATCGCTGTTTCCCTCCCTTCACTCTCATGCTACGTTCACACCGAGGGGACAGCAAAGAAAAACAGCAAAAATGGCGTCTGCTGCTTCATTTTTGCTGCTTGTACCGAGCAGATATTCTGGCGGCGGCGTCTGATGCAGCTTTTGCTGCTTTCTGGCTGCTTGGCGGTCCCAAAAAGTGGGTCTGGCCAGCTGGCGTTGGGCGGAGCTTCACTATCCTTTTCTCTGCCTTGCAGCTATATTTGCTGTGATCAGTGGGGGAATAAAGTAGTTTTTAATATGTTTTTATTAATTGAGAAAATACACCTGAAAACTTCATCCAGTGCGATCAGTTCATTCAGATTACAATCCTGCACCTCCCAATATTATTTCTGTCCGAGCCGCTCAGACCCCCACATACCCGCGGTTGCTCCGACGAAGGTCTGATCCATTCATCAGCAGCCTCTGGCTGGGTCGCCTCTTCCGCAGGTTTACAGCTGGCTGGTGGGTGTTTTCATCTAAGCAATCCGATCTGCAGGCATCCAGGATAATAAAAGCCGAACATATTCTGCCGACTTGAATGTATATATATTTTAAGTTAATTATCGCGTTAATAAACTGTTTAAGTGGAGTGATCAGAGCAGTCTGTGTCATCTGTCTGTCTCTCTCCTGCCAGCTCCCCAGATCAGCTTCTCTGATTGGTTGACAGCGATTAAGCAGCAAAAATTCAATTTTTCCATCTCCGAGCAGCAGCGCGTTTTGCGACGCGTCGCGCGCCGCGTCCAGATCGCAAAAGCAGCGCCCGGCGGCGCTAACCTAAACTGCTCAGAGCGGCTGCTGGCTTGCTGCTTTCGAAACAGCGCCCTTGCGGAACTTTACTCTTGCGCCTTGGCGGCAGCGGCGTCAACCGTGACTTTACATGTAAACTTCGCTGCTTCTGTCGGCGCCAGCTGCCCCGGTGTGAAACGCCCAGCATCACTCCAGCAGTTCAGAAGGGGAGGGGGAGTACAGTGGCGTAACGCTATACTGCGCCTTCAAAATAAAAAGCAAGCTAGTAAAAAAATGTCAAAAATCTAATATTTTTGGGGTACAATTTTGGGGAGACATATCCACCTGGCTTTTTTATATTGGGGGACATGTCCCCGTCCCCCCGCTTCCCTCACTTCGCTTCGGCTACAAGCATACTTAGTGTGAGGGATTGCATTGGAGTCTATGAGTCGATGTAATCAACTGGTTTACATCAGATAGAAAACTTTGAATCAATTTGACTGTATGATCTGGTTGAACTGCAAAAGTGTCTGAGATTACATGTATTTGTGAATTGGCGCTATGTAAAATAAACTGAAGATTGAATTTATTAAATACAAGGAGTAATTAAGGAGCAACAAATGTCTTTTCAAAAGTTGATAGGTGTTGTTTCATGAAATAAAATATTTCATAAAAAAATAAACAATTCTTTGAATCAGCTTTATTGCCATCAGGCACTATATTAAAGCTGTTAATATTGTGGTATATTGAATCCAACTGATGCTGTGAGAGCAGGATTGATGATGAAACAGTCTGCTGTAAAGCGATCCAAACATAGTTTACCGTCTCTGCTTGGATGCTACAGATTGTCCGGTTGCTTTTTGTCTAATGTATTTACTTTACGGATCGAAATTTGATACAAAACCATGTCCTTCGGATATTCAAACATTCCTTTTCCAATGTAATGACGTTTTAATGTTTCGGAGTGCTGAATAGGGATGTATTGTTTCTATACACCCGCTGGAGGACGTTGGACTACACTAACTTCACAGCTGGGGATCACTAGAGGCGCCCAGCACACTGTAAAATGATCTTGATTTTTATTACTTGGAGCATTTTTAGCATGATTTAGACCAGCCACACAGAAAAGAAAGGATAATTTAACATCACACGTTATAAAACTGCTCTAGATGCACTCCTTTCTACTTGACCTTTGATGTGGACAAGCATAAAAAAATTAAACAGCAGAAGCTTTTTTGCTGCTTCTATCCCTTACGCTCTGAAAAAAAACATCAGATGCTTTAAGATGCTGCCTTCCACATCATGTGGTTTTCTTAAACCTGTGTTTTTCATTTTTTTTAAGGGGAGAGGGAGAGTCTTTCCAAACTTGCGAACATCCTCCACTATACCTTCAAGTAACATTTTGAAAAAACTGTACTTTTAAGAGTAGTTTTAATGTGCTGTCTGGTACTTCTTACTTTTACTTGAGTTATATTCTTGTAAACTATCGCCACTCCTACTTGAGCAAAAGTTCGGACTACTCTGTCCTCTGTGAGTAATTTGAACCATCCCAAAATGACGTTAACATACAGTAAACAGTAGACCTTAAAAGTGGAAATTTTCTACCCTGTCCTAACACTTATACATTTCTTGATGTAAGAATTGTTTTCCAAGTTTTATGTGGAAAAACTAAATTTATTTTAAATGAATTTATTCTTGCATATTCTTGGTATATATTTGTATTCTTTAGGCATTTGAGCAGTGGCAGCTGGCCCATAAGGGGTGCTCAGGCGCTGCCCTCCCTAGATGTGGAGGGGAAAAGTCATAATATATATAGATTTTAAAAGTATTATCAATGTCAGTTTTACTTAATAGTATAAGGCTACATGTAATATGAATTATTAAAACAACACTTCTACCAATTGACTCATTCAACAGTGCATTTCCACCCTCCCACCTAACACCCTCTCCTCTTGGGCGCTCATTCAAAGTGCCCCTGAAGTGCAGTGAAATAACCAATTGTATAATGTTGCTAGAGAAAATTAATAAATATTTGGCCAATCAACTTACTGATTTAAAAGGACTTTTAGGGAAAAGGCAAAGAAGAATGAACAATGCGGGATTCACATGGAAAATAATATAATATAGTGTACTTTGTCTAGAGGTTAGTATAATTATCATTGATGTGTGAGTTTATTACACCTTAATATTAGCTGCCAGTTGAGTGTAAGAACTAATGTTTTCCACAACAGTTTGTCCAATTAAGAAAGGTTCTCCGTCTGGACATACAGTTATAATCTTCATTATGTACATGGCAAATATTTGGGAATGGAATGAGAGCAATGTCCTTCAGCTAAGAACTTAAGTGTGTAATATTTTGATAAGGCAGGAGCCATGGATGCTAATCATCTGCTAACGTGCATGATGTAAAGATGTAATGATGTGGCAGACTGGAGATGTATAAAATGCATTTTTAACTGTTAATCAGGGCCACTTCCTGAGAGGGGAGCCCAGAGGTGAGCAGCTGCCTTCTGTAAACTCTAAGCAACTTCTCTGATCTGAGTGAGATTACAATTTATACAAAAATCTGTTGTCATGTCTCTTGGTTCTTTAATACATATAAGTTATGAAGTGTTATTTAAAGAGTTTGTCCCGAGTGATCTCTTTTCAGGGAAAAGAACTGTAGAGATAGAGCATCAGGGTGCAGACACAGAGCCTATCTTTAACAAGGTTTGTTAATTTGCAAACAAAAATAAACTCTTAAATAAACACATTCCCAGAAAATATACTGGTGTGATAACTTAGTATATGTTTGATTAGATTTTGGTATTGGTCTATTTTGAATTTATAGCACCCCCTGGAGAAAACTCCACAACTCCACCAGCTGCCACTGCATTTATAAGATATATGTCTGCATAACATTAAATCAGATGTTAGTATCCAACAATTACACAATACTCATTTCACCTAATACTTTTTCTTAAGTAATTTCTTGGATGACTACTTTTACCCTAGTAAAAAAATGTTGAAGTAGTGATACTCTTCCTTGAGTACAATTTGTGGGTAGTCTGAAAACCTGTACTGAGATTGGTGGCATATTGTTATGACGGAGTATTAGGGTCAGACAGGAGATTTTTTTTTCTTCTATTTCAAGAATAAAGTTGTAACCCTAAGAGAATATTCATAAAATTACGAGAATAAAGTCGTAAAATTACGAAAATAAAGTCGTATAATTACGAGAATAAAGTCGTAAAATTACGAGAACAAAGTCACAAAGAGAATAGTCATAAAGTACAAGAATAAAGTCGTAAAATTATAAGAATTAAGTCGTAAAATTACGAATATAGTCTTAAAATTACAAAAATAAAGTCGTAATATTACGAGAATAAAGTCGTAAAATTGCGAATATAAAGTCATAAAATTGCTAAAATAAAGTCCTTATATTACAAGAATAAAGGCGTAAAATTACGAAAATAAAGTCGTAATATTACAAGAATAGTCTTAAAATTATGAGAATAAAGTCATGAGTATAGTCATAAAATTATGAGAATAAAGTCGTAACATTAAGAGAATAAAGTCATAAAATTACAAGAATAAAGTCGCAAAATTACAAAAATAAATGTGTTAAATTATGAGAATAAAGTCACAACGAGAATAGTCATAAAATTAGGAGAATAAAGTTGTGATATTACGAGAATAAAGTCGGAAAATTACGAAAATAAAGTCCTAAAATTACGAGAAACAAATTGTATTTTATGACAACTCTTACAAAGACGCTGTCTTCCCTAAAATGAGGAATGTCGAGCATCATGCGAAGTTATACTTCGGTTTGCTAAATAAGGAAACCTTTCAGCAGCATCAGCATCAAACTGGGCAACAGGTCAAAGTGGACCCCGGTTGCTGATTGGTGGAGCTGGTTTGCCGCCATCTGCTGGTCAGAACTTGAAGCTTTCTTTCTAAACAGGTTGCTTCAGTGATGACTTTATTCTCGCAATATTACAACTTTATTCTTGTAATGTTCCAACTTTATTCTCGAAATAGAATAGAAACCTCTCTAGCCTGGCCCTAATACTCCGTCATATATAGTAAACCGTTTCATGTCGTTAGAAGCTGGCATCAAAGCAGCCATCAGCGGGTTCCAGCTGCTAATTAATGCTGCCACCTGTTGATCCATTACACTATAAACCTTCAGTTCAGCTCCTTACAGGCCTGTGATTGACGCGCACCTCCTCTTACCCCAGTGCTGCTCCTCAAAAGGGCTTTATTGCCCCCAAAAGCCCAGACGGCTTCAGCCAGATCGCTCCTTAAACCAACCAGTCCGATTCTGTCCGATCTTCTCCCCCAGGTCAGGTCGGGGAATCTGGGCAGCTGTCTCTGCTTCCAGTGATAGCAGCTAGTAGCTAGCTTAGTTTGGTTAGCATTAGCTTCTCTGTAGTGTTGTTAAGCTGGAATCACTCCTCCTTTGCAGCGGCGGATGTTGGTGTGTTCAGGCATGTTTATCATCTAGAGCTTGATCAGTGAATGAGCTCCAGCCTTCATCGGGTACATCTAATGCTTTAAAAACAACAGCTAGTAGCTGCAGTACTGATTGGTCCAGCAGCGCCGATGCACCGGTGTTCTGTCAGAACAGCATACACTGTCAGATCGGCATACATCGAATGCGCATGCGCGCTGAATTCTAGTAGCAGAGTTCCTTCCCACAAAAGCACGTTTATTTCAACTTTTTAAAAAAGAAAATCAGTTTTGGTTATATTGTTATTTAGATACGACGGGCGAGGATATAATTTTTTTTTAATTTTTTGAAAATAAAAGTTGTATTTTGTGCAGGGGCGGATTTAGGAAATGTGGGGCCCTAGGCAAAGACAGGCATGGGGCCCTCTGAATTGAGAAGATAACACATAAAACAGACCCACTGTACAGATACAGAAATTTTAATAGAAGAGACGTAGCCTACATTGTTTTTTCTATATTTTGTCTCCTTTCTTCTTGTCCCTTTTCTTGTTGTTTTCTTCTATGTTTTGTACTCAGATGAGTTTTCATGCTGTTTCTAAAGGAATGAAAGATTTTTTTCCAAGCACTTAGCTCACTTAGCTGATTGCTCCTTCCTGTGTTCCCAAAAAGGGGACACAGTACTTCTTTTCACTGTAGTCATGATCTGCTTATCTGTTATCCATTTTGCATTTGCATTGAAATAATCGCTGCATGAATCATGACAGCAGGCAAGATAGAGGAGAGCAGAGTTCGCTGCTTTTAGATGTTGTCACCAAAGTGTCCAGTGGCAGGAAAAACTCACTAGATTTGACGCTAAGCGCTTTCTTTTGTAATAAAAGTGCTAGAGGGGTCTGAAAAGTAGCTACTCTATATATAATATAGCTACTCTTCGCATTGATTGTTTTCAAATGTTCTGCTGATGTCTGTTTGGACCTTTCTGAACATATGCAGCAAATGGACTGATCCAATGTTGTGGACACTGAAGGGGGTAATATAATATTAGTATTATAATGTTAATATTATAAGCATTCTGATGACATTTAAGGAAAGGATTTTTATCAAAAGCATAATTAATGTGCAAAAATAAGTAGAGTTGTACCAACCATAGATGTAAAAGGAATTTTATGGGGCCCCCAGGAACTTGGGGGCCATGGCAAGTGTTTTGCCTAATGGTAAATCCACCCCTGATTTTATGACAACTCTTACAAATAAGCACCATCTTCCCTAAAATGAGGAATGTCTTAATATAACGACTATATTCTCGTAATGCGACTTCGTTCTCAAAATAAGAAAAAAATATATATATATCTCTAGCCTAGCCCTAATACGACATCGTACTTAGATGTAGAAACGGCCAGACATGATTGAAGTTTTCAGGATGTTAAGAGAAGATGCCTCTATACAACAATATTAGTCTATCTATATTAATTTAAAATAAGTTACTTTAGTAGTAAAAAACGTGTGAGCGGGAATTTATATTTGGTTAGATTTTGTTTTGATGTTTAAGATCATAGAAAACGATGGCTGTGGTTTATATTGTGACTTTGAATTAATTTAGATGAGATAAAAACTAATTGAATGATTCGAGCTTTAACAGCTAAACCCTGTATTGGTGTGCGTATCGTTTCAAGTGAGTCACATGACCGATACAGGAGCTGTTTCGAATTGACTGACGCACTCAACTGTTTCTATAAATCTGTCAATGCAACTCATCTGCTAAAAAAAATCTCATATGTTTTGCAGTTTATCATCAAATTAATCAAGAAATAGGGAGCAACCTCAAAGCATTAGAGAGGTTTCAGCCGAGTTTGACCATTTGATCTCATACTTGTTTTAATTATTCTTGTTGTTTCATCTTCTTACTCTCAGTTATCACTCAACTTATCGGAATTAAATTTGATTCTATATTGACTCTTAGTTAGCTGTTATTACTGTGGTTATTATTTTAAATAAATAAATGAATCCTAGTCCTCAAACATACTTGTTCACTTAAATTTTCCCATTATATGTTCAAAATTATGGATTGTCGAAAAAATCTGTGTAAAAATATCTAATATCTAACATACTGTAATTTCAATTTAAACGAAGATATGAAACAATACATTATAGCAAACAATGACTTATCATACTATAGGTCATCAAACAGCTTCTTCCTCACTGCCATCAGACTGCTGAACTGTTAAAAAACCTCTAAATCATGTGACAGACTCTGCATCACACTGATAACACTGAACCAAAATACTGTAAAATTGCCATATATGTTTAATATGCTCTGAACTTCCATATCAGTGCATTTTTGCACCATGTTTTTTCTCCCACACTGTTTACATTTGATCACTGCTGCACTTTAAGGAAAGGAAATGTCATGAAAGCTGCACAAAACCAAATTT
Source organism: Cyprinodon brontotheroides (assembly GCA_018398635.1). NCBI lineage: Eukaryota > Metazoa > Chordata > Actinopteri > Cyprinodontiformes > Cyprinodontidae > Cyprinodon > Cyprinodon brontotheroides. The sequence goes on along the minus strand of JAGKQL010000028.1, from coordinate 24,645,686 downwards.
CATTTTGTACACACTGTTTAAAAGTCAAAGTTGTCTAAGTCATCAAATCATTGTCAGTTTAGTGAGTCAGAGGCTGCCTGTAGTAATTTTAAATGTCCAGCAGGTGTCAGTATTCAGTGACAGTTTGCAATACACTTTGCAAATGTGTTGAAAGTAGTGATGATGAGATGAATCCTCATGAACCCATCATTAAGCTGCAGCATCAGTTGGCTGTGATTGGATGAGCCGCTCAGTCAGGTTCATCCATTTCATTTAAAATGAGATAAATAAATACTGCTATTGATACATTTTCAATACATTTTCCATTAAATGAATAAATATCCCCAAGATATAAAACAAAATAAATACTTTAAAATATTCTTTGCCTTATTTTATTTCATTATATTTCAAGATGTTTTATGTATGCAAAACATGTATTAGTTATGTAATTTATCTTATTATTTATTTATTTGATAATGGTGTCAGAGGCGTAGCCATACCATTTTTATAAGGGTGGCCAGGCAATAACCAATGTATACTGAGGGGGGGCAGAAAGCGGATAGGCACCAGAACCTCCTGGTCAATCTACGCGGTTCCAACAAGAAAATTAATGAGCAAAACATCCATATTTTCTAAAGAAAGATAAACTATTCTTTCCTACAGCCTTTGCTGTAGGAAATTTAAACATCCGTTATTTCTAGATAAAAGGTAAAGTGGATAAACTCAGTTTTGAGTTCTGGGGCATAAATCAATCATCATTGTCATTACTTACCAACTTGTATCAATAAACATCCTGCATACAGTTGATATTTACAAGCACTGATATCTACATAAAATGATTATTTGATAAGTTCTTATTAAAATTGTTATTTATCTTTGATTTCAATGAAGACTCCTAGATGACTTGTACAGACACATGATTTTCTTTTTACCCCATATATACACAAAATCTAGTTCTGAAAAGAGCATGAATTTCTGTATTTATCATCTTTGATGTTAGTATATTGATGTGTATAATTAACCAATAAAAAACTTGAGAGTATTACTGCTGCCACCACATCTAGGTCTGCCCCTGAATGGTGTATTGCTTTTTGACACTTTTATTTTGTAACCCCATAGTTCTAAATAGAGTCTAGAATATCCAGATAGAATGTGTTGTTTGTTTTTTCAAAGCAAATGAGGGCGAGCCTTCTTACTTCGGGACATTTTACAGCTGTTAATCTGTGAGCGTGGTGCGTGCTGGATGTGAGCGGGAAGCAACATTTATTTTCTGCCTGTTATCATAAAAGGCTGCATGTACACTTTGTGATCAGGAGTCATACTTTTTAGTTTACGGGTCTGTTTTGCCCCGGGCAGGTTTTAAATGGGCATAATTGTGAGAAACGGGTAGGATCTGGGTTCTAAACTCTAGGGTTGTGGGCGGATACAGTTTGAAAAATCAGACCCATACAGAACTCTGCTGTAGGGTCAGTGGCGTTTCTATACCAAATAGACCAGGAGGGGGCCAGTGTGTTTACATGGGGGCCACAGAAAAGCATGAAATAGAAAACAGGGCAAGGGATTTAAATATATTAAAAAAGCCGCATGAAGTGAAATATCTATTCAATTAGCTTTATTTAAAATTCTATGCCTTATCAGGTCAATATGCATTTCCTGAATTTAGGATTTTAATGAATTTGACTTAACTTGAAGGAATAGTACACCAAAAACATGATTAGCCTTCATTTTCCTACTCACCTCCATGCTGAACAACACCCTGGGTACTTTTTGATATCTCAAATGCATCTGGAATCTGGGACGCTTCTTGCCGCCCGCTGACATTCAAATAATGGTGAGTCCATAGTCCACAAGACGTCAAATGCCTAAAGTCCACAAAAAACGTGTCAATATTCCTCCAAAGCTGCTTTCGTCCAATGTATTCACATTAGTGACGCACCGGAAGGTGGGTAGCATCCAGGGTTAGAAACAAGAGCAGAGTGGGTAGCACAATGCAAGCGTAGAGCATAAACAGTAGTGTATAGGATTTCCTGTGCAAAGCACATGCTGGCGCTCCGCAAATGTCTGGCGCACCGCGTTATTATGAAACCAGATGAAAGTGCGCATTCAGCGTCTGCTCTGCCAATAATTCCGCGTTGAAGAAGAAATGTGCGTCCATACGTGCCAAAGAAAAACGCTTCCTAGAAAAATGTCACGAGGACTTCAGTGTTGAGGAAGGCGGAGGAATATCTTTGCGAGCTGAATGCGCTAGTTTTGGTCTGCTCGGCTTCCGTAGCGTCGTGGTAATTCATAATACAATTTTTCTATCAAATCTGAATTAGAACTCAAGAAAACCTGATAAATTCACCTTTTTTTAAATTTGTTTTGAAAAAAACATTTAGCAGGTGAAAACTGGGATCCTATCTCAATTCAGTTTATTTATATAGTGCAAATCCACAACACATGTCATCTCAATGCACTTTACAGTTCAATCCCACTGAAGCTATCACTTTATTGTTTTTAAATAATTAGTAAAACAGAGTTTTTAAAGAAAAAAAAATAAATAGATCCAAAGGACCTATCAGTGTGTGTTTGAGTATGATGCCTTCAGTACAGGGGCCATAACAGGGGCCAGGACATGATCTACAGGGCCATTGGCCCCGTTGGCCCCTGCCTAGAACCACTCATGTGTAGGGTACAGCTACACTGTCCGCTTTAGCGATGGTCTTTCCTCCTACTACAGCAACAGGAAGCTGTTGTAACCATGGTAACGGTCCAAACTCTGGCAGAGACAGCAAGGAATGCTTAAGATCGTCTAGAACAGTGATTCCCTACTAATTTGTTTCCATTTGTTTCCAAATCAAGTTAAAATGTGATATGAGGGAGTTACTCAGAGGAGCTCCACTTTTATAAATACAGGTTTAAAATATGACCTTATTTTGTATTTATTTCGATTCCTTACTAACTTCCAGGAAACATATTTATGTTGTTTTTTTAATTTGAGATGGAAAGCATAAAAGGCCTAAGAATTAAATTTTTAAAGCAAAAGATTAAGTAAAATAGTTTTTATCTTATAATCAGTTATTATATGTTCAACTCAATACTTTAGACTGAGAGGACTACTCATGGTAAGACAAAATGGAGTGGAGGAGTTCAGGAAGATATATTACCTATTGTGCTTTAGAATGGAATAAAGCAATTTTATGCTAAATTTACATTTTACAGGTCAATAAATTAGCAATAATCCCTTTTTGGCAATTTTAATGTTGAAGGGGGTGAATCTCAAAGTGATTTTAGGAAGGAATTACATTTTAATATCATATAATAACTCATCATGACTCCTTATGTCAAAGAAAGTTCAGGTGTCTTATTTTCTCTCATCAAAAGGAAATTTATTTAGGTTTGGAATCTCAGATCAAAATGAGTAAAGCTTTGATTCTTCCTTGAGAGTCCTTGGCATTTTTTACTAAGCACTATCTGTACTTACATTTTTCAAAATCCATGAAAAATATAATAATATCACCCATAAAAAATAAAATATGACAATAAAGTTTCATTTTAAATAGTTTATTGAGTTACATCCATCACAGTACAGGAATGACAGAATAGTTTTAAATCTAAGCAAACTCAGTATAGATACGTCATCTAAAGTTTACTTTTATTGCTAAAGAGTATTTAGAAAGATGCAAGATTGTTTAGGAGGGCAAACATGAGAAATGGAGCCTTTGATGGGGAGAAGAGGAGGAGAAAGGTAATTAAGACTAGTGTTGCGCCGATGCCATTTTTGGCTCCCTATACCGATACCCGATGCTTGAGCCATTGTGCGTATCGGCCAATACCGATACTCATAATAATGTAAAATGCTACGTCACCTATGCGAGGTCGCTGCCTTATTTGTATTAAGCAGGAAAAATTGCTATACCAATACAAAGTAGAATTTTAATTGCCTACCAGAAATGAGTGACAATAGTTGAAATAAACTTTGGCTCTCAAAATGGTACTGGTGCGCCGGTTTGTTGGTACCGCAAATTTACACCCATGTCCATTTTAGGGTAGTCGCTACGTCTCCGACCTGATACTGTAGGTATCGTATCGTGCAACACTAATTAAGACGGCCAATCTGCTGTTACCTTGGTCAAGAAAATATAACAGTTTTACTGGTGTTAACCCTTTATAGGGCACCTGAGGAAATACTGAAATTTAACATATAAAAAAATATGAATATTTTTTATGGCAAAAATTCATGTCAATGTAATAACAGGAAACACCAACTTGAGTACATTAAGTCATGCTTCTTTAAGAAATTCATAAAAACATCTTTTTTCTTCATTTGCAAGCCATAATCTTAAAATTAATACCTAAATATATATTTACTTTAGTTTTGTAAAACCTAAATACAATTGTTTGCAGCCTCTAATAACGTTTTGAGCCATCTTGCTCCAAGTCCAAAGCTCAGCTTATTTTTTTCATGAATGTATACCCAGGGATTGTCGGTGGCCATTATAAATATTCAAATGTTCTATTTGTATTCTTTAAAATGAAGGAAAAGCTCAAACTTCACAGGGATGGGTGGATTCGCTTCTTTGGAGGATATCAGGATCTTGTGTTTATAGAAACTGAGGGATTGGAGGGACATCATTTTGTAAGCGGGTATGCAAGGGATCGTAACTTTAATCTATTCTGGTTCCTATTCTTTTTTTACCTTTATTTAAATAAAAAATCCCAAGAGATTAAAAAAACTATTTTTCAAATGAGTCCTGGCCAATAGGCAGCAAAGTGACATAAGAAACAGAGATGCATTACATTAAATGACAGCTACAAGCATAAAAAAAACATATCAAGTAAAACAATTACAGATCATTGAGGCTGCTTAAAATTCTTTCACTTTCCACTTAAAAGCTACTTGCAAAGATAAAAGCAAAGTCAACCTCCAGTTTCCCCATAAACCATATAGTGTTTGATTTGACAGAGAAACACACCTTTGAAACAACACAGGAGACTGGGCGCCTCCCGATGTAAACAAGCCTCTCCTGCTGCTCCTCCGCGGTGACGCGCCCGACCTTAACCGATCACTTTTTGGCAAAACACTGACACTCTAGACACAACACTAGCTAGCAGCATTAGCTCTCCTTCTTCATGGAGCCATCGGCTGATGCGTAACCCGCGTTATTATCAGTCAGAATGTCTTCAGTCCAGCTTCAGGGAGAGTTTATCACCGAGCAGTTAACTCCTGCTGAAGAAACATTCACAGGGTTTAAAGACGGATTGGAAAAGTCCAATGAAGAGACTGATGATCGGAACCGACTGCTGGATTTCACCAGGATCCCACAGATCATCTTACACCGGATCGGTAAGAAACATCTGAGGGACACGATTCCCCTCATGATGCTGATTTTAGCTTCATGTTGGGAATCTGGTGAGAGGAGATCAAGCTGCTAAGCTAAATGTAGCTTCAGTTAAGGCTAAATATCTGCATCATGTTTGCTGTTGATTCTGCTGCTTAGATTCCAACATGGAGGCTGTTATGATCCCCGATCAGATGTGATTGTCTTTCTCTCATCTCACTGGGAAACATGTTTCTGGCTTCTGCTGGGAGAGATTTACTGGTGGGAGAGGTTTACTGGTGTTGGCAGCTGGACACCGCTGATCTCTGATAGACAAGAGAGTTTGTTGATGTCTAAAATACTTAAAATTAGTGATGTTTACCTGATCTCCCTCTGGGATTATTAAAGTATTTCTGATTCTGATGTTATGAGAGGAGCAGAGGCATGTGTCTAGTAATGGAGGGGGCGTTTCCCCGAAGCATGTCTGGAGGCTTGATTCATTTAGGGGAGGGGCCAACATTGATGACGCCCAAGGCCACGCTACCGTGATACCACGTGACCGCTTCTGGCAGTGGTTCAGAAAGCCCACAAACTTTGACAGAGATTTAAACAGCCTCAGTGTGCAGTCAAGATGTGGTTTGTAGGAGTTGCTGTCAGCTGGATAGATTCTTAGAATAGATTTGTTGGAAAAACAACCAATCTAGTGGGTTAAAATAATTTTAATGAGAATAAACATGTAATGATCAAATTCTACCTTTAGTTTTAGGTAGTATTTTCCTCCATTGAACAGGTTGCCACATAATTGGCATGGTATCATCTGTAAAGATACATTAGACTCCTCACTCCAAAGGTTGATGGTTTTAAACCCACCTTTGACATTTGAAAGTTGCAATTATACTTAATTATTTTGGCTAATGTGACTAATTTGCATTGGTTTGCCTTAGTAAAAATATAGATTGGGTAAAAACGCTTTCACTGCTAAATTAGATTGGTTGGTTTAGCCAAAAGATTTGTTGAAAACAACTTACAACCCAATTAAAACCAAAAAATGTGGGGAAACCTATAATGTTTTAAAAAATTAAACCCATTATTTTTGCTCATCATTGCCCATCATTGCTTTCACACTTTCACCTGTTACTGCTTGATTTTAGTTTTACTAAAATGAGCAGAAAAACAGTGTACCTTAAAAATGATTTTTCTAGAAATTTAAAACATACAAAAAGATTTTATTATACTACAATCAACCATTAACAATTTCAAAGGAACTTAAATGGGGAAAAAAAGAAAAAACAATTGCAAAAATAAATCAGATTTTATTACAAACAGTAGTTCTGCTTCCTACCAGTAAGGTGGTGACATGTTCACATGGAACCTAAAGAGCTGTGGGGATCATTAAGGCAATTTGGCCAAACGTTTCAATGCCTCATGAGGCTTCATCTCAACTCACTACATTAAATCGCTAGGTAGATCTATTTGCAAAAGGTTGTCAACAAATTGAAGTGAACTGATTCGAGGTCCCCTGAGTTCGAATTTATGGGCTGACATCGCTTCCAAGGACGCGGTCTACCTGGACCTGGTCCCTCAAAGTGTGAAAATAAGGAGCGCGGGGAAGTTTTGGCTGTTGGTTCAAACAGGCCTAGGCTTTCACCACTGTAGGCTCGGTTGCTTAGCTGCGGCGATAGTTGACCCACTACAAAACGGGAAAACAGTTTCTTTTTCATTAAAAAACTTATGTGTGTAAGTGAAGAAAGACTACACTCAGAAGAATCCAGGGTGGAATAAAGGTGCCAAGGTGCCAACCACCGGGAACAGGAACAAATAAAAGCAAATGTAATGATTTAAACCTTAGTCAGTTCAATAACATGCTGCTGAAATATCCATTACTGTAAAAATGTGCATAGCTGTATATTGGTTATTTATTCTCCAGGTGCAGAGTTTTATCTTGTTAAAATACTTTACAGTACAGGCGTAACTTTTTGAAGGACTTTGTGGACATGTCCCCACCAACTTTGGCATTGAAGGGGACAGTCCCCACCAATAATTCCCGCTTTTTTCCCCCTTTCTGCTGATTAACATTAACTGGGGTTGGGTGCAGCGTTTCTACTCCGTGTTTTTTCCTGTCTCTCCCGCTGCTCTCCAGTCCCTCCTCTCAGTGTAACATCATCGGATCTGTCTCTTTGGGGTCTCTATTCACTGCGTAGTGAGTCGCTACGTGGAGGAGGAGCAGCACTCAGAGAATTTTAACTGGCAGCTACTTCGATGTAAAAGTTAGGAGACTGGTTGTTAAAAAAAATCAGGGGTGTTACCAAAAAATCCATTTGTTAGACGTACAGAGCTTTTTACTGTGAAAAATGGAAACAGATTGTACATTTATATAAGTTAAAAAAGCTGGGCTTCTCAGAGGACCGTTACTCCGAATTACAGATTAAAATGAACACAGATTAGTTGTTTTCTTATTGAACAGATAATCAGGCTCCAGAGCTTCTAAAGATCCTGAAAATGATTTTCTCAGGTATCATTATATTGGTAGACAGGTTCATCAATCTCTTTTTAAGCAGAGCAGAGACACAATTAGGAACAGCTGCAGATTTAAAGGTGAAAAATATTTACTGAGATATGCAACATGCAATCAAATATATCTCCAAGTTCACAAGAAAAAAATACACTATGCTATAATAAAATTCAACATATCTTTTATCTTTTGTAGCTCAATGAGACTCAGATTTAGCTGTTCCAGCCAACCCAGAGACAGCCAGACTCACAGGACACAGACTGAAAAATTTAAATGTAAGAAACCTACAAGAATTAAAGCACAAATAATATAAATCAGTGTATAAAACGAATTTTGAAATATAAGGTTCAATATATAGACTTTGGCTGTCTACTGACATATGGAACAAATTTCTAAATTAGATTTTGCTGCTTGTGAAGGAGGATAATCACTCGATGCAGCTTAAAGGAAGCCATGCATGGATGGATGGATGGATGGAAGTGAAGTTGCATCCATACACAGGGATGAATGATATATTGATGTTGGCATCGATATCGGCTGTTATCTATACATTAATATTTTTGAGCTTTTTATAAATAATGCACTAATGGCAGGCATCTGTCTCTAACTATGAATATCAGTGCATTATAGTTCTCTTGTATTCTCAACAATAGGAGAGTTATTCAATACATTTTTGGAAAATATAAACCCTATTGAAAGCGTTCGGGTTGAGTAGCTGTAGGTCCATCAGCCACCACCCTTAGTTACAAAAGTTACACCCCTTGTTTTACAGTACACTATTTTATTGTTTATCTTTTTTAACTCGTCACTATTATGTTATCCTTATACATTTCACTCAAGGTCCACATTTGTGTGACCATTTTTCTATAATTTTTGTTGTTGTAAAACAGAATTTCCCCCATTGTGGGGACAATAAGGAGATATTCTATTCTATTCAAAGGGTAGAAAGATATACCGTAATTTTCGGACTATTAGCCGCACCTGAATATAAGCCGCGCGGTAGCTGGGAAATTGTGCTGATTTGTACATTGTGCAAGCCGCACCGGATTATAAGCCGCAGGTTTTTTATGTTTAATGTCCGCTTTCTCTCTGGTCGCTCTGTCTCGCACCACTCGCAAGTAGAAGTGAGCTCAGCCCAAAGAACCTCCCGTGAAGCCCCGCAAGGCCAACATGGTGGATGGTAAAATCCATAGATTTAGGTATACCCCAGTGGCCGCATAGCTGTAAAGTCCACAGTAAGCCCGTGGATTTATATAAGCCCCTGCAAGGTCAAAAATGGGGAAAAAGTCGACGCGCTTATAGGTCCGAAAATTATGTGTAAGTAAATTCTAAAACAAATGTGTGTATAAAAATAGTACCTGCAAGATTTTTTTATATTCAACCTAAAGTAATATTTAGTCAAGTACAGCAAAATAGCAATTAAAAAATGTAACTCCTATCAGGATTTATAGTCCCCACACTGCAGATATATATCAGAATCTGTCCTTAAATCGCCAGCCAAACTCATTTACACAGTAACCGATAAAAAACTTTTAGATAAATCAAACATTACCGCTGCTTATCTGACTCAATAACCATTAAAACAACTATTTTCATTTATTTCAGAAGGAACTATTCACAGACTTGGATCATATTAAACTGAACTTCCGATATTCACCTCTGTTTGGCGCTAATTACCATTTCCTCTGATCACAGAGCAGCCGCTTGTTTGGTCTCGCAATGAATCCTGGGATACCCAAGGATAGAGAGGATACATCGGACCCGCCCTTTAATGCCCCGGCCTACCGTAGGTGCCAAACCCTGGCCTAAACGCTAATACAATTTTTCACCAAATTTTTCACCTCTCATCCATACACAAAGTCGGGCGTTTGGGGTCTAAACAATCTTTTTTTTTTATTAAGCCTTCAGAGTTGGAAGATTTTGAAACTACCATTTTACTGCCTTCCATCCTTGGGCTCTTAACGCTAGCATTTTTTCTTACACGCACGCATCATAGCTGCCGCTTCTAAACACGCATGCGCCGCATACATCGTATCAACAATGGCGTACTGCACTGTGTTGAATGGTTGCTGCTCATGCTACTCACCCTGCTGTCGGGCTTAACAGAATCTTCTTCTTCTGGAATATCTCCAGGAAGAACAGAGCAATATCGTAATTCACATAGTTCGTTAAGCACCTGAATTTGACTTAACCAATGAAAAATGACCCGCAGGGCAACCATGTATAAATATTAGTAAGCAGTGCCCAACATTTCGTCATTTATTTTTGCTTTAAGCACCACAGCGCCAATTTACAGGTCTGGCATACACATTTGTAGCTGCCATGTATTCGTGGACGGTATCACATTTATTTACGCTCACGATTAATTACGCGTTTGGAAAATATTAGCTGCTGGGTTGCAAGCTTTGACTTCATGTGGACGGGCCTAAATCGGCAAAAAGAAGAACGATGCATTTGTAGGCCGCATAACGAGGAGTCTTGATTCCCGCCTAGACCTCGACGCCGCTACCATGACGTAATCGCCTTGAGTCTAACCTTCTGAGGACGCCAGCCCATAATTTTAAACAGTAAATGTCTCCTTGAGAAAGAAAGTGTTTAAATAACTAATGATTCCAGAGCGGCTAGAACAGCTGTTGATGCTATTTTAGGAATATCACCACTGACCACAACCAGTTCAACTGGTGAGTCAGAAATCACTTTATGTTAACATTGCCAGAAAATTAGTGTCACTGCAAAGTTCTATAACTTGTTTTGCAGCATGTTTGAGGAACAAGAAATGAAACATCATATCTAAGCCAGTAGAGGGCGCTGAATAATTTTTTGGACTAGGACAGAGGTTACGGATTAGTGGACAGGGGTCCGCATCCAGACCCACCTGCTGGCTAATCCTGGAATCCCACATCCTACGTCACCGTTCCGCTCCGCTCTAGACCGCCCGCACAAAGCAAAGCCTACAGCCCCCGCCGTTCCTCCCATCTTGCTGCGCTCCGACTTCTCAGAGCTCGGGGTGAGGTCATGTCTGATATTCTTATTACTAGGGTTGGGTAAAAAAAATTGCTTTAATCGTTTTGGATCGATTCCTTTACATTTTTGCAAAATCGATGTGTAGGATATGAGCTTGATTAGTTTTATAGTGACGCGCCTGACGTTCACATTCAAATGAGCAGGTGTGTGCAAATGTCGACCCAAGTAACACACCGCTCAGCAAGCTGTCCCAACTGAAGTTTGATGTCTGGAACCATTTTGGATTTAAAACAGCTGAAGATAATGTGCTGGATATGTGACATTAGGGGACTTCCCACTACATTGCTAATGAGTGGGGCCACGCTTCTCGTGCTTCAGACCACCAAGATGACTTCAAGCCAGACAGCTGCTAATATAGCCAACAGGTTGACTGAAGACATTAACAAATGGGGCCTGACCAGCAAACACCCTGTAGTTGTTACAGACAACGCGGCAAATAGGGTTACTACAGTGGAGATAATGCAGCTCATGCATGTCTGCTGTGTCACGGCTGTGTCATGTCTGCTGGCTCGAGTGAGGCTTCACTTTTTCATTTTTCACAAAACTTTGCACTTTTGAAACGGATTTTTCACATCTCAAGTTTAAACTGTCTGATTTACAAGTTTGCACTTTTTGTTTAATACCACATCCATCCATCCATCCATCCATCCATCCATCCATCCATCCATCCATCCATCCATCCATCCATCCATCCATCCATCCATCCATCCATCCATCCATCCACAGGAATGGACGGGGAAAAACAAAATACATGAGTATTTTGAAACACAGTCGAACCATTTTCATTATTGTAAAAACAGAATGAATCGATTTCGATAACTGTATAAATCAAAATCGAATCGATTCAGGACTTTGGCTAAAATACCCAGCCCTAATTATTACATTCATTGGAGCAAAACTGAAATGAACGCTTAATTTAATATGACATAATAATAACAATCCCCATCAGCATCCGGCGTAGGTTCACTTTTCGCCCAAATATTTCTTCAGTTGTTAATTTTTGTAACAGGGATAATAGCATCATGCAAACATTTTTTTTTTATATGAACTTGTTTCTTCTTTACTTCCAAACATAGCATCTCTTCATCCAATCCTGCAATAAGAAGTTTCTTTTGACTGGATTTGATTACATTTTTAAGCCTCTTGGTATAAAATAGATTGGAGTTCTTCAACAAGGTTCTGCGACCCCTAGGGGTCCACAGAGGTACTGCACAGGGGGTTGTAAGTGGAAGTTTTGGTTGATTACTTTTTTCTTTTATATATTCCTCCCTGCAATTTTTTCCACTCAATTGAAATGTCTTTAAATCCACATTAACATGAATTCATCACACTGTATTAAACAGATAAATGGAGGCAGAAGATGTCTTTCAGTCATCAATGCACACATTCAATCCAATAATACACAGGAGCTCTTTCAAGTTGGACACCGCTTCATTCACAACACCTGTCCCATCAATGGGAATCAGAAATACTTTTTAATAATCCCAGGGATAAATTACTTTCGTTTACATTAGAGTGACTATAGGACCAGTTTGATAGAACACTATTTCATACAATATATATAATTAGGGGGTCCCTGTTCCATCTACCCATTAGTTTGGAGGACCTTGACCTGGAAAACTTTAAAGACCCCTGAAATAGATAATTTGATAGAGATGAGAAATCTGCTTCCTGGTATGTTTATGTACCAATAGTTTGTATCCAATCTTTTAAATAAACCGTGTTAGTTTTTTAAAACATGTAATCAAGCTCTAATGTTTAGTTACCGATCCGTCGTTTCTATAGTTTAATTTGAAAAACCGGATCTTCTCTACGTTCTTTTTCCTGTTTGGTGCCATTGCAATAGCGGGCTGGAGTGGAGCAAAAAATAGCTCTGCTCCGTATTTAGACGTCGACGGACGGAGAAGACATACGTAGACGGTGACATGCAGAGGAGTAGCGGTGGATGTGGAACAGCTCTCATTGATTAACATGTCAGACAAGTACTAGGTATGACATACATGAGCAGAGCGCTGGCCGAGTATATGGAATCTGAGGGTAATCCAGATCCAACATGATTTAAAACCTTAATAAATGACCGCATGTTGTCCGACAATAGCGTCAAACCTTACTTGCACCGCTTCTCGTGTTTATACGGTAAATCACTCCGGAGTGTCCGGGACCAGGCTACACGTGATCCAAATTATCCAATGTGCTGCTGTCAGTTTGGGTTGCTGCTGCTGCTACTTTTATACACAGCAGGATAAACCTATGGCTATCACCTTCTATCAGTTCAGCATACCCCGTCGGGTTAGCATACCTTTAGTTATACGCAGGCATGTGCATGATCGTTGTTAGCTTTTATCAGTCCCATAGAATGGCTTCAAATTGTGCCAGTAGGCTCATTAGGTTTTTATCATCGAGTGAATCCTAACCATAAAGTAAATTATTTTCCCCTGTGGAATTAATGAATGTATTTATGTGTAATCTGAAATTCATCTCAGCAGTTCTTCATGTACTGTAAAAAAAGAATGTTCAGCATGTTGCTCATACTAAACAAACTAAAATCAAATAAATCTCATATTCTGTCAACTGAGTTCTTCTCCCTATAAATACTTAATTCTTTGTGAAAAATCCTGATCATTCTTTAATAAGATCCTTGTTAAACGGACCTGCAGCGGGTTTTGTTTTTAAAGCTATGTGTGTGGTGGACCTAGTTATGGACTTTTGTTGTGGTTTTATGCACAAAACAACAACAAATACCAAAAACTAAATCGGGAAATAAACCAGCGTGATTTGCTGTAAGGAGAGCAGAGACAGAGAACACTTTTTGTAATGCGTATTGTCTCCATTCAAACCCAGGTTTAAAAGCCTTGCAGGGCAGCCTAAAGCCCACTGTTCTCATTAAGATATAGAAAAAAAAAAAAAAAATAACACAAACAAAAGGTCAGGTTCAGTATGTGAATTCAGGGAATTGTCTTTATACCAAAGTGAACAATTGTTGTTCTCTACTTCAAAAACACTTTTAGCTTTTTAAAATGTAAAAGAAATATTCTTATTTTATTTTTTTTTTATTTAAATGGTCGATTCATAACATGGATGCATAAACACTTCATTTTATTTCAAAGCTAAATGTTGTTTAAAAAGTAACTAATTATAATTAAAAATGTCTCCAGACCTTAACTGGTTTATTTGGACCCTGCTGATTTCTAATTGGTTGCCCCTGGACTAGGACATTCAACAACTAGGTCAAAGGCCAGTGGTCAATATTTTAAAGACTATTAGCATTAGGATAGGATGCCTAGTTATTTAATTTTTTGCTAGGTAAAAATAATTTTTCAGATGCATGGAATGAAATTTTCTAATTTATTAAGAAGATGGTTTGAATCTTGAAAAAAGTATTGTTAAATATTAGAAGTTATGTCCCCTTGAAGGCAGTTGCGTCTCAGAACTTCCCTTCCGATTCTTTTCCTGGGGGCAAGTTATTTACTACTCTTAACTCAAACTGGGTAAAACCATATAATAAGGACTATATAACAGGAGAAAAAAAAGTTACAGCGTTTATTCCAGGTCAGGTCGTTACAGGACAGAAATATTGCTTGGAATTGGCACAGCTGTGGGCTCAAAAAATGTCAGCAAAGATTGAGCCCTGAACAAGGTCATTGTAGCGGCTAAAATCCTATATTTTAGGCTACTGGTGGTGGTTGTTGAAAAGCATTGGTTTTACGTGCGCTTAATTACGATTCAGCATGCCGATCTTCTGTTTGACATAAAATAAAGTCATTTATTTTCAGTACAATGTCCATTGTCTTACTGTTTCCCTTAAAGGAATAGTACACCCAAAACATGATTACATGACAATGAAACCGCGGCAGACCAAACTACAGATGAAAGTGCGCGATTCAGTGTCTGCTCTGCCGATAATGCAAGCATAGAAGAAGAAATGTGCTGTTTACCTGTGCAAAGAAAAGAAAACAACGAAAAGAAAAATGTCTGAGGACTTCAGTGTTGAGGAAGAGCATGAGTTCTTTTGCCGAAAGCTGAATGCGCTGGCTTGTCTGGGTGTTTCCTCAGTGAAGGCACAAGTGAACTCCGCAGGCGCGCGCTTTTAGGAAATCCTACACACTACTGTTTATGCTCTAAAACATTCTAAATGACTTAGTTTCCAGTAAATTCTGATGCTACCCACTCAGGACACTTGGGGATATATTGGACGAGCAGTATGGAGGAATATTGACACGCTTTTTGTGGACTTTGTGGACCTTTCTGTCTCGGGGCACCATAGACCTCCATTATTTGAATGTCAGCAGACAGCAAGAAGCCTCCCAGATCTCCAGATGCATTTGAGATATCAAAAAGTACTCCAGAGTGTTGTTCAGCATGGGGGTCAGTAGAAAATGAAGGCTAATCATGTTTTGGGTGTACTATTCCTTTAAGATCCACATAAATTCAACAGACATCCAAACCAAGCACAATAGAAAACTGTTGCCTCAGCCTATTAACAACACCTGAACAGAATTGATGGTTGACTTAAAATAACCCATCCCCCCATCAGACACTCAGAACTCAAAATTAAAATACGCCCCCTGGTGGCGACAAACACCAAAGGATAAATGGCTTCTTCAGTCATCTCCTCATGGCTGGGGTGCGTGTGAAATGGAGATCCTTCAGTAAAATTGACAGGCCGTAGTAGCCACGCTTGCTCAGCCATGTCTTTGTCCAAATATGTCGCCGCCTTTTCTTTTTAGGGCTTTCAGCACACAATTGCAAAAATTGCCAAGGCGCAGCGCGCTTTCACTCTAGTGAGTTTCATATTCCTCTTCTACTCATTTGGCTTCCGGATAGAAAATTCCAAGTAGCGCCATCTCACTGCAAAGCTGAGTTTGAAGTGGTTTTTAGTGTCAGCAGGTAGATCGCATCAGAACGCGTCTTGTTGAACGTAGCATCATGAGTTGGGAGCTTTTTTAATCGTCAATTTAAAAAAAATTGCACAGGTTATGCCCGGCTTAAGAGGGAAAATGTCTAAAGGGGTTCAATGTGGGTTCAAGGAGACAGAAGCAAAAGAAATAGAAACAGAAGCAGAGATACAAAACGCAACTCCAAAAAGGTTGTTGGCCCTGGCCCAGGAAACACACAGCCAGGTAGACGCAGAGCTCGAAAGCCAGCTCCTCATGTCAGAGGAGGGCGATAAAGAGCATGCAGCCAGTCCCAGTCAAGAGAAACAGGACTACACTGAAAAACAGGCCAAGCTCCAAAAATCTTTAGACAAAGATGTTGATGGCAGCAGCACAGCTGATGTTTCTCTCCATGATTGTGTCATAGCCAAACAGGAACAGGCCAGATGAAGCTACTATGAGAAAAAGAATATGCAATATTGTTGCAATTAAATACCCTTGTGATCTCAACTTCTTAAGGTCTTACCCACCAGAAAATACTTTGCAATCATTTGTAGTTCTTGAAGTCTACATGCAGTTCTTTCCTGGTTGGGGAAAAGGTTCCTGAACAATTCTGCAAACATCAGTTTTCCAGCTGCTGCCACCTGTTGATCCATCCACCAGTTAATCTATCGCATCAGTTCAGCAAATGGCTAAAGGTCTATTCCACCTCTTTTGTCACAACCTTAAAGGGAAACACCTTTTTTTTTTATTTTTACATTGGGCCCTTAATTTTACGTTATTACATCATGTTGTACTCACCTGTATTAGTTTTGTGTCATTTGCAGCTGTTCCGAAAATATTCAATTTTGTGATATCCAAGTAACGTCTTCCTATGGGCAACGAGTTGAGGGCACAAACCTAAACTGTTCATAATTTATCATTTATGGTACGCCAGCATTCATAACATGTAGGCGAAAATCACTGTCCCCCAGACATCCGGTGCGGTTATACTTTTATATATTTATATATTTTTTAAACAGCGGTGCGTGTATGACATCATCGGCGCTTTGCTGGCTACCATTCATTCATCCTGTCCGTTGAACTGCTGCTAGTTTTACACAAATGCTTGGAAGATGTCTGAGTGCTACTACCACAGATGATGTAAGCTCTCCAAAATGAAATTGAACTATTCAGATTAGCTAGCCGAATGAATAGAAGGGGTAGAATGTGAGGCCAGCCTGTGCCACACCCAGTCCTACTTGCTCCAGTCCGCATGCAGTGTATATATATACATATGCCATATAGCCTATATATATATATACCGGGTAGGTTAGGTTGTTGTATATATATATATACATATATATATATATATATATGGGCGGTATATTAGGGATGGAACGTTTCGCAACCGTCCAATCAGTTCGTTGACTGTCCTCGGGAAATGGCTAGTTCGCAGCAGGTTGACGCCGCGGTTCAAGTACCCTGCTGGGACCACTTCTACTCATAGGCAAACGATGCTGGTTACACTCCAGGAGCAGAAGGTGGCGGTACTGCGACCAAAGCCAGACCACCAGTAGTGCAAACAAAGAAGAAGAAATTAATCACGCGCCGCTAAGGCCGGGTGTAGCAGAAAAAATCAGTTGTTGTCTCCTCTGAATTGTGTGGAGTATGGCGAATGATGGGGAAGAACAAAAGATTTGGAAGATCGGTCTCCAGCAACATGCACTTTATAGGTCTGCTGCAATAAGTGGTTGATTTAAACACTTTGCATTTAGTGCAACACTTTTGTTTATGTTAATTTTAACACGCACCAAGTTGTGCTAACACCAAAAGTGACAACAGTGTACTCCGCATGAACTGCCTCAACCCGCTGCGATTTTGAACCGTTGCACTGCTATACAGCAACATGAGCAATATGTCATGCTATACCTGTGGCTCCTCGTGTAGATACTCCATCAGGGACCTCCTTCATGCGCTACAGCAGCCTGTTAAAGCAAAGCCTACAGCCTTGAATAAATTCAAAGCGTCAAAATATGCTCTGAGTTCATTCAAATCGTAGAGCTTGCGCAAGATTCATTAAATCCAAATCATTTTGCATATGAAAATTGGCCATGGTTTCCGCGGATCATTAAAATAATTACAATTCATAAATTTTTTTGTAAAAGTTTTTGGGGGATTTCATTAATTTCTTAAATGTTTTTTTTTTCATTCATTTTTATATAATAGTTTTTATTAATTTTTTATATATATATATCATATATATTAGTGTGCTGTCAACGGCAAACCTAAAAAACTCCATTAATTCCATCGATAATCTCGCTGACCGCATTTTAATCGCAATCAGGATTTTTTGAAAATGATTCACTCGGATGACAAAAATACATAAATATATTAGGTTTAGTGCTAACAGCCTCAAATGACAGGCTGTGATACCTGAATTGGGCTGATCATTGTGATAAATGCATGGTTCATGCCGAGGTACGCATATATAAATAAATATAGTATATATATAGGTCGCAGTGGAAATGCGGAACAAAAAACATATGTATAATCAGGACCTCTTCAAGTAATAAACCATCCCTGTTGAACAATAAAAGCTAAAACTAATTGTAATTAGGGTTGTCAAAAGTATCGATATTCTCAAGCTGTATGTCATCAAGTACTGAAAAAGTTGTTAACTCGGATACAAATTATTCATTTCAAAGAAATATCGATACCAAGTAACACCACCAGTGGCACCTAAACAGTCATTCATCTAAAAGTGATCAGAATAGAGGAAAAATGCACTTCCTCTGTATGAACCTCTGGTGTGTAAGTTTCCGACCATAGCTACTTTTTGTGCACTTGCGGCTTACCTTAAGGCTGCTGAGCGAAATGATAGGCTCTGGCAGAGTTTTGAACAGCAGTAATAAAGACATGTACAATTGGGAAAAACCGCAGGTTTTGTATTGTATTACATTTGTTCTGCATCATGTCAACCACAAATGCAGAACATTTCAGACCTCTAGCTATAACAGTTCCAGAGCTGTGGGGCTTTTTCTGGTGTCAGCTTGGAGCTGCAATTATGCAATTGCTCCACCTGCTGGTAAAGATTTTACCAGTGGAATTTTATGCATTCTGAGTTATTACCCCCACTTAAGGTTATTTTAAATAAACAAACAATTAATTCCTGGCGATCTGTAACACAGCACCTTCACAATGCGCAGAACTGCTTTAGTTTATGAAGTTTTAGAGCCTTAGAGGCATCAGAGAAAGATCCAAATAGATCTTAAGTATCAACAAAGATCAGAAAACACAGAGTCATGAAACATGTTTAGATGGGATTTTGTCATAGTTTATTTCTTAGCTCTTTTTAACAAGGAGTAAGCAGTAGAGAACACACAAACAAATATTATGGGTAGAACTCCTCACCCGTATGTGATTAGCTTAGTCTGACATTTTTTAAACTAAAGGGAAAAGTAACTTTAAACTAAATAATTTTAAAACGTGAAAGATTTCAATCTGAAAAAAAAGAGATGAACTGAAAACAAATTTTGTAACCTAAATGAGATTTGTATCTAAAAAATCCATCTATCCCAATATCTTCTCTTACTTTTTCTTCAGCATCACAACGGGGCTGTGTGAGTTAAAGCTGGGGTACATCCTAGACAAGTCATCTGGAAAAAAAAAAAAAAATATGAAAAGTGGTTGAAACATCTCTTTTGTGACCGAGAATTTGCAAATCATCTGTTCAGGCATATTCCGAAGCTTCGATGATAAGAGTGGTGTTCCATTCCTTGCCAGAAGACAGTGGAGCATCAACTGCTCTTTTACAACGGTTAATGGAACGTCAGAGTTGCAGTGGTAGATGTATTTCCAGTCTCGCTATATGTTGTTGAATCCAACGTAAGGAAGATTAAAGTGATATGGCCTTTTTTAACCAACAGTCTTTCTTCTGTGTTTTTCTTTCCAGACCACCTACAAGATTATGTTTGCAATGAGGAGGTTTTCTCTGACCATCAGCTCTGTGATCAGGCGAGGAATTTTAATTTGGACAAAGAGGAACCAGAATCTCCGCAGATAAAAGAGGAGCAGCAAGAGCCAGAACATCCCTGCATGAAAATAAAAACTATGGTGCCCCCCATAAGTGAGCATAGACAGCAGCTTGTTCTGAAGCAAGAGACTGAAGATACAGGGGAGAAACCTTTCCCCTGTTTGACATGTGGAGAAAGCTTTCTGAAAGATCATTTAAGGGGTCACATGAGAACTCACACAGGTCGGCAGATTTACGAGTGTCTTACCTGTGGAAAAAGCTTTCCTCAGAAAGGTGCTCTTGATACACACATCAAAATGCACACAGGTGAGAAGCCTTTCTCCTGTACAATGTGTGGCAGAAGTTTTAACATTAAAAGTAAGTTGACTGACCACGTCAGAACACACACAGGTGAGAAGCCGTTTTCCTGTACGATTTGTGGAAAAAGTTTTTCTACAAAAAGTAACATGAATGCACACATGAGAGCTCACACAGGTGAGAAGTCGTTTTCCTGTACGATTTGTGGCAAAAGTTTTACTGCTAAAAATAGATTGAACTTTCACATCAGAAATCACACAGGTAAGAAGCCTTTCGAATGTGTTTTCTGCGGGAAAAGCTTCACCTTTAAATCTGGCCTGGATGATCACATTAGAACACACACAGGCGAGAAGCCGTTTTCCTGTTTGATTTGTGGCAAAGGTTTTATTAAAAAATGTCGTTTGACTTATCACATCAGAACTCACACAGGGGAGAAACCTTTCGAATGTGTTTCTTGTGGAGAAAGCTTCATAGATAAATGCACTCTTAATAGACACAGTATAATTCACACTGGTGAGAATCCTTTTACATGCCTGTCCTGTGGAAAAAGCTACACATTCAAATCTGCTCTTAAAAGACACATTAGAACTCACACAGGAGAGAAACCTTTTGAATGTGTTTCTTGTGGGAAAAGCTTCACCTCTAAATCTGATCTTGATCAACACTTCAAAATTCATACAGGCGAGAAGCCGTTTTCCTGTATGATTTGTGGCAAAGGTTTTATTAAGAAACTTGGTTTGACACATCACATTAGAACTCACACAGGTGAGAAGCCTTTCAAATGTGTTTCTTGTGAAAAACGCTTCACATATAAATGTGCTCTTAATAGACACATGGTCATTCACACTGGTGAGAAACCTTTTACATGCCTGTCCTGTGGAAGAAATTTCACCTTCAAATCTGCTCTTAATAGACACACAATGATTCACACAGGTAAGAAACCATTCTCCTGTGTGATTTGTGGCAACGGTTTTACCTCAAAAAATAGTTTGATTAGTCACATGACTAATCATGCGAGAAAAATCTTTCATCCTTGACATGTAGAAATATCTTAGACAAAGATTTATTGCTTCACATAACAAGTCACAGCAGTGACTTCATATGTAGCAATAGATGCCAAAGGACTTGTGATATGTTACAATTAGGGCTATCAAACGATTAAAATTTTTTATCTAATTAATCACAAGGTTTCTTGAATTAATTTTGATTAATCACTAGTCTAAATATTATTGAAAAATACACATTTTCATGAGGCAAATTTAGCCATTGCTTTTTTTCATTTAGCAAATTGTTAAGGATGGGTAAATGGAACATTTTTCGTTCATAAACAAACAGCTTGACTTTTAAACAATTACATGAGGTCATTTTACCTATTATTTATTCATCTTTTAGCCAGTTGTTAAGGCAAACTAACTGGTTAACATTTTCTGAATGCGACTGTTACTTAATGCCCTGCGCTCGGTGAGGGTGGTCTGACGCATGCGTCGTGAACAGCCTGCCGAAGTTAAAGCCTCAACAATGGAATGCTTGCAGTGGCATTAAAGGAATAGTACACCCAAAAACATGATTGCAGGCTTCGACATTTTCTACCTACCCACAAGTGCTGAACAACACTGGTAGAGTACTTTTTTTGATATCTCAAATTTCTTCTGGAGATTCGGGAGGCTTCTTGCTGCTGTGCTGACATTCAAATAATGCAGGTCTCATGGTCTTCCAGAACACTGAAGGTCCATAGACATTTTTCCACGCAAACGTGCTTTGCACAGGTAAACAGCTTTCTTGCTGAATGCGCAGAGTTCGCCGAAGTGTCCTGCCGCTAGTGGGTAGCATCCAGAATTATACACTACTGTTTATGCTCTAAACAAAGTCATTTTTCGAATGTTTTGGACACTAGCACTTGGAAACAGTAGTGTATGTGATTTCGGAATGAAAGCTGTCGCTTTATAACCTTCTCCTACGGAAACCGCCAATAGACCAAAACATAGATGAAAGTGCGCATTCCAGATGTTTGAGAAAACTCATACACTACTGTTTATGCTCTAAAACATTCTAAAATGACTTTTGTTTCGAAGATGTAAATTATGGATGCTACCCACTCAGGACACCACAACATGGAATACATTGGACAAGCAGTTTTTTTTTTTGTTCATGGAGGAATATTGACAATGCGTTCTTCTACTCTTTTATGGGATCTTTCTTGTCTCGGTCACCATAGACCGAATTAATCATCTCACAAGACTAACGGATTTTGACAGCCCTAGTTACAATGATAAAAAATGTCCATCTAGAAACTCCTTCACCTCTTTCTATGGAAAACTCACAGGTTAAATGCCTTTTTCTAGCTACATTTGGAGAAAACCATTAACAGCTGTAATCTAATGTTTACATAGAAACTAGAATGGATAAGATGTAATATTGTAAACCTGCTAAATAGTTGAACTATGAGACACCAAAGAATTTAGTTTATAGGCTGGAGACTGTACTTCTGTTTAACTGAATAAATAATTAAACATGCTTGTTTGAAGAGTTTAACAAGGTTAAGGTTATCTCTTATTTGGTTTAAAGTTAAGATATTTACTGATCAGTCTGAACCTGCTTTAACTTGATAAAAAGCCTTTTGGTTTAATAATGTATTAAAGAAGTCTGACACTCATTTAAAAATGTAATTTGTCTGCTTTGTACCGAAGATTGTTTTAAAGTATACATTTTCTTAGATCAATTTCTAATAGTTTGATGATGTTTTATTAACCTGCTATGAATAAGGTAAACTTCTGTCTATATTTTAGAGATGTTCTTTTTGTTTGTTTGTTTGTTTGTTTTTTAATACATTAAAGATTAAGATGTTTTCCATTTTTGTAATCACTTCTAGACTGATGAACCAAGCAGAAATAAAAGCTTAATGGATCATAAATTATGTGCTTCTCTATATGGTTTCATTTAAGTTACAGATGATCTTTTTCCATGTTTTCGCTGATATTTCCAGACAATCTAAAAGGAAAAAAAAAGGGTAACTCATAATGATAAGAACTAAAAATTAAAATTCTCAGCAAATGGATCTTTTCCCATGAAAAGTATCATCATGGGAAAAAACAGTTCAATGTTTTTGCCAACTAGGATGTGATTCCAGGGCTC